>OX454335.1:0-1200000 GCA_949716465.1 Chalcosyrphus nemorum | reverse complement strand
ATTAACATGTAGATACAGCAGAAGCAGAGGGAAAAGTGAAAACAACCCCGGTGTATTCCACTATTGCGAATGAATGAAGAGGAATATTATTCGAACAAAGTAATTACGATTGAAATGTTATCAAGAGGGGAAATAACAAGAGGTTGCCGGTTTCTCTTGCTTTACTATTTTTAGCTTATCACATTTTAGCGGGTATTTCTTTTTCAATTATTGTTATCTGTGTTTATTTAGTTAAATATTCAAAAGCATGATTTTTTCTGTAATTTGCCGAAAACCAGAAATCCAACGAAATACATAAATACACAGGATTTATTTTCTATATACATAAGCATTTAGTTTTAAAATGTTACTACATATGTTGGCATATCTTTCATTACACCCTTATCTTTTTATTTAGCTTATGATAGCTACTATCAATTCTAGTTCTAAAAGTGAATACATATAAATTTCTAATCATATGGTAGAATCGGGAAAATATTGACAATTACCTTCAATCCAGTTGTTAATCATGTAAACAATTCCAACCCACCCTTGTGAGCGTACACCAGAATAGATATGCAGTTAAATTAATCCCAAACAATGCGAATACCCTTTAGTCACAAGTAAATAAGAAACACGGCAACGTGGCTGTGGGATTGAAATGACGCATGTATTCCGAGTATGTACTCATTATTCATTAGTCACTTTTCTCGCTTTGTTGTGTTTGGTAATAATTGTGAATCGCTCTGTTAGTTGCTTGTGTTGATACACTTCACGTCGTTTATTCTCTATCGTATTATAGTAAATAAACAAAAAGAAACTTACCAAATGGAAGAATCTGATGAAAAATTCAGTGCTTCGCCAGCTTTTGCATTATCCCCAGCAACAGTATCACGTAGCAATGACAGCACAGCCGCTGAAAATTCCTTCTTCAATAACTGCAGATCGATGACAATAACCGATGGAAAATTCTTCAAAATAGTACCAGAAAAGTGTTTCTTTAACACTACAGTCGCCACCTGTGTTTATTGTGAGCCGCTCGTAGTTGAAATTAAAGGCACAATTAATTCATCATCGAATTATCTTTGTCATCTCAAACGAAAGCATGGACGGCAAGTTGTTGAAGAGTACACCGAGTACTTACACACGAAGAAACGTTACAAACGACAGGTCAAGGACAATTCTCCTCAGCGTGTCGCCGCGAGAACTAAAGTAACGACATCACAAGAACTTTTAGAGAGAAAAGTTCTAAAATTTGTCATTGATTCATTATTGCCATTAAAGACGATAGTGAGTCCTTCTTTCTTGGCGCTCTTCCAGCATACAAACATTCCGGAGAGCGATTTAAAGGTAATCAACTATCAGAGTTTGAGTTCAAAAATTGAGCAGATTTTTCAAAAATCCTCTGAGAATTTGAGAAACCAATTAAGAAGTGTTGCGCACACTTTTTGGACTGCAAACATTTGTTCGGGCGAGGACAGGAGATTTCTAACCATTACAGCTCATTGGATAGGTGCAGACTTGAAAAGGCAATCAGCAGCGTTGCTCTTCAAAAAACTCAGCAACAATTGCAATGCCGAGAAGGTACTCAGCCTAATAAATGAAACTCAAGTTGAATTCGGCATGCAAAGTGCAAATTTCGCTACAGTAGTCGGTGAATATTCTCGTAATTATTTGAAAAACTTTAAAGCTTACGGAATTGAGAAAAGCTCGGTGAACTGTCCGCATGAGGATTCAGACTTGAGTGACGATGAGGACGTCGAAAGCGTCAATTTCGATAATGAGATACTACTCCCACTTACGCCGGACCACATCAAATGTCCTATTCAAATTTTGATCGCATCCGCTTCTATTGACATCACTAAAGCCATATCACAAGGCAAGTATTTATCCACCCTGCACGGACGAGTAATGAAGAAGTGCAACCTGCTTTGGAATCATCCAGAGTCAGAAGATATTGTTCAAGAAATTACAGGCTTTACCCTCACAAAACCACGTTCGACGGATTGGACCTCCATATATAATTCTCTTCAAGAAATTCTAACCATCAAGGACAAGAGTACCGAAATATTTCAAGCGTTTGAAATCAAAGACTGCTTAGAGGATTCTGAATTCCTTTACATAGAAGAACACTTGGCATGCACTAAGCCGATAGCTGAAGCTATAGCTGTCTTAAACAGTAGTGATTACTCTTCATTTGGATCGCTGCTGCCCACTTTGCTGGCATTGCGTCGAAGGCTGAGTAAACTCGTCGAAAAAGAATGGGTCTACTGCCTCCCGTTGGCTAAGGAAAATCTAAAGACTATAAAAGAGAAGTTCCAAGACTTTTACAGTTTTTCTACTTCCGAATCGGTGAATGCTTCAGTGGCAGCATTTTCTCATCCAGAATTTAAGAACCGCTGGCTATCATGCGTCGAGTGCCAGTATCAGAAGAAAATCTTGAATGCATTCAAGCAAGCTGTCATTTTAGAATCACCACCAATGTTACGCTCACTGGATACGGGAAAAGTTCCCAGCTCACCGGATCACGAATTCTTTGATTTTGGCAAAGATATCAAAGTCATAGAGCCCATTTCACCGACAGCTGTTGCAGAGATGCAAATTTTGAATTTCTTCAATTCCCCAAGCCGAAGTCTGAGCTCTTTGGATGAGTTTCCTGAAATAAAAAAGGTTTTTCTCAAATGTAATACACCGCTGTCATCCTTTGCTTGTTTTGATCGTATGTTTGGCTATGAAACTCTGGATGATATTTTAACAGCAGACAAACCACTGGACAAAAACTACGAAACTAGATTATTACTGAAGGCTAACATGACTATGTCGCATTTATCCGAATATGGAATGTAATAAAATGTTTGTTATAAATGAAGAGAAATTGTGTTTGTTGTTATTACTGAATTGCTTTAGGTGGTCATTAGGCTTTGTTACTCATCCCGGTAAGTAGACGACAGCACGGTGAATACTTACTGGCACTGGTAAAAATCCTCTTCAATTATAAGGATAAATGCAATTTATTTGTTTTATTCACGTCTCTTTATTGTTACTAAAAGTAATCTACATCTAAAAAAAAAGCCGTGGTAAAAGTGAACAATGAACTTACCTGCAGACCCTGCAATGTGGTACTTTTATTTGTTTATAAATGCTACTGGTTTATAGGTGGGTACAAAATGAAAATAATTTTGTTATAATTAAACATTGTTATAAGTAAGTAAATTGAATTTGTTATCATTCATCTTTATAACTGATTATTTTATGCATAATGCTTATTTGTATAATATTCTTATTTTGTTTTGTTATTATTATTTTATAAATTTTATTCTCTTTTCAGTAAGTTTTAATGTTTATCAAAACGTATTTATTTTTAATTTATAATCTTATTTGTTTAATAAATATTGTGTTTATAATTATTTTTCGGCTGATGGAATTGACCAAACAATTATTTATTTATTTTAGTTTATTGGTATTTTTGGAAAAATTGAAAAGGAGTTGATTTTGGTGCACCACCGCTTAGTGCCTCACGTGGACGCTTCTGCGAGTTCTGG
Source organism: Chalcosyrphus nemorum (assembly GCA_949716465.1). Classification (NCBI taxonomy): domain Eukaryota; kingdom Metazoa; phylum Arthropoda; class Insecta; order Diptera; family Syrphidae; genus Chalcosyrphus; species Chalcosyrphus nemorum. Next base: position 1,196,479 of record OX454335.1, on the reverse strand, counting down.
TAGCGTTGTTGCTGTGATGGCGGTGCTGCTGGGGGTGGTCGCTTCAGTGGTGCCCTTTGCGACATTTGTCGCACTATAAAGTTAATTATTATTTTATTTATTTGTTTATCTCTTATAGAAGTGAAGATATTGTTTATTTGTTTTAAGATGAATTTTATATTTTTTTATTGCTTTTCTTTTGGGTTATTTGAGCCGAAAATAAATTATCACTTTTATTGAGGATTATGTGTCTTATATTTGAGTTATTCAAGTACCACATAATGATATGAATGAGAATGAGGCAACAAAAGAGTTGTACTTACTTGGCTGATATGAGTTGTAGCTACGGCTGCTTTCGCGGAATTCTTCATTACCTCCGTCGTGCTCATGAGAATCATATGCCTGGCCGGTGATTTTCTGCAAAATACTCACTCCTCCTTTGTGATCGAAACCTCCTCTAAACGATGATCTGTAAAAAATTGTATATATCAGTGTCATCGCGTACATATATGTTATAAAGATGCAATACCTTCCATTTATTCTTGCTGCGAATTTTGCAGCCTTTTGGGCAGACTCTGGATCAGCTAAAATCTCCTTCAATTGGTTCTGGCTAACCTCGTCATTCTTGTCGGGTATCAGGTATTTCCGAATTTCAGCTAAAGCGTATGCTATGCGGGCGTAACCCTCAGCTGGTGGAGCCACCGTCGAAATCTCAACATACAAGTCTTTGTGTAAATGTGCATGACGTGGGTCGTCAGTTTGACGAAGTTCTTCTTCCTTTGCACTGTCACGCATTGAATTACGACCTTTGATGCCAATTTTGCACATTGTCTCCTCCTGTAGGCGGCGCAGTGAATTACCCTTTGGCCCGAGAATTTTTCCATTGAAATTGAATTTGGGAAACTGTTTGACTGGGACGAACACTTTCTGTGTGATTTTCATTGGTTTTTGTTTAAAGACATCAGCATGCATATCACGACCAGGAATACGACCAGTTGTCTGTACTCTATCGATTGCTTCATCGATGAGCATAGCAGCCAATGGGAATTCTCCACATAAGCGTTCCTTTTCTTGAACACAGTCGCTTATAAATTTCTTAGAGATATCATTGAGACGTGGTGCGTATCCTTCTTCGTGTGTTTCACCGTTTGGTGGAATGCTTCGTTCCTGTGACATTGTTTCCTGAAAGAAAGTAATAAGGGTTTATTATTGACTTATTCTGCGTACACCTCTCAACATTTTTACATTTCTTTTTATTTTTACCAGACACTTTCATTGCTTTCGTTGTAGGACAATGCTAGAAATGATCGTGATCTGCTTTAACTACTTATGACAAATATAAATTCAAACGTAGAAGATAATCTAAATAAATTTGAGGCACACCATACTTGGGTACGGTTCAGTATCATTTAATTGGTTAAAATGATATGAAAAATCCAAAATGATTCTTTTGTTGTTCTGTGATTATCACTTAAAATAGATTGGCCTTTATGATTTGGTCACGAGGAGAAATTTATCAGTTTCTCTTCTCTAAATCACCCCTGTGGTTCCCTCCACTATTCATTGCACAGTATCATATTGATCACAACAGAAAAATCTTGAGCTATGTTAATTATTTAAAGCAAAAACATAAACTTATTTATTTACTTTTGTGTAGATTCGTTTTTATATCAAATTACGCCTCAAGTGCGTGAAGCGTACATTTCAAGGGGTGAATTCTGCGAAGCGAATCGATATTTTATAACTAAAAATGGGCTTGGCGGTGTACTGACACATCCAGCAAAATATACAATATTACACCATCCGCAGATAATAAGACTATTCCAATTCGATTAGGATTTGTTCAATTTTTTGCAGAACAAAAAAAAATAAACACTTTTTTAACCTTGAACAAAATGGAGCCCTAACCTTATTTGACGTGAAAGATGTGAGAAGATTCTGAATAAATTCCAAATAACGAAAAAGGATGATTTGTTAAGTATATATTATTTACCTTTTAATAAGTTTGATTCTCAAAAATGCGGTTATCAACCTTTTAACTTCCAATGACCAAACTACTTGAGCAAAATTTACTGAATAAAATAATATTTTGTCACAACCAGTGTTCGGACTTTACTGCAATTGCAGTAGATCTACTGCGATTTTGAAAAATATTAAAAATCTGCTGCGCCACTGCGCTTGACTTGCAATCTACTGCGATTTTTGAAATGTGAAAACCTTTGAAAATTTGATGTTTTCTAGATGAAAAACGTAACACAATCTAGAAAAACATAAATTTATTGATGGAAAAGAACTGAATTTAACTGAAAATAAATCAGTTATTAAAAATTTTATAAAAAATTAATTTCGTACAAAGATTTTTGGTTTGATTTACTTTAAACTATTCAATTTAAAATTATTTTAACCTTATTTTATCGCAAAAAAAATATATGTGTATAAATGTAAACCCCATTATTGTTGTATTTTTTGCAACAAAAACAAATCTGCTGCGGAAAATATGGATCTGCTGCACTTTTTGTAAGAATCTACTGCTAAATTTTATTATTGAAGTCCGAACCCTGGTCACAACAGCTCGGCGCAAGTTTTCTCTTGTCTAGTTTCACACACACACGGAAAGGGTGGGTGACGTTTTATGTGGTATATGCGCAGTGTTGCCATAATACAAGTTATACAATAAGTACCATGAATTTGGGATTAAAATAAATACATATGAAAACAATACACTTCCTGAGCTAATTTATGCAGATCTACTTAGTAATAAGGAATATTGCTACTTATAAAGAGTTTCACAGTTTGTGTGAGCAAACAAGAGTAATGTCAATTCATGCATATGAAATCGCTGATAAGCTTAACTTGCCAAATACTGTATTTATGAATAGGCTCGTCAACATAGAGCGCACAATAGTATCAAATTAAGTACAAAAGTATCAGAAGTAACTTAGCTGACAGGTGCATGAACTTATGATGAGTTCAATACACTTATCCGGCCATCACCGCCACCTTGACACACAAAAGCACACATTTTATTAATGTATTGTATTATTTAGCACATAAAATACATGAGTATCTGGATCGAATTCATTTGTGTGCGAGAAATAATAATGCATTCATTACCGGCTTTATTTTCTCTGATAAATAATCAATTTGTTTTCATGGGATCAAACAGCAAACAGGTTCTGTACGTTATCAGTGCGAAATTTGACGGAACTAAGCGCCTGATCAGCACAAACAATTTATTATCTCGCGCAATTATAATGAAATATTTTAAACCACCTTTCGAGTACCGCAACTTTTCCAGAAATATATTGAGCAAAGCTTTTCACTTTTGTATGTTCGACGATACTTTTTTGTACACTGTTGATGGTTCAATGTGTAATAGTAAATCATGCACCTGCACTAATCCTAATTCGATTAACATTTCTCCTTCCAAATATGTTCCTTTTACACAAATGGAGGGCAGCAAAAACAATTTTTAAATTAAGAGAATTAGCGAATTAGAACTATCTTAATCTCAGGATATTGGTCTTGTTTTTTATATTACTATTATTATCCGGTATTGCGCACAGCAATCATTACAATTTACCTTTCTTGATCTTGATGAATAGCAGTTAATTATTCCAGCTTTGTTTATGAATAAAACAAACCTTATTTAAATATTTTTATTTTGTCTTTTCAGTATTTAATTTAATTGTAATAAATTAATTATTAGTTGTTACTTTATAGAATCTTTGTACACACATTTATTTTAGAAATAAAGCATGCATCCATTTTCCGCTACTAGTCATACCATTGAGTAGCAGAGTTCCATGTTCATTCTAATTAAATTTATCATGAAACAAATTCGGGTTTTATACAGTAGCAGCTGTTATAAAGGTACTTTGATTTATTTCTCAAAAATGAACTCAATTTAAGTTATTGTAATTCAGCTCTGGAATATAAATTTAAGTAACGAATTTCATTTGTGTTTAATTTACTTGATTTATTTTGCTTCTTCCGCTTTCATTAACAAGAAAATGTTTAAAATGTTAGGTACCGCACAATTTTGAAGTGCTGAGCGTAGTTGTCTTTATGCCTGAAGCGATTTATAGAATCAGTAATTATTTTTCGTATTTATTTCCAGTGTTATAGTAAAAAAATTAAACAATTTGCATTATTTTGTTTGTATACTTACATTTATTAACAAAATGTTGTACATACGGTTGTCAATATTTACGGAACGTGTCTTTTAAATTCACCTTATAATTACCTTAAATCCAAATTGCATGCAGGTTTGATACGCTTTGTATTTTACGCCCATTTGTCTGCTACGGAAGAATTATTTTAATGCACCAGGATGCGTGTTGATGTTATTAGTACTTTCTTTTGCAATTGTAATTGATTAAATTGAATTAAATATTGTAACAAAAAATGATAACAAGAAAATAAACAGTCCAGCAGTTGACTCCAAATTCATATTATATATTTATTTAATTTAAATAATGCAGATAATCCATTAAAACAGTTGCTTAAATTTCTAACATAGTTTTTGTTTTTTTTTTCTTTTTAAACTTTGTCTTAGGTTTTGTATATTTTTGTTAATATAGTATTTTTTCTTTTTATAATTGCATATATAAGAATATTTGATAATTAATACTCACGCCAATTTGTTTTTGTGTTTAAAACGTTCGGTTCTATTGACATTATGTACGAGTACAACGTATAACGACGACGCGAATGGCAGCTGTTTTTTTATTATGTGTTATTTTTTATAGATTGAATTCTTTTATGTGAGCACTGTAAATATATTATTTATGTTGCTTTTTTTGTTTTTAACATTTCTATAGATACATAAGAATTTTCATTTGACGTTAAAGCTCAAGATAGTATTTTTTTAACATCTTGAGTTCTAAGTATCAAACTCTTACTCCGCTTACTACAAATTTTTAACGATTTTTTTTTTTAAATAAGTTGATTGTTGATAACTCTGAAGGGATACCTAAGAAAAGACTCCAGAGAAAACCTACATAGCAAAGGAAATTACGGCTTAATTGTTTTTTTTTTCTTAGAGGTAAATTTGGAATTTTAGCTTATTGTGTGTAACGGTTTGTCGGGTTTAAAATTATCTCCAACGCATCGATTTTTCCATTCTTGAAATTACTTTTCAATTGGTTTTTGCTTTAAATTTTTTGAAACAATTAATTTTAACCGTTGTCGAATTTATTTTGTGTTTTTTTTTTGTTTAGACTTAACATATTTTATAATATTTTTGTTATTATTTTTATTATTACTTTTGTTTTTTTAGAAAGAAAAAGGGAAGTGCTTTATATTGGTTACATGAAAATAAGTTTATTTTTGTTTTGTTTGTAGTAATAAAATTGGGTTGAATGGTTATTGTTTTTTTGTTATTTTGTCTCCTGGGCAGCACTTAGTTTTAGGTTGTTTTTCTTTTGACTTTAAACGTTAGCGAACTCTCGGATACGGTGCGGCTCTATAGCGTACATTCTCACGGGAACGAGTTGATCCAGATTCATAGTGATTTGAACTTGTGGGTCGGTATGCTGATGAACGACCGTTGCTTGTTTCTATAAATTTTAGATTGGATTTGTATTTAAAGTTTTAAAGACATTTAGATGTATTTTTTTTTTTTCTGTTTTTGTTTGTTTGTTTGATATTTAGCTGGTTTTGTTTTGAATATATACATTTTTGTTGATTAATATATTTATTTATTTGATGTTGGTTTTGAAGTTGAGCGGTACTGCGACTTATTTAAATATATTTAACCGGTAGGAAACGAAACGAACGATAAATTTGTTTTTAGTGATAAATTTAAGCCAAAAACAAACACTCCATATTCATAAATAGTAACAATGCAAACGGACACGTACTGAAAAAAGGGAAACAAAACAAACAAAAAACTTACTTGGATACCCACTATGAGAGTATGATGATGGATGCTCGCGCCGGTAATCTCCACGTTCATAGGAAGATCCTTCATAGTGTCCATGTGACGAGGAATGCTTTGGCGGCGGAGAGTACCTACCGTAGTCATGGTGGTCATAGACTTCGTGTTCTCGTGGTCTATAATCAATAACATTAATGGAATTTAACAAATAAGTATATAGATCTAAGACGTACCTTTGCGACTTGCTGACTGGGTATGCATCATCCATTGCATATCGTGCCTTTTCTAAAATGCTATACACTTTTGGTTTAGTTGCTTTATCAAATGCTGGAGGCGGTGGAGGACTCCTACAAATATGCATTAATGAATCGATAATCGAAATTTCCAAACGCCCACTTAGTAACAGCGCAATGCGTCAGATCGTAAGCTCGATTTTCCACCATATACATTAACTTACCTACTTCCATAGCCGTAAGTTCTTGAAATCGGATGCTTGTATGTCTTCTCCTTACCAATGTCCATTACACGCATTTGTTCCTGACGAATCTCGTCATTACTGTCGGGGACGAGAAATTTCCTTATCTCTGCCAGGGCATATGCCAATCGAGCATACGCTTCTGAGGGTGGTGCCACTGTGGATATTTCCACGTGAAGGTCACGATTTAAGTGATTGTACTTTGGATCGCCAGACGTCCGCAGCTCCTCTTCTTTATCATGATCGCGCATTGAATTCCTACCCAATATGATCATTTTGCACTGTGTGTGTTCTTGTAGTTGACGTAATGTGTTACCTTTTGGACCCAGAATTTTACCAACAAAGTTGAACTGAAACATTTAAAATAAATTAATATCAATCCCCACTGATTTCTAAAAAGGAAAGAAAAACAAAACCTACCTTTGGATAGTCCCTGATGGGGAAGATGACCTTTTGAGCGATTCGTATCGGCTTTTCGCTATATACATTGGCAAATGTCTCGGCACGGGGAATTCGTGCGCTCACAAGTACTTTTTCAATCTCTGCAGAAGGAAAATGCACACATAAAACGGGGTTTAAACTTTTGCAATAATAGACTTACCAGTATCTAGGAGTTTCTTACAAATCGGATACTTTTTGTCGACGGATTTCTTCTCCGACAGGCAATCTTGAAGATATTCATTTGTTTTTTCATTAAGTGGCACCGAATCTGTTTGCTGGTGATGGTGGCCGCCCTCTTCATCGCGATGTTTCCTTTTGTACTCAATGTCATCGTTGTATTCATTTCTGTCGTATGATCTGGGCATTTTTATTGTATATATTTATTTTTTGTACCTCTTGAGTGAATAAAATAACACAGTTCGGCTAAAATATGTGAATTATTTGCTGCTGCTGCTTTTGCTGGTGCAATAAATTTTAGAAAATCAATTCTCAAGTCAAAATGGTGTTTTCACATCTTTTGCAGGTGTCGGTAGTGTAGGTTTTATTTTATTTGTCAACATTTCGAGGGTAACAAGGATTTTAATGGTTGGGTTACATATTCTGAGCGCTGTTGTTCTAATGGTGTTAAATAGAAGACTGATTTCAAAATATTATTTATTAATTTGGAGTGTATATATGAATACAGCTATTCCACCCATCAGAGAATGATATAAGTTAAGTTTAAAGTTCAAATTCAGCGAGTTTGATTAAAATTTTAGTAAAATCTAGAAAAATTTGAAAACCAAAGAGAACTAGGTGGAAAGTTTAGAAAACACATTTTGTTTCATTTCTAATAAATGGCTGAAAATGTAAAATATATAAATAATAATTTATGTTCGTAAAATATTTCCAGAAAATTAATATTTTGACGTAAATAGAATAAATTTCAACAATTGTGACTTGCAATAGCTCCACCTTACCCATATTACCGGCATATTTCATCGTGCAGGCAGTACCCAAGCCACAACGTGCCTCAACGCAAAAGTTGAAGGAATTGTCGTCTTTTACCATCGCCATTGCAGTTCAGCAGACTTCTCTAATTCTCAATTAATTTTCCAATAAATAATTGTAAGGAAATATAAAATTTTTTTTTCCGAAAAATTCCAAAAGAAAAGTAAATCTAGAACTGAAAAGTAAATAATGAGCGACATGGAAGTAGAAGCCAACGGTGTAGAAGATCATAACGAAAATGGACGAGTGCGACTGAACGAAATGGCCACCAAGTACATTCAGGATTTGCTGGCAGAGAAGTCTCGCATGGAAAATCAATATCCACTCGCTCAAAAGCTAATTGATGACGGTAATTGAGAGTTTGTTATTTTTTCTAAAAGAAAAATCCATTTGTAATAAATGAATTTATCTCGGCAGCTCTTGAGAAAGTCCATACAACAGGAAGGATACCGACACGTGAGCAGTATGCTGATGTCTACCAGCAGAAGACAATAAAACTATCACAAAAAGTTCATGTGCCCATTAAAGACAAGAAGGTGAGCTGAGGAAAATGTTTATGAACTCTATAGTCTGGTAGGGTATCTGTTCTAAATATCAAAATTAGCACTGTTAAATGGTCTTGGTCTTTGCGAAAAAGTTCTTTGGAATGTAAGCAACTTTTTATTTTGAATTAAAATAACCTACCTCGGGGGAACTCCGACTCCCACATTATTCTTTATTTCGCCAGGAAGTCTAATTACTATCTGTCGGGTTGAATGACCTTTAGAAACTTGTTAAAAACCTAATTGGAATCGTTTTTATACTACTTTCAGTTCAATTATGTTGGCAAACTGCTCGGACCAAAGGGTAACTCCCTGCGTCGGCTGCAAGAGGAAACTCAATGTAAAATTGTGATCTTGGGCCGTTTCTCGATGAAGGATCGTGCCCGCGAAGAGGAATTACGCAATTCAACAGACACCAAGTATGCCCACTTGAATCTGCCGTTGCACGTAGAGATATCAACAATAGCACCACCAGCCGAAGCTTATGCTCGTGTAGCCTATGCGCTGGCCGAGATTCGAAAATATCTTATACCCGACAAGCATGATGATATCCGTCAAGAGCAATTACGCGAGCTAATGGAAGATCCAGAAGCAGCGAAGAAAATTGCCCAACGTGCCCAGATGGCAGCTGCAAATCCCAAGCCGCAATACCAGCAGCCAATGCATCAGAATTACAATAAGTAAGTACTAACCTGTGGTCCCTAGGGCAAATGTTTTTATTTAAATAAAAGTTTTAAATCTTACTAGGCCTCGATACAACAGCAACGAGAATGGTGGCAGTAGTGGATACCCGAAACAGCAGCAGCCACACCAGCAACAGCAGTACTTTGGCGGCGGCGGCGGCGGTGGCGGCTATCAACAGAAACCCTACGCATCAGGTAAATACTATCAAAATCAATTGCATTATTAAATCCATCAGATAAATTGAAAACTATAAACGACTTGATAAAAAAACGACTGCAAAATTTATTTATAATAATAAAAAAAATCATTTATAGTTAATCAGCCAGCACCATCACAACAAGCATCAGCATACAATTACAATGTACGTGGCGGGGGCTTGCGCCAACGCACAGCCCCGTATCAGTTCTCTACCAGAACTAAATAAATCGGTTTTGAATCCGCATTTATATTTGTTTGCTTTTTACCCCCTATCGCTTTATTTTGATTGTATATTTCTGTGTGTCTTTTATAACCAACAAAATAGTGTCGTTTTTATTTCTCAGAAATTAAAAATGCGAAGGGGGTTCATCGGTTCCGTTCTTTCATACTACTAATTAAGCAAATGTTTTTGAAAAGAAATAAAACAAAATTATTATAATACTAATCACACATAAATATGTACCGTTTTATTATAATACTATCCACAATATAAATAATCGACAAACAAACAAATTAAAACAAAATGTAATTCAATTAATCCAAAACTAAAAACATAAATTGCATATATAATATTAACCGAAAATGATATAATAAAAACAGTAAACAAAAATGAATCTCTTTCAATAATTGAGTAAAATTTTATACAAAGAAAAGGCCAGCAGGCCAAAATAAAACAAAAAGCGAACTCTTTCAATTTTATAAGAACAATAGATGGGTCTTCTTTAGGCAATAGCCAACACTAAACTATAACTTAACGTTTAAAATTTAAGAAGCTATTAAGAAAGGGTATAAAAGAAAGGAACACAATCCATTTAAAGTTCATTGTCTGGTGGGCTGTTGATTGCAATGGCCTAAGGCCAAAGGAGTCAAAGAATTAGATCCAATTCAAGTGGATTAAAGCAATTACAAGTTACGCATATGATATGTTCTTGTATTTGTCATCTGTCAGGCTCAGTTTTGACGAGAACTTAATAAAGAATGAGCTTGTTTATAATTCACATCCAGCACACTTATTTCTCTGTTATCTTTCTTGCTTAGGTGATCAAAAGGGCCCACACAATTTAACACTTAATATTTCTCTTGCATTTATAGCCAATTCGAGGAATTACAATCCGAATAATCGACGTACATAACGTCTCTGAGAATTATTATTCTTGAGTCTAGGAACGGATAGAAGGATGCAGCAGTCGTTGGTGGAATACGGGAAGAAAAATGCAACGTTCTTCGTTTATATTTTATTTAAAGAAAACAAAAATATTTTACTCTATCAGACTCTCGATTCAGAGACATGTACTTTGTCTACTATAAGAGGTAAGTTTAATGTGCATTTTAACTAAAAAAAAAATCGTTAATTAAGAATATGAACAAAATTTCCTATCATTAAGCAACATTCTGGAAAGAAAATCCCCGGATAAGAAAAAAAATAAAACGAAAGAAACTCAGAATGGTAAATAATAATAAACAGTTAATCAATATAAACATATACATACATATAACAACAAATTAAGATTATTCATTGTAAAATAAAATGAAAAAAAAAACAAAAACAAAGTAATAAAAAATGATCCATACAATGAAAACCAAATTGTGTTGTATTTTTATCTATTCTCTGTTGAGCTGTAGCAGGTAAAAGAAGGCTAAGGGCTAATTCGGTTGGAGATGGCTGCAAATCATTGAAAAATTCCAAGGCAGGAGCTTAAAATTACCAGAGAAACACCGTTTTTCTCTTGAGTCCAACAGAGAAGATCGACACACTACAGTAGTGAAAATCTCTTTCAGGTAAGCGCAGCATTGCAAATGCATAAAGAAGATTTGTAAATGTTGATCATATGGATCTTCTGGATTTCCTCTGCTATTCTACTATTTCATAGTATTACAATGAAAGTCCTTTGTAGTAGGGGTCAACGAAAACCTACGTTTGTCAAAGAAAACCGGGCGACCACGTAGATTCTAAGACAAATACATATCTACATTACAAATAGTTTGGGATCTTTCCTAAATTCCAAATGTGCGAACTTCTCTAATTTCATTCAATTGCATAATTCGCAGTATTTTCTTGAAAGTAACTACGCTTTGTGAAGATCAGATGGAGTAGGTTCATATTTTTTTTCAATTGTAACCTTGTGTAGTTCCTCAATAGTCAGAATATTTATTGAAACACAGTTTAATCCTGATTCCTTTCATAAGACCAAACTGGTTTAAAATCGTTTAAAAGCCATTTAACGAAATTTACGTACAATTTCAAGCTACGATGAAAATCATTGTGAATCCTCCTCAATCAGCTGTTTATTGCGATTGTGAATTCATCACTTTCACGGCAAATATGGCTTTCGGCTAATAATTCACCGTAAACAACAAACAACAAGAATTGAATTTCGCAACTGAATTTGGAGTGGACACTGGAAAGATATCTCAAATATATACCTGTATTTTCACGTTTGTACTTAATTAAATGTAAATAAAATGTCGACAATCGAAGAATTGACAATTCAAGGCATAAGAAGCTTCGGCACCAGAGCTGATGACATGCAGGTAAGCCGGCCAATTTTGTCTTGTCAAATCTGTCCACTGACGCAGTAATATTTGTCCAATATCCCAGTCTATTGCGTTCTCCTCGCCGGTAACACTGATTCTTGGAGAGAATGGCTGTGGAAAGACGACCGTAATCGAATGCCTGAAGTATGCTTTGACTGGAGAAGCTCCGCCGGGCAGCAGCCGTGGCCAGCACTTTGTACACGACCCGAAGATTTTTGATTTTTCCGAGAGCTTGGCACAAATTCGGTTGCGGGTATGTTTTCGCATGGGCAGTTCTTGCAATTTTTCGGGTACGAATGTGTTTTTTTTAGGTAAAGAACATCCGGGGGGATAAGCAGACCGTATCTCGAGGAATGAAACTGAGTTACAAGCGCGGCAAACTAACCTTTGAGACTCTGGACGGCACTATAACTTATGGCGATGAATCGATTAGCAAGAGATGTATAGATGTGGACGTTGCAATGTGCTCGTTCATGGGTAGGTTTTGAACAATATTTTGTTCCCACAGATGATGAGTAAATTGCTTTCCAGGTGTATCAAAGGCAATCATTAACAATGTCATCTTCTGTCATCAAGAGGAGTCCAATTGGCCGTTGGACGAACCTAAGAAGTTAAAAGAGAAGTTTGATGCGATATTCGGGATCACAGAGTACAACAAAGCGATCGATAAGTTTATGAAAATGCGAAAAGAACAGATGGATGACTTAAAAGTCAAAGGTGAGCTATATTAGTAGGCGTTAAGTTGCATGCTATGCTATTTCAAAAGATAAACCTATTACGCTGTTTCTAATGACTACGTTGCAATCTTCCTGGATTCCTCGATACTTCTCTTTATTGCAGTTAAAATTAGAATAGACACTTTATTCTATAATTAGGGCTATGTGCCTTAATTGTGGTTACCAGTGGCTTTTGTTAAAAGAAAGTATCTTCACAGGCAGTATACGCTTCATTTAGTTTTATTTCGAGGTAGAAAAAATGTAAAGCTGTTGGTAGATGTTTATGGTTTGTAGATCTTAATGCATACACTGTCGTACCAATGCGTATTGTAATCTTCCACTGACATTGTATCTTTTCCTCAAAAGAGACCAATCTTAAGTACCTGGGGCATTTAAAAAAGGAAATGGAAGACAAAACCATTGATCTACAAAATGCGCATGAGAAACACAATGGAATTCAAGAACAATGTGCCAAGTTTGATGAGGAAATGAAACCCATTGACGATCGCTTACAAGCAATCAGGAAAGTTGAATACGAAGTCGGAAAACAACAGGCACTAAGAGTTCAAGTAGAAACAAAGTGAGTACATATTTGAAAACACTTCAAGCTCTTCGCTTTTTCTAATACAAACGTACTTAGACAAAAAAGCTGTCGCGATCAAATTTCTAAGCTAACTGGGAAGATCAAGAAACCTTTCCAAGGCACCATTCATGAATTGGATCGCGAAATACGTAATTTCTGTGAGCAAATGTCAGAGAAGAGGTTGCAAAAGCAAGGGCTAGAGGATAAGCTAGCTTCGCTTATTGGCCAAGAGAAGAAAATCCAATCAACAATATCAGAGTTGGAACGAAGAGGATGTTCTCTCATTCAACAACGACAGAAAGAGCAGGAGTCGACCGCTGAGAGGGCAGAAAAAATGGGCAAACTCTGTGTTGGCTTGGGCATTCCACTTGATGTGGATTTAGAAGAAGCTACGGATAGAGTTCCTGAAATATTGGGACACATTAAGACCTCCCTGCAGGCAGAGGAGCGAAAAATAAAAGACACTCAAGCGGCACACGATAAAACAGATCATGACAAACAACAACAAATTGATGAGTTACGCGTTAAAAAGGCCAAAATAGAAAGTGACATCGAAGCAAAAAGGAAACAGGTAAGAGTATTTGCGTATAGCAAAGCAGAATCTAATTTGTTATCCAATTTAGAAAGACCAAAACGAGAAGGATAGTAAAAAAATTGAAAAGGAGGTTTCCGACGTCGAGGCATCAGCAAAGCAACTTCAAAAAATAACAGAACAGATTGTTCGTGTTGAAGATGTCTATAAAAAAACAACAGAAGGGTTGAAACAAGATGAGTTGAAGCAGCGCAATGCAGACAGGAGAGCAAACATAACACGGCTACAAGAACGTTTCAGTACACTTGACAAGGAGCTGACATTCTTGAATTCTATCGCCAAACTTACGGCAGAGATCAACTTAAAGGAGAAGGAGCTAGAGAAGAAGGAGCAAGAAGTGCGACGTGTCAAAAGCAAACACAGTGATAATTTTAAAAGGGTTCTTGATCGCCCCATCGAATCAAATTACAAAAGAACCCTTCAAACTGCCTATGACAAATTGCAACGTGAAATCAAGGAATTGATGGCGAAAATAAACAGTCTCAAGTTGAAGGAGCAAGGTTTTGAAATAAAAAGGAAGTCACAGAAAGACGAGCTCACCCGTTGGGAAAGAGAGTTGGCCGATAGCAAAGATACGGTTTACGAAAAATGCCATTCCACGCCATATGAAGAACTTTTGGCTAAAAGCAAAGAGGCCATATCCAAATATCAACTGGATCATGGAGCGCTTAAGTCATCCGAAGCGATGTATAAGAAGTAAGTCGAAAATGTGTTATGTTGTAACTATTTGTTAGGTCTTTTCTATTTTCAGTTACATACAGCGAATTGAGGAGGATCCTCATTGTCCATTGTGCCATAATGGGATGTCTGAAAGTGAGGCGTCAACTCTTACTGCGGAGCTTTCCGACGAAATCCATCGCTTGCCGGAGAACATTGAACGAAAAGAGAAGCTGCTGAAGGCTGAACAGAAGAAATACGAAGCCCTTATTGAACTGCGTCCAGTAATTGAAAAGATAGAACGACTTGAGAAGGATATTCCAGCGCGTAAAAGTGAACTAAAGAAGCTCGAAGAGCAACTTGCCGAGGTTGCAAACGACTTGGAGTCCTGCCAAATGCTCCAAAGCGAACCCAGTGGTAATTTGGAAATCGTTAGCTCAATGTTAGGCGATATGAGCCTCCTTGATGAAGCAATCAAGGAAGTTACCAGACTTCAAGGTGACTTGACTAAGTTGAAAGTGAGTTGCAAAGTAAATAATGCATATGTGAGTTGAATTCCTTTGTTTGTTATAGGCTAAACTACCTGAAGGAGGTTCAAGCGCTTCGCTTGACGATGTTCAATTGGAGAAGACCACTGTGGCAGCGGAGCTAGAAAGTGAGCGTACTTGCCTGGAAAAAGATCAAGCAGACTACGAAAAAGGAAATGATACACTGAATAACCTAAGAGATACAAAGAATAAGTGAGATGGGGCATTATGGTTTTGATTTTATACGAATAACATATACTTTAGGTTGAAAGAACAGCAAATCAAATATCAGGAGGGTCTTCAGTCGTTGCCACAGCTCAAAGAGCGTCAGGCGGAATTAAAGAAACAAATTGAGTTAAATTCCAGTGAAATCGTTTCGCTTCAACAGCAATTACAACCACTAAAAGACCAACTTACTACATCTATAGAAGAAAAGCAACGTCTCAAGGATTCCAACCGGAAGATTGTAGTACAAATGCAAGCGAAACTTGATTCATTGCGAAATTTGAACCATGATACACAGAGGCAAGTTATACAGAGTTGACATATGTGATCAGACATTCATTTGTCATGTATTTTTCCACAGACTCAATCGCGAACTTATCGATTTGAATAAACTGAATCTAGCTGAAGAGATAGACCGTCTCAAACATTCCAAACAACGATACAAGGATGAAGCCACTGCCAAGGTCAGCTGCACATTTCATCGATTTCTTTTCCTTTTCTAATGAGTGCTTTAACATTCTTCTAGTCAGCAGAAATCACGAAAACATCACAAGAACTAGAAACTATCAAAATTGAAGTCCACAACCAGGACGGCATCGAACGTGATCTCAACGATAATCGTGAATTAAAAGAGCTACAACAGCAAGCTGCGAAACTTGCCGACGAAGAAAACGAGCTGAAAAAAGTCCTAGTTGAACTGGATTTCAGTCGAGTGGGAAAGGAAAAGGACGACCTCATCAAGAAACGCGAACAGGCAACAGTACGTAAAGGCGAACTCCTTGGTCAAATGGGTGAGATCAACAATCAGATCAACAAATTGAAGCGAGAGATCGATGAACCTCAGTTCAGGGATTCTGTTTCGAACTATCGCAAAAGTTACTACGAAGTTGAAGTAACAAAACGAGTCATCGCCGATCTGGGACAGTACAGAGTTGCATTGGAGTGGGCTTTGATGAAGTTTCATGCTGAGAAAATGGAAAAAATCAATCGTTTGATTCGGGAGTACTGGCGGCAAATTTATCGTGGCAATGACATCGATTACATTCAAATTCAAACAGATGAATTAAAATCAGATGCATCAGCTGACCGAAGAAGAAGTTACAACTATCGTGTGATTCAGTCGAAGAATAACTCAGAGATTGAAATGCGAGGACGTTGCAGTGCTGGTCAGAGGGTGCTGGCATGTTTGATCATACGCATGGCCTTAGCCGAGACATTCAGTTGTAATTGTGGTGTCTTGGCATTAGACGAGCCGACTACTAATTTAGATAAAACCAATATTTTGTCATTGTGTGAAGCGCTCAATCGAATTGTGGACGAGAGACAGACGCAGAGCAATTTCATGCTGATAATTATTACTCACGATGAGGGATTTATCTCGACGCTGGGAAAAATCAACAGCTACCATCGTGTGTTTAGAAATGACGATGGAAAGTCCGTCATAAGGAAGACAAGAGTCCTTTAAAAGTATTTTTCTTTGTTTTTTTTTATACTATTTATCGTTATTGCCATAATAAATGTTCCTAGATAGAACTTCTATTGAAGGAGAAATGAATGTGCAGTTTTTTGGAGCCTTGCAAGAGAGGCGAACGTTGAATCGTGTTGGTACGTAGAACATGTAATCATGGGAAGCATTTTTATTACGAATTTCACCTAAAACAAAAATCAGAAGAGTTACATTCCATCCCAAAACCATTCCAACCAGATTTGGCATCAGAAGCAATTGATGTGATGAATGCCCTCGCTGTTCAAACGATGAAAGGGATGGAGTTAGAAGCAATTTGATGTGTTAGTGCTACTAGAGTGGTAAGGAAAACCCCTGCAACATCGCTCGCGTAGAGAGTTAACATTAGTCACTTAAAAATCACCAGAAATTACCCAAAATGAAACCATTCCATAAACAATTTAGAGACATTTCTGTTAGTCTATCTCTGCTGTGGCAATACTTTCGTTCATCAGTGTATGTACATCCACAGAAGCAAAGTAGCAGCGAATAACCTTTTACATTTGTTCTTTATTTTATTCATATATGCTTCTATTACAGGCTTTACGCCCCACGAATGACGTTGCGGCAAGTACTCACTATGTTCAAGTAGAAGTCTTTCCAACGAACGTTTAAAGAGTTAAAGATTGCAAAACTACATCCTCTAAATGATTTCCGTTTAGATTCCTTTTCGGAAAAAACCGACATTCTCCTCTGCAGAATAGTCGTCCAATCCAATGATGTACGTCCATTTTTTACTACCGCGCCATTTCAATGTTGCATCCGTTAAAATGAATAGCATCCAGGAACAAAACAAAACTAAAACAACAAAGAAAAACGAAATTTCCTTAAGTTAGATACCATGAAAACTCCATAAGAACGACAAGGATATATGTGTGTCTGTCTGAACGAGTGTCTGGCTGCGAAATGAGACCTCTATCTAAATAATGACATCCGTGCACATGCAGCAGCATGTTGTGCTCTGGTAAGCACATCGTGACTACCGTTGACAAAGTAAAACCGAATGAAAACCCCAGTTGCATGCAGAGATTGATGTAAAGGTATTCGATGCAGGCGTCCTGGTGAAAATACATGATGGCAAAAGCAGAAATGTATGCATCACAAAAAGAGTACGTGGAACTCTGTGTGACCAAAGGTACCAGATGGAGTCCAAAACAAGTATAATGTGGAAGAGTAGACAATTATGGGTATGTTACAAGTGTGGTATTTAAAGTAGATAGAAAGGAGACTTTCGTTGGAGTACCTAAGGTTTAGTTTAAACATTTTGTTAAGAATTCATTTAATCGCAAATAGACAGAACTTTACATACGTAGAACACGTTTGCAGTCAGGGCAAATTTCTATGCAAAGAATGAAGAACTGAATTAGCCTTTTTGCTTTTTCTAATAGATTTATAACGCTCATCGAGGAGTGGTTAGTTCCTATCACTGCTTCACATTGTTAAACGATTTGCTGCCATCATTTTGAATGTCTCAGTGCACGTGGATTTCCGGTTTTTCTTTTCATTCACATTGAAGGGAACTATCATTGAAGTAAGCGTATAGGATATCTGAAGAAGGATAACTGCGGTACGTGACAAATTTGTAAGAAACTATTGTACGAATAGTTCGATGGAAATGAAACGGAAGTCATATGGCGGATGTTCTTAATGGGATTAGATTTAAGTAGATTTTTGACTTTGTTCAGCTGGATCGACACTTAGGTAAGGGTATTTTCAATTTTTGTTTAATGTTCTTGCTCTTTTGTTTAGATTTTGAACTTTTCGGAAATGGGAAATCAATTTGAGTGATGCTGTATAATGGAAAGTTTCTGTTTCTTACTCAAAACCAGTGCAGGAAGCCTTTCATTGCGGCACACTGGATCAGTGGTTATTTACCTCATAGCCCTCACTCTTCACACAACAATAACCACCCTCGCATAAGACATATGTAGCTATAAGAAGGTAGGTGTCGGCCCCAATGGGTTGCTTATGAACTACATTCATTCAGGATCATTTGAAGATAACTTAATTCTTTTTTCTTTTCTTTCTTTCAGCAAATCCAGCTAAGGACCATTTCCTGTCTAAAGACTGTGACCCAAATTATTGTAATAGAGTTCGCGCGTCCTATTTAATTCGAAATATTCGTATAATGCTCTAGAAAATACAAATAGTGCGCGGTTTTCTTTGTCTAAAAGTGCCTTAAATAGTGAATTAAAAAGCCCCTTCTGATCCCTTCCAAGTGCTCATTAATCACTCAATCATAAGATAAAAAGTTCTAAAATCGTAAAAAAATAAAAACGATTGCATATGAAGTGTAGTGTTCCCGGAATAAGTGCGAAAAAATATGTTTAAAAGTGTCCTTTATCAAAGAAATGCCCGAATGAAGTACAGTGAATCACTTGGTTTGTCTGGCAACTCTAAGGAGACCTCTGGGAACATTGGTACTGCAGTGGCTGTTACAAAATTATGGTGAGTCCACTCTTATTCGTTTTCTTTTTATTAAATATTGGAATCCATGCCAAATATTGGTCTTCGCTGTGAAAAAAACAAGACCTTCTATCGATAGCGTTCACTTATTGTTTCCTACGCACCCTTGGTTAAAAATTTTGCATAATCTCTTTCTCCCTCAACCCAGTTTCTCTGTCACCTGCTGTGTCACTGTCCGTCCTGTCTTATCTGCCAGAAGAATAAGGACTCTCGATAGCTACTTCTTTATAGATCTGGATGATTTGGTTAATATTAAGTGATTATAGGGGTGGTTCCAAGACAGCGGTGTTTTTTTTCGGCGTTAGAAAAATGGCTGCAATGGTCCTAATCTCAGTGACTTCCTCGCTCGCAAGGCACAAATAACGTATACGCCACCGACTTTCTAATTTCCTACTTTATTCTTGCTTTCTATCACAAAATCCAATCCACTTTTTTATTTGCTTCCATTTCCACTAAAACCAATTCAAACTTGCTCTAGTTCCACTTTTGAGGCAATAATTTTATTTCTAACGTAGAGTTCGCAATTTTCAAAACAAGTAAGCAAGGAAGCACTTCATAATTTCCCAGTTCGATTGGAAATATTTTTCTGATAAATCACAAAGTCGTCTATCAATAATCACGATGGCCAAAGGATTTTGCTATCTGAAATTCTTTGCCGTTGGTTAGGTAGAGGAGGATGCCTCTCTCTTGTAGATTGCTCTATCGAATGAAATAGATGGAAATTTATTCATGTTTTCTTTTGTTTTTCTATCCTGGAGTTTGCTTGGAGTAAGATAATGAACGATGCTGGCCTGAGACTTGTCTTTTGTTCTGAAATTTCTGAAATTTACGTGACCAGAATGAAAACGAGGTCAATGGAGTGATTTAAGTTTCATTGATGCTGATTACTGTCGATTGAAAATGCATTTTCCATTCGATTAAAGTTTTTTTTTTTTTTTTTTTTTTAATTTAAAACGTAGAACAATAAAGTGATTAAATTTCAGTAAGTGTTTCAGATGAATCTCTTCATTTAGAGGATCGCAAATGCTTACTGTGTCTTTATATTTTAGTTGCTGTTAATTAATTCCTCTGGAGTTGCCAAAAATCAATCCACTTAGTTGATATAATGTACTTAAATTCATTAAAATACAATTACGTTGACTCAGGGCAGGTTAATGAGTTAAAAAATATTTTTTCCACGGAATCAGAGATTTTCGTTTGTCAATATGGAACGCGTTTTTTTTTTTTATTTTCAATTAAATTTGCTTACCCAACGTTGGCGCCTTAATGATTTTAAATTGATCCTGCCAGACCACTGTCAGATTAATTATTTTTCCATCATACATATAATTTGGTTTTAATTTTAAATCTTTATGTTGCAAGCATGCAAACTGGGTGACCAATTTTAAGAGCCTTTTGATTTTTAATATCGGGTTCATTTTCATACGCGTTTCTTCAAATGCAAAAAGCATATTTCATATGCGTGCGTGCCGCAGAACAAACGTGAAATATCAAGGACTGTCCGCAGCTATGTAATTGATAAATAATGATTAAATGAAATAATCTATCCATCTGTAGTGGGTTTTTTCCGAGAAGAATTACACGTTTTTTTTTGCTTAACTGGGTATCACAATTCATCGATTGTATTTAAGTTGGGAATTTTAATTAAATTAGGGGATGAATGTATGTATGTATTTTTCTGAGTAAATTTGTCAAGTGAGGATGAAAATGACCAGAAGCGCGATTGTAACTGAAACTCAATAAATCTCTTTTGTTTAACTACTCCCTGAAGTTGATAAAGTATCAGTGCCACGCCTCCCATTAAAGCTTGTGTTTGGGGTGATTTGCATTTTAATTTATTTTTCCTATCTTTAAACAAACAAGTGTCAGGTTGAAGTAAATCAAATGATTAGTCATTGCCTCCATGTTCACAGAGGGAAATAGGGCTTATCCCTAAAAAAAGAGAACACTCTTTTAAAAATTATATTTTATTATTTAAGACAATATACATATGTTTATTGCATTCTATTCGTCATCCATATCCATTTGTTCGTCATTAAATCTCTCCACTGGAATAGATTTTAATAGAGCAGCCAATTTTTCCGGAGAAAGAGCTCCGAAATCGTCATCGGTCAGTGGCAGGTTGTCATCCTCAATTTGCAAGACAATTGGTTCCATTCCTTTGCCGAGCATAGAATCCTCTAGATCATCAGCTGGTGTTGCTAGCAATCTTTCGCACATATCTGATCCTTTCAAGCAGATTGTAATAGGAACCCAAGCCCTTTGGGCTAAATCGGACATTTCCAAAGACTGTTCTGGTTCAGGCACTAAAGCCGCTGTAGCTTTGTAAGCAGCGAATATTGTGGCGAATACTACTGCCACAAAAATTACAGAAGTGAATTTCGATGCCATTCTCACGGGTTGTAAATTCAAATTCAAATTGAGTAGTCGATTTGAAGAGAGCTTGGTATTTATACCCGAAAATTAATGTAACACTTGTTTGTTGTTCATGTTGTTTGAACTTGACTAGGTTTGGGTCTATCGGCGTCAAATTGTGTTCTGTTACGAAATAAAGTAAGAAACATGTACCAATATTAGTAAATTTATAGCACGGCAATGTTTGAACAGATGGAAAAGTAGCACAAAGTAAAGTGTAATATTGTGAAACTACAATTCTGTTTCGATTACGACACATGGGCTTGTTATACCCTATCCAAAGGGTAGATTAAGTTTACATACATAGTTAGTGACAGTGGCTTTGGAAGACAGCATAGTATAAATTCGTTCACTGATATTGCCCACTTTTCTCACGCCCTTTCATTCACTCAACTTTCTGTAATTTCACAAGATTCTAGAAAAAACTTACTGAAGGTTATGTTGTGTCCAACTTAGCCTACAAATCTTCCATTCCATCTTCGTATGGCCATATCCGTCTTAAATATGATTTCTCCTTAAAAAAACATGTCTTTTTTCGTGTCCTGAACGTCTTCCACATCGCCGCATCATCTGTAGAGTTCTTCTTCTGTTGGATGCAGTTTTTTCATATGGTACCACAGAGTGTTATGTCCCATAACGATTCCCACAAGCATAGAGAGGGATTGTCTGTCTTTGCGCATGAAGTCTCTCGGTCATGTCATGTCCTAAAGGCAGGGCCTTTTGAGAAGCTTTCTCATAACAATATTTCTCTAGGATGTATGTTAGAAGCTCAGAATCACTTACTTGTATCCACAAAGGTATACATTGTTTTATTTCTTCTTAAAATCTACACAAACCTCTCTTCTCTCCTCTGAGCATTTTTCTTTCTTCACAAATCGTGAGAGCACCTAATTAAAATTTATATTTCATGCAAGATTCGCCGTGAAATTTCCACTCAACGATAGAAACACCTACTATTTTTCTTTACTCAGCTGCTAACGTAAATATTCTCCATGCCCCAATTTGCTTTTTAAATACATATATAAAGTTTCGCAATCTTCACAACTGGAATCAGTGTAAATTTTGTTGTGGTCCATAGCAGAAATGTCTAAAATATTTCGATTAGTAAATGCACTTGTTTTTGTTCTAACATTCGTGAGTCTTCGTCAAACAAAAAATATTCAAGTGCATGCATATGATTTCGATCTCAGTGACTCAAATCAGATAAAGGGAGTTACTCAAAGCTTCCAAACACAAATAGAATCACCCATGGATTGGATTGTTTTCGAAACAACAACTAAGCCGATGCAACATTTGAACAGCAATGCAGTTTTGAAATGAAAAGTACCACCAAATATTTTCGGCTGAATAAACAAGGAGCCTTTCAATTGAGAAATATGTGAAAGTGAAAGTGAAAGAAAAACCAAATAAAATCGATAAAAAACCGCCTTTTTCCAATTTAATTCGAAATTCATAAAATTTGAATTGAAATACATAAAATTCAGCCTTTTTTGATTTGAGGATTCTTCCCTTTTTCTAAGATAGATAGATAGATAGATATTTTATTTCGTATAAAAGTTTACAATAGGTTTGTTACCGCACATTTTACAGTACAGGGATTTGATAACGACATCTTTCCACTGAAACATTGTTTATTAAATCAAATAAATTTAATTTGTGAAGAGATTATATGTATCTTTTGGGAGGAAAATACGACAAAAACCTTCCATTTAAGCACACTTCCCTTTTTCTAAGAATATTCGATTGTCTTGTTAAATTCCCAAATATAAACAAAAGACTTCCTATTGCCATCTTCCATGCAACTATCCTTGGCGATGAATTCTTCAATTACTAAGATAATTTGGACCTTTGGTTCCAATAACAAGGTCAACCGCTTTTGAACCCATTCTGTCGCATCTATAGGCTGCAGTCTAACCATAACCTAACACGGGCCATTTTCAGAGCTGTCCTAACATTGAAACTCTCTCCTTGTCTGAGTTTTTGTCAAATTTATTTTTGACAGCTTAGAGAATTTTCAATTTTTGTTCAATGACCAATAACCCTTCCATACAAATCAGCCTTCAAAAACAGAAAAACTTTGTTCGTTTTGTTTCAAATAATTAAACAATTTGTTTACGATTACAATCAGTATATTTTATTTGTTATATAAGATCACTGGTGCTTGAGACTTGCCCTCGAAAAGTAGTACAATTTTTCAACATTACTCATTTCTTCGAGTGGCTCCACATCGTCAGCAATATCGACGCCATTCTCCTTGACATAAAATACAGTAGGCTCCATTACGTTAGAAATAACATCCTCTGGTATGTCTCCGATGGACATAGTCAGGACGACATCACACTTTTCAACTCCTTTAAAGCAAAGCCTGAGTGGTACTAACTTCCTGTTGGCTAAGGTGATGTTTGGCATCTCTGTGGTCAAAATTTTAATACCGTTGACATGTTGCGCCGCAATTACAAACAAAGTCACAGTTAAAAGAGTAAATGTCAGTTTAGACGTCATTGTTACTTTCGATATGCAACTGATACAATTAATCAAGTTATCGCGATGAGAGCGGTATTTATATACCAACAAGTTTTTCTTCCTCTCACTTTGAATGTGCAGTGTGTAGAGTGAGTGTTGAATCATGCCTGTCGAAATGTTTTTATTGAATGACAGCTGTGCAAAGTATGTTCTGTCTACTTACGAAATCGATGGTAAAGAGTACGAAGGTTGATGCTTAAAGCAGAGGGGATATTTTGCTTATTTTATTTTCATTTGGTGCACCACATGGTGTAATAGATTTTCCTACTCTAAATTCGATTTCTAAAAGTCCAAAGTTTGAATGCTTTTAACCTCAGTTCAACAGAATTCACAATTAAAATCTGTTGAATATTTGATGTGATTGCTTTCTATTAGATTTCCAAAGGATCGTTGTCATACTCAATTCACTTATCCACTGCTCTCCAGTAGCGTTATTGTTTGGTCCACCCTTACCTTCTATATTGAGTGTTCTGCACTTGAAAGTATTAAAATTCAGAAGGACCAAAAAAGCCCCGATTGTGTGCAGCAAATTTCGGCTACTATCGGTAGACAACCGCACCTGGTGGGTTCTGTATTTTTTCTCTTTTCTCGCATCAGATACAAAATCTTCTTGTGTAGGAGGTTAACCATCCAAAAACCGTAGTGAGCCTGAAAAATACAAATGTAATTGCTTTAAGCTCATAGAGTGCAGAGGGAAGGTGAATTCTTTTTGGCAAGCTAACAATGGAGAAGGTTGCATCCTTTGTGTACCTATTTACTTGAACTCTATTTCGCTGTTTAATCATGTTATGATTGTGTGTTTAATGGGACAAAGAAAAACGACTAAGATTGCTTCACTAATGCATTACAACATCCACATCTGCCACATGTCTGCATTTTAATGTGCTTTTAGAGCGAACATTTTCCAGCCCCTACAGTACGAGTTCAAATCTCCTGTAGTTCATAGTTTTTCGATTAAGAACTAGAACTCAAATGGAAAACCTAATAATGGATCCACAATATCTGCAAAGGATACGAAATCGACTCATGTCGTGTCGAAACCAGCACAACCTCGTGCAATCTGAAACCAGCAACCGAAAGAGAAATGGTACAATAATTGTACTTGATGGAAGTAACGACCTTATGAGGGAGAAAAGTTTTGAATTGAATAAAAATTTAGAAAAAATAACTACACACGAAGCACACATCGGTTTCTCATGCAACAGAGTGCAAAATTAGATTTTTGGAAAATATTTGTAGGTAACAGGGTCGGAAACCATACGTCTGATGTGTAACCACTAGAATTTCATAGAACGTGCTCTTTAACTTTGTACGAACAGGAAGCAATCTTAATTGCATTATTTTACGCATTGGTATAGTAGTAGTAGTTTCTGCGATGATTCCTGGAATATATTTTTGGCTGAACACGAAGAAGACACATTCTGAAGCCGCCACCACCAGTCCCAAGTTCCTTTGTGGTTGCAATCAAAATTCATGAAAACCGCCAACAAAGAAATCTATTTGAAGCTTTAACTAACACGGTTCCAGGAATAAGCAATATAATTCGAAAGTTTTCCCTGTTTATGAAATGCATACAAAAGGTGGTGGACGGAAAAAGTTCCACAGGAAAAATAGAACTCAGGATGTTATGAATTTTCCTGCAATAAATTTGCTACCAAAGATGACAATAGATATAAAGGTGCACGAGTTTCCTTTCTGTATTCCTTTTTTTTTGAACAACTTTAACTTCCTTGCAGCAATAGAAACTACACAAGAGGCTGATATGGCACAAGGAACTCTCTTCAGCGAGAGAAATTCAATTTAAATTCTGTTTCTAGTTTTATATGTCATTTTGAGTATACATTTGTGTATGTTTCCTTCGATACGCGGGTGTGTGGATTAAGGATAAGTTTACTTATATAGCTTTAGTTGAAATAGAAGAAAGAAAATTGTCTGTGGGATACAATTGCATTGTTTGAATTTAGTTATATACTTTTTTTGATGAAATTAAAAGTAACAGATTTACGTAGATAGCTCTTGTGTGTGCAACTATGAACACAAGTGCCCTTGGTTTCTGTGTTTTTGCTTTTTTAATATTGTAAATCGGATTTAGGGAATACAATTTATCCGGGAATAGATCTGGTGTATCCCTTTGCGTTGTAAAGAAACCTCTTTTTGTTGTTGTTCAGAAACGATACGTTGTGAGATTGCTTTTTCTAGCGGCAGTAGCTTTGCGTATGGTACTTTGTTTCTTATGCTATCTACTAGTCAGTCGTAGGCCTTAAAATTTATGCATATGCATATTAAAAGGTAATTTCACAATGTAAGAAATAGTTATAACAAATTGTATTCAACAAAACAGCAAAAAACTTTTGAAAAATGCCCGAAACGCCCTGAGCACTATTGGACGAGGTCCTCCTCGCACTTGTTTTACATGCGATCATTTTTTTGAAATAATACTACTTTTTGCTATTTGATTTTTTTCATAAACTTCCTAATTGAACACAAATCCTAAACACATTGAGTGTACATAGTTATTAATATGATTTTGGGAAGTTAAATTATCATAGAAACGATGGTTGTACATTTACTACGTCTCTTTAATAATTTACTATACAAAAAAAAACACTTCTCGACTACATTTTACAAAAGTCCCATCACTAACAATCGATTCATTTGTCTCATCACTGGTACACCTGTCAGTTAGTTTCAGTGCGCGATCAGTGTCGTTCGGTTCGGTTTCGGTATCGGTTTCGGAAAAGTTGTTAATTTTTCATATTTTCCGGGTAAAATCTATTGTTTTTATTAAAATTAATCAATCTAGAGTAGTTGGTGATTTGTATTCAAGCATTTTTTGTGCGAAATAAGTGTTTTTTATCGTATAATAGTCTGATGAAAGTTTCGACTTGCTACATCTTCCATGCACAAATTGTTTCCATTTTTCTCGACCCATTTTCATGTTTCCCGGGTAAAGTCTATTGTTTTCATTAAATTTAATCAATCTAGAGTAATTTGTGATTAGTATTTAAGCATTTTTCTTGCGAAATAAGTGTTTTTTATCGTATAATTGTGTGATGCAAGTTTCGACTTGTTACATTTTCTTTGTCTTCGGTGGCGCTCCGTACTCGATACTCGTTTGTTTATCGTTCGTTAAATGTTGGCGCTAAAAGAATTCAAATTCAAATTTTAAAAGTTTGCTTCTATCTTGGGTGAGTGGTTCTTTATATATTTTCTTACTAAATATTTATCATAAATAATGGGGATAGTAGCCTGTGCATACAGGGTGTCCCAGTTAAGCGGTATAATCCTTTAAGGGGAGATTCCTGAAGTTCCACCGAACAAAAAATTGTATGGCAGGGGGGTCTATTCTCACCCCATTTCAAGTTATAGCCCCCCAAAGTCTGTGACCTCTAATTTGGAGGTGTAGCCATTTTTAACGCTATAACTTCTAAACTATTATTGGTATAAAAAAGATTTTGTGCATTTTGGAAAGACAATTTAGTAGCGCACACAAATCCTATACACTTTAGGTACATCTATGCAGCCACAAAAAAGTTATGGCTTCTTAAACTCAAAATTATGAAAATTTGCTGTTCCATTTTTTTACTTAAAATGCATTTTTCTCAAAATTTTTACTTAATAATTTTTTCGTTTTTTTATAAAATTTTTATCCCTGGAAAATTTCCTATTTCACACAAAAATGGTCAAAAAGCTGTGATAATTCTTTATTACGCTCTTTTTTCCTATTCGACAATTAACTGTTAACTGCATTGCTCATGGGTACGCTAGTTTATTATTCTCATTTAATTGTATTTGACCATTTTTGTGTGACAAAAAATGGCTTTTACTGCAACTTCTGTTGATCGTAAGTAAAAAAGTTACTTTACATAATTTTTAGGAAATTTTCCAGGGATAAAAATTTTATAAAAAAACGAAAAAATTATTAAGTAAAAATTTTGAGAAAAATGCATTTTAAGTAAAAAAATGGAACAGCAAATTTTCATAATTTTGAGTTTAAGAAGCCATAACTTTTTTGTGGCTGCATAGATGTACCTAAAGTGTATAGGATTTGTGTGCGCTACTAAATTGTCTTTCCAAAATGCACAAAATCTTTTTTATACCAATAATAGTTTAGAAGTTATAGCGTTAAAAATGGCTACACCTCCAAATTAGAGGTCACCCACTTTGGGGGGCTATAACTTGAAATGGGGTGAGAATAGACCCCCCCTGCCATACAATTTTTTGTTCGGTGGAACTTCAGGAATCTCCCCTTAAAGGATTATACCGCTTAACTGGGACACCCTGTATATAGAAGTGTATCTTATCATAGTTTCTGTCTATTTTTGAATTTCAATGCTTAATCATTCGACTACAAGCAGGCGAGGTAGTTGTTCCATGGTTCTTTGATACTGCAGTGACTAGCTTAGCTGTTGACCTAGTTGAAGGTTCGTTTTCTTTTAAATTACTATGTCAGGGAACCCAGAGGGCATGAGTTTCGTACTTTCTTTATCCTGTGTAGAAATTTGTTCTTGTTCTGCATCTAGGGTAAAATATATCAAAAGGACTTCAAAATAGAATTTAGACTGACCCTTTCGCCTTAACAAGCTTTTCGTAGGGCATTTGCTAACCTGTACTATGCGTTTTCTTCTTCATCGTTAGGGAGTTATCTAACTATTGGAATATCACCGATAGCAAGACCCAGGAGTTCCTTTGGTTAGTTGCTACTTTCACTATCTTTTCAACTCCTTTATGTGGTAGCTTTTTGTGGTAATTCACTTGACATTTCATTGCCCATGTATGAGCACTACTTTTTGTCATATCTCTGTGTGGCTTTGTAGGATGTTGAAGTCATAAATAGCTTCCGTGTTACTACAAGTCAATAAACTATATCCTTTGAATCAAGTGTCGCTACTAACTTCTCATTGGGGGCCACTCATATCATTCGCCTGCCCACTCAATACCATAAAACATGTCCAAAGAGCTGTAGCCCCGGAATAACGACATATTAGTCACCATCAAAAGCCCATCAGTGTCGTTCGAGAATAATCGGATTTTTATTAGTTATACGGCTTTTCTTCGTTTTCCCCGTTCGGTGCTTTGTTCAAGATATACTACTGCCACTACCATAAAGTTGGACATCCATTCAAGGCGAGTTAGTCGACATGACCACTTCACTGGGTTGGGTACCTAGGTCATGTCTGTGGCAATCATGATGCGGCACATCCATTTCTGTATAACGTTTCAAGCATACAGTAAGTACTATGGGAAGTACGCTTTATGTCCGTGTTTGAGGGTGCTTTTATTTTGGTAACGAATTGTTTTTTTGTTTTTATAGATGCAAGCAATGTAGGCCGCTGTGGTTTTAAACGATAACTTATGGGGAAGCAGCAATTATGTAGGTGGACTATATATCCTTTAAGTTGAAAAGCATGTTCTGTTTTGGGAAGTAAAATGTTGTTTATTGGAATAAGTTGAGATGTGAATGGCCTTTCAAGTACATTTAATAATTTTTAAGAACCAAAAAATGTGAGTTAAGTTAGAATGCCTTAGGATCGATCTTACGGGCAGATTGTCGAGTCTTTAACGTTGGCATATTGAGCAATATTGTATAAGGATTTCCAATCAATTTTAAGGCAATACGAAGCTCACATCAATAGCAACGGAGTTACACAGAAGGATGGTTGGAAACGCTTGTTCTAAAAAGGGAGTATCTTTTATAAAAGGCTCTCCACACAAAGGATTGGCAGTGTTTAGGGTGTTTCTCTTCTCTGTCTATCTCTCAGTTTAACTCTTTGAAATTAAACATTGCATTGTCTACTGAAAGAATCAATTTCTGTTTTCTCTTTTTAGTATTGGAAAGGTGTTTTGAATGATTCAAAAGGAATTAAAAAGAAAGAAAGGATGTAGTCTCTGTAAAGTTCTTTATTGGTTGAGGGATTGCAAACAATTAGAGCATCCTGTTGGCTTTTGTTTCTTATACAGAAAACTGAGTTTTTTTTTTTCATATGTTGACACAGTCCATTCAACTTTATCCACCACCACAAATGTTAATGAACGCAATTACATAAAATCCCTATCCACAAATCTCTGTCAATTGAAAGCCGATACCGCCACCAATCCCCTCCTCTCAACCTTTAGCGGATTCAAAATACAAATACTGCTAATTCTATTCATAGCTCGAAAGTCATTAATTACCATGTCCTTTGCGCTCTGCCATCGATCTCAAAATTTCGTAACAATTTAATTAGGACTGCCTTCTTGTCAGGGTGAGAGTATTTCTCACCTGACACCTTTTGTGAGGAACAAATTGACAAATGTGGTTACGATTTTTAACGTATCCTGTCTATCATTCTAATCCGACGAGATTAAGCCAACATAATGGTGAAAAATTAGGTGGAACCGATTTGGGTTTTCAAGCAGGAATGTTGCGAACTTACGTCAAGATATCCTTTTTCTTTTTGTGTGCTTCTTTGGCACCCCTAACAATTCTAACTTCAATTGAAAATCTATCTTGAACTTGTGTAGAGAAACATTTAATGAACACATCCTGATAGATGAAGTTATTTAAATGCATAGGCCTCTAGGGATTTTCATAATTTATTGGTCAACATTTTTGAGACGAAACTTCGCTTTACGAGACAGGACTTTGCTGCTGCACAGCACACTTGCTACTGAGAATTGAATTTAGGATGCAAAAAGGAAACTTTTCTAATGGAACTGCGACAGATTTTAAAGATTTTCTTCGTTTCGGAGAGGATGTCATAGAGAACAACACATGGATTAAATTGTTGCAAGGATAAACTTTTCATTTTGTAACACATTAAATCTTGCTTCAGTAAAAAAGGGAATCGCATTTGATGGTAGAGGTATAGAAAGATGGAACTTGTATAACGATTCAGGGAAAGAGTACATAAAAAAGTGTTAGTCTTGGGAAAGGTGTGGCGTTTGAAGGGAAGTCCTTTGCATATACGAGCATCGCATTATCTGTAAAGAGTTCACTTGAGAAGAAGTTTTCATGAGACAGCTCTACGTTTGATTAAGTTCTTAGTAACCATTTAATTTTTACAATTTAGGGAAATTAGTTTGTAAAGTTGCATTCAAGGACATGTCTTAATTGAAAAGGAGAACGTACTTCTAGCTCTTCAGAAGGTATCACAGCATTTGAGCCTCCAGAGCCGTCTGTGGTTCATTCACTTTTTGCCTTGGTATGCACTTCTCATAGAACTCCTTTCGAATGGACTCTGGGTGTTTCTTTCAATAATCTTCATAACTTATCTTTATATTTGCAAATGTGAACACAAGGAGTAAAACTCCAAAAACAGAACGTTTCATTCAATATCTGCCATTAAAAGTACCGCGTCTCAACTGATACAAGTTCCTGCTACGTGCTTGATTACTGCTTTTCCCCCAAAATCGATTGTGAACTCCTGTAGCCGCCATCAGTCGGTTGGTGAACTGTTTCTCCCGTAATTGCATTAATTTGGACTGAAAACCTCTTTCAATTTTAATGGGTTATTGCACACTTGATCAGGGAAGACTTGAGCTTGAGCATAAGAATGAAATTATCACCGAAAGCAATCACATAACGGCTCATTTTGGGAAATGCGCTTTCAGGACCTGACTTAATCTGCTCATTTCGATGCGCCGTCAAGGTATACGTACACTATTTCCGTCGCTTGGAATGGAAATGAATACAAATTCGATTGCACCTTTCCACACACAGAACGTGATCCAATTACGAATAAAATGCGCGTTTCGTAAAATATTACATCTGTCGTCTGTGTGCTGTGCAGATTGTGAAGAAGGTCCAGACACTCGGCTGAGAACAAATGGAAATGTGATTTCATTCGATCCACTTAACCTGGAAGAAAAAAAAACGCCGTAAAAGTGATTTTTTCGCAGTGCACCATGAAGATACAGTGTCCTTTTTGCAAATGGGAGAATTTCCTCATCATTCATTGTAATAGGATTCCAAGGAGCAGAAGGTAGGAGATCGGTAGGCGATGGGTTTGAGGTTGTGATTTGAATGTGGAAGACGTTGAAAAACGCAGTCAGTGTTTTTAGTTCAATTTGAAGGTTTCGGACCTTAAGAAGTAGAGGCTGAAATGTGGGCTAGGTGTAGCAGATATCACTAGACTTTGAGCGGTCAAAAGTACCTTGTCGTCGAAGGGATTTATGTCAATATTCTGTGCGATCAGAGTGCTTGGTCGCCTGATTGCTATAATGATCATGTGAGTTTGATGAATTTCATTGTCTTTTCCGTTGGATAGCTCCTCAATTTAGCTCGCTGATAAAGTGCCTCCTTTTTTGAATTGTGTGCTGAAGATCAGAGTAGTGGCATAGGAAGGGGTTCGTGTCCTCAATAATTTCCACAACCTTTGTAGAGTTCCTCTCTTGTCAGATGCAGGTTTTCCTATGGTAGCTTGGAGTATAGTGTCCCATAATGATTCTCACTCATATTCGGCCTTTCTGTACAAATCTTTCGGGTCTAACTAAGGCAAATGTGAACCATGGTCAGTATGGGTAGGCCTTACAGAAAGAGTAAAAGGCTACTGTGACGTTCTTAATTCTTTCAGTGAACTCCCATTTGTGTTTCTTACCAAGCGCAAGCCCATATCCTGTATTTAGACGAACATTTTCTTTCTTTAGTTGGTCCTGATTTCAACTAGGTACACATAAAGCTTAGCTTGAAGGACAACGGAGAACAATTCAAATCTTTTATTGCAGAGCACCACTTACACACACCTTGGAGTGAAAAAAAATTCCGAAAATCGTTGTGCAAATTGTACGAAACGCATAAATCATTCCTTCTAACCCTTTTAAGTCAATTTGTATACC
Organism: Chalcosyrphus nemorum; assembly: GCA_949716465.1. NCBI lineage: Eukaryota > Metazoa > Arthropoda > Insecta > Diptera > Syrphidae > Chalcosyrphus > Chalcosyrphus nemorum. The sequence continues at coordinate 1,163,729 of OX454335.1, read as the reverse complement.
AATTATGAAGGATACACTTTCTCTCCTACATACATACCTACCTACGCCCAGAACAATGGTCGGCTTGTGCGCCCCGGACCGAGTGGAAATTATGTAAATACCTACCCTTTCTCTGGAAATCCTTCTCTGATGTGGTATAAATGTTTCCATCCAACAAAAGCTGCTCTGTGTAACCCTCAAAAAACTCCCCCATGGTGCATTTGAAATTCTAATTCTTGCACCAACTGAAATTATGCGAAATTTTATTACCAACAATTCTTCATAATCGAGGTCAAAGCATAGCCAACGGCTACTATCAAAAACTGTTGCCTAAACTATGGTACAACACACTAACTAACATCACGCATTCGACCGATTCGGTTGGGGGCAAGAACACGATGAATATTTGAAATTCAATTAAACACCATACTCAGTAGAGGTCTTGTTGTTGTTGCTGTGTTGTTTTGGAACGTGCACTTTATGTGTGTGTTTTGAAAGGAATTGTATTCCTTGGCAATAAAACTGGTTAGTGGTGAACTTTTTCGGGGAAAAAGTTTTCAATGAAATTGGAAAAGTGAGAAGTTGTTTACTCTTAGGTTACTTTGTGTCACAAAAACGTTTGTTGAGACAATTGAGTGTGGAATTTGTGTGATTTGTCGGAACTATGTATACTCAACCTTTATAGCTTATAGGAGCATATGTGGAAGGAGTTGCAACTATTTTAATGAAATTTGATTTGCAATTTTCATCAGCAAGTGAGGATTATTGCTATTACTTGGAAGTAGAGCGTTTCCGACTGCCTGTTGTTGGGGATATTTCATTAAATGGAACAAGGTTGTAAGGGTTTTCATTTGAAAGGTATTTCAAATTGCAAAACTATTTAAATTCCTTCCTAAGCTGTTGATGTTTCTCGGAAGTTTGAAGAAGTATTGTAAAATTCTTGTATTTCAATACTAAGAATGAAAGGTCGAGCATGCCAAGGCTGAAGTATCCCATATGAGAAAGCTAAGGTCGAATTTGGGGAACTTAAATATGCAAATTAGTGTGACCGTTTGTGTGTTGCAACATCCGCCATCTAAACATCTGTATGAGACCTTAAAAATATTTGTCAAAAAGAGAAGAACAGGCGGACAACAGAGTCCTTCAGTAGCATGAATATTCACATGAGAGTAGATCTTCAAAAAATCAGGAAGCATGCCCTCTAAATTTCCATTACTTTCAAATCTTTCGGCATGAGTGCAGTGTTCTGTAAAAAGGACTTCTTTAGGTGCAATTGAGAAATCGATAATGAAGTTGTGCCTTGAATGCATTTGCACCTTGCATCTTTCTATTTTTGGGTCTCGAATTTTGTTTTAAGAGTTTCCCCTCATTCAGATTGTAAAGACCAGCAATTAATCCGCAAGGAACATTTCTTTAACAAAGTCAAACTTGAGTGTCCTGCCTACCGCCAGGCTGTCTAAATGGCAACAACTTTTTGACAGAATGCAACATAGATACAGAAGCCAATAAAGTCGGGAAATCTCCACAAAAGCTTTTCTTTTTTCCCGATGGAAAGTGTTTCTCTTAATTTCTGATGAACTTTCACTCTCACTTTTCTCTCTTCAGGATTTTGTTTTAAAAAAAGCGCTACATATTTGGAATTGGGCCAAAGTTTTGTGTCTCTTGTTCTCTTTGAATCTGAGCAGCGCCAGTGGTTCTCTATTCTTTTTCTTTTTTTTTTGTTGAAAATATGGGCCATTTGATGAGCATCCAAAGCCGGTGAATGATTTCGATACAATAGGAGTATTCTCTTCTTTTTAGAGAAGTGTTGGCAGAAAAAAAAAAAAAAGAAAATATTTATGCTAAGGTAATTTTCCAACTAACACTGGGGTCCAATTCCTTAATTGATTAATGGTATAGGGGAAAAAAAATAATAAAAAACTTTAGGAGCAAGTGTGAAGGACTTTTTTCCTTCCTTTAGCGGGACTTTTGTAATATTTCACTTTCGTCGGCGTCATCTTAAAGTCATCTGTTACCGGGTTTTTTCTTCTCTTCCTAGAGGGTGATTAATAAAGCGTACTTTTTAGCTTTTATATGTTTATTGCTTTTGACTTAAAGTGGAAAAATAGCTGGTTAGATGTTTGAAGTCGTCAGACGGAGGAGTACGAGGCCATAGACACTCTACATTCCCCACAGAGTTTCTAAAACAGATGAAGCCTGAATTGGTCTTATAATATCAATAAATGTGAAAGAAGAAAGACGTGATTATAAGTGTTTCGTGCTGCTTCTTTTTTGCCTTTTGAACATCAAATTTTCAGCCTTTAAGTGGTGATGCTGGATGCCATTATACTTTTCAGGAAACGTCGGCAAATATCTGTCTTTTATGCTTACTTACTGATGTCCTGTATAACCTTGTGGGCCCTAAAGCCTCTGCAACGCCTACGCGCTATCGTGTGCAGTTTCTGGAAATGGGCCTCAACTCTCGCCAACTCTTTCCCAGTTGCCGTGCTTTCTTCTCGACTGTTCTTCGCCATGTACTCCTAGGGTCGCCGCGTATCCTGTGCCACGCTGAGTAAGCGGGTTCGATTGCATCGTATGGTTAGCTTTGGACAGCAACCCGTTCGGAGAGTGTGAACAATTCACTGCCACTTTCGTTGTCTCATGGTTGTGCCTTTAGGTTTATTGTCCCTTCTCTGATACAGCTGTTCTTTAGGGACACGTTTTGGCCAGAAAATTCTTCAGATGATTAGTCCTCAGTTAGTCTATTAAAGTACGTTTAAGGGCTTGCATTTTAGTCCAGGAACATGTATCAAATCAGCATGTGTATAAGAACACTAGCTATCACCCACGATATAGTGGGCTATGTTGGCTTTCCATCTCCTATTTTCGCCTCAATGCCTGATTTTTAAAAAAGCCTATGACCCTACATATGTCCTTTCCCACAGTTCAAGCTATGTGCTAACCATCATTTGTGAAAACCGATTTAGCAGACAGATGGAAGTAGTTCCTGTCAATAGGATAAGTGGTTCAAGTATGAGCTCTGTCGGGTATATGGTTCACAGCCGTGTTGCGCGCGGTATCAATTTTCGCACGAATAGAAAAAACTGTATCCAAAGGCAGAGAGTTTTTGAGAAGCTTTCTTTTGAGAGTAATCCTCTTGAATGTTTGGGAATGGCTTCGAAGAGAAGGATCCGTGGAAAACTCGTTGGCATTTTCCAGATCCTACCCATAGAAGTCCAATGTACTGAACGGCAGGATTTAGGCTACCCTAAATACTTCCAAAGTTTTGGGAACTTATACCTAATTCTTGGAAGATAAATTTGTTTGTTATTAACTTCTTTTTGGGTTCCTAGCACTTGAAGAGTCTCTGCTCTGAAGGGACAGAATAATTGTAAGCCGTCCATCTCTTGTACGAGCATCCTCTATTACTTGATTTCTCCCCTCGACAAAATTAAAGTTACATAAATGTACCCAACCGACAATTGTCTGCATCTGTGGCATTTAATATTTCTGTGCTATCTGTTAATTCTCTGCTGGATTCATTAACTCAGCGTTGCTTTAGCCCAGATCTAACTAATGTGGTCGCATTAAGAACATGTGCCGAAATTCCCGACGCATTGAACGCAGAGAGTGTTTATTATACAGTCTTCTAGAGTTTTGGTAAAAAAAAACGCACTACTTGTATCTAATTAAGGTCTTCTTCAGTTTCATTGAAATACGTTTTGTTCTTACTCAGAAGCAGCATACAATTGTCCCTGCTGTTTAAGGCATGACAAAGGAACTGTTTGGTATAAAATCCTTTTTTTTTTCTGAATACTTATTCCAATCTTAGTCCTCACAACATCCTTATAATTGTTAACTCTTCCGTGTAGTTCTCCGGCTTGGAAGTGCATATCCTCGGTGTTCTGTTGTCGCATAGAATTTCATGTTAATGCAATCACTTTGTGTGGTGTATATCCTTCTGCTTGGGCTATCAAATATACATTTCCAGTAGGACGCCTGCATTGAATACATTTTATATCAGAGTGTGTCTGTGTCCCTTGTTCAGTTTGGTCATGATATGCTCATTCGAGGGTAGAACATACTGCATATTTTAAGATAGATCCAGGACAACTACTTCAGGTGCCTATTTTGGCAAGAAACGACATCCATAAAATTATATGAATTAAAACATTTTAAAGAGACACCCTATAGTGGGTCAGGAAAAAAAGAATTGTTGCCTGCCACAATTAATTTACTTTTAAAAGCGAACTGCAGCAATGAAAAGCGACACTGAAAAGGCGCGGTAGTAACAAGGATCTAAAGTCATACATCAGAGTAGCCTGGACAGTTCCTCCAGTGAAAAGGAGAAAAAAAGAAACTTGTCGGATGTTCTTAGCGAAAAGAATATCGTCTCCCAATTGTTAACTTTATTTTCTGTTTCTTCTCTTCTTCGTGTCACTCTTTCGGATAGTGATGAGGAGAAAAGTTGACTCCCATTCCGCCATTTGTCCATAGAGAGAGAGAGAGAGAGAGAGAGAGAGAGAGAGGTCGGTCAGTTTGTGACTTTTAGTGTGGATTGCAAAGTTTTCAGTTTTTCACTTCTTTTTTTTTCGTCTTTCTTTCTTCTTTATTCTGAGGTTTTGAGATCAGGTTGCAAAGTTTTTTGTTTCCCTTTTTTTTCTTGTTGTGTTCGATTAGTAGTACCCTTACTGTTTGGATTTTTGCAAGTTTGTGTTGGCCAACGGTGTGGTTGAGCGTTGGCTTGGAAAGGATGTCAAAGTTTTCAAACAATTCCGACCGGAGATGGGGTTTGCTCAGGAGGTTTGCTTACATATAAATGTGTATTTTTGTTTTGCGGCGTAGGAGGAGGTAATTTTCAGAAAAGTCGAAGGCATATATTTTTTTTTCTTCACTGACTTTTTGGCATCTTGAGAGGAAACAAATACTTTTCGTATACTCCGCAAGGACATTTCATATTTCTTGTTTTGTTTTGTGGGTTTTTAATATTAAAAAAGTTTTGAAAATGAAAGCAAGCAAGCAAGCCGACGAAATATTTTGATTCTTAATATGTAGGTACCAATAATAGTCCCTTTTGGGGACAATGTGTGTTTAAATTGAAGGGTTTTATCGGCACACTTGTGGGTATTAAGCGCAAACGATTGAGTTGAGTGGAACTTTCTGATTAAATCGTATTCTGTACCCTTTAATCTGATCGTTCTTTCACACAGTTTTGTGGCTCCAATGGGATAAGAAAGTCCACACTCGGCTAAGGTATTAGCAGAACCACGAGCATTATCAACCAACCCTTTTATTCAGACATTGAGTGCAAGGTTTCCCAATAGTGTCCATTCGATCTTTACTGTGACAAATCAAAAATACTGTGAACTATAAATGAATGCAAAAATCACATACAAAGCAAGCACTTCAAGTGAGGACAATGGGTGATTTCGGTGAAAAAGTCCCCCAAATTGTTCAAAAAAGGAATTAAAGTGTCTCCCTTGAATGAAGACAGATGCTCTTCGTTACATTTATGCGTTCTCCATGAGTAATCCTTCTTTTTGTGTCCTTTCTCAACAAGCTGCATTATTTTCTTTCTTTTTTTTTTTCCCAAAAGAATGTGTTCTACCATTTGAATTGTATTGTCTTGAATGAAACTTTAATTTTGAACCATCAATAGTGTCCAAATCCTGTCATATAGTTGGCATTGACATCACGTTGGTTAATACTGTCAGAGCTGGTGCTCCTGTGGCGTTGAACTTTCTCATCCACTGCGACATCGATTGGAGCATCGTAGTGCGCAAAGCTTGATGACGCTATTTTAGATGGATTACAGGACGAAAACGTGCAGAAGGTTGAAGCACAGAATACGATTGAATATTCGCTTTCTGGGGATTTCCACGTTCACAATATTTTTGCAATGAAAACACACGAAGTCGTCGTCGTCGTTGCACAAATTCGAATGCGAAAAAAGAGCGACAGGAGTTCCTTTTGCTGCTACCACGTTGGCATTATCGTGGCGTAGAACAAATATTTGTACAATTTGTTGTGTAGGGGGTGGACTGCAGACTGCAGACTGCACTGGGTGTTTGAGTGCTTTTGAGTTTTGCTAGCGGCTTATGCCATGCAGTTTCGATGGAACTGCATTGGCAGCAGATAGCTAGAGGTAATGTGATTGGATGACATTGCCAAAAAAATCAACTGTTTACTGTAGATTTGCACAGAGACAGAGAGATCGTGTCTGTTTAAAGATATTTAAAGTACACAAATCATCAGCAGATGCTACCTTACCCTTCCCTACCTACTTATTTACAGTTGGCGCACTAGAAAGTGTCAGTTTTTATTGATAAAAACTTCATAAACAATTTTAATTAAAAATTTAATGCACAACACAAAATTCTCTCTCGAACAGGGACCAATGTGCAAGCAAGTACTTCTTCCGAAAAAAAAAAAAAAAACAAAAGAAAGAAAGTAAACTGGAAACAGTTCACTTAATTTTACTGCTGCTCTGCAGCCGGGTGCTGTAGTTTTAAGCACCCCTTGACATTTATATCTGTGTAAGCTGTTTATTTCGTTTTACTGCCCCACAAAATGCCGTAAATAAACTTCTCATAAAGTATTAACTACCGATGCGCTTGAGAGCGCATATATCACACCTCTCGCTGCACACAGCAAACTACAATAAATATTTAATTACTCACAGCAGCAGCAGCATCCATTTTGGATGGTTATCCTTTTTTTTTGTATACAATTACAAATCAGCGTGTCTATGGAAATCAAACAGAATGTCAATAAGTAATTAGGCAAGTAACTGACTTGCATGGCAACTAAATGCAAATCCTTTTGTTGCACGGAGCAACCTCTGTCTCTGTTCCCTTTGATGCGGTTAGCCTTGTGGAATGAAATTCCTCCGTCCAACCAAAAATTTAGCCATAACTTGCATGTCATTGTTGGGTATTAAAATGTTACAATCGTTAGAATTTTCTACGCATATTGCATGACTCGTGATTCGAAATAACAAATCCCTGCCACACTTGTTAAATAGGAAATCGGGGGCAAAGCAAAAAAGGGGTTCAATGGTTTGGTTTTCGGTTATTTATTGAACCAGGAGAAACGGCCTAATTAAATTTTCGCGAAACTTTCGATAGATTACGAGAGTAAAGGATTTATCCAGGCATCCTAATGGGCAACGCGGTAATTAATGATTCTGTGCGGAGAGGGTTGGTTGTGGAATCAATAGTTGGCAGAATTACGTTGCGTTGTTTGAAAATTCATAAATTATTGTTTCAGAGCGGTGGTATTTGTGCTCGGCTCGTCGTCGTCTGTCAGAGAATGGAAGTTTCGCCATTATTCTAAGTACTTGTATGTGGGCTTCAGATGGTGGTAGTAAGATCGGCTTTAATTGTTCAAGGGATTTTGTTTTGTTTTGTTGCGACAGTTGACTTGTTGTGAGCTTAAATTATTTATTGCCATTGCAAACATATTGCCTGGTTTCTATTATTTATTTTGTTGTTTTGTTAGGACTGTTGTGACAGTTTATTTGGCGTCGTCGTCATTTGTTTGTTCTCAGACGGTAAATATTGTAATGCGAGGGTGTTTGGTTGTAGGTAGCCGAGGACGGCTTCCCTGCTTAAGCGGCTAGATTGAGGGATTGAATCGGGAATGAATTGGGTTTCAATCGGGGCTTGAATGAGAGGTTAGAAATGAAATGAAATTGGAACATATTTGACACTTCTTCCCCTAGTTTCTTGACGCCGGGGTTTACCTCATTCACTCCGATCCAATCTGGGTTTACATGCCGCTCGATTCGAATTGACTTTGCACCTTCTAGACCTTGTACTATATATAACATTTCACAGGATATATCAACAAAAATCCATCACATTGTATTTTAAGCACAGTCAGTCACTGTATCCTCTGAAAACAAAAGCATGTAACTCACAAAAAGATAGACTTTAATCTGACGGACATACAAAGAACTCTGAACAATCCAAAACTACCCCTTCCTGCCGAGGTGAAACATACCGGCTTACAATACACATTCCATCTTCATCATCCCGGGCACAAACAAGTATTCTGCTGCAGGATGAAAATATTTCTCAACATTGTTAAAATTTTCAACACTGTAGTCGTGTGAATCCACTAGTGGTAGAGTTGCACACTCAACTGGAGGTTATGAAATACCTTTCTGTTCGCACCTTTCAGTCTAGCCAGAGGGAGGAAAAGTCTATTTTTAAAGTCATTTTGCGAGCTAAAGCAAGAGAAATTAATTTTTAGCTAAAATTAGAAATAGTTTCAATCAATAAACGGATGGGATGTGTGCAACTACAGAATATCGATTGAAATTACAGTCTGGGGGAATTGTGTGCAGTTTCAGGGGTTAATTTGTACTTTTCATTGAAACCAATTAATTTAATTACTAATTGTAATTGGCAATTGAATAATGAATTCGACAGTTGTCAGTGAAATGTTTTATTCTTTCGTTTCTTCTGCAAAATGAAATTACAATTAATATTGAAATTAATTTGTATTTACTTTTTTTTCAATTCATTGATCAATTGTAATTAATATTAATTACATTATTAACCAATTGTATTGGTGGTTGTAAGTTGATACTTCTAGTACTTACTTGTACGAACGTAGGAACGAGTCGGACGTGCGTCGTTGCATTCCTTTACAACTCTGTCCCACGACACCTACTGTCCACACATTTCATGTCTACTATACTTCCATTTTTTAATTTTACTTATCTACCAGCCTATTTGTCTGCTGTGCCATCCATTTTCCAGTGCGACTGCTATCAGATCAATTTATTCATGACCTTTTCTTATGTATTCAGTGTGCATTCAGTCTATAATAATCGCCTCAAAGAGAAGTATGAACTTCAGTGACCAAATTGTAGATACAATTATAAAATACCTCTTTCGGTATTTCACCATTTTGGGAGTGGCAGATTGCGTTTACGATTCGAAAAAGTATAAACTCGTGCGGTGCCCAAGTGCAGTCATTTACTGTTTAATTTTACACATTTTCGTGGTTAGCCTTACACCTATCGTTTTTGTTGAAACCGTTATACTTCAAGGCAGTGAAAGTCACATAATATTGTTATTGAGTTCATGTTCTCTGTTTCTTGATTCGCTGATTGTTTGCGTGACCGTAGTTATACATTGGACAAAGAACAGACGCTTGAGGAGACTCTTCAACGAACTAAACTCATTGAGAGTCAACGATTTGGCTGGATTGAAGGGAAACAACATAAGACAGGGTGATAGCACAAAGTTATTCCACCTTAAGCTTATTATAATGGTGGTTATATATATTTGGAACTTGTTTTTTATAGCATACAGATCGTATGTAGAGTCTTCGAAGTTAACATTGACTGCTGTCTATTTCATGTTGGCGACATCTATGACAATGGCATTTGAATATCAGTTTTGCATGGGAATGCTGTACGGTGGATATCTATTCAAGATTGTGAACTCCTGTCTTTCGAAAACTGTCGAGGATGCATTGAATGTTTCGTGGGACAGTCTGCCACGAAATGTACTGAGGAAAAAAGCAGATTTGTATAGCTCTGAACTGACCAAAATTGGACAAATTCACACAGTGCTCCTTAAATTGATGATTGCGATCAAGAACTTGTACCAAGTGCCGGTTTTGCTTATGTTGACGTCATATTTTGTGGCACAGATCTACACGCTGTTCTATCTGTCGATGGTTATAAGTGGAATACAGCTCGAAATGGATGGATTTCAGTTCATAACTGCAATTGGTGGCACGTCATTGGTCATAATTAATTTCGTGGCACTTGTTTATATATGTGGCGATGCGGTAAAAGCATGCAATGCTACGGGGGAAGTCTTAAAAGTGCTTACATCGCAGAACGCTATCCCCAAAAAGGTGGAACTAAGCGTGAGTTTTTTTACCCTGAAGACTCTAAGTTGTTGAAGTACATACATTTTTTCTTTTGTCTTTAGATTGAAACACTAGTCTTTCAGTTGATGCAAGAGCGAATGCATTTGACTATCTGTGGTATGTTTGATTTGGATGGAGGGACGGCTTACATGGTACTGAAGGCTGCCATGATGAAATTGATTCTGTTACTACAAATTTATTATGATAATTTAAACTTATTCTAACGGTATTCATTGAAATATACGGAGTCTTATATCTTACAACATAGTCTGTCATTCATATCATATTCTACTCTAAACTACACACCACCTAATGAGGTCTCTTTTTAGTCGTAGGTTTCCAATTGATCGTTACACATTCATTCATGGATCACGGACTTCATCCATTCTACATTACTCTGATTTTTCCTCCTCTACCATGAAAGATTCTAGTTTTGAAAATGCAGCCAACCTTTTCCTATACGAATTTTCTCCAGGTTCTCTGTAGTCTATCAGAGAGAGATCAACAATATGTAAATGGCTAACAGTTGTAAACAATTGTCATTACTTTGGCTCACACCATCTCTTTCTGTTTAATTCATTTGTTTACTAGTATAGAGAGGCGCTAGTGCATACCTATCTGCAGTGGGGTTGCCATTCTAAAATGTGGGTATAGATTATTATTTTTTAATCCTTTTTTTCTGCGTGCGAAAAAAAAATATTTTTCATTTCAAAAATTAAAATTAGGACGTAATAGGACAATGTACAAACATCATGATGATGTAATAAAAAGTACATATTTTTTCACAATTATTTAACCTGAAATTGAAGATAATGTAGCACTCATTTATTTCATTCGGAGTCATGGGGTAGTGGCAGTGGTCCTTCTTGAATGTGAAAGATTTGGTGGCCAAGACCTAACAAAATTCATTCACCAGAAAGATTAAGTAATTTACTCGGAAATAAATCTATTTAATTGATACATCACTAACAGAGTTTTAAACTCCGCTGTTGGAATTATTTTCTATCACAATTTCTTTCTTTACATTTCCTCTCTATTTCCTGAAGGCCATTACAAATGTACATACATCCCCTTTAATAATATATATTAATAATATATCCACCACAAAAATATTTCAGTTTTAATAACTGATCAATCTCAAAGCAAAAAGTTATTTGTAATAAATTTTCAAAATGCCCCGCATTTTGATCAAATGGCAACTCTGATGCTAAAACGCTCAAATGAATTTCCGCTTCCTTGAGGTGACAACGTCTTTTCCGTTGTGCAGCCGGCTTAGTTGCTCGCGGTTTCTCGTTGTGTTCGGTTCGGGTCTCGCAGTAGTTTTCGGGTCGTTCGTCTCTCAGTGAAGTGATCAGTGTTAGTGTTTTTTTTTTTTGTGAAAGCTTCTCTTGTGTAGTGCGTGAGTGTTTAAATTGAGAGGCGACTTATAGTGCATAATATCTGTCGCCCTCTCTTAAAGGTTTTTAGTGCATCCCAAACCCGAGTTATATAATGTCTGTCCCTTTCCCTCTCGGTTTTTTTTTTCTTAGTGTATAGTGTTCGCCTGCATATTCGTTAGCCTGCCTGACGCGTCATTTTGTTTGAAAAAAGCTCTCGGTGTTTTTGTTGGTTTCCGGTGAATGAATGAAAGTGTATCCGGCGCGGGTGTTGTATGAGCTTTTACGTCGTTCTTTTCCTAGTGCAGTGGTCCCTTTATGTTAGTGTTTGTAAAAAGCCATCCCCTCTGTAGTTTGGCTATGTGCCTAGTGTTAAGTTTTTATGCCTGTCACCCACTCCATTGTGTAAAAGTGCTCCCTCGGTTAAATGTGTTTTCCCCTCTCCCTGTTGTGCTTTCGCGTGCATATTCGTTAGCGCAGTGGCAGTAGCTGAAGAGTGTGTGTGCGGTAGATCGAAAAGACATATTTGCGCCTGCGTTTGTTTTTCACCACGACACCATAAATGGTAAGTGCGATTATTTTTATTCTCTTCGATTTAATGCTTTACACCTGTCTCCCTCTGTATTGTTTCTTTGCATAATGCACTTGAATATGTTTGAATGGAAAGGGGTTGTACTAAAGATTTAATTCATTGTGTGTATCTTTGGAATCTGAGAATGACAGTTGACTCTAAGATCAGGGATTCCTTGCCTGATTGTTGGTAGGTCAGTGTCCTAGTACATGTTCTGTGATTTCATCCTTTGCTTTTTGAGTCTGCAGTGTCTTGTCGGAATATTTTTTGCTCAGTTTTATATTTGCTTCGATTATCTTCCTTAGAACTTTCTTAGCCTGCTTCATGCTTTAAGTACTATTCTAGGTTCTGGCCCCGTTTTCTTTCTCTAGATGAGGTCTTCTTTGATTGGATGTGTTCTCCGTACAATGGTGCAGAGTTTTTGAAGGTTTCGGGTGCTAGGACGTTAATCTTCTATTAATGTACTTTAGGCTGACATTATTGCTCCCTATTTTCTAAAGCTCGGTCCGTTTGCCAGCTAAACACTTCTAAGTGGCACTTAAAGTTATCCCTCGACAAAATAGCTCCCAATTTTTGATAAATTTAAACACACTTTCCGCTTTTTAGAGTGAAGTTCCGCCCTCTTTACACCACTCTGCTAATTAAGCAGTCCCTTTACTTAAAGAGACAGATACATTACCTCAATGGTATTATGCCATTCAGTGTTGTCGATTATTCCCCCTTCCAGCGTAATGTAAGAATTAATTATACCATATATACATATATCTCATGCAAACATTTTGTGCCGAAAGGCTCGCTCGCTCGTGGTTTCCCAATTTGCTGATTAAACACTGCAGGATGCAGAAGCATATAGAGTGGGCTCCACTGCTTGTCTAACATGATCGAGGACATCCCTATGCACTTTGTCTGATTTAATACTCATAACCGCGCGCCAAACTCCCCGTCGGTTGTCGTTTTGGCAAGCATATTTTTGTTTATTATCAACAGGATGTAGTGGAAGAGAGTGTCATGCGAGGATGCAATGGTGGGATCTGAATTGCACAAATAAAATTATGAATTTATTATGGCAACCGAGAGAGGACAAATTTTTGGAAATAAAATTGGTTAAATGCTTCAAGCCTCGCTGGATGGTTAAGATAAATAAAATCTTGCCAAAATTTCGGTCTAAAGCGATTCAGATTTGAATTGAGACATAAACTCGCTCGCGTTATTTGCGGCAGTTAATGGGATTTCATTTTATGTGCTCTGTGAAGATTGTTTCGATCTGTGGGACGACCTATTCACATTTTAACTGATTTTTCGAGGGGTTTTATGGTAGATTTAGGTGAAAGGCTTTAGGCCAAGTGAAATCAGAATTAAAATTTCCAGTCATAAAACCAAGCTCGTGTGATTAAACAAAATCCATTTAAACATTCTTGCCTACACTCGTTGCCAGCAAAAGTATCTGCAACTTTTGTGAATATCAAATTTTGAATTTATTTAAATTCTTAACAGAAATATACGTATTTCTTGGTTCTTGTACGAACACAAAAGACTTGAGGCTATACATGGACTATGAAAATCCTTTTCCGGTTATTTTAGAAACATCATATCGACTTACGAGGGTCGTATCTACACATCGTCCGTTGAATGGAAACAGGAAAAGGAAAAAGAAACGAGTTAAATTTTTTTTTGTTGTCTGCGTTTAAATTCCTTGACTTGTGGGTGGAGAGAGAGCAAAAAAGGGTTTTATTTATTTTGTGCTGATAAAAAAGAAAAGAAAAGGATTTATGGGGTTTCTTTGTATAAAGTTTAAAGAAATAACATTGGATAGAGAACGGTTAAAGGTTTGCTTGAAATTAAACTCAAAAAAATGGATAGTTGCCTTCAATTACTTGCATCAGTTGTCATCAGATGAAATTTATTGGCACTAGTGGTCAGTGTGTCGGCCGTTTGAGTGCGATGTTTCAGGTTCGAACTCCGGAAAGCTTGAGCTAGTGCTTACAATAAAAAAGGATCAATGATATCTGAGAGAACAGTCATTTGTTCAGAATTTCCAGAGAACTGTGGCCAAGTTTGAACTAGACACACTTTAGCAAACTGTTGGTTCTAAGTCGTCCATTATCGCTGGACTCCTATGCCTCCTTTTGTGTGTTTTTTGCAGAAGTTCCATGGACCAGGAGGAACTCTTTCAACTTTCTTTGTAACTGTCTTTAAAGAGAACCTTCCACTTCTTTGATGACCTTGCTGATCTGAGTAGTGTGCCTGCTTCGCTTGGTTGAGAGCTCCTGATGGTTCTCCTGATGAGCTCTGAGGTTCCAAGTTTCAGCCTCGCCTCTGTGTCTTTCCTCCTCTATCCGTTGGCATAGTCTTTTAGTGTCTTCTCAGTGCTATAACTCTGTTTGTCATCTCCCCTTAAGGTCTTCGCACAGGTGTGCCTACAGCCACTCCAACCCAACCTACTTCAAATCATAAAACTGATTGGGAAAAGATGCTAATTGAATAAGCTCCTTTGCGTCATGTACTTCCAACCTACATAATTCCAAATCCTTTTTCTGAGAGATAACTCCTTTAGAAGCCATTATGCATCGAATCTGTGCTTCTTCACGTGGTTTCATCTGCACAGACGAACTTGTAATCTGTGTTCAATCAAATGGAGTGAAGCGATGCGACGTGACGTGACGTACTTACTCCTTTCTGAAATTGAAGGCTTTATAGTTCAACATATTCCCAAAGTAGGGATTCACCTGTTCAACAACTTGCCCTGTGCTTGACTGTGAGCGCTGCCTTTACACAGTGTCTCCCTTGATTAAATTATTTGCTACCATTCGTGTGGGATGTCTAATAATTTCCTGGTGCACGTAAATCTCGGGATTTCCGCTTTTATCCTTCGTTTTTTTGTTGCAAATTCAAGGAATATGCTGCAGAAATTTTCCAAAGGAATAATCTTCCAAGCGTGCTAGTCAAAAACCTCAGCGGGCGGCGCGGCGCGAGAAAGTGGGTGCAGTCACTAATCTCTCACGAAGTCGACGTCGTCACAAGTGAGTAGGAAGTCAAAGCGAGGAACCTAAATACCATAAGCCAGAGTCACTTTAAAGTTTTGCCGCCGAGCGACGTTAAAACGTTTTTACACTTATATGTCCGCATGGGATGCAAAACTTTGAAACAGTTTGGTACGTCCTTTGATTAACTTTGTATTCGAAATGGGACTCTTTTTTTCATTTGAAAGATACACGAAATCTTTTTCAATTAAAAGGAAGATGAAGAGTTATAACTTTCGCTTCGATTGGCATTGTCAGCTTTCATTATGTCCATATTATTTCCTAATTGTGCTGCACAGAATATCCTTGGATATAAATGTTCTTCTCTTACTTACAACAATCAATTACAAATCCTTGCCTAAGGCGAATTCCTCTAATTTCACGCTCGTTCCAATTCTAATCTCTTTTAATTAAGAGCACGCGGTAATTTCGTAACAAAGTTCTTCTTCTTCCCCCAAAAAAGGAGGTCATTAATTTCACAGTTAAATGAGAATATCTCTCTGTTGAAATTGTGCTTTGATAAATCTAAGAATCGTCTACTGTCTACTAATAATCACGATGATGCCACTTGCCAGGGGATTTTCCAATCTTCAAGATTCCTTTTTATATAGAGACGCACTTCCTTTCAACCCCCCTCCCCCCCTTGACTATGCTTCTTCGAGACGCGATTTATTCATGTTTCGGTGGACTCTAGAGAGTTTGCTTAGAGCTAAAATGATGAATGGCAATTGGTCGGTCCTTCACTATCAACACAGTGATTACGTGAGATTTACTTTTTTGTGGTGGAATTTTGAGATATTTACGTGATCGGAATTAGAAATTGGATTCGACTTTAAATATCTTGTTTCAGATAAGATTAGGTTACAAATAATTAACAAAATAAAGGAATGCGACGAATGCATAATTGAAATGTTCGTTGGGCACTACATTTGTCACTGGGTTCGTTGTTGGGACGCCAATTGGGTCTGGGTTTCTCTCTCTTGCATACCCATACTCCTCAAGGGGGATTGGACGTAAAGAATGTATGCGTGGAGTTTAGAGCAGCCTCCAACTCATACCTAAAGGGCTCGATTCATCATCTGCTCTGCGCTACGTCCTAGAGCGTCCAGCACATCTGGCAGCCTGAATAAGCTGATTTGTATGCTGTCTTTCGGAATGGTCCTTTGCTCCTTTGTTTCCTAAACTAGCTTGACCTGTCTCTTATCTTCTATCCACAAAACGTTCCCTCTTCGGGCGGGGATATGATTCGGAGTATTCCTACAGGTCCGCCTGTGGGGTTAGTCGGCTTGACCTTAGGAAGTACTATCAGGCTTCCCAGTTGTGCAGAGTTTTGCACTTGTTTTTCGCCATAGTCTAGAAACGTTGATTCAAATTGCTCTTTTGATGGGTTTCAAAGGATCTTTTCTTTAGACGTGGCAATACCAACTTTAGCCTACATGTTGGTTACATTCGTCGCTATTGGAGGCTGGACAGATGGTAGGAATTAGAGGATTTTCGGCCTCAATGACTGTCATTTTTGTCAAAATTTCTGGAAACCTTCGTGCACCGAAAAATAGATTTTCCCGACACACAACAGCACTGTCGGTCATCGCAATATGAGCTCAACAACGTTCCTAGCGTTTGACATCAACCAACATCAACAAGGACACAACGGCCCTTTCCTTTGTGTGGAGGAAGAGGATAACTTCCCCTCCATAGATTAGGCATTAGGTCACGGCTTAAGAAGATGCGAAACATGAGTCCTCTGCACACGTTGTCTCCCATATTTTCCAGAACTCAGAGGGTATCTAGTCTAGCCCAACCGTTTCTCGTTTTTTTTTGTGTATTTGACCGCATTTCTAAAAATAATCTTGGGTACATCATTATGATTAGGAGCGGCTCTTGGAAAGTATGTTGTATGTTGCCATCTGTCAAGAATTTTGTCGTTTTCGACAAGAAGCTGGCCATGAGGATTATTAGTGAACTTTGGGAAGTATTTCTTCTTCTCGAAGTGGCTTTTTTGAACCCTGTTCAAGTTGTTTTGGCCAAGATCCTGTAAAGGCAATATTTCCTCAAACTCCTTATAGAAGCCTTTCTTATTTAAATAAGTCGGACACACAGTTTTCTTTTTGCGTTCATGTTGTAATGCACTAAGTGCTCTCTAGGTGATTTTTTTTAATTTTATTACTAACTGAGTCGATAACATCGGGAGCGAATACGGTGGTCACCCATAAAGATTTCTGTTAGTGACTCGCTTTCTCTATCATACAGTACTGTTGAGTGT
Organism: Chalcosyrphus nemorum; assembly: GCA_949716465.1. Lineage (NCBI taxonomy): Eukaryota > Metazoa > Arthropoda > Insecta > Diptera > Syrphidae > Chalcosyrphus > Chalcosyrphus nemorum. Next base: position 1,146,647 of record OX454335.1, on the reverse strand, counting down.
TACCTAGACCTTGGAGTAAATGCTTTCGTACTCGTTTCAATCTGTGCAACGCAGCTTACGTCCTTGCCTTCAGTGTAAGACCAACTCAAACCAACTGTGTGTTTTGTTTAAAAGTCGTCGCATATGACCTAGATCTTGGTGCAATAATGATAGAGGTGTAGAGACTTTTTTTTTTAATTAAATACAAGGCATGTTATTCACTTACCTGTGGAAAAAACCCACTTGCACAGCACAAGAGTCTGGCTTATGTCCTACATCGCGCCAATTTGATTAACTTTTCATCCTCTTCGCATTAACATACCGCCATATGTTGCCGCTCCTTTTTGGCTGCTGATGTATGGCACGCATACTTGAGGAATCATCATAATTTTTTTTTCGCGACTTTATTAGATTTCTTATTTAGAATTTTGATGATAAAAAGAGAAAAGTTTTAATATTCGCCTTCACTGGAGCGCGCTGTAGCATGCTGGAGCTGAGAGCGCATCGTTGTTTATTTAATTTTTTCTAATAACATGCTAATGGCTGGGTAGTTAACTTTCAAGATGCATAAGCAAATTGGATTTTTATTTATTTAAATTAGGTCGGGAAGGAGATTTGGAAATAATATTCAAGGATCTACAAATTGCTATAGTCTGCTGGATTCGTATCCTAGTCGTCGTTAGAGTGGCGGGTTTTCTAAGTAATTCTTTCGAATTAGGAAGACGGCTTGGATCATCAGAAAGGATTTACTCATTGTCTAGTTCTTGGAAGGTCAAATATCTGCAAAGAAAATGAATTAGAGCTTCTCTCTCTTTATTATTTAAACTGGATGGCTATTCAACATTTGAAAGAAATAATCCTTTAAAAAATGAATGGTTCCTTTGGTTTGAATTTGTCCATCAAGTGCTGACTAATGTCGTGACACCCTGTCCATTAAGCTATGACTGCTTGCTGTAGACTTTAAAAAAGTTACGTATTTGTATTGTATATCTTCTATGTGCTCCATTAACGTACTAATGATGCTTTCTTCAACGAAATTAGGACAAGATTGTCTTACATGCTGATATTATAAGCCATAAAATGTCACATAATAACACACACATATCCCTCGTTAAACAACATTCCGCTACAGAGTCATATATCTTTTAGAATTGGCTATAAAACACACATCAAAGTCAAACAAAGGAAGTCATTTTCCATCACACTTGGAGAAATCCGCCAGCCACCGCCGCACTCAGTTTTTTTTGTTGGTATCTAAATGCGATTCTCCTTCTTCTTCGTGCATCCAAAGAAAATTATCATTACAACCCAGAAAAGTGGCAAGAGTAAAACTCAATTCGGGGAAATTCCATTAACTCATGAAAAAAACCCACTGTTAGCATTTATGCAAATTTATCGCGTGACAGCGCCTTGTTTTTCTTTGATTTCTTCCTGCGAGTGGGATTCTTAGACAAATACAGATAAATGTCACACACACACACAAATAAAGTTACCCTCTTGAATCTAACTTATATGCACATCTTCACATAATAAGCCGCAACGCAATTAATTGGATCCTTGGATCAGTTTGTGTGGGTGGTGTAATCAAATTAAATTGTAATATTTATGAATTATGTGTTCCGTTGTTATAGCCGAGTCGGTTCTTCCTGTAGATGCTTTTGTATCTTTGAATAATTTATGTGAAAAGGTTGTAAGCTTTGTTTTTTTCGTAATTTCTTCCTTGATTGTCGGCCGTGTGTGTCTAACAACTAATTAAGTCATTCAACCGACTATGGGGATGATAGTCCTTGGCAGGTAATAGAATTTAATGACGTGCGTAGCAAATTTCTTATCACTAAATCCAAGGCAATTGAGAAAATTCCCTTATCTATCGCACAGACGTTCAGTCAAATAAAAAGAAGAAAAAAAAGAATGCGTATACGCCACAGTATACGTTACATTACATTAGTGCCATTCTGAAGGAGAATGATGTATAGTTCCTTGTGTAGTGCTCGATTTTTGTAGGTCAATTTCAATTAGTGAAAGTAGAGTACATGGTGTACAAGTACGTAGACATTTGTCAGAGTGCTAGTGCAAGGAAAACTGGTCGTATGGACTCTTGAAAGAACGAAAGAACTTATACCCCGAACTGCTTAAGCGTAAGCTTGCGATTATTGAAGACGGCGCTCGAGGCAAATGTGTCCCACAAGGTGAACGAGACGAGGCTGTCTGTCGAGGTAAAAAGGCTAGCAAGCAAATTGACAAACTGACAGCTCATTTGGTGGATGCAAGGACCCAGGTTGCTAAGACTAAGCTGGCAGAAGTTGTGGAATATAAGATCACCTCTCTGGAGCGAGCTAGAAAGATCGACAAATTTGCGATTTAGAGGCCGAATTCAGCGCCTTGAAGGAGGGGATGAAGCCTTACGCTGAATCTTCACAAACACGTCGCTGTCGTCGTGATGAAGCTCTAATCAATTCTCTGCGAGATGACATCTCTCGAATGCAAACTCAACTATCCGACGCCAATCACCAGACTCTGCATTTGAGAAATCTCCCTGAAACTAATCTTTTACATCGTCTTTAGAGCCTATGAAGTGCTCATCAAGAAATCACTTTATTGTCACGAAGATTCGAATCAGTTTGAGACCATCCCTGTCCTCGGTATGAGGATTTATTTTCACCAACAAACCACTGAGGTCTAGCAGCCCTGGACGGTGTACAACAACCACTGCCACACGCCATGTCATAAGTCGCATTATAGAAGCTTGAGCCGAGGAAGATTTGCCGCTGGAGAGGCGGGAGATTGAAAAGTTGAAACTCAGATTGTGGTTGGTGTCCAAACTATCGGGGGAGAATTACCTACGATTTTCGCACTCATTTATAAGTCGCAAGAATTCGTGATTTTGCTTTTTTTAAGGAAATTGAAATCGCAGAGTAATCAGCCACAAGAGACCAATTTTACTACCAGGTGGAGCCTTCCTTTTAGTGTCTCTGTTACCAATGTGTGGCTGCCTTTTTGCTGATCGAACACCCACACCATGGCCACCAAAGTATATGACACATTTCTTTGACTTATTACTTATAAAGCCATCTAATTGCATGTGACTACTTGCTTTTACTGCTGCTCAGCATAAACAATAGAAAAACAGGAAATAAAAATCGTAAACAACAACATATACCAATATCTCTCAAGTAGAGTTGCAAGTAACAACTCCTAGGAACGAAAATACTCCAATATTTCTTGTCTCACTGATATACAACACACACAATAGAAAAAAAGTCCACATAATTCAATTTAATGTGACAGAGGGTTCACGCTGGCCGGGATATCGTATTATATCCTCTGCCACGCTAAGCTTCCCAACTATTTCCCATATAAACGTAAACGTATCTATCCGCATATGGGGGGCAGATACATACTCGTAATACCTTCTCATGTGACATCATCTAAATGGTTATCAACCTGATATCGTCGTATCTCCTCTTGCAGCTTTCTTCTTTCTTCTTTTTAGTCAAGAAAACAATTTCCCTCAAATCATATCCTTGTCGTGTGTTGGTACACATATACTCGTGCGATAAAAGAAATTTGTCCCATGAGATACTCTCACCCTCTACTTGTTATCACTTTTTTTCTCTTCTTTAAGTTTAAAACTTGTTCTTGCTGTAAAATTGTTATCATGCGGTGCAAGGATATCCTTTGTATTAGTCCTTCCTTGACAGTAGTAAAAAAAAAGACCCACCTATTGAACGATTTTCACTTCCAGCGTCATCGCGGTGCTCTCTGTGTGTTGTGTTGCTTAAGCAAACGACCCGACAAACGATGCTCAGTCAAATGTATCGCAAGGGGTGCATTCGACTTGACTGTTTGTTTTTTCCTTATCCCACAAGGACTCAGAAGAAGATTCTTCTCTCACATTTTTTTTGTTATGAAATCGATAACAGTTGCTAGAGCCAACTTTCATCTAATTTGAAATTCTTGTATTTTTGTGGCTCTTCAAAACGGATAATACATCCGCCGGCAGGAGGTCCTTTAAGCCAACCACCTGACTCAGTTAAACAGCAAAATGTACACGAGTAAACTTTTAACAATGCGGTTGAATGGTAATGGTGGTGGCAGGAGGCAGGAGGCTGGCTTATGGTTTCAAAATCACGCTGCCAGAAGAGGGGCGTCGACGAGATAAAACTGACAATTAAAGTTGCATTCTCCGTTGTTTTATCTCTTTTCGCTTGCAATATTGTCCTCATAACTTTTTTGGACGGCAGACTATTGTGTGAGAGAATGCCTGTTTGTGTGATGAAAGTCAAGGGGGGGAGGCGGCGTTTCGTTTCAATGTTAATTTTACGAGTTCACTTGAAATTTTTTGGTGAACGCAAACGCGAACGGAAACCACAATCTCGAGAGCTGCTCTTTGTTTCGCAATTTTAATTAACTTTCCTTTCTGGTTATATACCTACCTATAGTCGGTAGGTTTGTTGGTATTTATGGAGAGCTTTACGTTTTGTAAATTTTAATTGCCTAAGTGGGGTGCGAATGGTTGAGCAGTGAGCACTGATGCTATCTGTGATGGTTTACGGTGAATGAGTTTATGGTTTCTCTTCCTTGGTCGATTGTGTCAATCAAAATGTCGTAAAGATGACAATAAAATTGTTTCTTATCACTGAACAGGACAATGAATAAGAGATGACGGAAGAATCGCAGATACACAGATGTAAGTGAAAGCCAGGGGAGGGAGGCCCTCCCCGAGGTACGTTTAGCTAAATTTTTCCCCAATAAATCGCAGAGGTCGTGAATTTAAAAGAACGAGAAGAATAATCGGCTTGTGGTTGAAATTACCTTTAGGGCTTCTAACGGCTGAATTTGGGAAGGGCGCAAGAAGCCAGTGAGTTAGTGTTAGAGATTGTAGGCTCTTCCTTCGCGGTTAACCTCGACGGGCAGGTTTGATTGAGTCACTTATTGTACTTAGTTACTTCAGGGACAAATAAATCTGAGCCACAGTCTATTTCAGTTTCCGCTATATCCAGTGATTCATCCTGTGTACTGTGGGCGTTTTATTTTTCTTTACTTTGGGAGGTGCAAGTCTTTAGAAGCCCGTACCCAGTAACAGTGTAGGGTTCCCATCTACTAAAGCCGCGCTTTCTACCTCTAATCCTCACGACACAGTCATCAAGCTTTAAGTCAGAATGAGGGACTTCAACCTTACATGGCTCGTTCGCGTTGTCAGCCACCTCTATTCCTCTATTCCTCTGGTCCTCTGGTCCTCTGGTCCTCTGGTCCTCTGGTCCTCTGGTCCTCTGGTCCTCTGGTCCTCTGGTCCTCTGGTCCTCTGGTCCTCTGGTCCTCTGGTCCTCTGTTCCTTGCTCCTTCGTTATAGTACCCACCATTTGGCTGACTACTTCCCAAGCTTCAGCATCAATGATGTTCTCGTGTCTTAAGTCATCATCCTGTCTGTTCACCAGCCGGCTACGGCCTTCATGATATCGTGGACTGTGGAATATTATGTGTTCCACGTTTTTGACTGCTTCTGTGCTGTTTTCATGTCCAAATCTGTGGAGGTTTGCTCTGAAACATCCTGACCAGTAAGCATATGTGCCCGGTAGAAGTTCCTATTGAAAGGTCTACATTGCGGATCAATCTCTGCGTCCATCTACCTCAGTCAGAAGAGTTCCATTTATCTAACCATTCTCCCAGGTTTGTCCTTTGTAGACCTTCATTTTCACTTCGACTCGTTGCTGTTGATATCGTTGTCCTGCTGGCTTCGAGGAGGTTGTATAAGCGCTGCATACTCTGTAAATTCCTCTGCCTACTGCATGATTTAGTATTCATTGCCACAGCTCATATTTGGAACCCTTAGATCATCATCTTAGTCGCAACCCTTGCCAAGAGTTGTCCTTCCATCTCTGAACCTGATCCTCATCCGATATGAGCAACCATCTAAGCCTTTCACTGGGTGTTGAGTAGTGGTTTTGCTGTCGCACCTAACTGCTGCTTTTTTTTTGCTTTCTGCTCTACTGTTTCCCCAGTGGGACTCGAACCATGAGCACAGGGTAGCCACCTCATACACTATCGACTAATGAAAACATCCTCAACAGGAACAACTATTGGATCAGAAAAAAATATTACTTATACGCCATACAACACAGCTTCAACGCCCAGGAAGCAAAGGCACTTTCGGTTACGTCATATGTATGCAAAGATTCCCATCTATAAGCCATCTGCGTCGGTAGCTCCAAAAGTGAAACACATAAGTGGGGCTATTTCATTTTCGTATTTGTAACGAGAAAGCGACTAGCAGCTACGACGACGACAAACTTTTACGGAGCTCATAATTTAATGGCATCGCGATTAATTTTATGGGCGAAACTTTCAGTGCATGTCGTCGTCATTTAGTTCGCCAGCCAGTATTATTCATACATAGAAGCAAATCAGGGTGCCAGTCGTGACTAGCTGACTGGAACACATGGAACGTTTACTTCTGGCGGAAATAATAGAAAAAAATCCTTATCTTTGCTCGGGAGACAAATTTTGTGCGCTTTGAGGTTGAGTAGCTTTTTCTTCGGGGTGAGGGATTCCTTCTTCTTCTTCTTTTTCTTCTAACCAATTATGATGAAGGGGACAACAAGAGAAAAGAATAAAGTTTTATCCTCCCCAGTATTTGTACCCTCGTAGGCTCATTCTTCCTTCTTCTTCCGGCTCCGGGCCGTGTGTACATGATTTGAATACAAAGTTGCGAACGTTTTGAAACGGTCGTTTGTTGACATACTGTGTGGGGTGCGATGAAATGTTTTTTTTTTTTTTGGTGAGGACTACAAATTATTTGCATTTAACTAGACGGGTCCTTTTCTGTTGAGTTTGGAATCAATCTGGTAAACATTTGTCGATCCATCTTGGGGGGTGGTGTCCGTGTCCGCTTTTGGATTCACATTCCTTTCAGGTTGAACATTTTGAATAAATAGAGATTTTGGGATTTCATCGGCTTGTAAGACCAATGAGTGGAGCTTATTCAATAAGTCTGTTCAGATTGATGGCCGGAATACAAGTGTTTATGGCCTTTGATTTTTGGCAGTTTTTTTTTTCTTTTCTTTTCCCTAAAAGGACTGTCCAAAGCAAATAGATTGTTGATCCTATTATTTTGATTGTTTGAATTGCATTAAGACATACGAGTATGTGGAAGGAAGAAATTCATTTGGATGGCATTAAGGGGTGGACCTGGGGCCTTAACCAACAAATCTCTTCAGCTAGCAAGCTCTCACCAGTTGATTGAGGTCCCCCTTCCACTTGTATGCGCCAGCTACCACGAAGTCTTCCTCAACTGCACGTCCATCCGAGGTGGATTCGCAGACATTTTCAGCTGGGACGTTGGGCTCAAAGAACTCGTCATGACCCGGTCATCTTAGTCGCTGTATTCGAACTCATCTGTCTAAGTCGAGGTCCTTGTATAGCTCGACAGGGTATCTTCTTCTCCACTCGCTGTCTATGCAGACGGGATCAAAGTAGCAAAGGACATCCTTACCTCCTTTTGTCAAAGTCCATTCCTCCGTGCCATGCAGGAGGACTGGATTGATTAGGGCTGAGTAGAAAAACCCAGCGGACACTGGTGTCATTTGCGGACCTCACCATAGAGCCTAAACAAAGTCCTTTACGACCTCATGTCTGTACTGTTTAGAGACACTGTAAAGCCCTGTTAAATTTCCAGCAAATTTAAATCAACCACCATTCAATTTCATTATCTTTAAGCTTCATGCAAAGGAGAGCACATCTAGGGAAAGAGAAAACTTGCTTTAAGGACGACAGCTCTATCGAAAGGAACAAAACCAAGGGCGGGTGTTCTTTGATATTCAATCAAATGTCACCTTGAGAGTTTTCAATTTCAAAACAACAACTAGAATATCCTGTTTCGCAATTCAAAAACCATTCGAATAGACTGTTCATCCATTTTGAAAGGCAAATGTACGTTGGTGGTGGTCCTTCGTGTTTTTCGTTTTCGGTTTTTGACTTTTTACGCTTCCAAGCCCAATGGTAATGTATCATTTCCATCGAAAGGTCTACCCATTGAAGCAAGCTTTGGCGAATGTTAACGATTTGTCAAACGATTGCCAATGTTCAGGGCATACCTTTTCGCCTAGCTACCTCTGTCAGTTGGCTTAGTTTATCCTTGCGAAATGGAAAATTCCATCAGCAATTGAAAGAAGAGAGTTGCACTCTCTCTAAAAACTTTTCCGTTTATTCACTGAAGCATTGAAATGAGATCAAGGTGAATCGAGTTCGAGTATAATCGAGGGAATTTGAATAAATTCGAAATTTGCTGCACAGAAGTATCAAACGGTGTTTCTATTGAAAAAGTTACCCAAAGGTGGTTTTAATCCTTTTTTCCTGGTTTCTTTTTTTTCGTTTTGTACATAGCAGACAACACATGGAATTGTTGTCAAAGGAAAACGCTTCATAGAATGAGCACAAAAGGTATGTGTACTGTTCTGTTGGTAGGGAAGCATATGATTTAATGAATTTTTAGGAAAGAGTTGTAAGTAAAGGGGTTTTAAACGAAGGTGTTGCTTTAAATGAGAGAAAATAATAAAAAACCATTTCTATGACTCGAATTGGGCTCAAGATCAGCAGCCTTTGAAGTGAGAGAAGAAGGGAATCTAAGGACACCACGAGAGCGAATAATTTTATTAGGCTTACCACCTGAGATGGACGGGCAACGATACAAGAGAAACGAGCTCTTGGGAGGACATGAAGTAAGAACCAAAAATGCTCTCGGTTAGTTTAATTGGGTGCGATGGCTGCGTGGCTAGTGCGTTGTATAATAGAATGGAGGTACTTCACGGGGTCCATTGCAAATCCCTTTGGTACCATCCATTCATAGGCTTTCAGTCTGCTTCCCAGGTCCCTAAGGCGAAAAGTGTTTGAGGACTGCATCTCTCACACAATAAATGTTTGTTAGGTTCTGTTTCTTCCGTATCATGACAGCTCCTGCAGTAATCAGGTGTATTGATGCCATCGCTCCTATCGGGTGCCAGTATCCAGTTAGTACACCAACCATGGTGCTGGCCATAAGCTGCGAGGTATAAAGCTATCGCCTCCGGTTGCCCATGTGGTGTTGATCTTATCTTTTGTTATTGGGTCTTGTTCTCTGTTGAGTACTCTTATAAGGACTACTCCGGTATAGATAGTTGGCTGATCGATTCCGTACTAAGTCGTGTGCTACTTTGGTTTCTATATGCCCTTTGTATTTTGTATAACTGGGTTTGCACGGCTTCATCGCTTGCGAGCGTCTGACAAACAACCAAGAGTATTAGGTTAGGTTAAGTAAGATTAAACACCAGGCACCATAATGGACCCACAGCGATCGCTAGGATAAGCCTAAACGACAGAAAGAAACCCAAACCATGTCGCCAAGCACTTGATTGTCCTACAGTAGCTGAGTAAATCCTTCAATTGATTCTGTGAACATACGTTCTCTAGATTGTTACGGAAGTATGTACATAGCTTCGTACACATTACGTAGTAACAGTGTCAAGTTAGGTAGCCAGGATAATCCAATGCGATTCTGTGTGCATAATGACTTAAGCATTGTGTGGCGGTCCCCGACAAGCTCAGATTTGATGAGAAAAGTCCCTTGAGTAAAGCCTTGAGTTAGAATCTTGACCTGGAAAACACTGCATAGCACGAAGAGTGTTGACGGAAACATTGCCGATTGGATCTCTGTCCCACAAAGTCTAAACAGCGACTGGAAACAGATGTAAGCGACAACTCGATCATAGTAACAACAAACAATTTATGAGATAAGTCAAGTAACAACCCCATCGACAGATACCGTCAGTTTACAATGGTAAAAGGTAGACGATTTTCCCCATCTTCAACCATTTTATGCATAAAACAAAAAACATTTTTTCCATTACGATTTTGCCATCGCGTAATTAAATTACGATCTTCCAATAAAACCAATCCAATTATTGGCGACAGTTCGCATGACAGATACAGAAGGTACAAAACGTAAAATAATTTCTACAATAAAACTTCCACACGACTACTGGGGGATGAAGGAATAATTTAATTTAACAATTTTTCAATCAATAAATTTCAGATGCTTTATTTTTATTCGCAAAGTGTAAAATTGTATTTATAAAGGAATGTTGTTTAATCTGTATGAACGACAACAAACAGTTCACGTTGGTTTCACGCAAAAAAAAAAAAAGGATTAAAATCCTTGATGACAAAACCAATGAGCAAATAATGGTCAGCAAAACGCAATTGCAGCTCAAGGTTACGCACGCCGATTAAGGTGCTTAATTGGAAAAAATGTTTATTAATCAAAAAGTGAATTCCTACTCTCCCCTGAGTCTGACACTTTTATGGAAGTAGTAACATACTTTTCAGCGCCATTCATCCTGATTAAATTCCAGTTTAACGATTATTGTCCAGTTGATGAAATTAAGCGAATTAAATTTGTTTCCCCCACGAACATTGTGTTTAATTCTTTTTTTTTTTTACATATTTTATATATACATATGTACATATATAAAACAGGAAATGATTTTCATAGAATAACAAGCAAAAGTATGCAATTAATTACAATTTATGTTAATTTGGCTCGCAGGCTCGTTTGTTATACCTACTTTTATATTGCGACTTTCTGTGGAAATGGCATTTATTAAATGCGTTTGTCTCAATTACTTAGTGATAAATTTATGATCGGAATTATATTATATTAACATCATTAATAGATTGGACTAGCAGTTTACATTTAATTAATCATATTAATTGGGTTTTAAAAACCATCCCAAACTGATGAGGCTAATTGATTTTTTTTTTTTTTTGCCGAATTGATTTGTGCAGTCATTACTATTGTATAAAGTCGAAGCATTGAAAACGTTGTCCCAAGGTAATTTCAAAAACTACTGATCCGATTGACGTAAAACTAATTTTATAATATTTGTTATTTTCTTGAGAGTGACATAGGCTACTTTTTTTCTTAAATTATGTTTATTTTTTCTTTTATCTTTGCGAAGCAGGGCGAGCACGGGTTAGCCGTCCGCCTTCCTTTCTAGGACTCACAAATATTTAGTTATTTTAGCAAACTTACGTTTTGGGTGGGCTCGTTATAGAAGAAACATGGACCGATGATTTCATCAGCCCATAAACCGAACCAAACCGTTGTTTTGTCTCTTCTGTCTTAAGGCTGTTCAAACTCTTTTATTGACAAAATAGTACCTTTAAGTGAATCACCCTTTATGACCTTTTCTTCCGGTCAAATATTGACATTTGCTACTGACATTTTTGAAATTAATTACCAAAATAGAGGAAAACAAGTTAAATTAAATCAAAGGAAATGTCATCAAAGAAATTCCATTAGCAGGTGGGTGACATAAAGTCCACAGACATTACGCCTACATCTTTTCTTTTTCTCCTTTCCACATAGATGTATCTTCTTCTATTTCCTCCCTCATTGCGTGGCTGTTTCGTTTGTTATCATTGATGTAATTGCATTGCCCTGAGTAGTACTGCTGACCGAAGGGAATATGCCACACATTGATTGCCCTAAAAATAAGACCTGTCTGTCACTATTTATGTCAGTAAATGTCAGTATCGGGTAAATGCCCCTGTACACATTTGTTATTACATATCTTATGAACGCGCCAATGTCTTCTAATACAATGTCATAAAAATATGACATGGTTGTCACTATTTACATCACTAAGTGTCAGTATCGGGTAAATTTGTTATAACCCATCTTACTATATTTCTGTTTTTTTTTTTTCTGACATAATGTCATAAGTTGTAAAACTAGGCACTCGTCCATTCGCTTCTTACAAAAAAAAGAAAGTAAAAGTCCTTGTCAAAAGGAAAACACCACAATCGATTTAAAACACGGCATATTCGGTAGACTTGCTCCTGCAATGGCCATTCATGTACGTATTACCACGGATCGAGAACGATAGTACTGCTGACCGAAGGGAGTATGCCACACACACACATTGATTGCCCTAAACATGACCTAGGTACCCATTGGAGTGGTCATGAACACTAAATGGCTTTGAACTGACGTTGAGTTTTATCATTGCCGCAGTATTTTATCCTGAAAAAGAGCAGAAAGCACAGAAGAGAAAAACGTACCTATGACTAATAAAAATCCGATTATTCTAGGTTTATAGTGATGGCGGTTTGATGGTGACTAATATGTCGTTATTTCGACTATGGTTGGTTGGATATGCGCTCAGAATCTACTGGGCTATCAATAATGATGTATGAGTGCAAGGATGTGGTTTTGTGTTGGTTTTTCTCTTCTTTTTAATGGTTTTGGTCATAAATTATATGCTGGGAGTTTTAGATTTTAAGGTTTTTCTACTGAAATCATGTTTTTAATTTCGTTTTTCTTTTTTCTTTTCAGCAAAAGTCCTGCAAGAGACTTTCTCAACTCGAGCTTACGTCCTCTTGCAGTGTTGTAGTAGAGCGCGCGTTTTTTTTTCTTACTCGAAATATCGAATCGCGATTTCTTCAAAAATTTGGCTTCAATTTTAGAAAAAAGTCCCAATAGTTTCTAAAAAGTGATAAAGAAATCCCCTGTTTTCTAAAATTTTGTTTATTAAATTTATTTGCTTAATTTTTAGTTTAAAAAAAAAAAAAGAAAAAGTCCTTCAAAAATGCTTTCAAAGGCTCAGTGAAATAGCGTTCTTGTTATTCTCTTTTCTCAAAATTATCAAAGTAAATATTAAAGTGTTCAAATGCCTAAAATATTCGTCCCTATTCGAGTGTTCGTATATGTGTTCGCGAGTGGTACGAGAGCTCTACTTACATGGAAACTGCAGTGGACGTAACAAAATTATGGTGAGTGCATTTAACTTTTACTTTTGTTATTAAATTGATAGATCAACGATTTTCTTATACAAAAAACTCCTTAGGAGTAATAAATTCACGATCTGTGACAGGTTTTTGTAGAATATATGAAAAACAAAATTATTTACCCTTAAGCTGTTTGGGAAATTTAGTTTAGGGTTTCGTTTAAAATTTGTGACGGGTATTTTGAAGCAGATTCCATTCTTGTCCCTTCAAAAGGTCTATGATTTCTTGTTCAGGTAGAACATTCCTTCTCCAGTCAATTTTCCTCTCCTCTCCTATACAGTATACTTGCACTTTCACAGAGTTCAGCCTACGGTAGGTTCGATGAGGTTCATTGTTTAGGTGGACAAGTTCTCTTCTAGTTTTAAATATCCTGAAGATCCTTTCAAAGTGCCTAAAACTCTATAGTTTTCCGCATTTGACTATTTCAACTCTCGATTCTGAAGTTGTAATATAAAATTTGGCTTACTGACAGACAAATGACAGATTTCTGACAAATGATGACATAATTTGTCACTCTTAACCAGTATTGCTCATTTACATTTTTTACATAATTAACTCCGCGTAGTAAATTGAATAAATTACATATTTGTTACATTTGTTACATGCACACGTAGTAAATACAGAAAAAACAATGGAATCTCAATGAATACGATCCAAAAACTTAAAAAAATGAAGAGCAGAACGGAGTGAAAATTCTACTTCGACATCTTGCTAGCTGCAGGAACAAAGGTTGAAAAAAATCTGACTATCAGCTTGCCCAAATAATTGTACCAAAAAGCAGACATCAAAATGACAACTAAAAGTCATTTGACAGTTGAAACTACGTCGACTACAATTAGCTTCGTTAAAAGTGACAGTTCGGCCGTTGATTTCAATTGTGTTTACTATTTTCATTGTACGCATGTCTTGGCTATCAAGAACAAACTTACTCACTTAGTTAAGTCCTAAACCACTCGAGACATAGGGCGTTAACAACGCCTGCGTGCCATCTCGCTCGTACTTCTATAACGCGCTTGAGCTCTTTCCAACTCATTCCTAAAGAGTTCTATTCCTCCTTGACTGTTCTGCGCCACATTTGCGTAGGGCGTCCCACTAATCTGTTTGTTTGGGTGATCAGATTCCACTGCATGGAGCTGTCTTTGTGCCGGAGGGTGTGTCCAATCCACTGCCACTTTTTTCTCCGTTTAGTAATGTTTATAGGTTCATGGCCTGTTCCTGCTCCTGGTCCTACTCCCAGAGTCTTTGAATCTGCCAAATCTACAGTCTACTCCTCTTTCATCGCAAAGTTGTTTCGGGGTTTTAATTTCGTCAAAACTTCTAATAATCAGTAACGTACAAGTCCTTCCCAAGTCCTGAAATTTCCAGTGTAGCCACAAAACATATTCTTTAGTCATCTCGTTTGAATTCAAAACCTTGGGGCTCAAAAATATTGTGTGCATGTCACTCTATACGAATACGAACCAAATCCTTAATATTTTTGTGAAATTATTTCCTCTAAAATACAAATCCTTCTATGCCCGGCTGAATAATCCCACTCCCGCATTACACATGACAAATGTGTGCACATGAAGAAATTCAAGTGTTTTTCTCTAAAAATTAAAATCCATTTGAGGGAAAGCATTTATCCTTTTCTCTTCTTCTTCTTTCTGAAATTCGTACACACATTTGAATTATAAGAAGATACGTATTCATATGCGAGTGGAGAGTAGATACAAAACGTTTTATTTTTTTTTTTATTTGCTGTCCCAAACAACCCCATCAGTGGTCATCATAAATTATTTCAGCTCAGGTGTCTTGCAAATAATAACAAGAAATTTATATCTTTTTTTTTGTTATCCTGCGTCCAGTATATTTTACTTTAGCTACGAGTTACATTAAAGTGATATATCCTAATCCATTTACTCGAACGACCTGATTCTAGTGCCACCTAGGTGCTCATTTTTCACCAGAGAAGGCTTTGGACAAGCAAAGAAAAACAAGCAGCAAATTGATAAAAAAAGATGTGATAAAGGATGAAAGTGTGCTTCCTTAGGGAATTTTCTATCCTTTTGAGTAAATCCTTGAAGTTTAAGGTGGTGTTGGATAGGTTCTTAAGTAAGGCCTTTAATTTTTTGGGTGTAAGGAGTTAGTTTTCGTATCAAAGACTTATACATGTATAATTTTGACGCTGTTTTGAGTAAGCTACTTTTTTTTTAAATATAAATTTTGGCCCTCAAAAAACTCTAGTTAGGGAGTCTGCACATTGAACCTGAACCATTTTCTCAGCTGATGAAGGACTTAAGGGATGAAAAGTGCCTTTGAGTGGATAGTCTTGAGTCCCATCTCGATCACGGTTAGTACCAAAGTTGTGTAGAAAAGGTCAAACTAGATTTTATACCGAACACCAGAAAAGTCTTCTCTAGCCCTCCAATAGACTTAAGGCCTCTCATCTTTCTTTCTACTTAAAACGTCGGAGAGGTTAATAGGTATTCATTTGCGATATCGCAGGATGCCTACAGGTAGAGACCATTCTGTTCTCGGTATAAGACAGCAAAATTGCTGGCCTTCCTCCTTTGCCACTTGGATAAGTCGCTAGATCTACCAGACGCCTTCTGAAAAGGTAATTAATCCAGAACCTGGCCTTAGTAGTTCACGATCATCAGCTTACCGTGGTATGCCGCAGGGAGGAGTACTCTCACCCCTACTTTGGCTTATTGAAAATGTTGTAATCCTCACCTTGGAAAAGGAAGGCTATAAAGTTTTAGGATATGCGAACAACTCTACTGGATTTCATGGTAATAGTCCTGGCAAAGACGGAACTAGTCCTCTTCATCAAAATGCCCATAATTCCAGAAATCCAAAAGCAATCCAAAATGAGGGAAGTTTCTCTGAAGACGCCAAGTATCTATTCCTCATTCTTGACAGGAAACCGAGGGGGGAAAGAAAGATTCATGGTCCTCATCTGCCAATAGAAATGAGAAGATAGGAACATCAGTAAGATCCAAAGGGGATACGTATTCCCTTTTACTGATATCCAGGGCACGGGCGTAGGTCAAGTTGGAAGAGAAAAGAAGATTAAAGTGTTGATGTAACATTACTAGGTTTCAGTGTTTACTCTCCTAAGGTAGTGTCTCAAATTGATTGCCGGCAGTTGTATGGCATTTTTGCATTCGTTCATAATTCACAGTAAATTATGTAAGTTTATGACTATGAGAATGGAATGTATATGATTGGGACTTGGACACTGTTCCCGCGGGATCCCAGTGGGCTATCTATGGTGTCCTGCATTTGTCTGACGACCTCTTAACTCTATCCAAAAAAGAGCTTCTTATCATAGTAGTTGAAGTTTTACGTCCAAATCAGACTCACAGTTCCTTTGGTTTGTGTATCTACTCTAAGCGGAAGTATAAATTCTTTAATTTCCGGCCTAGAATAGGTATCTATTTCGTAAAATATCACGTAGCGAATAGATAAATCCCTTTTCATTACCTGTCCCTTAAATAATGTCCCTCGGCCTTCACACAAGCATTCCAAACTCAAAAAGGGTTTCCGCTGGACATTCAGTAATCACCAATAAATTCTGACCCGCTGGTCATTAATCGCCTAATGCACATTACACGCTAGTGTAAAATACTACTCTGTATAAAGTTCTAAATCCTCAAAATTGCTCCTTTTATTTCCATTTACATTCCCCGGCGGTAATTTCCCTCGATTTTATTGCTCATTTTTGTTTCGGCAGTCATTAATAATATCAAGTTTTCTTGGCAAAAGTTTTACGTGACAGTTACAGTAACCTCATCTCAACCAACCTCTTCCCACTCTCTAATGAGGAGGGCACACCCAAAAAATAAGACTTACGTCATTGAAAAAGTTTAACGACTGCAAATATTTTATGTTTCTTAATTTTAATTCTTTTGTTGGACCTTTTCTCAAGCGGAAAATGGAAAAAGGTTCAACAAAGGATGCAATGTGAATATTAGCCGTGAATTCGAAACCAACGACCACTATATAAAATTTATGATCCAGCAAAAGCAAAGCGAATACGTACGAGTATGTATCTACAGCTAAAGCCAAAGTCAAACAGATAAAAGGGTTAAGTCGGGAGACTCTCGGTGTATTACTTAATTTTCTTTCGATTTTAAACTGTCCATGGAGGTATGTATGTTGTATTTATTGGCCATTCTCTGTAATTGAATTTGGCTGTGTGGAATTCCGATGTGGTTCTCTGTCTCTGCTGTGCAAAGGTAGAAAGGCGAAGAAAGTATTTTTCAATTTGCCATTTAGAGACTGGCAAAAAGAGGGGAGCTACAGGTCTATAAAACGAAAGGTAGCAAGAAGAATCGTAAATGAAAATCGTAGTTTGGATTCAGTGTTTCAGAATCATGCCAGGCCATAAACTATGTGGGGTAGCAAAATGTCTTCATTTGATACATGTACGTATAAAGTCGTAAGTTTGTTGAGTAGGAAGTTACTCTTTAGTTGCACTAAAACTATGACCTATACTTAAGATTTGATGATAGCTTTTGTTGAAGCTTAAGAGAAGTGATTAAAATGTGGTAAATATGTTATTCTCTCCTCTTCTTTCACTGGCGTGATCAGGTGCAACTAGGTCTACGTCTTTGTGCCTTGTTCCTCCACCCTTTGCATCAGCATTAGCCCTCCTCGTTTGACAATGAGTTACAAGTATCGAAACTACTTTAGTTGTCCCTCTTTTGATTTCTTGATGTTTTTTTTGTTCCTTTCGAGGCTTTTCCTCTCTCTACCATGCACTATAGTCCGTCTGGGTAGTTTGCAAATGCCACATGGCTTTGGCAGCTTTGGATTCAGTCTTCTTTCTGTGTAAAACGCTCCTTTCCTTCTCTATCTAGGCATTGTCCTTTGTTGGCCTGGGACACTGTTCAACTTTTTTAGATCCGTGACCATGATGCCCCTTACTTTATACAATGTAATTAATATTTGTCCTCTATATCTGAGCACTGCCAGTTCTTCCTTTAACCTGTCTCTAACTACTCTTCTGAATCGCGTTACCAACACTTGGCAGAGGTTAATAGGTTTGTAGTTCTTCCAGTCATAACCTTGGCCACTTCTTGTGAGTTGGTCGAGTAAGACCTTCCACTGTTTGACCTCGTTAAAGAGTTCTGGAACCATAGCGTGTCTCTGCCTGAGGTATAGCGAGCAGCCTTCTTCTAGTTCTTCCCTTGTCAATGGCTTCGTTTAGTCAGACAGAACCTTGCCTTGTCATCTGTGATTTCTTTTGAAATGTCGAGAATAGATGTCGTCAAAGAAGCACTGCAACCCACATATGTAGAGCATTTGTGCTACGTCATCCCCAATTACTTTGTCTTTGCTTCAGAGGCTTGGCAAACTTTGTCTCTTTGCTCTGATCTGAGGACTAAATACAAGGATGAGTTCACCAAACAGTTCGAAGAGCTTAGGAATGAACACATCAAAGTGACTGTCGGAGCTCCCAAAGCGATTGCCAGTGTTTACATTGCAGTAAAAGCAAAATGAGAACCTCTTTGAAGTGTTCAAGAATAAGGAATACAAATTCCTGGATCTGAGGAAGAAACGTGCCCGCGACATGGGTAAAGCTCTATCACTTAGGAGCCAAGAGAAAAAAGTCAGAAGGAGATACGCAAGCGCATCATTCATCCACAAAGGAAGTTTGCTGTCAGGGCATAAGAGAAGCGCGTAAGCTAACGTGGTGAACCTAGGAGTCGACAGTTTCAGACAGACAATTTGGTCACATGACGACGTCATGCTCTCGATGTTACTTATGTCATCTGCCTACCTCCTATCTGTTGCAACACAAGATTGAATGAGTCGCATGACAAAGCATCAAGTGAATGCTGTCATATGTGGGCTTAAAGTCGATGGAAAGGCGACTTCTACTTGGAATTAGTTCCTCTTTTTTTCAGGATTTGCCTTGATCTGCGAGACTGAAAGCCTTAGGCTCGTTTCACACTATCCGGTTTTAGCCGTACGGCAAAAAACCATACGGCAAAAATCCGAATGCTGTTGTCCATTCACACTATACGGTTTATGTACGGCTTTTTTCCATCGCAAGCTCAGTTTCTGATTAAGCGCAGTGTTACTACACTGGCTTGAAGACAACTGATCGTACGATTTAAAGCCGGCAAATGTGAAAGCGCGCATTTGGTTATGTACACCACTGCGTTATCGGTAGCCGTACGGTCGCCGTTATTGCAGTGGCAGTGGACGGCTGCTACACGGCATCGTGACGGCATTTTGCCGTAACCGTGTAATGTGAAAAGGGCCATGCTTTTCTTCGGGCCACTAGAATGATTTCGCCGTACGGTTTTTTTCCGTACGGCTAAAACCGGAGAGTGTGAAACGAGCCTTACGGATTAGTTTGTCTCAAACTTGTTTACTGTGTTCACAAATTTGGATAGGATCTTGTAGACTATATAAACCAGGAACTACCTCGGGAACTCTCGCCCATTGTGCCGATAGTGTTCCAATTTGAGAAGCTATTGTTCGTGTCTGTTGCATGATAGTTTTTTACCGTATCTGAATCATGAACTCTATCAAGGCATGACCTTCCATTACTCATTCTGTTTTCTTGTCAAAGGACTCGACCTAAGACTTGTGTGATCAGCTGTTCGTTCTTCTTTTCCCCTCAGACCACTTTATGGAATACTTTATGGTTCAGACCCCAATCCACCTTTAGCCACAAACAAATCCCCATTAACGGCTCCAATATCTCTACCCTAAGTACCAACAAATTCGATTGTTTAACTTTCGATTTAAATTATTGACCGAGTTTTAAAACTTAATTAGATAATTGCACAAATAATAAGTGTGCATCAGCAACACGAAATTTGAAAAGCCATGCGACCAAACAATGGTATAATTAAATTTTGAATAAATTAATTATGTCCCAAAACGTTTTGCCACACAAAAAACCGGTGGTGGTGGTGCTGGACTTTTTGAAGTTTTGTCCACTTCTGTGTCTCGACTGAATTAAATTATACATGGACGCAGGTAATTAATACTAATTGAAATTTTAACATTCTAACACGTTACAGGGGAGTTTTTTTTTTTTGCTCTTAACTAGCTCTGGTCAATTTAAATTGTAAAATTTAGTTGAAAGCGATTGGTATGCATGAGTTGGCATTGATAAGTGGATGGTGGTAACAACCCTTAGCGCTTCACACAATATAGGTTCACGAATGGCACTTTAAGTGAATGGAGTCTGTTTGTTAGATGGTGTCCTGGACTAAATTGACTTTGTGTTGTTGTAAAACATCTCTGTTAGCGATAGCCTGACTGAGGATTTCTCCCAGAAAGTATACATCTAACACGACGTTTCCCAAGGGTGCTGCATAGATAGATGAGAATTGAAGGGGTCACTGTTGCAAGAAGGCTTCTAATTGGTTGCCTCAGTCCTCTAATGTTGGGCAATAGGTTGGATTATCTACGTTGAGCCTATGGTAAAGCAATACCCCTAGAACCTCCCTCTAAAACTTTTGACTCGATAGTCACCTACCCTTGTCTACCCAGTCTGGCAGTACTGTCGACTTTCTTGGAGCTGAAGGTCTCTATATAAAGCTACGCTAATTCCAGGCCTCATGAGCGGAGCCGCCTTCAATGCTGTTGTTGCAATGTTTCGTCACATTCTCCTGTCTTTTAGTCACCTATTTTCCTTGGTTCCAAATCCGTAGTACTCCATCGTACATAATATGCTACAAGACTGGACCCAACACCTCATCCCTGAGGTACCCCTTTCTATACTTTCGGCCTTTCTTCTGTTTCGTAGAGACGTAGAGGATAGAAATAGCACGTCATTCATCACAGCAGATAGTTTGGCACAGGCATGCCCCTAAGCGCTCTCATAATGCAGCTTCAGTTGGCAGAGTTTGTTGAAACCGGCCATCGGTTTTAGACCAAGAATAGATCTATTATGCTGCCGACGTGAAAGGTGGGTGGGTCACCGTCTTACTCTGGGAACCATTTCCTCTTTAGTATGAAGGAGCTAATCTTAGCCGTTCAGGCGTTGCTAAGATCGTTTAGATCCCTTAACAGGTATTCACCTCATGTGGCCTTTTGGTCTCATTTTCTTCTTCTTCTCTACAGCTTCTGCAGAAGTCATTGCAGGGGATGGTCAGTCTTTGTCCGGTGAGGGTGTTTACTATTTTGCAGAGGGTTCCTCTCATCTGTTTCAGAAGTCCGATGGACCTGCATTTATTTAGCATGGGCCAGAGTTGGCGTGCAGTGTTACAGTGGTCGAGCTGTTGCTATTGATGGTTGCCTCCTCTCACCGCAGCTGCATGGATAAGGTATTTAGCCTAAGACGTTGACACCTCAATGTCAGTGACGCTTATGCTGTTTAGACCGTCAGCCGTCAGCTTCACAATTCCCTTGCAGAGTTGGAGGCAAGAGTATCTACAGCGCAATGCTGCTTTTGACCTCCTATCCACCTGGTCCCCGATATGGCTTCGGGTTCTCTATTGCAGACTGCTTGAACGCATGGGTAGTCCTTCGTTTCTTCCTGAAACTGCATTGTCGGTTGGAAAGTCTCCTTCGGTGCTGTGGTACAGTCTGTTGTCTGTTTTTCTTTCTAGCACTTCTCCTACTGTGTCTAGTATGCCCAGTGCTCTGCTGTATACCAATCTCAATCATTTATATTGTAACGGAAACTCTCCTTCTGTCAGGCTCCTTTTGAATAGGAATACCGAATGCTTCTGCCTGGGTTTTAATGGCCTTCTTTAGGACAAGAGTCAGGAGCCCTATTACTCTTGATTGAGTCCATTAGTGGTGTTTCCAAATCCTCTATACCGTCACCCCCCTCTCGGTACATGTGGCCACAAGCTTACATCACTAAAAGAGAGTGCATCCCAACTTTTGTTCAAAATCAAACAAATCCAAAATAAAGATAGATGTAAGTTCCCAACCGAATTTCCCTCCGAAAAGCCTTGTATATTTTACCGTAGCCACATTTTTTCCTAGCCAAGGATACCTAACCAGAAAAGAAGAAGAAGAAAAAAAAAACTTCCCTTTTACCATTTGCTTTGATAATTATTTACAAGTAGTAAGATCGCCAAAGGATGCTCTTAACTAATTGCAAAATGCTCCATACAACTCGAACAGCACAGCAAAATAATAAAACAAAATTTCCTTCACAACTGTCGCCCGTTTTTCTTTCAGTTTTATTAAATATTCCATTCATCCATTTTAAATCCGAATTGCAAAGCGAAATGAGAAAAAGACGAATGGCAAATTAAAGCAACCAAAAGCAGCAGCAGCAGCAGCAGCAACAGCAACAGCAACGTGTACAAAGACAAGGACTCTGAGACTGAATTCAGTTGAAGCACCTGTTTTCATTGGAAGGAGAGTCGGCCGCGCGCCGCACCCACTTTAAAACCGAACCCGAAGGCACTACTTTAAGAAGGAAGTGCAAATGAGGTGAAAAGTTGTGTGGGCGGATGGACGCTTTATGTCATCCACTTGCGCTATCTGTTTTCCTTCTTTCTTTCTTTCTTCTTCTTGTATATCTGCATTAAAAGGAAAAAAAAACAAAATGTATAATACGAAGGAAAACAATTTTCCTTTTTTGTTTTTTTTTTTTTTTGTATGGCAACGGGAGTGGAAGTACGAGAAAAAAAGAGACGAAAAGTCTCACAGGTTGAATTGCTCTTCCGCTTTAAATTCCTTTTGTGTTATTGTGTCGGCACTTGGTACTTGGAGTGTACACGAGTATGACATTCGAGTGTAAATGTGAAATGTGACAACGGGTTCTCGGGCTCATTTCTGGGCACTTGAAGATGATGAGGTCAAAAGGCGGCCAGGATGTGCATAGTTATTTCCATAAAACTCATTCTGATAAGCACTGCTGTTCAGTGGTGGTCGGTTGACATTGTCGTTCTCAAAGTGTTTTTTTTTTTTGCTTTTTTTTTGTATCCTTACCACCCCGCCCCTAGCTTTCCATTTTCATTCTTAGTTGTGTGCTGAGAGAAAGGTACAAATTGGAACATTGTTATTTCAGTGGATTAAAGGTACCGAGGGGCGAGGGCGAGAAGGGGATGTCTTTAAGGATTTGCTTTTGGTCGATTCATCATGCTGTCATGAAGGTTTTATTGTGATATTCTTTTCTTGTTAATCTCGTTGAGGATCAGAGGACGTTAACAACTTGTATCATTTGTATTCATTTAGGTAATAAGGGGGTTTTGTGGGGGATTTTAAAGTGGGACCTTGCTCTGCTCTCTATGCAGGAGAAGGATTCTGTCCAATTATAAGCATAAATCGTGTAGGGGGAGAACGGTGTGAAAGACATAAACTCAAGGTGTGATTTTTCTCTGGGAGAAGAGGATTAGAGATTGCGGTATTGAATCGGGGGAAGGGTGTCATGTGGACTCGTTAAAGAAAGGTTTGTTTGGAGTTAAAACAAGAAAGTACCAAAAATTCGGTGGGTTTAGCACCCTGTTAGGCAGAATTTCAAAGGGTTTACAAAGGATTTGAGTATGGTTGCTGAACAGATCGCTACGTGACCTCAAACTCATCTGTTGGTGTCCAACTTAAGTGGGAGGAAACTGCCTAATTCATGTACCTTCTTCTAAACTTTCGACTGACTGATTTTGTTGTAAGAATGACATATGTAAGAATGATTCTTTCTGCCTTAAAACGGCCCAGAAATGTTGTACTTTTTCGGAATCAGGTGTCTCCTCTTTCCCCTTAACAGTAGGTGCAGTCGTTTGAACACGTTGACTCCCTTTGTTAGCATTGTTTTTGGGATCCTTTCAGTATAAGAGGAGTATGAATTGCAGCAGCTACAAGCTGAAAGAACTGCTGTTAAAAAGGCGAAGGGACATCTTGTGAGTTCAAGAAAAGGACATGTTGTGCTTCATTTTATCAGTTTCAATCGAGTAACCATTCTTGGAATCCTTACACACCATAGAGAGCTTTGATGAGCCTTTATCGAGAGGCATCGCTTGAGTTCTTTTCTCAAAATCTATGGCGACAAATACTCAACTTTGTGTCCGAGTTTTCTTCTGGCCTATGACTTGAACTAAGTAACCTTTCGGACCCGTGAAAATGGTCAAAGCGAGAGACTAAGTGGCCACAATACGCTTGTTGCTTAAAGTGTGCTTGAGTGCGGTGCCACCTTCTTGCTGGAATCACAAGTTTTCCAAACTCAATTCATGAATTTTTCGGCAGCAAGAAGTCGTTGATCATGCTTCGGTAGGGCTCTCAATGTTGCCGACATCATCTCCGGAAAAATATGGATAGAGCAGCTGCTCCATGACCATCCTCGTCTGTCCCGTGTTGAGCCGGATTCTGGCGATTGGTAGCATAGTTTGTCTATGTTCTGGAAGAGCAGAGCAACCCTATTCTTCTTTTTATTTACTTCTTCTCGCAGGAACTTCTGCCTTTATGTTGGAATCCAGGGCAGTAGGACAAGTCTCTCTCTTTTCTTGCTTTGTCAAGCGTTTCCTTGTAATGACGTTTGTTTCTATGGAGTTCCACTTATTTTCTGCCTCTCTCGTGACTATTTTCCCTGCTTTAAGCTTAAGAGTTCAAGGCTGGTTGCTTAGTTGCGTCTGTGGTCGATACTGAGCCAGCTCTTCAGCCCTCTTATTTCCCGGTTTCCCTTCTTGTCCAGAAACCCAGTAGAGTTCAACTTTGTGCTGCGTACCAAGAGCCTTTAGTTCTTAGTAACAGTCGATAGCAGACTCACGAGCCGCTTTTGTCACTGCCAGGATCATTGCCTTTCTGTAACTCTGGTCTAGAACCAAAAACTTCATATATTTTGAGTGTGCTTTTTGAGGTAGCAGCTAGATTTATATGGGCATGTGGTAAAGGCTGGACCCCATTGCGTTGACCTACAGAAGGGATGATCTATGAGACGATAGAGAAAATGTCCTACAATTGGACACATTTCTGACTAACTCACTACCAGAGCTGCGCCCTATTTGCTTGGGAGTCATCTTAGGCGCAGTTTACATGATCATGACACTAAATCTCATAAGATCCATATATCGCGTAATAAAAGGACATACTTGTCGATTGTAACATTTTTATTCCCCAGCTTATGGCGCAGCTTTTCAACACAACTGTCGTTCATTATGCCTTCTCGCCTTTTACGCTCTAATAAATCGTATTTCCGTCGCATCTCACGTTGACTTGAGAATTTTTTTATCGCACATAAGAAACGATAACAATTTCCCCGAAACCAAAAATCCTATTAAATCTTAAATGCATTTTGACGCTGTGCGAAAAAGCGTTACGAAACAATCAATCAAATTGCCATCATTTTTACCATCATGCATCCTCCTCATAGTGCATCACTCGGGATGTGCCTTTCTAAAGCGCTCCCTCTAGGGTCCTTTGCGAATGAATAAAAATAAGTCGCATACACATACATAAACAGTATTGTGCCAGGAAGTATATCATACGATAAAAATTGAAAAAAAAAATGCTTTCATGGATCATTAAATAATTCAATAAAATTGAATTCAAATTGAGGAGGAGAGCGAATTCTTTTTTATTGCATCAAGATGGTGTTGCGCGCCGGCGAAACATTGTTGGCTGTTGTTCAGGGACCAGAAAATGAGCACAACGACGACGACGACGAGAACGTCGCGGTTCAGTTCGATTATTCGTAATGGCAAAATGAATAAAAGTAGTTTTTAAAATATTTATAAAGCGCTTCACAGTGCTTTCATCTTATGTTGCATCAGGGATACCTCTTTCCTTTTGTAGTTTTCCAATGGATGGTTGTTGAAAAAAGGGGACCAAATTGAGGGAAACCAGAAATGCAAATAGTGTTTCTGTGTATCAGGAGGAGGCTTGTTAAATGATTCATGTCTGGCCTTTAGTTCTTGTCTCTATGAAGATAGCTCTCCTTGTTTTGAAAAGACAGAGCTCCAAACCCACCCCAGACACAAAAGAATTCCAAACATCGTGCCCTTCGTCGCAGCAAACAAAACAATATGCATTAAATATTCACCCCAGAAGAATGAAATTCAAATTTTAAACAAATCAAAGCGAAATATCTCTGGGGTACACCCAACAATTGTGATTAAATTCGTTCCTTTCGCACCGATCCCGATCATTTCATTCGGGCATGGGGCACGGTGCTAGCGACTTTTATGCAATAACTCAATTTGGGAAAATTTAATTCGAAAAATTTGTGTCAGCAACGATAAAAGTTTTATTCGTATATGGCACCCACCAACAGTTTAATCAAATTTCATCCCTAATTCCTTTGATAAATTGAAAATTCATTATGCGTATGGTGAAATCAGTCACAAGGACCCCACTCTCTCTCTCTCTGTGTTTCTCTGTATCATCCACCAGCACTCCATGGTATTAGAATTACACCCATTAAAAAGGTAATTAAAAATATTCTAATTTTATTATCAAGAAGAAGAAGAGGAGAAAAGCCTGCTTTATGTAGAAATCCTGCCGCCGGAAGGTGTACAGGGTAATAAAACATGTGTAGGTTTACCTATATACTCGTGTACCCTTGTGCGTTAACCCAATTATAATGAAATTTATCGCAATTAAAAAGTCCAATTAATCAGGCGTTTTTGTTGTGTGTGCGTTCGTGTGTCGCAAGGGATCCTTAATTTCTGCTTGCCGGGGTGAACAATGGGAATCAATTTGCAAATATTATTGTGCCTAGATTCATACTAGTGAAATTATCAGAAGAAAAAGGTTGACATTTCAAAATAGTAGTTATTTTTTCACGGCCCTGCGTTGGGCGCCATTTAGGGAACATAGATTGTTGCTCGAAAATATCTTGCTCGGTATAGAATTTGGGGGAAAACTTGGGTATACGAGTCATTGTTTAGGATACAATTGAACCCAGAAAGTAGAAGGCGGGAAATCTGGAAAGAAGTGCTCCGTAGAGCCATCACCTTCCTTCAATGTTCATAGGTTTTTAGTCTGACTTGTCTAGCTCATTGAGAGTCCCGATACCAAAACGTCACCTAGTCTACCTTTCGAGGGAGCATGTGTAGAAATTACGGCTGCAATGCGCACCTCCCTGAGAGCTATGCTGGTAGTCCTCCTAGACCTTCAACTCCTCCACATAATCATTATAAAGACTGCAGCTGCTAGTACGCTAAACATCCAGCTTCTGTGCAATAGATCTACTCCTAACCTAGTACTCCTATTCTAGCAGTATGCTGCTCTCTTAACGACGACCGAAGGCCGAAGTTCTTGGTACAAGCATCAAATAGCCTGAGGCCAGTGGTATGTCGAAAGGAACAGGAGCTGGAATCTACAAATTCTGAAACATTCTTCCAGCCAAAGGTTCTCGCCAACGAGCTCTGTATAAGAGATTCAATATGAGCTTTCAAAGCTCTCATGTCCTTCAACTTTGAGCCGAAGTTAGTCTGGAACTGTCTCCAAACTCATGGCAGGCAATAGAATGAATGGGTTCTTTGACACAGAGTTATCCTTGGTAAGGAACCTGCCGACAAGTTTGCCAGATTGGGAGCTCTGTCTTCGTTCATTAATTCCAAACTATTCTGTGGTTTAAAGACGCTGAAACAGCCCATCACCAAATGGGAGAATGTCCAGCTCAGCTGAGACTCAAGTACTTTAATAAAGGCTCATCCTCTGATGTCTCCTCGGGTTAGCATCAGTTAGGAAGCACCAAATACAATTTAGGAATAGCTTTATGCTATCTACCTGGTTCTTAGGTTTATCACGTAGTATCCCTTACTTATTTACTTTTTTAAAGGGTTCCCTATCCTTGTAGAGTCTCTGCCTGAGATACGGCTGCCTTCCATCCTCTTTCAGTTGCTAAGACCAAGCTTTCTGTCGTCCGCGACAACTTCATCTTTGTACCGACGGAGTTCGGTCTTCTTGTAGAAAGCGATTCGAGGATTCTCTTGGCTGAAGCATTGTTGTCCATGCGCTCGATGTGGCCAAGCCAATGTAGTCTGCGGATCTTGGCTTTTTGGACTACATACCTAGTATCCTTTGTCAACCTTTTAAAGAAAAGAAGCGTCCCGAGAAGGCGCCAATGCACCTTGAAGTGGCACATGGCACATAATTATGTTCAGGGCATAGACAGGGAGACACGACAAACGTTCAGATGCCCTTAGGGTCCGCGGAATGGAATTTATTTGTTTGATGTAGACTTGGTTTGAGATCGTCTCCAGGAACTTTCAATGGAGGCTATAGAGCGTGTGTAGAGCCAAAGAACTGATCAAATCGAATACTTGCAAGAAAATGAGATTTAATCCCTGAATAAGGATCATTCCCACTTCACCTAGAATATTCTATTGCCGACTGAATCCAAAAGAGGAGCAGTAGCGTGGTAAGAGCATCCAATTAGCATAGCTAAAACCCAAATGCCTCTCAACCACTTTCGATTGATGTCTGTAAGTCAACAGTCGAAAGCGCATTTTGGCCCTCATTCAGGACGATTCGTTCTTCTATCGAACGGAAGTGCGCTTTAGTTTTTCCATTCAGTTGCCAGTTGCATCTAATAAGAGTTGTGCATAATTTTGTATGCGTGCCATCTATCACAAGTGACTTACATCAAACAAAGCTGGGAGATTTCCCAGATGTTCGCACATGAATGCCAAATTCAGCTGTCATCACACTTGTCATTGTGTCCTTGAAAAGAGGAGAGAAGAATAATCATAAAAAAACAGAAAATAGAAAAAAGAAACTTTTGACAAATAAAAATTGTTTTGATGCGCGTGTGTCGTCGCACCGTCATCCTTTTCTTTTTGCCATTCTTCCACCAGAGATAAAGAATAACTTTCATTTTGCCTGCGCCCCCTCCGCCAAACTCCTGTGTTCTTTTATCATTCATTCTATCGCTGGTTGTAAAATTTTATGAGATACTTTGAGTTCTTTTTTTTTTTTTTTTGAAAGAAAACAAAATATTGTAGGAGCTATATGTGTGTGTGAACTGATTTCATCGGTAGAATGTCCTTTTTCCTGTCAAAGCGGCGGCGGGCTATGAAGAAAACACAAAATGCAGGGAGCGAGAGCGAGAAATGACTCGAGAAAAGAGGACGACGACGACGACGACGACGAAAACAAGGATGTGCCTGTCAATCACTGCTCCTAGTATAGTAGAACAGCCGGCGACACTCTTGTGCCACTGCAGCATCCTGTTCGCAGGAGAAGATAAGATAAATGTCACCCTTTTTTTTAATAGATGCGGTTTCGTATTAAATTGAACGGGAAAAATATTACCGTGTGCCGAGGGATCCTATTAAATGTCAATCTATCTCTAGTACTAGCTGTGCAAGGTACATCCTGTTAAAAGGAAAATATCCCTCACATAAAAAAAGCTGAAAGTCGAATGACATCTTCGGGACTGTCAAACGCAGAGTGGGTGGGTGGTTTGGGGAGGCGATCTAGTCTTAAATAATTAATCAAGTGAATTTATTACATAGTACATGATTAACGACAGCATAATTAAGCGTACTGCAGCTAAATTTCCCCTGATACACACAGGTTGTCGCACTTAATTTTCATCCTGCTTCTCGTTTTCTTCAAAGATTTGTCGCAAAGTGCAACAGGGTGTAGGTTGGTATGGTAATAGGATATGCGATTATCGCAAGTAATTACGATGTTAATTATGAAAAATTTAAATGTCAAGTTTGAGAATTGTGTGTGTGCCCCCGCACTTATCTGGAGATACGTCTTGAGGATGACAGCAAAGTTAATGGATTTTCTTCAGGCGATGAGTGGGTTTTTCACCAAATAAATACATGTGCATATCTCTATGTTAAGTGGGTTTGGAGAAGGCTGTGTTGGATGAACATGGGCAAGCAAGTGCCTAGATGAGCATTTAATGGGCAACGTGTTTACCGAGTTTCTTGTGCTGCTGTTTGGGATCGAACTCGCCATGACTGGCGGATAGCTCTATCAAAGACTATCAAGCTCACTCTCTTGAGGAAAATTCAGGCAGAGTCCTATCCTCTAGATGCCATCAGAAGACAAATGGCGGTCTCAACTGTGATCCGTCTGACTGCCTCTTCACAGTTGCTATGCCTCTTCACAGTGGCTTAGCCTCTTCACAGTGGCTTAGCCTCTTCACAGTGGCTTAGCCTCTTCACAGTGGCTTAGCCTCTTCACAGTGGCTTAGCCTCTTCACAGTGGCTATGCCTCTTCACAGTGGCTATGCCTCTTCACAGTGGCTATGCCTCTTCACAGTGGCTATGCCTCTTCACAGTGACCATGCCTCGACTTAAGCAACTGCTCCTTTCTAAATGAACCTTCTAATTACGCGCCATCCAAGCTTCAAACTTTCGTATGTTAATAACAGCTCGAGACCTTTGGTCCATTCATGAGCAGTCAGATCGATTCACATTTACACTGATGGATCAAAGACTTCTGATGGAGTGGGTGGTGGCGTTTATTCGTCTGAGCTTAACTGCTACATTGGTCGAGAAGGTGGAAATCTCCTTCAGCTTTTCAGGCAGACTTACGAGCAATCAAAGAAGCCTTGTCATGGCTAAAGAGTAGTGCACTATCTGAATCGTCCATAACCATATCAAGGGTAAGATTCACCTCTGCTGAGTGCCAGGCCACAGGGACATTCACAAGCTTGGTACAACCCTCTCAATCGACCTTGATAAAAGGGGCCTGATATGCTGCTGTTACCACTCAAACTGTATGCTGTTAAGACGGCCAATGATCTCTGGGAGAACAATAATTTGTCTGCCGAGAACTAGAGCCTAGTGTGAACAAGAGACGGTCTCTAGATCTGTTGGTCCTTAAGAATCCAATGCCCCTTTGGTCGTGCCTCCCAGAAGTTGCAGGGACGAGGAGGAAAAGTAAAGCATCTCTCATCTTCGCTGTAAGTGTCCTGTCGATCTTTAATGAGAAACCTCCACTTAGGTGCGCCTATCCGGCAATGTACTCCTTTTAACTCGTCCAACAAGGCATGCTCTTTGCTTAGCAATGACTCAACAGGATGTTTGGCTAGAGCCTTTCGCCCTAGAACTGCTGCTATACGATCAGATGTTTGGGGCTTAGTAGTTGTTATTTGCGACTCCCTAGTGCTAGGCATTCACAGAGAATGTGTTTTGTCTTCTCTGTGCGTTTTGTCTTGTGTTTTAGTGGTAACCACTGAACAGGGTTTCGGTCCAACTTGATTCAACATCACTGATGTCTGGATAAAGGAAGCAAGCGAAGACGGCAACTACCACCTGTCGACTTTCGAGAATATCTTCTCAGATTTGGAACCGGTAGCCGGCTCTACTGCTCAGGGTGTCTAGGTGAAGAGGGGTGTAGAGATCAGACGGAGGAGAGCTTCATTTTGGCATTCTTTACCTCTCAAAAGCGCCCAGAAGTCTCACGCCCTCGCACTCCATTTGAACAATTTTAAGTACAACATAATTCACTGTCCTAGACCCACCTTAATTCTATACATCCAGCTGCGCCTGCAAATGTATACAAACAAAAGTAAGAAAATTAAAACTTCACATTTTTATCTGTCCCAAGTGTGTCAGGAATTTGGACTAGGAGAGCTCTCCTCTCTGCTCTCTCACGTTATTTATTTCGCTTCACATTTTTCCAAAGTAACCGTGTCTCGAAATGACATCTTTAACCGCATCCCACCATCTGTCATGCTATGCTGCCGGCGCACAGTGTGACTCCTCTTCCATACAAAAAGGTGATTTGTTTTTATTTTCTGAAACGCTACAGGCTTTTGTGTTTGGGGTTTTTTTTCTCCTGATGATGATGATGACGATGACATTCCTACAGGATGAGCTTCATACTATACACAGGCATTCGACATTAAACCACAATGTTACCCTACTTACCTTCTGCTGCTGCTTACACAGGATCCACGGGACTACTGCGGTGTAATAGTGGATTTAAAAAAAAATCCTAAATTTTTAGTCGTACTCGTGCATAGTCAGCACGAGGAATTTATCCTCCCTCCCGTTGTTACTAACGCCACCGGTGAAAAAGAGCTCAAGTGTTCAGTTTCACGGAAGAGTGCAGATTTACAAAAGAAACTTTCATCATGTGTGACGTCAACGAAATGAGATTTAGATTTCAGCGAAAAGTCAAATGCAGATACCTTTGTGTAAAAAGAAAAAACTCAATTGAAGGGAAAATCTTCTTAATGAGATTATATGTGAGGGCTTGGTGGGACTTTCATCACCTGGGACAATAGATTTTGGGGACTTTTTTCTTTCCTTTGTATAATTAGTGGTTTTTGCGAGTCATTAATATTCGTGGTTTCCTCCTCTTCCTTCTCTCAATGGTGACAATCCAAGATGAGTCGCTCCCCAGTGTGTTTGGTGGAATAGCCCTTAAGAACCCAATCGTGGATATGCCTCCAAGTCCTTTATGCTATTTGGCATTTAGCGAATCCAGTCCATTCCAGTCGAAAGCCTGACGAGAATTTGAATGACCCCAACAACTGCTAGGACATTTGTCATCGCAGTGGGGCTTAAGTATCAAGAAAATTTCCCATGTGACTAATCCACGTTATGATGAGCTGTTAAACTCAATTTTCTCGTCCACCTAATGAATTTGAGTAGGAGCTTACATGAATAGCATTCACCACATCCACATCTAGAAGCTGTAGCAAAGGCTGGACAATCACATAGGAAGTGTTGCTGAGTATTGTCGTCCTCTGCACAATCGTCGTAGGCAGTTGTGTCCCACAAGGCAATCATGTTAAGATGCGAAGGGCCCTGTAAGAACCCCTACAAGTTGTCCGCAGTCTTTTCTGCTGAGAGACGGCAAGAATGTCTCTCATTAACGTCCGGGAGCATCCGTTTAGTCAGCCTACATCCAAGGGAGAGACATGCCACGTACAATTGTGTTCATAAGGGATGACCTAACGCAGCTTCGGGTCCTGAAGAACTCTCCTCTGTGTCTGGTCTAGCAATCTCTTCTCATGATACCAGTGTGATCTAGCACCCAAATGGAACTGGTTAAAGGGTTTAGCAAGGCCTTAAGTGCTGCTTGACTGTCAATACAGAACCTTCTACCTATTCCTAACGATGTGGCTCGCAGCCATTAGGATTGCAAAGATCTCCGCCTGGAAGACAGAGGTATGCTTGCCCAATAAGTGCTGCAGGCTTGTGCTGTCGTCTTCCACAAATACTTCCTTGATCCTTGATCGGTTTTGGAACCTTTTGTGTTACAATCTGACGTCGATATGGTGGTGCCTTTAACACATTCAAGTGATTTGATGCAATGCCAACATGAGGGCACAAAAAAGGATTCGTTTTACCTCTGGCAAAACCCCTTCCTAGCACAGTTCTCTATTAGTCCTGGATGACAGTTGATTGGGCAAGTACCAGACACCAAACCCCTTTGTTGCCATCAACTTGCAATCTCTTTAAAGTCCCTTTCCACCAACGTTGCTCATTAAATTTTAAAGGGAAAAATCGCTTGTAAATGAGCAAAATATGGCAGACCATCCGAAGGAAATAATGAAAACATTTCCCATGCCTTTTGTGTCCCGCCATTAGAATTTTCACCCCCAATCAAAGGCAGAGAAAAAAAATTATTGTTTACGCTTATTTATCGCTGTAATAACGCCGGCGAAAGTGTCATAGCCAGCGGCGCCCACTTTTTTGTAGTCGCCGAGTGTTAAATTAAAAATGAAAGCACTTTCTGAAAGGACCAACAAAAAAGTATGCTAATTATGAAAGAAGAAAAAAATGTCTACCTCTTTAAATCTTGAAATGTTCTCTCTAAAGGACCTGCAATAGTAATTGTATCCATCTCATTATCCATTGTGACTATTATTTTCCTCGTGACCATAACCGCAATTCCACTTGCTCCTCTCATCACTCATACCACTTTGTATCCAAAGCGTTTAAGGCGAATCTCCTCAACTGACTGCACTACAGCTTCTATGGTGAGATATCCTCAAAAAAAGAAAAAAGAAATCATGTCCTGACCGCAATTTTCATATACGAAACCAGCCAACCAACCGACCGAAAGGTAGCTGCTCCTTGTGCCTGAAGCAATTACATTTTATATTTCCCGGGCTTACCACTATATAGTCGGAATGGACTTTCGTATGCATCTGGGGCGTAGTAGAAGGAAAGGACGAGCGGCAAAAAAAAAAAAAAAGGAAAATACAATATCCAGGAGATTTTTCATAATCGGCTGAGGTGCGGTACGGTCTACTACTGACGCTTACCAAAATTTACTGGACACAATTGGATTTTTATTTTTTTTTATTTTTTTACCGTCTTACGTTGAATTTTAATATTTTCAAGTGCAAAGAGTTCTGGTGGTTGGGCTGAAGAGGAAGAGGACGGTCCAAAGAATTGCCTCAGAGGATTACAGGCAGAAAGGTAAGTGAATTGAGTGTGGACCATTGAAGCTTGAAGGCATTTCAAGGAGCAATTGGAAACTAATCACATTAAACATTCAGCAGTTTGTCGGTAGCGAAAGCGATGGTGATGGTGAATTGTGGTACAGAAATTTTTGCCTCAGAAAATTGTGCTATGTGCGAGATTGAGTTGAACAAAGTGTCTTGGGAATTGATTTGAGATTATCGAAAGGAAAGCCAACAGAAAAGGCTTAGATATTGATTTTTATGTAGATTGTGTTACATTGCCTTTGATGATTAGACAGTGGAAAGAAAAGTATCCACAAAAGGGTTAAAGTAGAAGTCTGCTGCATGTGTAGGTGCTTGTGCTCCGTCTTAATGCTAGCTAATAGGTCAGAGAGGGTTGTCTCCAGGGACTGGGGATTTTGGAGTTTATAAGGACTTAAGTACACAAATCGAAAAATAACTTATCTTATGTAGCAACGTCGGGTTTTTTTAATTTCTCTGTAAGACCAGCAAAAGGGGTGAGCTCTGTACTACAATATGGCTTTGAAATAATTTAAAAAACTTGTGTCCGTCAATTTCTGTGGTTTATTTTCAGTATTTTGCTGTCCGAATGTAAGAAATAGTGAATTTACACGAATAAAATATTTGTCAGAATTTTCAAAATGTCAGATTTTCTGAACTAGCGAATAACACAGACGAAAAATAAAATTTTCTGACAGAGTGTCACTAAATTATGACAAATTATGTCAGAAAAAAAGGGGCTTTCGGATTATGGAAAGACGGATTTTTCCAACTAAAAAACGAAATTTTCTGACAAAGTGTCACTAAATTATGACAAAAATCTGTCAGAAAAAGTGTGTTTATACATTGTTTCATGACTTGTCAGAATATAGAAGGATTGTTATTACCTTGTACACAAAACTGACATTTACTGACTTAAATTCTGACAACTATGTCACTCCCTTAGAAAAAGTTAACGAATACCTTAAGCCATAAGAAAATAACAATTCATAGAGTCGGTGTACCTATTCATAGAGCCACCCAAGTAAAACTTTCCACCTCTTCGCTGTTTAAGACCCACCCGTCTGTTCCTGGAATACTCCTTAAACCATATCAGAAAATTTGTCCAAAATATTTTGTTGGGAATATTTGTCGTCCTCCGACAAAGCCAAGATTTATGAACACTCTCTCTATTTGCTGCCATCTGCGCCCCACAGCGGCCCCAATTCGTCCTCAGACTTGCAACTGACACGTTGTCTTCTCTATTCTTCCTTATCAAAAAGCTCCAGGTGAAGGAAAACTTCCTTTCTCTTTACCAATTGGAGAAAAACGAAACGAAGATCTCTTTCCAAGTGAAATTGAATTACAGAAGTAATTTAAATATCTCAGTGAATGCAGATGCAGCAACGTCTTTTAATGCAGTTTCTTCCTCTTTCAGTTTTTCTTATAACATTTTCTCGGTCTCATTTTTAGTAAAAAAGTTTACTCACCACGCTGCACGTCGACGTTGGGCATTACGTGCATACTTGTGTAGCCTGACAGGTGCTATGATGCGGTTATATATATTCATTTTTTTCCTGTGCCAAAACTCACCCCGTAAAATGCTCTATTTAACTTTCGTTTTTCTCACCTCCCCAGGGGGAAGGCAACAGCCTGGGTATGGGGTGTCTTCCTCCGTCCCTCCAAGTGTGTGACATTCAATTTCAGACATAAGTTGACAAAGGTACTCTAAGCAGTCGACCAGACATGGCATTCGTTTACCAACTTTTAATTTCAACTTGATTCGTGTGTAACAGAGGAGTGAATGTCAAATTGTTTTTTTCGTTTTTTTTTCTTCTGAGAAAAACGCCAACGACTGTGCGACGTTTTCTGATCTTTCTTTTTGAAAAATAAAAAAAAAGAGAATTAAGTAAATATGCTTTCAGTTAGGGACAGTTGTGTAGCTTGAATTTTTTATAAAATACAGTGAGACCCAAAGGAAAAGGTCTTACAGGTTATGCAGTGAAAAATAAGGAAATAATTTATGAACCATCTAAGGAGGGACACAATCCCAAGTCCAAGTGACATAATCAGAAATGACATGTTTGATGAATGTTTGGTCGGCTGAGTCTTGAAAAACATGTCCTGAAACGCTGAAATTTAAGTCATTCGGCACAAGCGTTTTCTGCAAGTAGCTTTTACACGAAACTGACATTTACTGACGAGTAAATTTAAAATTTGTCAGAATTTCGTTCGGAGTCAGCGAATAACACAACACGAAAAATAAAATTTTCTGTCAGTATGTCATTAAATTATGACAATCTGTCAGAAAAGAAGCCCGTACATATTTTTTGTGGCCTGTTAGAATGTGGAAAGATTGTTTTTTTTCCAAATATGAGACCTTTTACATGAAACTGACATTTACTGACCAGTAAATTTAAAATTTGTCAGAATTTCGTTCGGGGTCAGCGAATAACACAACACGAAAAATAAAATTTTCTGACAGTATGTCATTAAATTATGACAATCTGTCAGAAATGAAGCGCGTTCATATTTTTTCGTGGCCTATCAAAAAATGGAAAGATTTGTTTAACAAATACGAGACATTTTACACGAAACTGGCATTTAGTGACGTAAATTCTGACAAAGAAAAGTTAAAAAATACTTTAAGCCAGCAGAAAATATCAGTTCATAGAGTCGGTGTACAAATAACACCTGTCTCGCACGTCTAAAGCCTCTCTTTGTTTCCTTTATAGCATCGTGGCCAAAAAACTTTTCGACCAACCCCACTGTCCATACATTTGAGTATTCCTATTTCTTTGACATTTCCTCTATTTAAATTGACAAGTGTCGTCCTGTCGTCCATAAACAAAATATTAAGTTACATCCACTTTTCTATGATGGGGCGGGGATCAATGGCGCAATTTCTAGTTCTCTCTACTCTAGGCTACAAAAGGAGAAAAAAATTGTATCTTGAGATTTTGTATTTTTTTTTGGTATTATCCCGTATCACACCTCGAACAGACAAACACGCGCCCTTAAATGTGCGACAAGAAAGGGAAGGATGTCCCCCGGATATCATCCAAATCGAAGAGAAATACAAATTCGATTAAATTGTATCCCCGGTAAATTGAATCAATATTTTTCTCAAAAACACAATTTACGAGCATTTCGAATATATGAGGGTTCTCGAGGGAGTTTTATCTTAACCCCCCCCCCCCCCCCGCTGGTTGTGTACCTATGTCCATCCATTTCACACAGAAACGTGAGATGGTTGAATAAGTCTCTAGTCTGGTCTGGCACTGGCCTTTGATAATGATGATGGTGGTTTAGAAAAAGAGGAGAGGAGAGGCTTTTTGGAGGAAAATCCTCTCAAATGAAGGCGAAGAATGTTTTTAACACCCGGATAAAGTCTATACACAGGGTTGACTTGGTCAATTTATCGAAATTTAACAAAGTTATTCATTTCCACTTGAGGAATAAGGGTTCCTTCGCACAGCGAAACCAAAATTTAATACTTTCCCAAAAAGTTGATGATAGAATTTTGATGTGAAAGTGAGAGTAATATAATTTCGCAACGATTCGTTTCTTTTTTATTGCTCCTTCAAGGATATTGAGTAAGAAATTAATAGAAAGCCAGTGAGTAAGGGCGAATTGTTAGTGATTTATGAATTATGGATTTGGAAGATTATTAATTTCAATATTTTATGCTGTTGATCATAAATTACTGTGAATTTAATTTGAGGTTATACAGTCCATGAGCAGCAGATTGAAACCATAAATGAAGAGTGATGATGTAGGCGGCAGATAAATTGGTTGATTTAAGAAGGAACTTTAAAGTCTCTTGGTGTACATTAAAAATTTCATTATACCTAATGCTTTCCTAATGAAAAGGGAATTCATGTTCCATTTATGCAATCTACCACGCACCACAGGATCTCTCTCTTTGCTCGACCATAAAGTTTAGACTTTATCATCATCATCAGTAGCAACAGCAACCGGACGACATCTTTTGCAACAGCAACATCAACAGCTGTGACACTATTCATTACTCAGAGCGCAAGTTGATAACTCACCCACCAGACCTCAAGCCACATCATGCATTTTCGTGTGCATATTCCCAAATCAAATTCTGGACCTCATACCGAAGGATATATTGCTCTTTGACTGACCCACAAACAACCGAATGACTGCTATGCTTTATCCACGGGATTTTTCCACATCAAGGATGACGACGACGACGATGAGGAGGAAAATAACTTCTATATCTCCATTGAATCTCCTAATTCCATTGCTGTCAACACTGGTGGAATGTGTATGCTCAGCTCATGCTTAGCATTTGCATGGATCTTCTCTCCAGTATGTGGGATTCTCATCCCGACCTGATGCATTGAAAGATGATAATGGGTTTTTGCTTGCATTCCTTTGGAATTTATGTTATCCCGTGTTCGCTCGGTAGCTCGCTCGCTCGCTCGTCCTGCTGTCAGCCGTTATTATGCTTACACACGCAGCGTGTACGTATCCAGGAAAGGTCATGCCGGATTTAGTGTCGTCGCCGCCATTCCCTTCAAGGACAAGCTGTGGATGAAAATTGAATTGTCATCGAGGGGGTAGTCGCTGTCAAACTGGTGTACAAGTTGAAACGAACAATTGGGTATACGGTGATTAAGGAAGTGATTCTCTTTTTATGCTTCTTTTTTGTGGTGTTTCCCCCGCACTAACTTTTCGCAGATCAAAGTTTTACTTGAATAAATTAGTACTATGTACTTGTTTGAAAGTAATTTGCATCTCGAAGTTGGTCAGAAAGTTTCAAATGGATGGGAAATTAATTATGAATAAAAGCTGCTTTGAAACTGCGGAAGATAGTGTCTGAACTAAACAGTGAAATTTGGTTTTAATTTCTTGTTGCTGTCCATCCAGTTTCATCGCTTCTTTGATGATTTGTCAGAAATTGTCAGTATCTGTAGAACTCTCTCAAGACTAGTGTCTGAAAGGCTTTTTACTTTCCTTGAATCTTAGTCTATTCCAAAGCGAGGTTTGTACAGTACAATATTCCCTCTTTGATGACTTGTCAGAAATTGTCAGTATCTGTAGAATTCTGTATGAGACTATCTGGTTTCAAAACAAGCCTGTGAAAGCCTTTTTACTCTCCTTGAATCTTATTCTATTCCGAAGCGAGGTCTGTGCAGTACAATATTCCCTCTTATTCCCTCTTTGATGACTTGTCAAAAATTGTCAGTATCTGCAGAACTCTTCCAATGAGATATACTGGTATCAAAAGCCTTCTTTAAGCGAGGTCTGTACAGTGCAATCTCCCCATGGATTAGCTTATGCTATCTACTGTAAATAAAATATCCATTGTATTTGTTCACCTGTTCCCCACTCTCTAATGGAGCCCATATTAATTAGTAGTTACCATCAAACCACAATTTTGGTATTTCAATTTAATGCTTCTCTCTCAGGGACACGTATCCAACCCCCATTGCACTATACACTCAACTAACTCTCAATAAAATGTTCATTAGCGTGCAGGTAAACGATTTTAGGATTAATTGATGAATTTATGATCAAACATCTAATTAGGTCATCCACCATGGGACACAGTGTAACTGTAACTAAACTTTGGAAAAAGTATCTCACTTGCCGGGTGTTATGATGCAAACTAATCCATAATCGCATCCCATTTATCCATTAAAGGTAAATTCAGTGCAAATCATTTGTGTTACATTGCACATCACATGGAATTGCTTTGCCTTTGCTCCCCCTTCCCCTTGGAATAACTAATTTCGAGGGAAAAAGTTTTCGATGCTCACAAGCGCTTTGCGGCACTATACACAGGGGATAGACTGCTGCTGCTCAACTCCCACACTGCGTTCCTTACGGAAAAAAACTGAAAACTAAAGCGGGAAATCCAATAATGGAAGCTGGTGTACCTTCGCAGCTTGCCACTGAAAAGATACTTAAGCGACGACTCAACCCGTGTTGTATGCAGCATCCATCCTCTTTGCCTTTAGTGTGGCGAACTGCAATTAGTAATTGAATGGAGACTAGCGATGTGGGTGTGGTATTTTACCGCGCGAGGAGATAGTTGATGAAAATTAGGGTGGAAAGCTTGAATACGAAACGAAGACACATGAGGCAAACGAACTGGGTAGCGCCGGATTGCAATTAAACAATTGAATTGGTAGCGTGCTAGGGATACGTTAGTTAGAAGCAGACCAACTGCAAGGATCATTTTTCCTTTTGTTTACAACATTTGTTCTTAAACTTTGAATGTGCTTCATGATTGAATTTTTAAAATATAAGAAATAGTCTAAAGGGTGTGACCAGATAGGAGTGATACTTCTTCCAAATGTCATGCTTTAGCACCTGTCAAAGTTACCAATGATATCCAGCTGTCAAAATATTCAGTAAGGTTTGCCATTTCACCATGTGTCGCTTGTCACTTGCCTTGGAATCATGAAACATATACTAAGAAGCCAACTACTTTGGATGAGCTCAAAGCCAGCATTGCCGGAATAACGCTGTACATATTGGTCGAAAATTGGACCTACTGCTTGAAGAAATTACAGCAGAGCCCAAGCTGTGATATTCCACACATAATGACACATAATGACAAATAGTGACATATAATGACATGAAAGCCAGAATCAAATCTATCGTACTTATCTGGTCACCCTATAGCACTAAACATTTTGACACACAATGACACATTATGACACATAATGACATGAAAGCCAGAAGCAATCTATCTGGTCACCCTATAGCACTAAACATTTTGAGTGCCTCTGGTCTTAAAAATGTCAAACCTTACAATGACAATGTCAGATTTGACACATTCACACGGGTGCTGCCATATCTCTAAACTTCGTATTATATTTAGACAAATTTTTGAAGAATCAAATTTGAAAGAATTTAAGAATATTTCCACTCCCTTGATTAGGTACAGGACCTTTCACATCCTTGTTGTTTTGGGACTCTTTTTTTCCAATCACGGTATAGATTTTTTTGTTTTGTTTATTTTCAAACTTCCGACAACAAAAAGCCGACCTAATTCATGGGATATGTTTTAATTTGTGTTATTTTCGCTTGAGAAACCTTTTTTTTTTTTTTGTGATTTTGATTTTGGTCCGCTGTCAACTTAATTGAATTTCAAGATTCGAATAGAGGAGTGTGCCGCCACCACCACCACGAGTTGCCATACGTCTTAAATAGGTCTTCCAATCGATTACGATAAAACATATGTACACGAGGAATACATACATAGATACAGGATACGAAGGGAAACGAAGTCGCTCAAATTAATTGAAACATGCAAAGGATACACATAGGAGAGATTCAAGGTACAAACAGATGGTCCTCCTCGTTGTCGTCGTCGTACCTTTGTGGGTGTTTGTATGTTTTTCCATCCGACAAAAAAAAGTAAAGGACGAGACGGGATGGATGTTCTAATTTGAGCACAGGCTTGTGTAAAGTGTAACAAAGGGAAAAAATAAAATTAAAACGTCGTGTTTACAAAATTTGCAAAATTATAATTTGGTTTTCTCTCTTGCTGCTTGCTTGCTGTTGTGTGGACCCTTTTTCTTTTGCTGGGGGTGGATAGCTGGCTGTTGTTTGTTGTTTGAATTATTTCTCAAGATGATGGCGACAAATGAAAGGGATGGAGTGGTGGGTGTGTGTCACAGGGGAGGGGAGAGGGAAGAGATTTCACTAGGTATTGTTCGTAAGAAACTCAATCATTCGATTTTAATGAATTGATAACAAGATGAGGTTCAATGATTCAATTTCCAGCAAAAAGTATGCGTATCCTGATGAAAGGAGTTTCCAGATGAAAGCATAGTTAGCGGTTTTCGGATAGATTAGAAGTAGACGAAACACGGTACGTCGAACTTGGATATGAATAGAATTTAAATGGATATGGGTTGTGGCTTATCGTAGACACAGGGGGCGAAGCAGAGGGAGCGGGCTAACAATTGATGTTATAGGGGTTAAATGGATGAAATTGCTTGTAAGGAATTTTGAAAACGATTATCGCCAAAAGTGTCGGGGGGCCGGGTAACGAGGGACAATTTACCAAAACTGCTGCCATCAAATTAGGAATATATGGGTAGAGGTAGAGCGATGCCTTTTTTTATGAGTATATACAAATTGTATCCTTAGGAATAAGGTGAAAGTCGTAGGTTTTTGTTATACTCCGGCATGTGTGTCGGATGTGCTTGAGAATTCTTTGAAGAGTATCTAATGCAAATGAGCACAAGTACTTGGAATGTATGGTTGTGGGGAATCAAAAGCAATTATCAAGTGGAGTAGAACAAAGGTAGGCACGTGAAGTTTTTTGGTCAGGCACATGACTGAATCGGAAAAAATCTTAGTATTCTCTTCCCTTCTTCTGAGCCAGTACTACTCTATCTCTCTGTCTATCTCTATCTCTATCTCTATTTCTATCTCTATCTCTCTCTCTCTCTTTATCTTGTGCGTTTCACTGCAACGTTTCGGCCAGTGTTCTCCGAAGGCTCTGGCTCCTTCTGACGTGCTAAGGCACCCAACGTTAAGCTTCTTGCGGTGGGTGGCGCGCAATCAAAGTCGTAGTTTGCCTCTCAAAAGGACGAATTCTAAAATGTTAAATGCCGGTCTTCCGACGGTTTGATTACGTGTTCTACCGCCAGTATGAGGTATGCATCTCAGGAGGCTCATCAGCTCAAAACAACTTAAACTGTGTGCAAGGCAAGCGATAGCTACCTCTCAAAACTTCCTCCGCACTAAAACTTTACCAGTTTATAACGTCAGCTCCGCACGTCAGCTGTATATTTTTTTAAGACATATGCACCAAGCTGCTGTTGTCTTAAAATTTCTCCATTTAATTTCTCATCCATAAAATGTGGAGCGGCAACATCATGATGCCACATCCCAGTCTTCTTCATCAGATTCTAATAAATTAACCTCATGCTATTAATCCCAGAGTTTATGTGGTCGTTTTTCATCCAGCAAGGTGCGAAATTAAACTTTTCAAATACGAGTACATATTCTCACCCAGGAGAACAGACCATGAAACCACATGAAATACAACCCGCATTACTGTTGTTGTCGTGCAACTGGATACGAAAGTGAGTATGAGTATAATGGTTTGAGGGATGGTTATTGTTATTATTGTAAAGAACAAAAAGCTGCCAAAATAAATTACAAATCAATTAAAGGGATTCCCTCAAGCTTGGCAGGAAACTTTTTCAAACGAAATTCTGCATAATCTTGCCACCAATGTGATTTCTCTCTTGTTTATGGTTCACCTAGTTTCGTTCTCTTCTTGATTCAATCAAAATTCAAGAAAAACCGCGAACAATAAAAGATCTTAGTATGTACATACATATGTACTTCTACTCGAGTACTTTATCTGCTCATGGTTCGCGGAAAAAACACGAAATTGAAGTAATAACTTGAAAGTGCTCTTCGTTCCGCCTCAGATACCACTTTTTCTTTCGTTGTATTTGCATTCAAGGAGGCGATGAACGAACGAAAATTCATACACACAGGCAAACAAAAGGAGATATACATAGATATATGTAGATACATTTCTTAGTTTTTGGAGGAAAGGGCTGTATGTAACATCCTACGATCCTATGTATAGCATTTCTATATGTTGCTACTGGGCATTTATATTTCGTACTTGCCGTTGCAACAATAATTGTGTTTATCTTAAAAAATTATAACCTCACACTGCATTGCTAGTACCTACCACGAAAATAAAACTCAATTGGCAACTCCCCTCAACCGATTTCACCACCGATGACATTTGACGAAACAAGTGTCATGGCCGTGCGAGAGTTCTGTAAAATCGGTTCGTAGATAAATAATTTTGCGATTATATGGCAATTTGTACCTCTTCGGGCTTAAATTTACGATTTTCCAGTAATTAAACGTGTAGATTTCATTTTACAAATAATATTTCGGTGTTATCTTTTCTAAAAATATGCTTTTTTTGTGTGTAAAGTTGTTGCCTTGCCGCGAGTGATCGTCGTGCGAAAGAGAGATAGGACAGGTTGTGGTTTGTCCGTTCATGACTTCTGAATTCAAATACAAGTCTGTTGTAAGTAGCTTAACAATTTAAATAATTAGATTAGGAGTAAATATTTAATAAAGTTTGCATCAGAATTTGTGTGGCAGTTGATGTCCGATTTTAGTCCTAAGATTGGCTCTAAAAGGAACACAAGATAAGCTGGAGGTGGACTTGATTTGATCCAAAAAAGGTTGTGCTATTATTAAATTGTTGCCATTCAAAGCCGCCATCATGCGAGGATCTCAGCTATGAATCTCGATGATCCTCAACTCTCTCTCCGATCGCCGTGCTTCCTTTTTGATTTTTCTATGTCACTTGGTGAGGTTGTAGGTCTCAATACAATGCTTGGATAGCTTTAAATCTGGTATTTTACGGAAAAGTGACCATAATCGGTCCTTCCTAGTCCATTAAACTTTTATTTTTTTGTGAGACTGCACAGTACTGGCACCACAAGGTTCCCCTCTTTTCTGTTTAGTTTTCTTTCA
Organism: Chalcosyrphus nemorum; assembly: GCA_949716465.1. Classification (NCBI taxonomy): domain Eukaryota; kingdom Metazoa; phylum Arthropoda; class Insecta; order Diptera; family Syrphidae; genus Chalcosyrphus; species Chalcosyrphus nemorum. The sequence goes on along the minus strand of OX454335.1, from coordinate 1,102,093 downwards.
TAATCTAACTTAAATTTCCCTGCCAAGTATTTCAGTATATTTAAATAAAGTTTTTCTCTTTCTCTTTCAGCAAAAGTCCTGCAAAAGACTGTCTCAACGTTCATCGAGCTTACGTTCCACTTGCAGTGTTGTAGGGGAGTCGCGTTTTTTTTTGTCCTCGAAATAACCGAAGCGCCCGATTGTTTAAAAAAAGTGTAAACAAAAATCTGGAAAAAATGCCCCCGAAAAAAAATCCCCATATAGAAAAGTGAATTCGAAAAGTGGTCCAAAAAATCCCCAAAAAAAGTGGTCTTGGAAAAAATCCCTTTCTTTCAAAATTCAAACGCGAAAAGTGAATAGTTTCGTTTGTAGAGTAAATTAAAAATAAATCTCCCTTTTTATAAAGAAATGTGTTACAAAAGTTATGTATTCCAAATTTGAAAAGTTGTCCAAAAAATCCCCTAAAAAGTGCTTAGTGGTCTTAAAAAATCTGCCCCTTCTTTCAAAAGTGTTTGTACCAAAAATTGCGTTTTATTTAAATCTCCTTTTTCGTAGTTTTGCTCAAATAGTGTCCAGCGTTTTCATATTCGGCATATGAGCAATAAAATAAAGTCCTTTTCATAGAAATAGATTTCCGGTTAAACGAATGCCATTGAGTGCACAGTGTTCGGTTCGGGTTCGCGAGTGGTAGGAGATCTTTCTTACATGGAAACTGCAGTGGACGTAACAAAAATCTAGGGTGAGTTGCATATCTTTTGCTTTTTCTTACACATTCTTTTCTATTTGTGTTGACTGAGCATAAAATATAGATATCCTCTTAAATGAGGCTATAGCATAAATTTTCTAAATCTTTTCATAACTAAGCCACCAATGGCAGTAAAATCATTCAATCTGACACATTATAGCAATTTGATTCGCCTGTCGAATCTGTGTATTGATAGTTGTCTAAGGGGAACCCTATTGCTTTCATATCTCTCTAAGTTGCTCCTTCTACCTTTTCGTTTCTCATTTGCATGCGCCCCGGTACTCACGTGAGACCAATTTTGTTTCGGCTCGCTAGAAGGTTCAGTTTAATATCGTCATTTCGACATGGGGTTTGCAATAGACAGGCAATTCTTTTCGGTTCTAGGAGCACTGGTAGTAGTATGTTAATAATCGTTTCCATAGCTGCGGTTGTTGTAGAGGATTGTGCTACTGTGATTCCTATTCTTTGTCGATCACCGGCCACTTCAGAAATTGTAGGCTTTTATTAGTCTTTCGTGGACCTGTTCCGCTTTCAAGTCCCATGAATTCCCTATAGCCCTTCAGCATGTTCTGAACGCTCTTTTGGCCTTAGTAATTCTTCGTTTTAGAGCTCTTCTCCAGGTCAGTTTCTTGTCTTCGGTTTTCGTGGCTCACATAGAACGGTCAACTCATAAAAATCCCACCAGAAACCTGGTAAAATTCGACTCTTGATGTTATGAATTTTGCTGCCGTAAATCCTATGGCAAGCCCGACAATGTATATAGAAAAAATGCACGATATTTCTCTTCCGTTGTAATTTTACTTCCACCTTATAGGGCGAGTATTGTCCTTGGGGAAAAATCACAAGTCATTGTAGCAATCAATTCTGACTTGACAAGGATAGAGTAGGCCTGAACTGTCTGCTAATTTCGCTGATTAATCTGATTGCGCAGAGCTTATGATAGGTTCCTCCTTCATGCATCTGTCGTCAGTGCAATGTTTAGGAGAACCGAGCTGACTGTTCTGGACAGCAGGTCGCTACGATCGTGTCCCTTCTTACTTCCGTACTCGTCGTGGGCTTTAAAGCGTAACCTATATATTGTCGAGCATAAGTTCAGTGATTCCTTCGTTCTGATTCTCTACTTACCTATCTGGAAGTTCGCATAGTCCATCGTCTTTCGACTGGTTATTAGGACAGCCTCAGCCTGGTGATTACCTGCTTTCAGACCGACAAACTCCAGCTTTTCCTTTGCTCTTATAGTTGCTTAAGTTGTAACCATGGTTATGTCATCAGCAAAGCCAATCATTTTATTTTCCTCAGGCGATAGTTGTAGAACTCTGTCGTACATAATGTTCAAAAGGAGAGGTCCAAGAACTGATCCCTGAGGGACTCCTGTAGAAACGCTGTAGTGTTAAGCGCCATTGTCAGTACGTAGTACGAAGTACCTTACCCTCTTGTTGCTGCAGTAACTGTAGGTCCTTTCTATAAGTGCAGAAATGTATGTCATGCACAACACGTATAGCTGTGAGAAGCTCGACTTTGGGCAGGACCCTTTCAACAAACAGTATTTGTGCATGTGCAAGGCCATACAACCCTGTCAGTGCACTTTATTTCTGGAAAAATAAAAGAAGAACTGGGCTACCGGCGGCGGCGGTGGTGGTGGAAGAAAAAAACCCAAGATCCTTCTTAAACCAAAATTCAATTTAAAGTTTTTGTTCCATTTTATTCCCAAGAATTGAACAACAACGAAAAAGTAAACACACTTTTTGATGATGAGGCGACCGATGCGACGCCGCGAAGAAGGATATCAGAGCTTGCATTCATAGTCATTTGACGAAATCCTTTGTCTGCGTGCGCTTTTGATGTGTCTGTGGGTGGATGGGGAAATTTACTTAATGGCTCGTATTGCTCTTTGTGTCATTTATGGCTGAGAGTATCTATAGGATGCGATTGCATTGTACGGATTTAGTTTCAGTTTCTTGGTATTGAATTGATAGAGGATAGAGTATGCTTGTATAAAAATTGAATTTACTAAGAACTGTAGTGTAGCTTGGATGCAATGTCTTCTCTGGGAGATGATGAGTTGAGGTATGGGATTACCAGCTTGTGAGTGGAAGCAAGGCTGTCTTAAAAATTGCTTTAAATTAGGGCTGAGGGAATTCTTATGAAAAGTCTTTAAAAAATCGAGAAATATCGGTGGTATGAGCGCATTTAGTTGGCAAATAAGAACTTTAAGGAAAGGCTGTTCAATCCGCAAGTAAGGAACGTCGAAAATATGGCGAAAAACAGTGTGCACGGAGGCAGGCCATACGTTGGAAAGGCCAATTGATATATGCTCTTCCGGACACTGAGAGTCTTCGGCTCTTAGACAAGATGACGTCTAACTTGTGGAACTTGGGTTCTTACTTCCAAATTTATAATTTGATGTGGCATCCCTATTATATGAGGATACAAGCATACACTGACGCAGGAAACAATGTCTATTGAGACACAATTACTTGAGGTCGAAACTGCTGATTGCGAACACATGTGCACTTCCAGCTACAGAAAACGATTGTCCACATTCAAACGAATCTTCATTCTCCACTGTGACTAGTTTGGAGACAGACCTCCTCAGCGACAACAGAACTTGACAAGATTATCGCTTTCAATGAAGGACAACTCTACTCAACGATCACAGTGCATAACAGCCTATAATCCTTGGATTTATACACAAGACCTGTGAGAAGGATCAGTAGAAGGGAAGGCAAGCGCATTTCTTCCCTATGGAGTCATGGATGCTCAACAAAAGCCAAACAGGTAATGGAAGTGAGAACAGAAGGCAATGCACCTAGGGGAAGGCCCCGAAAAACTTGGGAAGATCGCATACAAGCTGTGGTAAGGATGAGGGCAGAACCCTGGCAGAGATGAGAAGAGCGAGCTGGGACCGACTTAGTTGGAGAAGATGCAAACGGGGACTTGACGAAGAAGAAAGAGAATCGAGGATTCTTGGACTATCATCATCAGAGACATCCAGCAGCAAGGGTTCCGAGACGAATTGAGGGAGTTTATCATATCAAAGGTCGTCAGGAGTCGGCTTAGCTAGTAGTACTAAAAGGACTTACTGACTGTCAGCATTTGGCTCCTGCTTTCGCAATGAATCACTAATTTATTTGAAGTTCGAGTCTGGATTGGGCTCAGTGATTTACATCACCTTCTAGAGCAATTATCTCCTGGCGAGGTCATGCAGAACCATTGGCCAATCCTTGGTCCTCATCTATTCATGCAATTAGTTGAGAGAAAACTTCTCTTTGTACTCTCATAATTGATTGACCATTTTGTTGTTTGTTTGTTTGTTTATTAGGCCCAACTGGCCAATTTGGTAGAATAAATTCTCTGTACTCTTTCTCTGCCAGACTCATCGATGTAACATGTATTCCATGGCGCCACTTCAGCACTTAAGATTCCTTAAAAAGAAAGGAGAAAAAAAAATCTTCAAAAAGAAAAACAACACAATTTTACCACCGGTGTGATGCTTTTGCTCCTTGCTCCTTGCTCCTTGCTGCTGCTATCATTGTTGTTATTCAGCCGAAAGAACCGATGAAATTTATGTGCGACAATTACCCGAGTAATTGTATTTACCCAAAAAAAAAAATAGGAAAAAAAAAAAAATCAAAAAGCAAAACAACAAAATCAAGTTTTGCCAGCGAAAAACAATGAAAAGTAAAGGAAAGTAGTTCGACGCCAAAATAAAGTGCTAAACTTTCTCATTGCCCTGCGGAGAATCGCTATCGCTACTGAACCGATGACGACGACGCCAAGTCGTAGTCGTATCCTTAAACTGTAACACGCTGCACGTCTTTTAAGAAGAAGAATAGGTGATGCTGCCGAAGCGAGAAACAAACCGGCAAACAACAAGTCAACACAGAAAGAGGTGACAACTTGCCAATAGATTACAAAGAGTGTGTGTAATCACATCGTTGCGCTGCGCTCTGGCTGGTAACACAAACCAAGTCCTCTGCAAGGATGTATAATCCTAAAATAAGTTTCATCGTGTGGTGCTCCTCGAAAAACAAATATGGAGAGGAGAAGCAAAGTTTTTGTTTTCTTCTTGCAACAAAACGAAAAGTGTTAAGACTAAGTGGGAATTGTTTTTCAATGGGAGAGAACTGCATGCGTAAGGAAAACTTATTCCTTGCGAGCGTCTTTTTCTCAAAAAAACAAGAAAACGAAAAGGAAAAAGTTTTATCCAACAACTTTGTTAAATGTTACATGGAAAATTGGTTGATGTGTCCTCTTTATCTGTATTTTTTGTTGCAATTGAAATCAGTTGTGTGTTGTGGACCGGACAGGACAGGAGGATAACTTATTGAGGGAAGTTTTGTTTTTTTCTGTGGTTATAGTTTGGAAAAACACGTTAGGAACACTTGAATGGAATCAGAGTATGTATTAGTTCTATCTTCCATTTGATACTAGTTCAGGTACTGGACTCAGTAGACTGAACACTGCCACCTGTCCTCCCTGAGGAGTTCTCCTGGCGTCGATTAGATCGAAGAAAGAGAGTTGATCGAGGCACTAGATGTCGGAAATCCTTGTTCATAATAGTAGAAACACATTAATAAAGCAACAGCAACAGCAACAGCAACTTCAACGTAAGACCTAAGTCCAAAATCTGCTGTTGAAATTGAAGTTGTTGTTGGTGTTTTCGTGCTCAGTCTGTTGTGTTGCTCTTGTCGTTGCTGTGTCAATGTGTCTCTACTATAAGTCTTACTCCATGCCAAGTAAAGTGTGAGCCCACAGATGGCGTGAATGTTGGCTGTCAATTACTGTCATTTACTGATTGATCTTTTGACACATGTCAAGTAGAATCTTCAGCTATCTTAGTCATGGAGTCGTTTACCATGCAACAATGCATTTTCCTTATTCATTCTCATTATGAAAATGGGCGATCTGTAAAATTAAGATTTCGTAAGATTCATGAACCTTTCGGTCAGGAGCACGGGTATTAGTTAATGAGGAAGAGAGAAGAAGGTATAGGAAAGGAGAACTGACGTTTCAATATTTATTCTCCATGGGTGGTATCCAATTCGACTGGGGAGAGATTTGTGTGTGATTTTTGCATTTGTACATAATTCACAGTATTTTTTTCGCGTTCGTGTTGAAATACACTAAGTGGTTCCCGAGCGAGTTATTCAACTCTTTTACTGTGAAAACTGAATGAATGTGGTCGGGACTTGAGCAGTAAACCTTTGTTTCAATGACCTCAGGTCCAGAATTCGTGTAAAGATGGAGCGTTTTGAATAAACTAACTCGGTTTCGGGTCAAACACCATATCAGCCAGCGGCAAAACATCACCATTGTGAGCAAGGGTGTTCAAAACTAGTCAAGCACCTCAATTCGTCGCTGAAGTCAACAAATGGGAGCCTCATAACAACATGTTGACTGACCAAATTGAATGAATTGGGTCTGGACGATCTCTGGCTTCAATAGGATGGTGCTGTCGCCCAGATAAGCCATCAATCAATCAATTTTAGTTAGAGGAGAAGTTGCATCCTTTGGACTTCTTCCAGCGACAATTCAGGATCTCAAACATAACATGCAGGCTAAAATTGTGATCCACATATTCTTTCAAAAGGTTAGGTTAGGTTAGGTGTGTGGGTTGGCGGAAAGAAGTTGCATGTTAGAGCCCGGGGCAGTGGCATAGGAAGTGGGTTGTGTCCTCAATAGTTTCTTCATAACCACAGCCTCTGCAGAGGTCCCCTTCCGTCCCTCGTATTTTGTTTTTATATGATACCGCAGGGTTTCCTGTGACGAAACCCAAAAGGGTGGAATGGATTTCCTGTCTTTGAGTTCTTGGTTTGTCAAGCATAAGCTATAGTTTCCTTGTAACGGCGCAGGTCTCTATGGAGTTCCACCTGTAATCTGGCTCTCTCGTGGCTTATTTACTTGCTTTAAGATGGATGAATTGGTTCCGTGGTCGATGCTGAGCCACCTTTTGCCAGTTTGTCAAGATTTTTCAGTATTCTTTCATGTCCGGGTATCCAGCTGAGTCCAATCTTGTTCTGCTTACCAAAAGCCTTGAGTTCTTCGCGACAACTTCGATTTTATTTAAACAGCAGTAAATGCTTTTAAACCAGCCTGACTGTCAATAAAGAAGGCAATATCCTCAGGAGGTGTCGCTTTTACCGAAGACTCACGGGCTGCTGTTGTTACTGCCAAGACCTTCGCCTGGAAGACACAGTGTGATCTTGGGAGATGGGGTCGCAGGGTTTCCCAAAGATTCTGCTGCAGGAGTTAAAGGCTACTGTTGGTTTTTTGCTTCTCTCATTTCTATTCAATCGTCAGTTGAGTTTCTTACCTAACATCAGTCCGAGGTGTCTCGCACTTTTAGAGAGTGCCTCCGATAGACGGTGTATTGAACTGCCTTCCTTTTATTGGTGAATAGAGCCAATTCCGTCTTCTGAGGGTTTACCACAAGTCCACACTTCTTGGCCCAGGTGTTTAAGGTCTTTAGTGCCCCATTTCTTTGTTGACTAAGGCATGTGCTGTAACTCGGACACCGCTGTATCTTAGCTGCTGAAGGACTTTCTTTAGGACGACGATTCAAAGAAGTAGGGATATAACCCCGCCTTGAGGAGTACCTCTAGAGGCATCTTATAAAAGATTTTGACTTTCAGCTGGCCATTGAAGGCTTTGTCTTTATTTTTTTGGAAACCTTCCACACTAGCTGTTTCCCATGAGTGTTATCACAGGACCTCTGCAACTTCTTAAATAAACGTCTGTGCTCCTCATTAACTGCCTGCCCCCTTTAACAACTCATAAATCTCTTCCTTCTGCCGAATCTCTGGAAAAACTATGGATCCCATTAGAGCACGCTTCAATTCCTTTTTAAACCCAGCCAACCATCGAAGGAACGAGAAAGTTTTTTTTTGTTTTTGTTTTAAGAACCCATTAAACATAAATCGACAGAGAACAGAGAAAGATCCTTCCATTTCAACACAAACATCCTGCCTGCTGCTGCCGTGTTGACTTTTCGAACAATTAAACGTCCGCCTTGGTAAACACATCAATCAGAGCGGCGAAAATACTAAATATGGATACACACTCGTCGTAAATCCTTCGACTTTGAACAAAAGCATTTGCATATTGACGGCGCGGCGCGGCGGCGATAAATATGATACTCTCCTGCCCAATGTTGCGCTGGAGCCTCAATAAAAAACAAATTTGAGTGTTATGTCATATTAAATCGTCCCATAAATCGATTTATTTCGATAAATCATCGAAGTCGTCGAAGGAACGAAAGAAAGTTCACCCCTATTAAGGACGTGCTTATGAATAGATGCTCAGTGTAGCATCCTCACTCTCTCATTGTCAATCAATTATGAACAAAGCCAGAAAAAAAACGAGAAGAGAAAACAAATTTCCAAACACCTACACCAGAGTGTGAAACAAGAAAAACTTTTCAACATATCATTACGAGGAACAGTGTGCAGTGGCTGGAGTCCTTAAAGTCCTCCTCGCTCTGTAGGTAAGGTATGTGTGCTGCTGTTCGCACTTACTCAATGCTTCATTATTCATTTGGCAGTGATTTATGAATGCTCCTACCTACTGAGATCCCTGAAGATCCACTTGAAGGCATCCAGGATCCAATAGGATTCAAAGGGGGGGGAGGTGGATAGCAAAAAAAAGAAAAACTCAAAATGCACTTGGGTATTTATTCTTTCTTCTTTCGATTTTCTTTTGGTTTTTTTTTGCTGCTTTGCCGTTCTCCTTCATGCTGTTTGCCAAGAGTAATAATGGAGTTTGAAGTTGCTATTCACAGGACTATGGCAGAAATGGAGAAGGACTTGGAAGGGCTCTTGGGAATATTTGAATCGAAATTCACTTGGATGACGGAATGAGTGGCAGGAGTAGAACTGGCTACACATAGAGCAAAGGTACCCGTACCACCACCACCAGCAGCAGCAGCAGTCGTTTGCGATGGATAAAGATCTGAAGGTGTACTAATAAAACTTATAAGAATTATGAAGAGCACTTTTATAGTGTTTCACTTTCTCTCTTTCCTCTCTCTCCTCTCTCTCCGTGTGCGTAACGGTTTAAGTGAACTTGAATTTTTATGTGTTTGCTCCTTTATTTTATTAACGATGGGATATTGGTCGAAAAAGTTGTTTTATTTGGCCGAGTCCTTAAGTCCTTTGTGAGGAGATGAGGTCTATTACGGGCAGTTGAAGATTGGCTGTCGAGGAAGCTGATTTGGGATCTGATCCAAATCGGAGAAAAAGGAAAGCTTCCTACCAGAGAAGTCGTCCTCGGGTGACCAGTTTACTGTTTAAAGGTTTGGTCTAGGCGCTAAAAGGGGTAAGACTTTTACTTCTATCTGTTATGATGGTGCAACTTGGCTAGTCCTTGTCCACCTTTAGAGGGTTTTTTTCCTTGTGAGACGAAAGTGATGATGAACTCAGTCCACTAAGCCCCCCTCTCATTTGATCCCGATGGAGAACATCAGCCTCATATACTTGGCTCCTTTGTGTTGGCTGCCATCTGCGTGGCTTTCTGTTGTCTATAAGTTGGGTTTGAGTTCAGCTGTCCATGTTTCCTATTGCTCCAAGTATCTATGATCAGGCAGGGTCTGTTTCCATTTGTCCCTTGGACTTATCGCTTTCTGCTGGGCTTCTTCAGCACGAAGGTCCATCAAATACACATCTTACATCGTATGAGGTTCATTTGAAGGCATTGGCTCTGTAACCCACCTCCGTATTCCTTTGTACACGACTTAGGCTAGAGCTTCATTGATATCCTCGGATGTTTGACATGATCCTCATTGGGGCAACCGTTGCTCTTGCTGCCTTCTGAACTACATGCTGCAAGTTTTGTTAAATAGTTGGCCTTGTATCTATGTTAAGGCGGAGAACCTTTGGAGAGATCGCCAGTCTTACCTTTAAAGTCTTCATGACTCATCTCCTGCTGATGAGCACTACTTTTGCTTTTTCTTCTGCTAGTAGTAGGTGCGTAGGTTATTAAGTCTTATACTCATGAGAAAGCATCAGACAACTAGTGACAACACTGTGACGAGAAGGGTGCCTTGTGACAAAAGAGTCACTGCCCACTGAGACCAACAGTTCGGGTCCATTGTGCCCAATCATTTAATCCTGGAAACGCTGTGAAAAGAAAGTCCACTCTGGTATGAATCTCAAGAGCTTCATAAGCCTAGCCTTTGCCTAAGTCTTCTAGCTCCGAAAAGAACTAACTACCAAGAGTGTTTGGGGGAATGGGGCAGAACAAAATGCAGCTTACTCTTCCTCTCTGCAGCAGTAATCGTTATGCAGTACACTAAGTCGCTCCGCGTGAACGCCAATGGCACAAAGACCAATGCGTTTTAACGACCAAGATATTGCCAGAGAAGATGATCTCTTTTGGCTAAAGTGTCCTGGCCATTTCGCATGTTTCCGGGTGAACCCAGCGGCTGTTTGCTCGACTGGTTGCTTCTATACAAGGGGAAGGGCCGCGATTAGTGCAGCGTTGACCTTTTCCTAGCAAGCTCGTCAGTCTTTTCGTTTCCTTCGATATCCATGTGGCCTTGTACCCATCTGAGGTACATTGACTCTGGATTAACTCTGGACAGTAGAGTCCAGAACCTTTTTGGTTGCCGCCTGGCTGTCTATATAGGCAAATGTGTCGTCTTTTAAACTGCAGCTCTGACCTCGGCTTACTACAGTCTTTGTTTTTTCGAAAGGAAACCGCTCCTTCCTAGGGCCAATGTCCATCTAAGAAGCATCGCTATAGAATGCCAACTCCTTTGTCTTCTTGGTTTTCCAGTTCTTCCTGCAAATTTTGTTATGAATCTCCTTTCGAATCAGTTTTCGTCGATTCATTGGTAGCTAAAGCCATATCCTGTTCCGTCTAAGAGGCTATTTCAAACCTTCGATGCAATAGGACTTTTCGCTCCCAATCTCAGCCATAAAAATCCAATCACTCCAATGCTCTTCTCTCACAAACTCCTTCCCTTTGACTTCTCTATGGAGTACTGCCTGCGAACGCAGATAAATTCTTTCAACATTCAGACAAGTTTCATGAAATTTTAAAATATTTCAAGCAAACAACTCGAAAAGTGCAAATATTTCAAATTGATCTCTGGCCTCCTCCCTCTGCAAAGTCTTTATTTAACAAATTCATTGATTCACTTCGAAAGTGTTGCTCTTGCCAATTTATCTGCAAAAAAATACCGAGCAAACAACTCACTTGCCTGCTTCGAGCAAACAACCTCGAATGGCACCCTAAACTTGTTGCACTGTAAATTTGGTGTGTAATAAAAATCAGAGAGTGAAAGGAGATAAAGTAGAGAATGCACTTCAAGCGCCTGGCCCGACCCACTGGAAAGGATCATACTGCTGCGGTACTTGAAACATTTATCCTTGTAAATTTTTTCTCTCACTGTTGGGCTGCCAGGATGATATTACATTTTCGCGGACATAAAACAGCACACACAACGAGACGAAGAAATTACTGTATGCAATTTTTGAAGGAGAAATTTTCTGGTTTCGTAGCGTAAAATGTTGCAGTGACACCGTTTTCGTGGTTGCCTTCTGTCTGTCTGTCCCAGCGGTGGTTGTTGTGCGCGCATATTTTATTCGTTGAAGAGGATTTCATTAAATATGTTTAGGACTCCGTTCGTGTACTATGAAAGCGCAACAGTGAGTGAAACTTTTGAAAGGTCTTTGATATTAATTCAATTTTGTATGTCGCATGGAGAAGGAGTGATACAACTCGAGCACTGGCTACATATTGTCAAAAATATTTTGCGTAGAGTGTCCGCTTGGGTGGTTCTATTCAAATCCTACTTTTGGCATAATAATTGGAAGCAGGAAAATAAAGAAAAAAAAGGATTTTATTCCAATTAAAAATACTGTCGTGTCCAGATTTGTTTGTGTTTCAATTTTGTACACAAACTCTGGTTTGTAGTTTTAAACAATGAATACTTTAAATTAGGGAAAACGTCCTTTGGTATCTGGCAGACTAAAATGTGGTTGAACGCGTCTGACAGGGCGTTTAAGGTGAACTCTTTTGTATCCACTAAAACTGGCCAGCTTCTGACACTAAGATGAGAGTCAGATGTGCAAGTCTCGATCAAATATCCCGCTGAACGTCAAAAAGGAGAAGATATCGATCAAGGAAGTCAAGAAGATCCCAGGCCCTATAAACAGCGTTGAATGTGTCATCTGCCGAAGGAAAGCTAAGGCCAGCTACCCTTCTGCAAATATGCTCGGAGCAACCGCAAGAACATAAAGCCAGGACGTGTGTTGATCCTTTTAGCAGGGTGTTTGGCATCCTCTTGATCAGTGGTCCATCCGGTTTGAAGTCGATCCGATTCCATCGTTTGTTATAGCGTTGCATGATTGGATGCAAAACTCGCGTTGATGTTGGCAAACTGAAGGTACCAGAGCACATTAACGTCCCCTATTTCAGGCGTTTGAATGTTAAGAAGGAGAAGAAGTCCGGCGAGTTTGACATCTTTGGGCCCAATAGGGAGTAACACCTTTCGACTGAGTAGAGGAAGAAAGACCAGAAGGAGATCGACAGTAAAGGCAATCAAAGCCAGCCTTTAGCCAGAGGGCAAGTTCTTATTCAGTCCCACATCGTATGAAGTTCTAAGATCGGCAAACTCCACTGGCGAACTAGTAGGAATGCAGTAAAGTGGGAGGGTTGTGTCTCTTCAACAGTGGAGTATAGCATTGCCTGAAGAAAGGAGAACATGCTGAGGGACACCACTCCGGAACAAAGACCACTATCATGGTGTACTCTAGAAGACCTTCTAAGAGCATGTGAAGGTCCGGAATGGGACCTGAATGATAGCTCCAGAAGCAAGAAGTAACCTCATATCGTGGAAATATAGCAGTGACCGGATATTGGCGAGGAATTTTCATCATTCAGTGCTATGTTGCAATTGAAGATGCGAATCGAGTCGTATAGGGTTGGGTTGGAGGCAGTTTAAACGGGTTGCATAACTTCGAAGATGGGGGATCTAGTTGTTGATGAAGCCCTGAGCTCTATGGCTACGGCTATGCCACAATGTCTGCCTGTCTGTGGCACCCTTCAAGTTGCAGAGATTATTCCATTATGTTTCTTTCTAATATCAGCTTTCATTAAGAGTCTGTGAAAAAGAAGAAATCGTTGTCACACCCTGTACTTACAGATACTTGGATTCCCTTATAGTCGCCATCATCGAAACATTTCTCTACAAAAGTATCCCAACGCTGCCCAGAGGACTTAATACAGTTTTCGGTCATTAATTAATAAAAGCAGAAAAGTATACACTCGTTCACTATAGAGTACAGACACCCAAGTGATGTAATATGTATATTCACATACGAAAAGGCTGATTTAAATTGTTCTCATTATAGCATAACGCAACGTGATGGATACTCCTCCTGGTGCGATGGTGTAGTCAGGCTCCACTTTTTGCCACTTGGCGGTCCTTTCATTCAAAGGGACGTACACACACACCACGGACTTTCGAGTACATTTTATGACGTTGTTGTGCAATTTTAATTAAGTTTGCATATTAAGCCTAAATATTTCAACACGGGCATAGTAGTAGCAGTGCTCGTTGCCAATTTGGGTTAATTGAAATAGAAAATGTAAAACTGAGCTCGCGCGGTTTTCTTTCCAAACACACACACAGTGGTGATCTATTATTCAGAACATCTGGACAATGGAGAGTAACCATGGAATCTATAAATCTACCATTTAGTTGGGTGGAGAGAAGAAAAGGCGCTGAGACTGCAAAGTGAACGCTGTTTGGAATGTGCATAAAAATGGTTTTAAGTAGGCAAACAGTGGTCGTTCTTAGAGCTAACATTGACTATAAAAAAGCATGAGGGCAGCTTAAGTTGAAGGAAACTCATAGTTTATGAATAAATTGACGTATTTTCTGATTAAGTTAGGGAAATTGCTGGTGGATTTTAAATTTAAAGGCGTGTGCGTTTAAAATCCTAAAAAATGAGGTATAACGCATTAAAGTATCACTTTAGGTGGACTTGTCTGTCGTAAAAAGGGGCTGTCATATATAAATGATCGTGTGATACCCTGTCTCTTTCCTATATACAGACATTTCAAAATTCTTCTAAAATTACTCCAAAACGCCATTTTTTCCAAAAAGTGGGCGTGTTCGTGGGCGAATTTTAAAAATCTTTGAACTTTGCTACCAAAAATTGATATTTTTCTGATTAAAATCGAAGACAAACAGTTTTTAAAGAAAACCACCCCCTAAAAGTGGGCGTGGCCATACCAAATGTTTGGAAGATTTGTTGAGTAAGTGAATATCTACATATTTGCTTAAGTAAATTTTTTCATGTTTCATATGAAAATACTGAGAAAAGTGAAAATGTATTTCGAAAAGTGGGCGTGTCAGTAGGCGGATTTTGAAAATCTTTGAAAATAAATTCAACTTTGCTCCTAGAAACTTTAATTTTTTTGACTGAAATAGAAGACAAACAGTTTTTAAAGAAAACCACCCCCTAAAAGTGGGCGTGGCCATACAAAATGTATGGAAGATTTGTTGAGTAAGTGAATATCTACATATTTGCTTAAGTAAATTTTTTTGAGTTGCATATGAAAATACTGAGAAAAGTGAAAATGCATTTCGAAAAGTGGGCGTGTCAGAGGGCGGATTTTAAAAAATATTCTAAACTTGTATTGGTATTGCTCCATGTTTGAGAGGATTTCATGTCCACTCACTGGATGTCCGCCCTAGAGATTCTGTGGAGGACATTTGCACTTATGTGACCTTCTTTCTACGAGGATACTCAGTCGAGATTTTGCCAGAAGAACACATTTTATAAATTTTTAATCTAAACTCTTCCCACAAAACGTCATCTGTACTTCAACGTTAAGTAGGTTCCATTACGTAATTGCCATCTAAACACCTTTTCCTCGGAAATTAGATACATTAGATACAATGATTACAAGGAGACATCCCCCTGAAGCCTTTTCTATCTTTCACAGTTTTAATCTTTTTCGTTCACATGCAATCAGGGGAAATCAGTATCCTCCTCGAAGGCTATCCACTACTAGCACCACTCAAACACGAGTAGATACAGAGAGATACAATCTTGCAGTGGAATTGAAATGCTTCACGCAATTTTAATTAAATCCTAGAGAAACAAAATTAATTACATCTTCAACGCTGCGGCTGAATGGTAGAGCTGGAGGATGAGGACCACCCAAACCAGGAGAGGGATTTAGAGAATTTCTTCGTCTTCGTCTTCTTCTTGTTCTTCTTGTTCCCGGAAAGTTGAATTTCCCTACCAAAAACTAACAGGATAAAGATGATGGTTCAACAAGTTAGTTGCCAGTAGAAAATGAGTACGAAAAACGACCAAGGATCAGGCGGACGGACATCACAGAAGAGGGAAACTTTGTTGCTTTAGGGGAGCCGCGAGTTTTGTGAGTCGCGCATGAGGAAACTCAAGTGCTGCTCGGCTCCTTTGACGATGACGACGACATTGTTGCTCTGGTCGTTTAGTAATTGGAGGAAATGGAATTAATTTTATCGAATACCAACGATATAATTGCACTTCCTTGCTCTGGTATTGAGACTTGAAGAGGACGCCGCGATTTTGTTAAATCAGAGAGACAAAGGCGTTATTGAACTGTAAAAGCGATTTGATTGCTGTGCAACATTTTGATGCTGTTTAATTGGTACTTAACTAAGGAGATCTTTGGGTTGTAATAACATTTGACAAAGAATCCTTAAACAAGTGGCTTCTTTCGCTATCAACATACCCATTCGTATGTATCTAAAAGGAACCCCATGCAGGGACTCTATATTAAATTATCAATGCCTATCATTGCATTATAGCACTTTTGGGAGAACTCCAGGATATCTCCGTACATTATGTGTTTGTGTTCACATCCTTTATGGTTCCTTAAAAAGGAACTTATGCAAGGCATCTGAGTATAGAATCCCCTCTCGCATATGCAGGTTTGCTTCCGGTTTTATATGGCATTAACCAAATTATAACCTATAAACCAGGATAACAGATGAGGTGTTTTGTATCTGTGTATGTGTGTGGTCGGCAGGGGGCTTTGCCAGGATGAATTGTATGTATTTTGTTGCCGTCGTCGTCGTCGTCGTTCTCATGGAGCGCGCCACTGGTGTGCTGCAGGTGTTTTTGGCGAGGTATTAGCATTCATGCACCTGGGAGTTTATGTTATCTAAATGGGACATTCTGTGGAGTGGATTATTGTTGGCTTTATGTGCTGACAACAGGGAAAGATTTTCAACGTGGTGTTGTGTATTTTTTTTTTCTCTCTCTCTCTCTTCGTTTTATGGCGAGCTCTGCAAGGGGATATTCATTTAGGATCTTATCTGGTATTTCAAGGACTCATAATGGAGTTGTTACTTGGAACTAAAATGGAGTACCTTATCGTAGATAATAAGGGCTTGCTTGGTTATACAGAAGTTGATTGATTTTTACAAAATTTTATTAAATCTTTAAGGTATGTCTGTCAGTTCTGTCTGTCTTGCTGTCTGAAAGGGTGGACGGATTTCCATCAAACTTCATATCTAAAGACTGGAAAGTGATTGCTAGAAAACAAATTGATATTTTCGTTGTATCTCTAACGGTACTTCATTTAGAGCCAATTTTCCAAAAGACTGTCTTTCTGTTTGTATGGGACTAGTGCCTGAACGGGTTGACGGATTTCCATCAAACTTTGTATCTGAGGTCTGTGAAGTGATTGCTAGAAAACAAATTGATATTTTTGTTTTAGCCCTAACGGTACTTCATTTAGAGCCAATTTTCCTAAAGACTGTCTTTCTGTTTGTATGGGACTAGAGCCTGAACGGGTTGACGGATTTCAATCAAACTTCATATCGGAGGTCTGTGAAAGGATTGCTAGAAAATAAATTGATATTTTTGTTTTAGCCCTAACGGTATTTAAACAAATAAGGTGGCATACCACTTCAGTGAATCCAGGCGTAGCAATGGAAACAATACCTCTGTAGGTATTTGCAAGTTTGTACGACCCGGTGGCGCACTTTATATTTCACTGCCATTTTGTGAGTATGTACTTTCAAAAACCTTTTAACCATCGACACTTCTGTCTCAGGTACACACTCCTACATATGTTTAATTTTACTCCTGGTCATCAAATTAGATTTTCGCCGAAAAACTGTATCGCGCACAAAGACACACACACACAGAGTGCGATGTGGGTTCATTATTTTAGTTAATTCGTTTCAAATACGAACAAAGGGAACGAGAATTATGTATCAGCATGGATAACAGATGAATTTTGACAACAATAGCTGACAATGACTAAGTTTGTTAGGAAACATATCGATTTTCATGGAAAATTACTGTCGGCATAATCAAATGACAGTATAAATTGATAGCAGTTTGAGCACGTAGATTTTGCATTAAAACTTCAGATAGTGTTTAATGGCCTGTGACAGGTCTGAATTTGACATATTTTCAATAGTGATGGACTTACTTTGGGACGTAAATTTATCGAATATGCAAATGGGGTGGCGTTTGTTTCCAAAAAGTCATCAATTTGATTTTTAGCAGGAACAAATTGAACCTCTGTATTTACTTTCCGCTTTATGCGGAGGTCGGTGTTTTTCGTTACTTTTAACCGAGTATAGAGTATTCGTTCCATTCAACCGAATATAGAGAATTCGTTACTTTTAACCGAATATAGAGAATTCGTTATTTTTAACCGAGTATAGGGTACTCGCTGCTTTTAACTGAGTATAGAGTACTCGTTACTTTCATTCGAGTTTTCATGGAAAAGGAGCGAGTGAGTACGATGTATTCACAGGTGTTATAGGTAGTATTCGTACATATAAAGAAGCCTCTGAGAATAATATGTCTTATGAGATTTTAATCAAAAATGAATAAGTAAATAACGAATTTGCAACAAAAACTCAAGAATGTTTTTCATCTATTATTTAAAGGATATAAGCGAAGGCTATTGTTTGCAAAGAGGCTATGCATTTAGGCGAAAACGTGTTTCTAGCAATCTCTCAGCTTTACTGTCTTTTTTTTTTAAAGAACGGGCTCTGTTTTGTGGTCTCCGAGTTTGATCTAAAGAGCAAAGATCTGCTTTTTATAGTTTTGGTTTGGTAACGACTCATACCGCGTTCTAATAGGCACATTAGCTACTGCTGCTACTGTAGCTCCTGCTGTTACTGTTACTACTGCTGCTACTGCGGCTACTGGTGCTACTGCTGGGGCTCTTGCCTCTCTTGATACTGATGCTACTGGTGCTACTTTTGCTACTGCTACTACTGTAGCTTCTGTTGCTATTTCTGCGATTGTTGCTACTGGTGCTGCTGTTTCTCTGTTGCTACGGTTGCTTCTCTTGCTACTGTTGCTTCTGTTGCTATTGCTGCGATTGTTGCTACCTTGCTACTGGTTCTGCTCTTGCTACTGTTGCTACTATTGCTACTGCTACTACTGCCGCTACTGCTGCGACTGTTGCTACTGTTGCTTATGCGGCTTCGGTTACTACTGCTGTGACTGTTGCTACTGCTACGACAGTTTGAAGAATTTCGGATCGCACTTGTTCACAGATCATCCACTCTACTTGATCAACTAAAATCAAACACAAAATATCTCTTTGATTGACCTGTCAGTCAAACTTATTTTTTTTTTTCAATCAGCAATTCGTTCTTTTTGTATCTCTTGAAAGCATTTACTCCTACGAGCGAGTATGACAACATCTTCATCTAGTTTCGACGAGATCGTCCGCCGACATGAAGCACTCTATGAGCGAATTGTGGAGAAAGCTCGCGGCTATGCAGTCATTAACAATCGCAACGGTATAGCTGTGAAGACCACCCTAGAGAACACAGTCACTCAAGGTATTGCAAAGCAAGTAGCCGGACCTCTTATATTTTCCGCCAGAAGTGCTGTTCGCGATCTGGACACGACCGACGATTTGGCGTTCCTACGCATTGCGACAAAACAATGCGAGTTCCTGATCGCACCAGATGAGGAATTTACAATCGTTGTACTTGTATGAAATGTGCTTACATTTATTTTAGAATAAACTATAAAAGAATTGTAAATGGGTTTTTGGTTCGAACACTGAAGCTATCTCTTCTCTCTCCATAGTTCCTCAGCCAAATTCAATGCATATCATTGCACAAATTGATGGCATGAGTAACAGCCTAGAATCCAATTAATTCCCCGGGTATAGCCGCACGCATAAATCACTTCCCCGCAAACAAGGACTACAATTCAAAGTTTACAAGCATAAATTACACGTAGACCGAGCGAGCGCCCATAATTAAAAATTCCCCCTGTGTGCATAACTCATATAATTAATTCTTGACTCCAACTTAACTCCATTATCGTTTCAATCTATCTCTATTTCCTCCCGATTGAGGCTCCTGCTTCTGCTACTGCTCCTGTTCGACGAGCAATTCTATTACTTCCATTCTAATGCAGTGCGCCGCATGAAATCCCCTTTAATCAAATTCCTACGACATTAATCACATTATCTGCCAGCTAAACCACCATCAAATACTGTATTGCATCCTGCGTCGTCGTCGTCGTCGTAGTCGGTGACACTCTGCTAACAAAGATGCAGATAGCATTTAATCATCCAACCTCAAGGTTACCTATACCTATTCCCCTATCCCAAAGGCACATCTTGTTTATCAATAATTATTTGCTGGATAATTAATGTTTCAATCGAGAGTCCGACTGGATTACACACAGCTAAGCCGCCTTCATTTGCATAAGGACGAAGGGACGAAGCCCCACGCCACATGGTTGTGTTTTATTATTTTACTCACTCTTTTGGGAGTCGAAAAGAATTCAAATATCTCAAGGCTTTTAGTAGTCAACGATGTAATATTAATAATCCTTATTGCTTTTCTGTTGGGGGGCTTGGAGCGGCCGGCGGGGGTGACAAACAAATTCGAGGTTTTAAATCACCTCCCAAGGATCACTCTAAAATAATTTAAATTGTCTGCGAGGGTGCAAACTTTCCTCTCCTCTCAAGGACCAACGGAAACTCAAATAATACACAGAAAAAAAAGAACTGTCAACAAGGAAACACAAACCCGACGACGACATCCATCCAGCCGCCCTCTTTGTTCAGTCCTACTATCCTCGTCCGCACACTGTCATTGAGATGGTAATTGGCCCAGCAAATGCCCATCCGTACGCTCCCAGATTTATGTACATACAATAAAAATAGCGCAATAAAAAAATGTTAAATGGGCAAAAAAACCGGCAAGAGGGAGTATAATAAGTCCGAGGTATCTGTTAATCCCGTCGAGAGTTGGAACCGGCTGCTACACTTTCTCTCTCTCTCTCTCTCTCTCTCTGCTCCAGGTCCATGTTCAACATGGTGAACTTTAATAGCTCCCTCGAGAGAATGAGAGGATTTAGTTCTTCTCCTTGTTTTTTTGCGCATCGCTCGTGTACACATCAAGGACTGCTGCTTTGTGCACACGTACTGTCGTCGTCGTCGTCGGTGGGACTCCCGCCCGGCCGCCGAAGAGGATGCATATCATCCTTGGCAGGATTTATGAGTGGATATAAATAGAGAATCAAGAACGAACAAAGAAATTCCCGAATACGAAAATGATGAATTTAAAATTCGCCGAAGGCTACTTGTTGGGATTTGTCGAAGTTATTTGACAATTTGAACGAGGGAGAAGATTGTGTTTATAATAAATTGGAACGCAGTGGTTCTTCTTGGTTTTTTGGTGACAAAAGAGCTTTGCTGGAGGAGACGTCTTGAACGTGAAAAGCAATTGCAAAAAAAGTGTGGATGAGGTTTTTCTTGGAGAGTGGTGGTTCTGTCCCCTCAAAACGAAGGCATTGTGGGCAAAAAATACCATTAGCCAGTCATTTAAATTTGAAATAAGCAAATTAGATTACAACGCCATCTAGTTTCAGTCGAATGCGTGAGAAGGTGATTACATTCGGTCGCGTGAAAGTCCTTACTGCTCTTTTATAATCTCAAAGAAAAAGTAGCTTATGTTCGTCCTTAGAGTTTAAACTATTTCCATGCTAAAATTCAACAAAATCGACTTAACGGCTAAGCCACCAAAACGTTATAAATAGACAAAGTTAGGGGACAACCATAAATTTAACTACTCGTACTTATTCGTTATTTTTCCATTAATACTCGAATAAAAGTAGCTAGTACTCTATGTTCGGTGAAAAGTAACGAACTCTCTATATTCGGCGAAAAGTAACAAGTACTCTTTACTCGTTTAGAAGCAACGAGTACTCTATACTCAGTTAAAAGTAACTAACTCTCTATATTCGGTTAAAAGGAACGAGTACTCTATACTCGCGAGAGTGATGTGAAGACTTGATCTAGTGGAACTTGTACGATATTCAATAGATTTTCTTACGTAACATTGTTCCTGTTCCTGTATCCATCTCATGTCGAACAGAACTTTCTATGTATTTCCGTTCGAAAACAACTTTCATGTCCGTGACCATATACCAAGTTATTTACTATAATGAGCCCACCTTCTCTCGATGCAAGTAATACCCAAACGCTCGTTACCATCAATAACCTTTGCCTATTCCTAGATACCACTATGAACAGTGAAAAAACATAAATCTTCAAGCGGAAACACACCACCGCACAGACACAAACTTGAACTGAAAATGGGAAACACCATGCTCTGGCGTGGTGGTTGGTAACTTTCGTAGATCCAATCATGCAAGTAAGCACCTAAGCCTCCTCTTAGTACATTTATTGCTGAAACTTTGTTAACTTGTTACACCACGAAGGTAATTTCTTAGAGGAACTTGTTCCCTACCCAAACTATACGTTTACCTATTGGCATATTGATCAGAGGATTACATGCCTCTTCATCCCCTCGCTCTGTTTGACACCAATAAAAGATACTTTTAACCGCATTACGTCAGCTTAAGTTTAAGACATTCAACAAAAGGTTCAATGAATGAGGAGTAGTTTCTCAATTTACCATTCAACACGTTATAAGTCAATTGGATTATTCAATCATGCACTTGGCGCAATCAACTTAAAAGCATCATCTTCCTTTCATGAATGAAAATCAAGCATCAAATTGCTGCAAGAGCTCAAATCAACTTTCATGTGCAACAAGCTGATGAAGAAAAGAAGAACAAGATGAAGGAAATTAATTTCTTCATTCGTTCAGTTTTACATTGAAAGTAGGAGGAAGGACGTATGCGACGACCGACGATGATAGAAAGGATAACAAAACCGAATGCTCTTGATTGAAATCGTACTACTAGGTGCACTTAGTCGGAAAGGGATTGAAAGAAATCAATTAAGCTTATCAGCATCCAGCGAGTGTCTTATTGATGAGCACACTTGAGACTTGAATCGGTTTAAGGGATGCGCTGGTACGAGGGGAGTCTGGAGTCCTTGCTGTGGAATATCGTGATGTGAGTCAGCAGTCGTTTTTTATTTGCTGAGCTTTGAATAGAGATTTCTTTCCAAATGTACAAGTAAAAGTTGTGTAGTCCATGAAGCCATCAGGAAGTCCTCGTTACAGTCGTCGCATATTGTCGTCGTAGTCTTCTCTTGTACGTGGTTTCCTAGTTTCATATTGTGTATCCATGGTGTGGCAAAATATACCAACAATATGGCCTTGTACTTCGAAAGAACGATGTAGTTAGGCTCTGGTCTCCGAGGCCGCATCTTGGGGTCTTCTTAGGGCTTCTGCTCTTCAGAATGAAGACTAGCCCTCTGGTCTCATCCTGTGACTTAGGAGATTATCTGAACTTGCCAAGTCTCTGCAGTAGAACACTCTACACGCTCCTCCTCCTCCTCTTCATTTGGTCACTCTGACCATAGGGCCGAACTATTGTGACCAAATTCAATAGCTGTCGTGGCAGACTGGAACTATGTAAGGTGGTAGTTACAGCTCCTCCTCAATCACTTCTCTTTGTCCATGTTCCACTCTATTGAGGGAATAAGCTTGTGTGTCCTTTTGTACAGTTGTCCCACCTGGTTTTTCCTCCTCTTTGATCCTCTTTGCCTCTTGCCAGCTCGAGACCATGACATCTCGTTAGCGAGGATGTCGATTGTGTGGTCCATTCTGGCTAATCCGAAGGCTGCTTCATTGGAGTTAGTTCAGAAGCTGCTGATCCTCTGATGGCACAGATCCTGTAAGCTACTGATAGCTTCCTCTTACATACATCTGTCGCCAGTGAACCTCCACATATCGGGGCAGGGTATAGGATAACCGAGGTGACTCTGCTCGACATCAGGATCCTACGTGCGACTTAGAAGTATTCGGGAGAGCGCCGCCTGTTTCAGCGATGCCTTCTTTCTTGTGTGTGTTTTCTCGTCTTGGACTTTAAAGCCTTTGTAAATAGAGGCTCCCCACACATTTATTCCTTTCAAGGTACTAAATTTGTTTTCAGTTTTTCGTAAATCAAAACGTAAACCTTGCCGCACATTATTTTGTTTTGCTGGCACAATTTTTGCGGCACAAATCATTCGAATGGCAACACAAGTCACAAAGCTGTCCGACCATTCAGTTGTGTGTTCCAATGGTCCTTTCATCACTATCTAACAAATTATGACGACTATAAACCAGACCACGGCCATCACTCTTCTAATGCCCGGCTAAATCGTACGCATAACACCAAACACTTGCGCTATTTTAAACGCTGCTGCGATGCGACCAATGGCGTTGAGTTGTTTAGGCGACCAGCAGAGGCTTGTAAATCAAGAACCGCACACAACCGCAGCAAGCCGGTTACAATTATTAGTTTTTAATCACTATGTGACGACAGATGTCCTAGTTGTAGTAAGCATCCATGCAATACACCCTCATTACCGTCAAGTGTCCACAATCGTCCACTATCACCGCAGCAAATACAATTTAATTTTAAAGTTGGTAATAGTCCTGCCCAGTCGAGCCGCCGCGTCGACTGACTACTGGTATGGCATTTGTGGTGTCATAAATTTTAATTTGAACGAGAATCGGCCAGCAGTTAATAAACCCGGTATAAGGACGTGCATAGTGTGCACTTGGTCGGGTGTTTTACACACTCACTGTACACAGTAGGAGTTATGTTTGTTGAACAGTTTTCAATTAAGCGGAGGAGCAAATGAGAAGGACAGGAAATGTGGCATTTTGTTTAGAATTGGCTTTTAATTTTGGTCACAGAGTTTCGCTGAAGGGTCCACAAACTGTCTTAGCTTGGATAACAACCTCTTTCAAAACTGTTTCATGATACACTTTAGCCGATGTTTTCACCCCCTTTTCACTAAAAATAGAGGCCGTAGGATGGTTGGTTAGTTGGATTGGAAGTAGCAGCCAGTTGAGAAGCGCCAACACACTTAGACCAGAAAGAGGTTCGTTGTGGTACCACGGAGTTTGGATCATAAATTCCAATAAAGTCCACTTGTCCACCTAAGATTTGCACTGTTGATAGCATCCAGCTTGAATTGTTGTCTGTATTTAGCGATTGGTATACCTACAGTGCCTTTGCGTAAGGGATAAGGTTCCAATTCTGATGAGTTCATCTGCCTTACAGTTCCCTGGAATGTCCCTATTCCCCGGCACCCAACAGAGGTGAATGTTAAACTGCTCGGCCATCTCGGTAAGAGGCGATCAGGAGTCGGATGCTACTAAGGAAGATATAGAGATCGAATCCAGGGATTACCTGTAAGATAAGTTTGAGCCACAATAAGACTCTTTTAATCGCCATAATTTGGAAAAAGGAATGAGAGCTTCAGATTAAGACTTTTTGAGAAAACACCATCCCAACTCCATTCTTAGTGTTTGAACCCTCAGTGTCGGCCGTAGGATACGTCGCTGTATGATGACCTTGACGGTTTTGAAGCCATTCTGCTTTTGCTGTGTATAGTCGCTTTGATTTTTCTACTCTAATTCGCCAAAGATCTGCTGTGACCAGTTGTCATAGGCACCAAGGTCTAAGTCTTTCTTACTGATCTTTGTTTAGTTCCCTTTTTGCGAGCCAATGGATATCTTCTTACTCTTGCCTAGACAGTATTTATGGCCTCTACTGTTCTTAGCTATCGCGTTTCCCCAGAATGTTAGCGGGCTTTTGTGCTACATTCTCTTCAAATAACCTAATGAAGCGATACACAAGCATCGAGCTCATACCAAGTCCACTTCATCAAGCGAAGGGATCAAGTGGTAGTAAGATCATCATCAATATTCACAGAGGGTACCATTCTTCGGCTATCCAAGACTAACTGTAAAGGAAGTGACCCATGGTCCATTCTTCCTTCTCGTCCATACAGCATCTGCGGAAGTGATAGTCCTATTCTCCATGCTTTAACATAGCACAGTGTCTGGTGTGGAAGCTATGTTTTGAAGCGTGTTCCTCTCTTGGAAGTCAAGTGTAGTAGTCAGCCAGACCTCTACTGTACAGGTCTTCGGTGAAGAATTCAGCACTCACTCCTTCCATTTTGATCTTGTTCTTCTCAATCTCTTGTATAAGATATCGCGCCCACTATTTCATCGCACTCAACGTAACTCACGCCAACAAACAATGCAAAAGTTAGGAACCATGTTGAGAAGGATAATGTACAACACGTTGTATTGTAATCCTTGGTCAACATTATGCATAACGATGTTCAACGGGAGCTTGTTCAGTTCACGTATATGAGTTCATCCAGTGAAGCCAAAGACTCCTTTCGGACTACTTTTTCAGATATTTTACTGCATGCCTCAAGAATGTTCAAAGGTGTCCTTTGCATCTGAGTGATTGTGATATTATCCTTTGAGTCTGAAACAAACGAAAACATTTTGTATTTCTTTAACCTCAAAACGTATATTTGCGTCTCACATACATCCTCCTCTCATTTCAAGACACCTGTCCATGAATCCATTTTTAGAAACGTCTTTTTTGGGCACAAATACTCGTCGTAACATATTCCCCCATTATCCCTGCTAACAACAATTTCGTCTGCATCACAAAACATTAATATTAATCCGATTATAGTACACGTGCCCCGGGAGGCCCGGTACATCTGCTACCTTAACCACTTCCTAAGCCTAATGAAGCACAATACCAATGAATTTCACTGACTGGAAGAAAAAAAGGAACCCAACCAGCCAGCAGGAGCAAATCACAAAACACAATATCGAGTGAGAGAGCGAGAAAAACAGCAATTAATTCTTCTTTTCTTATATTCGGCATCGTCGCAATTTTGGTTCTTTCCTATGCTCAGCTCAATCTGCGGACAAAAAGCCAAAAAGTAATAATTCTTCCCTCACACAGGGAGCAGTCATTTGTGTATCCCAGCAGTAGATTCTGGTCGGTTAGATATTGTACATATAATCAGGGGATTCGAATACCCGCGCACGTTCTGTGTTCTTGTGTTCTTGCCACCTTCAAGGATTAAGTCTCTCTCTCTTTCTCTTGGTTCCGGAATCCTTTCGAGCACGTAACTAATTACTATTTCCCCAACCCCACTGGTGGCACACTATGCTCAGGTATGTTATAATCCAGAGCACATGGTAACGACAGTCTCAAGATGATGGCACCGGCACCGTCACATGGCCATAGAATATGATAAGGATGTGAATCAAGTATCCTGGAAATGAAGGATGTATGTATTAATTAGAAAATGGGATCAAACTACGCGTACAAGCAAACGGTTAATAACTCTCTTCTAAAAAAAACTTTTCAACCGTAGATACTACATCTGGAGCTATAACTATAATAGAGGAAGGTACATATCTTTGACGAAGAGGTATTCGCTGCGGTCGCCAAACGATTTAAGGATATACGGATGCGGGTGCTGTCAATTATTGAGAGTGCTTGTGGAATTAATGAGAATAACTTTGCCAGCAAAGTATTGAGTGACTATGTGGGAGTACTTAATTATATGCGTCGTCGTACCCTTATGGCACTAAAAGTAAGACATCAAAAATAAATAGGTTTTTCCCGGCTGTTTAGTGTTTATGGCGAAGGTTCATTACTTGTCCTGCTGTCCTGTCTTTGCTCATGGCACTGAGATTGCGCCCAATGCGGGCTCAAAGTGGGTAACTTTGCAACTTCTTTCGGGTAGATGAATAGGTTTTCGGTTAAGATGGTTCGATGGGAGGAGAGATAGATGTTGATAGATCCTTTGACTCACCAATCATTCTATACAGATTTGTAGGCCTTATTTACTTGCTTGGGTGGCCCTACAATCCGGGGTAAAACTGGGCTTCGGCCAACAAAATTCTTCAATCAGACCGGGGTTACGAGCCAGGTTCATCTGTGTTGCTTAAGGGCACCATCCACTTGTTTGTGTCACCTAGCACGTGGTCGTCATTCGGGGTGGATTCAAAGACATTCTTAGCTGGAACGTTGGGCTCCCTCCGCATATTCTTTCGGCTAAGTCCAAGTCCTTGTATAGGCCTTAAAGGGCGGCGTTGTATCCTCTTCTCCACACGCCGACCAGTTGAAGAACTGTTCTCTCAAAATAGCCATCCGATTTCGCAAAAGTCCATGCCTCTAAGCCATACAGAAGGACTAGGATGCTTTGTGTCTTAGTAGTTCAAGATGAGGCTTTGGTACTCAGCTGCCTTCTTAGCTCTTGGAAGCACCGATTGGTTCCTTCTTTAGATGTTCCCACTGGTGTCATTTGAAGACCTTACAAAGACAAAGTCCTTAACAATCTTGAAATTACATCTGTCTATTGGAGCATTCTGTCTAAGGCGACGATGTTGAGTGTCAGCAAAGAGTTCGTTTTGTTTTCATTGACCTCTGTCTCGATCAAGTGCCGCACTGACGGGCCCCACAGAGTTCTACTTTAATCTAGTATGCGAGAGACAAGAAGGAGTTTGCGGAGTTTTATGCTCCATGGTAGTTCCTATGTAGTCTCTCTGGTCTTCTGGTGGTGCAAGTTTGTGTGGTCCGTTCGGCATTCGCCTCTAGCTTTATTCTCTGCTTCATGTTTGAGTGGGTTGATGGGTATTCACAGAGGGGCAGCTTGTTCTGATGTTGATGGTCAAGCGTTTCATGAAAACTTGGTTTGAAATTGTCTTGAAATCCACTTCCAGTTGAGCTCAAACTGGGTTGACACTGGATTGTTTGCTTAAACTTATGTGTCTAGCTAAAGACCAACCATAGCACTCTGGCTGTTACGCAAGTCTCCAGTTAAACTGGCGGCTTTGTCTTCTGTTTTCTTCCATAAGGAACTGATTGAGGCGAGGTAGGACCCGCGGTAGGTGCAGCGTCTTGCCTTTTCCTTTGATATCCATGTGCCCAGGTACTCAGCTGGGAATCGCCGCATCGCCTCTGGACACATCTTTTAGCAGATATTTTTGGTTCTCACAAGCCTCGACCTATTTAGCAGGGTTCAGAGCCTTACTGGGTGCCTGACTGTCTATATAGACAGTGATTGCGACAAGTATAGAGAGGTATACAGGGAGATAGACAGATATTTTTCGTCTGAGAGTCCTTTCAAAGTTAGGTCTTTCAGGTCTGCTATTAGCCTTCTTTAGGTCCTTTAGTGCTGCCATGCGAGGTTATGGTGCCTGATAAACCCTGCTGTGGGCTGACTTGGATGTACACAGCAACTCGGAGGGAGAAACCTTCCCGTTTTTGGTGTGTTGCCCCTTTTTTGGTGAGTCTCTTTACATCTTTCAGTATGCATTGCCTTCCAAGCATTCCTTTCAAAATTCTGTCACTTTATATCCTGAAAAAGTTCACAACTACGACTCATCTCTCGAGTCAAGAACGAGACGTAAATTTGTCAGTTTAGCAGCTATCTGTGACACAACAAATTGCATATCAATTCTCCCCCACAACTTACAACTTATATTTTGTTCTATCCTTATCTGTCTCGGAGAGAAACAATTTTTATTGCCATTTGACGACGGCCCACAGACGCCCACAAGTCATCGAAAACGAAAAGGAAAACGGAAACGACGGCAAAACAAAAACATCATAACCCGGCAACAAAACACAAGGAGACTTAAATGAGCTACCAACAATCCACCCACCAGCAGCGACTGCGGCCGTTGCTAAGATACATTTTGTAAAATTGTATCTCTGACTGTGTGTTTGGCCTCGTGTCATCATCCAGTCTACCGCCACCTCCTGCACCTAGCTATCATAGTAGTTTCCATGTGATCAGAGATTAAAAGGAGGAGAAGTACAACTGTACTGTGTTGTGTTTTGTTGGGCCATCAGTTGAAATTTATGTTTCTGTTTTGTCGTTACTACTCAAAGGAATGGATTTTTGCTTTTTTTTTTTTGGTTTTGTTAGTCCTTGGAGTCCTTGGAGTCGTCCTCATCGTCGTTATGAGTCACTGAATGTCTGTTTGTTTGCTAATGTTTGTAATTTATGCAAATGATTTGTTTGTTAGAGCGAGTGATTTGCCATTTTTTGTCCCCACTCCTTTCTAGGGGAGAGCCATTCAAATTCAATTTGACAATGATTGTCTTACACTCAGCTAGTCACTCACCTTTGGGTGGGCAGAAAGGAGCAATTCAATTCAACAATTAGCCAGCTTGTGGCGTTTCCTTGTTTCATTGTTCTAAAGAGGAGAAGAAGTTTTCCGTCGAGAAAATCTGATTATTCAACAGTTGAAGGTGAAAGGTGGCAGTCCATCCTGCAAAAGGAAGAAAGGAAGGACATTTATTCATAGAAAGGATTTGTGGTTCTTATGTTGACGATTAGTAATCAAGGACTCTGTGTGTAAATTTGTCGAAATATGGGCAAAACCAACTACTAGTTGTCAAACATTCAATTATTCAAAGGGAGGCCATTGAATAGTCCATAACATAAAACATTATCCTGTTGTAGTCGCAGTTGGCAACATCTGGGGAACAGAGTGACGCAAATTTTGAAAATTCTCTCTTGTGGTTTTTCCACCGCACCGCACCGCACGCAAGTGTGTTGCAATTGCTGTTTGTGTACACTGTACACACAGGGAGAAGGGAGTTGTTATCCTTTTTTGTGTTGGCAGTAACGATTTCAAATGAAATTGGTTTATTTATGACGGTCTGCGGTCGAGATGTGTAATGTGTCGACAATTGACAACAACCGTGACTGGTGACTGCCAGTTGTTCAGTTCAGTTGAACACGAAAAGTATTGGTAAATTATTATTTATTTATTTCCAAACTCACAGTAGTAGGTGGAGATTTGTGAATTTAGATTGAATTGGTTGGTTGGCTTGGTAATTTATTATTACAACCCCGTTTGTGTCAGAGGCAGCGAATAATATTTAAATGATTACTTCTAAATCAACATTGTGTGCGCTTCGAAATTGAAATATAAATTGTATGCTAATTAGAAAATCTGTTGATAGCTTCAATCATGAAAGTATTTAATTGGAAATGTGTGCATACATATGTACAAAGAGGTTTAAATGTGAACAGTTGAACAGAAAGCAGGGGCTAAAGGTCGCCTTCTGGTAGTGTAAACTGACGATGAAAGTATGCCAAGACCGTCTACTTATGGGCAGCTGAAGACATGGAACGACCACAACTAAGGGAACCACGTGAGGCATCTCTTGCTGACCTGGACACCTATTCCATCTTAGATCTCTAACAAAAGCCCTCGAAAGGAGGATAGAAGACGGATGAATCCTTTAGACGGAATCCATGAACGATTTTGGCAGACACCTTCGACATATTCGAAGCTGAGGCCCTTAAGGACTTACATCAAGGCTATGGAACAGAGCTGGTGGCGAATGGACCCTAAATGGATCAACGGCAGCGACCCTGTCTCCTTATTGAGATACTCGAACCAGGCTTTCGTCCAAGGGGCTAAAACCTATGGAACTGTTCTTTTAATATAGAAACCATTTAGCTATGAGAGAGACAACCAGGTTCGGAGGATAATGACGATCCTCTTCATTTGGCAAAACGACCAGGAACGTCCACGTGCCATGATCTACGAGTATGCAGCTGCGAGTATGTGGAGCTTATAAACTTGCATATGTCCTACAAGGTAGATATCACTGCGATCCAGAGGATGAGAAGGATACCTATGTAGCTGCGACATCTACAACAGCTGCCACAAAATCTTGCCCATGTTAGGATGCAGATTCGTGATGAGAAGTAGGCGCCCATCTATTGATTTTAAGCCGATATGTGATCGTCTGCCTGTAATCCTCATCAAAGCTTCCTTTTCCAACATATGAGACGCTGAAGACTTTGCCATGGAAGAATTCTCTCAACCGATTGAGTAAAGTCTATGAGTTTTGTTAAGGCGACTTAATAGAAACAAGAGAATCGTCGACTGAGAGTCGTACTGAGCTAACAAAAAGAACTAACTCTCTTGAACCAACTCAATAGAGTCTGTAAGTCTCTTCAAGTAGGGAGATCACTGACTGAGCGCAGAAAAAGGCTTACCTTCTTCAACCGACTCAGCAAAGTCAGTGAGTCTGTGTAAGTCGACTCAGTAAAACAGAGACATCGTTCACTCAGCAGAGTCGTATTGACCCGACTCAGTAACAGAAAAGGAGTTAGCTCACTTCAGCCGACTCAGTGCAGTCTGTGAGTCACAAAAGTTTCCCTTGGAGAACCCCAATATTTATTTAACGTTACTTGCGGAAAATCACTGAGTCGTATCAACTCACTTGATTGAACCGACTCCAAAGAGTGCTTCAAAGAAATGAGTCTATTTGGATTCTTTTTACAGAGTGATTAAGCGCCTATCTGTGAGTTGTTTCTCCAAAACTATTCACATTGTGTCCATGCAAGTTGATTGAGTCAACTCAACAGATCACTGAGTCGATTGAAAAGAGTCATCTAGTTCACGATATCCACATATCACACTTGTGAGTTCTGTTCCTGCTTCGCTGTTCTTCGCATTTCCTTCTAGACAGTTTGCGTCTTAGTAGCTGGACTAATTCAACCGACTCAGTGGTGAGTCATGAACTATTTGTCTGCTACATTAATGTAACTCTTTCTACTTCAGTTTCGCCTCCCTTACCCTTATGCCCCACAAAAAAGCCACAAAACTCTTGAATCCATCAACTAATGCCGCACGTTTCACTTTGATTACCTCTTGGTGAAAATGAAACACTCAACCGTGTTATATCTAAGAAGCAGTTACCTACGACGAAGGATATTTTATTGCTAATGCGCGGTTCACAGTTCTCGTAAAACTAACTCAACAAAACCGACCGTAAAATTCGCCGAAACCTATTCACCAAATAATGGTGTGCCAGGCAAATATTAATGAGAGCATTTTAATAATTTTCTCTCGAGGTCCATAGAGCAGTAGATACATTTGAATCCGAAACTATAGTTGTGATGAATTTTAATGGTTTTCTGGAGCCATACCATTCCCTTATTTCTGTTGGTACAGGACTTCTTTTACGATTCTTTTATTTCGTTTTGAGTTTATCCGCACAGTCGTCGTCGGTGGTCATAGTAATATCTCAGAGATACGACGAATATGTATTTGGTACTTGGGGAAAAAAGTTTTTCCTGCACAAGAAGTTTTCTTCGTTCAATGAATAGAAATTGCCATTGGAAATCTCTTTTGCGCAAAAGTTCTTCAAGAGCAATTAGATGGAAGTGATGAGGAGAAGATAGGTATAAAACTGACATTTATTCGTGAGTTGATGTGAAAAAGGAACGGCGGGAAGGGGGGAAGAAGAGCGATTTTCAAAAAGACTAATGAGTCGGGGAAGGAGTGTAACTCTGGACGTAATGGTTCTCCTCTCTCTCCCTCCATCTGGGGGATAGTAATTTGATTTAATGTTTTATCAGATGGTAAGTTTTTAATTGCTTGCAATAGTTGGCTGGTTTGAGAATGATTTATATCTCACAATCGTTTGTTGGTAAAGTTTCTTCGTCTAAGATTAGATGTGTCCCAAGATTGCATCTAATCAATGTGGGTAATGGAAACTTGAATAGTGTTTGATTGGAGGTGGAATTTGAGCAGGTAATAAGACGCCATCTGCTCAAAGTTCTTCGGCGCATCATCAGTAACAGGTTGGAGGCAGCCATTAAAGAGCAGCTGGACAATCAGTAGATCAGGAGTTCGAAAGGTGCAGTCCATTGTTGATGACATTACGAAAATGACTGATACAGCGAAAGGGGTCTTAGAAGGAAGAGGATGAACGTTAAGAACGCGATCTGGAAACATATCCTCAAAGCGCTTTGCAGTATGAGCATACCAACTTGTATCAGGAAGATGCTGAGAAACCATTTGACGCAAAGAGTGCTATACGAAACAGAAATTGGCGTAAAGCAAAACGCAGTCCCTCAGGGCTCGGTACTGGGACCAATACTAGTGTACGATGTAGTCTTTCGTCTTGAAATGCCAGTCGAGGCTGAAATCAAGAGATCTCAGTTGTTGGACGGTAGCTAACATCAGTCGACCTCACGCTATCAGAACACAAATTGGAGGCAGCAGAAATCAGTCTATACTGTGAGCATGAGATAGCATCCAAAGCAGCTATCAAACATCTTGGCGGTGTGATTGACTGAAGGCTCTTAAGCAAGAAAGCTGCTGCCACTGACTGCCATTAATCGAAGACTACACTAAGCTAAAGTAGCCACATTCGTGCTTAAAGGATCATCAGTTTGGGCCGGAGTTCTGAAAGTGACTAGAGCAGTAAATCGACTAGAAGCACTGAGAGTGAGCAACCTCGACCCTTGCAGGATGGCTTCCCCATGGAAAAAGAACTTAAAAACAAGTTTCTAGAGACCAAACACGAAAGGAGGCTTCCATTTTCTGGATCAAAAAAGATTTTTTCGTGGTCTTTTTGGAGCCACTTGTAGGGATCAAGTGCGGATCACTAGTGTACGAGTGGAACTAGACATTGAGCAGTTACTAAGCCTCGATTGTTTATACACGTAGCAACAAAGTGCTTGGAGATCTCTTCAACGAACTACAAACAGGACAGTTTAAATCCTGTGTCCCCTTGTGGGTCCTAGGGCCTCTACAACGCCTACGCGCCAACGTGTGCGGTTTCTGGACATATGCCTCAGCTCTTCCCAACTCTTTCCCAGTTGCCGTGCTTCCTTCTCCACTGTTCTACGCCACGTACTCCTAGGACCGCCGCGTATCCTACCATCCTGGGTAAGTGGGTTTCATTGCATCGCTTGGCTAGCTATGGATCTGTCACCCTTTCGAAGAGTGTGACCAATCCACTGCCACTATCGTCGTCGTACAAACAGGACAGGACTGAAGCCTAATTGTCACAAGAGGAAGCCTTCATTTTGATGGAAACTCTCTCCCAAATCGATTTAATTGTGGGAATTACCGCGCCTTCACCTACTCATATACCTATTCACCCTCCTTGTATCTCATAATTCGCAAACTTATCACACCATCTCTCGGCTAAATATACCCTTGTCTTGTCATGCTGCTCCCTGCATCCTCTTCTTACAAGAAGACATGTGCTACATCCATCACTTTGTATCCTTTTTGCCGGCAACATTCGCTCGGCGGGCGGCTTGGCACTAGAGCAAAAAGAAGAGCATTTCGCGTTGATTGACGTCCTTAATTCTTTGCAAAAACGCCGCGTAATCGTGTTCACCCTTTTTGCTTTTTGCTACTGAAGAGGGGGAGGGGTCCTTCTCTTGTCCGCCCTATATTATTAAGTGAAGCATAGAAAATGCGTTTACTTATCCTTGGCATGGATTACTCTATACTCTATTGTAGCCCGCGCGCGCACAAAATGCGCTCCTTTATTCTTTCCGTGTAATTAAAATGTCAAAAACTGTTGATGTTGCTCGGGTACCAGTGTAATTATGACTCACTTAAATCACTACACACACACACTGTACTCGAGAGTTGAGCTCGAGCATTAAAGTTTGCCTTGTTATCCTTTCGACATATACCCACACACACAGAGTGAAAGGAACCGCACTTAACCACTTTGTGGATAAAGTTTCATTTCTCTTTTGGAAAATAATAATAAAAAGGCACAAAACCAAAAAAAAAAAATACCAAAATTTCCTGCCTCCTTTTTCCGTTAGAGCTCTCCTTTGTACTGTGTGTGTTTTCGTTTTAAGGAGCTCAGCGTTTTTCTCCTCGTCGAGTGCTGTTTTGGATGGCAGAAGAATTGGCCTTGACGCGATTCCCATACGAAGAAATCTGACACAAAAAAAAAAAAAAGCGAATAGGAAGGGAAAAATTCTGAAACTGTCGATCTAATCGCAGGGAATTAATGAAATCCTTTGAGAAGAAAAAGTTCCTGTTTTTTCCTTTTCCTTTTTATTCTCCACCACAAGAAGTTATTTCGCCTCGAAGGGGGCGGGGGTTGAGAAGTGTAGGCCTCTATATAAACATTCGCATGTCATTCAAATTGGCATTGGGTATTAATTAAATTCAATTAGGCCGGACTTAAGGTCATCGAAAGTTATTATTGGGCCAAATGGGGGAAAGTGATTTTTGTGTTGTGGCTGCGGCTTTCGTCCTCGTTAGGAAATGAAAGCCAATTTGCCTTATTAAAAGATTTGTGGGTCTTGGAGCGGAAAACATGATTGGCGTGCTACATATAATATGAAAGAGCCCAGGCCCAGAGTTGGGACATTCTAACTTGTTTGGACACTTAATTGGGGGAAATAATTGGGTCAGATGGCGGCGTCTTATAACGTGTTAGGGGGTTGAAATAATCCCTGTCATATTGGGCTCAGGTTCTAATCAAAAGAAGA
The DNA here is from genome assembly GCA_949716465.1 of Chalcosyrphus nemorum. NCBI lineage: Eukaryota > Metazoa > Arthropoda > Insecta > Diptera > Syrphidae > Chalcosyrphus > Chalcosyrphus nemorum. The sequence continues at coordinate 1,066,830 of OX454335.1, read as the reverse complement.
TGATGGAGTCGATGTGGGTTTTCGTCCGCCAAATTTGGATTTGGATGAGTTTTTGATCAGTGAAGAAATGGTTCTTAAAGGGACTTCTCTCTCTCTGGAGGAGCACGACTTTTCTTCCACAGTTCTGCATTTTGTCTGCCAGAGTAAGCTGATTCCAGTACATGGCGTATTTCGCGATGAAATTGCCTTAATAAAGTACATATCTCCAACCCACAGCCACTTCTTCCTTCATGATAAAACTTCGTTTGATAAAACTAGAGAAATAGTTTGACTAAAAACAAGGGTTGGAGCAGAAGGATTCAGTTTGAAAGCCTTCCTGTCGATCTGGACCTGTTACAGCTGATATTTTGGCATCCTTCAACAGTTTCTAAAATGTTCTCTCTTTCTGAAGCGTTGTTTCCACTTCTATGCCTTTTCCCACGCTGATTCCATGTGTATTTGGCGCCGTTTGGAATAGTTCGGCAGGGATGCCATGAGCATCTACCGCCTTGTTCTTCTTTAGGGACTTGATTGCTGTTTCACTGGGAAAGACCAGTGGGAATCCGGACTCGTGGTGCTTCGTTTAGTACTGTAGAAAAAGGCATCTTAAGGGCTATTCCTCATTTGCAATTACCATCTTCATTCTACAATGGATACTGCCTGGAGTTCTGACCACCAATGTGCTCCTTGGTGATGTTTGAGACTGTTCTTCCGTCCCATCTGTTGCGATCTTCAACTGTTTTTTCTACTACTGAGATACGAGTCTTGATTACTGTCCTTCCCCACTTACTTACTTATGTCCTGTATCCTCTTGAGGTAGGTCCTAGAACCTCTAAAATGCCTACGCGTCTTCCTGTCCGGTTTCTGGAAATGTACCTCAGCTCCCCCAACTCTTTCCCAGTTGCAGCGACGCGTGTCCTGCCATCTTGATTAAGCGGGTTTCATTGCATTGCGTTAGCTATGGTCCTGTCACGCTTTCGGAGAGTATGGCCAATCCACTTTCGCTGTCGTATGGTTGTGTCTTCTGGTTCATAGGCCCATAAGCTGTTCGTAGATATAGCGTAGCAACTATTGATGAACGTTTGCAGCTTCCTTGTGATACTGGCGCTCATGGCTATATCCAGTTCGGTTCCACCATCGGTTGATTGTCCCCGTTGCAAAGCTACTTTTCGCTGCATTTCAGTCCTCCTGGATTATGTTACTGATTGTGAAGATGATTGCTGGAATTGTTGGCGCACGTAGGTGCCTCTGAATCTGTCGGTATTGAAACTGGTGCTGTTGTGCAGCATTTGAGAGGTTGCTGTTTAGAAATCCACTGCGAAAGCTACCTGGGTTGTGGCATAGGTCTTTGAGCACAACTCCTTCCTATTCTACTCTGTCCGTCCGAAGTCATGTTAGGGAATTAGGGTTTAGATTCTTCTTCTGTCTTAGGTTAGCTATCTTTACATGGCATGTTTTTTTGTTATTGAGTAGGTGGTGTGAAGAGAGGTTGGCAAGAACCACCCCGTCCGACGAGCTTAAGCCGAGCGACCGCAAGCATGCCGCCGCCCTCCTCTCCTACACCGAAGTTGCCTCTGTGGCCCTACCTTGGCTCATAACAATGGCTGGTGATCTCTTCCTGTCTAAACAGCTAAACAGATTACGTTACACCAGCTCAATGGAATGTCGCATTGCAAGCTAATAGTATGCCTTGACCATGATGAGATTACACTCATTGGCATCTTAAGGACACTGGTAATACACTAGGTCGCATTAATCCTGAGTTTTTTTTTTTTTTGTTCGATAAGCCCTTAACCTGTCTTTTGGATTCCTTGTATACCTTTTTGTTTTTGCGAAGCAACTTACAAACTTCCACAAAAGAAGAACAACTTCTTACACACATATTTGCACAAACTTCAAGTCACTTTATGTTTTTCTTTCATAAATTCTTTGCATCCGAGCTCTACCTTTGCCTGGTCATTGTTCCAATCCAACCAATTGTTATTCAGCAAATCCTTTGAAAATATTAAAAAAGGGAAAATACTTAAGTCTTCACTCAAAGTTTGTAAGCCTCTTAATCTTCCTTTTTCCTTTCAAGGTATCAATTTTGTGGCGTTCCTCCACCATACTCGTTACAATACACATTCACCCAAGCGGGATTAGTGTCTGGGAATAGTTTACAAGAGCAGAGCGCACAGACAGAATGAGAGATAACAACAAACTCACGCCAACCGACAAATCCCAATTTATATTTTATTCAGTTAGAAACAGGTTAGGAAAGCAATAAATCGGTTACTACTATCCCTCCTGTGTTGGGGGGGTGTAACCTTTTTTTATTATTTCCCATGGAAGAGCCAACCTAAAGCTTGATGATGTATAACTTTTAGAATGATATTTCAAGGATTTTACGAGATTTTATCGGCCGGGAGAAGGATGCGAAGATGTGAAGATGCGAGCAGGACGCAACCTTTTTCGGTTATCAAATATGCAACCATTAATCCCGTACGGTCAAACTGAGCTCTCATATTCGAATGAATTTTAAATATTTTATACTAACTCTCTCTGTATGGTTATCTTTCCTTTTTTTTTTTTTGTTGGCTATCATAATCCTTATTTGTCTTGGGGCTGAGTTTTGTTTGTGTGTGCATAAATCATCGAGATAATCTCGAAAGAATTTTGCATGAAATAATGAACTCAAACGAGAAAGGTGCTGTCAAAAATCTAATCGAAAATCGTAGATTTGAGAGAGAGAGAGGTGGTTCATTTAATTTGACTGATGGACAGGATAAAGGAAGTTACTTTCTCGATTTAATCTCTTTCTGTTCAGCAAGTTTTCTTCCACTATTTGACTTTCGCTCAAATTTCACTTCTTTTTTAATTTAACTTTAATATAACTCTCACTCCTCTAACAAGTACTTGCTGTTTTGTCGTACAGGTCCTAGATTCTTTGGAAAAAAAGTACAGGACAGGTATAACTTTGTTCAAAATCCGCCCTCTGACACGTGAAAATTCCTCTTTTTCAGTAATTTTACATGAAATCAGTAAAAATTTTCATGAAATTTCAGTAATTTTATATGAAATCAGTAAAATTTACATGAAATTTCAGTAATTTTACTTAAAACTCGAAAAATTGTGTCGATTTTTTATAAGTTTACAATTTGTCCATACATTATACACCGCCACGCCCACTTTTTCGGAGTCATTTTCTGAAAAAAAGGATCGTCAGTTGCATAATATCATTCGCATGAACAAAATAAAGCCTTTGTTATAAAATTTTTAAAATCCGCCCACTTACACGCCCACTTTTTGAACAAAAATTCGCACTTTGAGTAGATTTTTGAACAAATTTAGAAAAAAACAAACTTTTTCAAGCAAGTGTTGGCGAAGTGAACGAAAGGTTTAGGGTATCACACGATCCTCTTCACCCAAATTGTAGAATTTCCATAAAAATAGCGAAATGCACAATTTCAAGAAGTAAGCAAGAAGTCTCGCCTGTAAACGAGAGAGACTGTTAGACCTCTGGTTTCCTATAACTCTTCATAAATGGTTTTTCCATAACAACATCTACAGATAAGGTTCAGCATCCGATCAAAATTTGAGTCCAAACATAAATTTGGCCCAGTGAACAGGTTTTGTAACTGAAAACTCCTACTTGGGGTATTTGAGTCCTGAAAGCACGTCTATTTTTCCCCAACATCTCGCACGATCAGAGACTTACATCAAGTAGCTCGTTTTGTGAGCCAACTGCTTTTCACGTATTCATTCACAAGAATTATTCACTAGCCTCACATTTTATTGCCTCTCATAAAATGAATCTGAAACGAGCTTCCATTCACATTCAGTCCAAGAAATGATTATCTAACCTTACGCTTTGCTTACAATGAATTCGGAAAGAGGCAATGAATATTGTTGTGTGCGATCGTCTATATATGTATGTGCATACATATGTATTTGCAGTGATCTTTGTTTTTGCATTTTTTCTGTCATAAAAAAGGTCGCCTTTGCAGCGGTTTTCTACTTACTTTTTACACCATTTGAAGGCTCGTGAGTCACTTGTACATTTCCCTGCTTTTGTGAATATTCTAATTGAATAAATACTCTGGTTGAATGAATACTTTGATTGAATGAATACTCTGAATGTGAGCCTACTCAATAATTCATGAATATCATCACCATGATGATTTGTTTTCCTTTTGTTTCGCAAAGTGAACTTCGCTCGCTTGTGTTCTGTGTGCGTGAGACTGTGAGAGGCTCGTTTTTTAGCGAATGATTCACAATGGCAAATGAATAGATCCTAAATTGTGTTCCATCTTTTGTTGATATTCTGTTTTTGTTTGCGTTTTAATGTAAGGCTTACTCGAGGCAGGAATAAGTCCTAAGACTGAAGCTTTAAAGGACGATCGCTCGAACCCTTGTAAAGGAAGTACCACTTTGTTCAAATTTTGCAAAATAAAATTATACTCTTCACCTGCATCGCCTTTAACACTTTAAACATTCAAAACTTCTCCTCGATTGCGAGTGTCCTTCCAATTCAATTGGTCTGCAGCAAATCCTATTTCATGCTCACACCCCAAAAAAAAAAGAAACACGAATCGATAAAACAACTTAAATTCAAATGCTTCAAATAGGAAACCAATTGATTTTCTATTATCACACTTTACGAGCCGAACACAGAAAGGACATGTCCAATGATATGAAACGACAACCGTAAACAGACGCAGAGGCGCAGCGCCATACAGAGCATAGTAAAAAGGATTGTATCGAACTCAAAGCAAAAAAAAAAAAGGAGAAACAGGCCACACCACCATACCTATCAGAGGAAAGTAGAGGAGTAAACAACTTGCCATGAAAATTGAATTAAACTGTCAACATCAAAACTGAAATCGATAAATCGGCATCTCGCTTCGGCTGGGACAATTCGAGGAAGGATTCCTAAATAAATACCGATCTCAATGTCTTGCTCTAGATATGTGTGTTTTCTTCTTCTGTTTGTCCATTTATTTGAGTATAAACATGGAAATTCGTACACATACCAGTCGTCGTGTGTGTGTATGAATCTGCAACGAAGCAGAATGAAATGCTTCCCTATTTTAAAATTCAAGCCAGCAAAAAAGGACGACGACGATGAAGACGACGAAAGCGGAAAATGGATACCAACGAAGGAGTAGGAGGCATTATTTTCACACAGTAAAAAACCAAATTCAACAAAAGGATGATTTAAAAAAAAGAAAACAGAAACCAAGAAAAAAGGATTCCCCAGAGATTTATTTTGACTTTAACATTTTACTCTAGGACTGCCTGCCTAAGCCTACCACCAGCCTCAGTAGGCGGATGGGTAGTTGTTGCATGGTCTAGCTGTGGAAGTGGTATCCTTTTTTGCGCCACGCAAATAAAATGGATTCCTCTTGACTTTGTTATTAATGCAAGGCTACATATGTGGAAACACATGAATAACTTTGTGTTTTTTGTGTCCTTTGTGCTGTGGAAGAACGGTTCTGGTGTCGGCGGCGGCGGCGGCGGCTTATGTATATCTTATGCTTTGGTTTGGTTTGGGGATTTGCAAGTCTAAGATATATTTTTCGCTGGCAGAATGTGTGTGTGTGTGGTATGTACACAACGGGTGCAGGATAGTTACTTTGGTTAGTGAATAAAGGAAGAGCGACCGTTGTGTTGGCACAGCGCGAGAAAGGATCATGGGTGGGGACATAAACAAAAAGGTAGTTTCTTCTTTGATTGTTCTCCAAAAATAGAGAAAGAAGTGGTATCTGTCCTTTTGCCTATACATATTTCGAAACCATTTGAACTTTGATGGATTATTATCCAAGTGCTTGAAAGTATTTTTGTTTGTTCCAAACTCAATTGCACGGAAGAGAGTGGCAGATTCCTAGGGGACCTAGGATCCTGGCATTCTTTATGTATCTTTATATTTCCCCAAACTCCATCTCATGTATGTTCAATGGTGTGCACGCAATTATCCTGGGACTTGGGGGGTATCGAGGGCAACAAATTCCCACTTGACAAGCTGAAAACGTGTGTAGGACTTAAAAACTACATTTATTTCGGTCTACAAATAGAAACTTTCTTCGGTCAATCAATAAGGATTCTATTTGGCATTTGGCGAATAGAGAAAACAAAAAAAAAAATGAGAAGAAGAAATATATCCTTTGGGAATTCCTTTTATAGGCGAAGCAGAGCAGAGCAGAGCAGAGAAGGAATGTATCAATAGGAGAAATAAAAATAAAAGAATTGATGATGAATATTGGCGTACGCCTCAACAGAGGTTTGTCCCTTGATGGGAGAGATATAAAAAGTCTGGAAGGGAGATTAAGTTCCTTTTTCATCCATCAATCATTGAAATTTGGCGAAAACTCTGAGGACATATTAGCGGAGAGTTGTACTAGACACAGGGTGTGGCGAAAGGCTTGTATAGACAGATGAACAATTGACAAGATGAGGATGCTTAAGAGGACGAGGATTGTTTCGAAGTGGAAGAGTGTAGAGAAATGGGATATGTGAGGATAAAGCACTCTAAACGGATGGAATATAAGCCTCTCAGTACGAATAATTAAAGGACGATGTCTAATAGGAAGACAGGCCTTTTGAAAGGAAGTCCTATGAAGTTGAAGAGACGAAAACGCTTCGCCCAGCAATTGCTACTCTGAGAAAGAAACTGCAAGGAGAATACTTCAGAATCCACCTGCTTTAGTTGGCACAACAGTCTACACTTCTGCCTCTCCTAACGACGGGAAGAAACACCTTAAACACTTAAACATAGCAATAGGTTCGATTGAATCAGTCAGGCAAGGATTGAGATATCCCTTATCGTTTTGGTCAACACCTTCTCATGAGAGGTTAGTCCTGTATCAGTCACTTTCTAAGCGTGGTAAACAAGAAAAGAGCACGTCTGTATATATGAGTCTTTTGCACACCACAACCTCCACGGTCCACCTAGGTACCAAGAGTTTGATTGAATCAGTCACTCGTATACACTTACGCACAGGAGGTTGATTGAGTCGGTGAACTTACTTATTTAAAGGGCTCCCGACCCTTAGAGAGTCTCTGTTCTCTTTGACACTGCTTCCTTGTTTCATCCTCTTCGGTCCTGGGAACACTGATCCAGCTTTAGAGACCTAGTTTTCTAGGATACGCTACAACTTGGTCTTTGTACCGAATGTTCGATCTCCTTTTCCGTCTCGAACCTGGGGGCTACGCTAGTCAGCGTATTATGGCATTCACATCCTACAGTACAGCTCATAGAGCTCGCGATTGTATCTTCTCCTCCATTCGCCCTCTTCGCTTAAGGGACCTTCTATCCGACGAAGTATTTTTCGCTTGAAATTGCTTAAAATTTGCTCAGTTTTCTTACTTATCGTCCAGCACTCGGCTCCATACAGCAGGACTGGTAAGATAAGAGTTCTATAGAGCATTAATTTGGTCCGTCGAGTAAGAAGTCCCTAGTACCTAGCCCATACCGCGGATTCCAATGAAACAGTCACCCCAATATTCCTTCTGTACATCCCACCTTCACGGTAATTAAGATTGATTAAGTCACTGAATCTACTTAGCCACTACAGGCACTGTTGATCTTCAGATCCTTCCTGAGAAGGTAGAGGGCTCCAGTCCATCAACATGTGGATCTACCTTTGATCTAGGTCTATCCTGACGTTCCTTAAACTGCTGCAGATAAAAAGGAATAGGAAAGAGTTAGTGGCACTTGCAACTGACCTAGTATTGGCTTTCAATTAATATGCTCTTTGGGTGGTGTCCAAATTGACTGGGGGAATTGTAGGTAACTTTTGCTTTCGTTTGTAATTCACAGATTTTTCTTTCGCGTTCGTTTTGAAATGCACTAAGTGTTCAGTTAATTATTAGAGCTGTGATCCACCTACCCTGGATCACAACCTCGCCTAAGGAAGGGAAAGATAGAAGCTCTCAAAGCCGTCAGACAGATGTCGGGTTCAGTTCGTTCTTTGAAACACTTCAGACATCCTTTCGACATAGTTGCGTGACACCCTGTATTACCCCTTACTCATCTTAAATCCAGTAAATACTCGTACAAAAAAATAGCACGCACACAACTCCAAATCACATTATCGTCCTGTCGATAATAATAATAAATTCCTTTATAGGGATATCGGAGTGCTACACACATTTTTTCAATACTGCATGAGTGCTGCTATCCTCCTGGCTGTGGTTTATATTGCTCCTTGCAATGGCAACAATAGCTATCCCGAAGCAATCGGATTGATGAGAAAAATCAATTCGTTGACTTTGTCAGCGATATACTGGCGGGCGGGGGTTGATCTGCTGCTGTGGCATGTCGACCGACTACCACCGAGTGAGAAGCTGTAATAAAATTGTCCTAGATTTTTCGTGCTTCCTTCTCATCAATAATTCAGTTCATCTTATACAGAGTATCGACTGCTGGCCGCCGCCGCCGCCTCGTCGGCTAAGCAACTTGTGCAATAAATAAATAAGAACCACTTTTACTCCTTTTTTTTGTGCTCGCATCAACCTGTTACAGTTGCAGCAGCATATAGCAGTCAGTCAGGCTATAAAATCAACCGGCATCGGGATGTGTACGTCGCCATGAATTCAATTTCGATTTGTCGATTCACGGCGCACTAGAACCTTAACGAGAGAAGAAAATGCCAATCCTCTTCCATTTCTTTTTTTGGGAGTATTTTTCTTGGAGGGAAAGGGTGAGCAGTGAGCTACGATTTACAAGAGTTTCACTCACCGTTTTGGTTAAGGGTAAGGTAATGCAATATCTCGAGGTTATAAATTTTAAAATAAGCAAATCGAATGTGGTCTTCTCGTCCTGGTCCTGGTCTTGGTCCTGGTGGTATTTTTTCTGCTTTGTTGTTTCCATTTTCCAATTGATTGAAGGCACAGGAGAGGGGGAGCACTGGATAAAGATAAACAATGTTGTTGCATGGCTTCGCTATTGATCGGGAATGGGAAGCTGTCTTGAGGCGGATAGGCCAAGGATACATCTGGGGCTCCATCTCTTTGGTCTGGTATGAAATATGCAAGCAATTTGTGAGGCAATAGTAGGGATTTTTATTTTTACTACAAAGGACTTTCAGATGGGAATGATTTCTTTGTTTTTTGTGGTTGTAAAAAAGGACCTTAATAGTACGTATTTACTTTTGCGAAGAGTCCATAATTGAATGGGGGTATTACACTTGCTCAGTGTCTTGTATCGTAGATGAATAGATGATACCCATTGTGCGATATATAACTAAGCAAACGTATTTCTATCTTTGCAGGTCTGGAAGCCGAAAGTGCCCATTATGGTGAAGGAGTTCTTAAGGAAGGCCAAGCACTGGTGAGTGGTATACTTTAAGTTCTTCTATATCAATTTTTGAGTTTTCCTTTCTCCAATTTATGTGACCTTACTTAGTTGCTTAGTCCTTCTTTCCAGTCTTTCTGTTCACAAGTCCATTGGTTTGTCCTTCAGTTAGTTACTCATCTGCTTCTCAAGTTTTTTCCTTGAGGTCGTTCCTTCTGTGACGTGCTTTTCTACCAATCTGTTTCCTTTACAAGCTTCTTGTGGCAAAAGTTGTCTGTTAAGCTACATCGCAACCAGAATCCATTTGACCAACCGAACTTCAACTGGCTTGTGGCCATTACCAAATCCTTTTCTGCAATTTCACTAAAAGTAAATCAGAATTCAATTTCCTTCGGCGAAAAGGAAGTCTCTTATAGTTCAATGCGTTTTGAGGTTTTCGGGTTTTGAGTGCTTAAAACACTGGGAAAAGACTCTGAAAGATACAAGGATTTATCTTCGAACTTTTGCAGTTCAGTTTGTGGCGTGTATAGCAATTTATCTTGTCCTTATGGAAATGGGTGGTGTTATAGCGACGTGGATAAAGGGGGAGAATCAAAAGGCGATTGGTGTCTCTTACAGGTGGCCATAGAGGGATTAGGGAGCTTGTGTGTGGTCGATGACAGTGTCATGCAATACACAATACAAAAAGATAAAGTTTCTCCTCACGATGGCTTGAATTTTTATTCAAATTTCGAAAGGCTCTGCTTTCTCTAGATGGAAATGGTTGATGGTTGTCTTTTTGTAGAGCGTAAGAGTGCAACATATGTGGGACAAGAAAGCTTTGCAACCCTTGTATTGTCTCTCCTTGAGACACGACTGCCTTCCATCCTCTGCGGCACTCTACTTCCAGTTGTGAAGACCAAGTTTCCTGGCATTTGCGTCACACAACAGCTTCGAGTCTTTTTGTAGTTTCGAACTGCCAGGTCTATGATGATTCGAAGATCTTCTGTGCTGCGCAGTTGTTGTCCATTCGCTTCATGTGCCTGAGCCAATGGATTCAGGGTATCTTGGCTTTTTGGCGACATCCACAATCTGGTACAATTTATAGAGTCCATGGTTGTGTATTCTCCCATAAGAGACCAAATTTCCCACTCGTTTTGCATGATCTCCAATTGCCGTAGGGACCTAGACGACAACTTACCGGGATCTTGCGTTGATGTCGATATCGTCTGCGTATCCTAGCAGTTAGATTCAGCATCGACTGGCGACTATTCCTTATGACTAAACAGTCCCATGCTCGTTCGTCTTCTTTCTATAAACTATTGCACCGTCCTGCCTTCTTCTATGCTCAGAGAGCTCCTGACCAGCTTTGGTCTTTCTGCTGAGTGCCACTTTGTATGTCCCTTACCTCACTGCATCTGTTTGCTTGACATCCTTCATTGAACCAAGGGTTTCTTTGTGGTCGTAGTCTGCAGCACTTTACTTTGTTGGGGCCATCACTTGGCAAATGCTCTACCAGTCTTTTGCGATTGAAGGGTTTCTTTTTCAGGGTTTAAAGGGTCGTATACTGACGTACATTGGTGTCGAATGTCACTCGTTCAAATCCCAAAAACTCAACACTTGTTGCCTGAGACTTCTTCTTCTTGGATGGCCCATCAGTTCGGGGTGAACCTGGGCCTCAACCAACAGGCCTCTCTACTAAGCTCGGTCTTTAGCTAATTGCCTCCAGTTACGAACTCCAAGTTGGTCGAGGTCCCTTCAACTTGTGCGCGCCACCTGCGGCGAGGAGGCCCTCTACAGCGTCGTCCCTCCGAGTTTGATTCGAAGATTTTCCGGGCCGGAGCATTAATGTCCATTCGCTCTAAATGTCCTAGTCATCTGAATACAAGAATCGCCCTTGTTGCCTGTAGTTATTTTACGTCTTCTCTCTTGGTAGTGGTGTCACCTCGCCAAAGGGCCCATAGCCTTATTTCCTATGACAAGTTCGTTGGTCTGTCTTCTACAGAAATCATACAGCCAAAGTCTAACATCAAAAGCACCCACCTATGCCGTTTGATGCCCAAGAAAATATTAAAAACTTTTCCTTGTCCTGAGTTTTTTTTTTCGAAAAACCTTTGAAAGGTCCTTAATCAATCCGCTTACTTTGCCTTTCGTTTGGGATGTTTTATATTTTTTTATTGTTTTTTGTTTTGCTCTCGTTTGTTTCACGACTTTGCCCTAGTTGCAAGTTTAAATCCTAATTTACATTTATAATAAACTCGCATAAACAACGGGCGGCGGCCGGCGACCTCGGGATCAATAAAGGCCATAACACGTCACATCTTTTGGCCATAAATTCTTCTGGCGCCTATATCTTGTTTTTTTTTTGTTTCTACTGCCACAATAGAAAAGAATAGAAAAAGAAAAACATGAATCACATTGACAATAATTCACAAATTACTTAACCTACGAGTTTTGTGAAGAAGAAGGATTTTTATCCAACACACAGATTGGTCTCCTTGGAGCGAATGTGGCAAATCGTTTATGTCACTATAAAGATAAACTGCCATAAAAGAGTATGTATCCTAACCAAAGGATTACATTCCTTACATACCGCCCTTACAATATGAAACCTATTCTCGGTTGGTTTGTCCTCTTCAATACGGTTTCTTTCGCCCCCCCACCCCTCCGTCCGAAGTAGAGATAGAAACGCTCAGGCAGCAGCAGCAGCAGCACGTCATCGAAGTGGATTAAATGAAAAACTTTGTGTTGCCAGTGTCATTTTCAGAGGATTACCTTATCCTTAGTCATTTTCATTGAATCGATAAGCGGTATGATACCAATTTTGTATACGATTTGCCTCCGAGCGTCTCTCTCTCTGGATATTCTGTTCAAATTGCCTTCTGTTGTTTTTTTTGGTCCTTGCTAAGGATGTGCCTCGGATATGCGATGATGAAAATAAGAAACACAAGGACCAAAAGCGGTATGAGGCGCTTCAGTTTTTTCTTCTATACAATATGCTTAGGGTGTGATGGGATCCTTTTCGGAAATCATTTGACTTTTGATTTTGACAAACGGAAGAGGACTATGTTGTGTTGTTGTGTAGAAACGCCTGCCTACCGTGGAGGATCTTGAATCAATTGATTCGTTGCGTTGTTTGTTATTTGATTATGAGAAATCTAAATGCTGATGTGAGGATGAATTCATAAAAGCGAATGAGTCATTTGTATTCAAATTCTCCTCCAAATAAAAGTCTTTGGCAGAAAATTTGAAAGTCAATTGTCGTAAGAAGATTAAGTTTGATCGACGGCAGACCGTCAGACACCAGATCCAATCTTGTTAATGTAAAAGTTTCGAATTTGTGTGATTGCGTTGGGCCCAAGGTCGAAGCCAGGATCATATCTTTCGCGGTACCACCTCTTGCGAACGTCTAACAAACAACTGAGAGTGTTGTTGTCATAAGAAACCTACTCACAAATCCCTCGGCCCTTCGAAGACGGCATTCTGTACGTGCTAAAATGTCTTTCACACACAACACGTACGTTGTGGGGAACTAGGCCTTTTGTAAGGCTTCGTTTCTGAAGTCAAAGTATCGCCTCGATATACTGAGTTCAATTCCTCCAATCATGGAGTAGCTGAAGGGAGGGATAGATTCCTTCTTCGTGAAGAGCCTTACCCCTGTTTTTCACTGGTTGATTTCCCAGTTGTTTGCTGCTGTCCAAGTCGTCCATTACTTGAACTGGAAGAAACTTCACTGAGCAGCACAGGCTGATAGCACTTTCGTTCAAATCAAGGGCTCCTTAATGGTTATTAGTCTGCAGAAGCACGACATCTTTGTGCTGCTAGATGAAGAAACTCATGAGCTTTAGTCATATCTTTTCGTAAGTCGAAAACGCACGACTTTTGGAACCATTTGAGCCGTGTTTTCATCAAGATTTCATCCATGTCACACACTACCTCCTGGGCTACACCCCTCTCCATATCTTTCGAACTAGCTAATCCCAAAGTGTGACATAGCCCAAGTCAGCTACGCCTCCTCGAATGCATTTTAATACTTCTCAATCACTTCTGTCAACGTTGCTCCTTAGAGCTTCTAAAACAAAAAGTTCCCGCCCAACTGTCCCTTTTCATATAATCTACAAACTTCCTCCAGTTTCCAGTTTGCCGGCATAGTAAAAGTAGAAAAGAATATCAGCCTCTCCAAGTCATCGTCAAAGTCATTGACGAATCCTTAAGTGTCGTCGCGTCCTCCATTGCCGCTAGCTGCTCTTTGCTGCAAGTGAACTGTTAGCGCCGCCCGGTGATGTTTTCCTCTATTCAAAAAGGGCAGGAAAAAAAACTTTTCCATTCATTGAAAATAGCTCTCTTTGTGTTTGGCCAGGGATAATGAGAATCGGAGGGGCTTGCCAATTTGCCGTTACAACTAAAAGGTCAATTATGTTGCTGCGCTAACTTACAGCAGAATTAACACACATACCCTTTGACAGGATATCGAACTGGTGCTGTAAAGTAAAGCCTTTTCGTTTCTAGGTTAAGTGGAGCGAATGAGATTGCATTTGCATTCGCAAACAGGATCGCACTAGTCCTGTGTTCCTTACAATCGCATGACCATAGAAAATGGTGTGTAATTTTTTGCGGCACGCGCATTTTATTTTGTAATTGGATCACGTTCTTTGGTGTAATCAAACTTGTCTGCATCTGCATTTCCATTGGGAGGATATGCTCTTTCCTTTGGATGCCGTCATTCGACGGCGAACAGGTTAAGTTGGGTGTACCTGCAGTTTATTGGATTAAGTCTATACCTTGAAATTGTGTTGGATTGGACTTAGGCTACGTTTACACGTGAGTTGAGTCTGAACTAGGAGCAAGTTGACTCGCCTTGGGTACGTTCTTGAGTGCAATCGAGTTTGAATTGAGCTCAACAACGTTCTTCGGTCTCAATAGACTTAAAGCATCAAAGATTGGTACTGGGTTTGAACCCAATTTAGACCGATTTATTCGATAAGATCGTCTTTGAACCCAATCAGAGTAAAAGTGTTTTGGTTCACCCACTCGACAGTCAACTTGTTGCCCCTAGACTGATGATAGACAGCCTCTGCCTACTCCTTAATAACTCTCCGTTTCTAAACAATCTTTGCTCCTGAATCCAAATTTTCAATAAATAAACAATGAAAGCTTAAAAGATTCTCTCAACCCATATGCTGCTTCTATGCGAACAATTAAAGCCGTCGAGTTTCGCAATAAATCAATTTGAATGTTCGCTTAAAGGATATACAACAAAAGGAACAAAAAAATAAACTCATTCTTTAGTCTTGTCAAGAGTGCTGTCATTCTGACACACGGCAGTGGTGAATAGTTGAAGGCAAAAAAATTAAAAAAATCAACCAAAAACTGTTGCAACAAAATTTATTTCATTTCGTTTACAAACTCGTGCGGCGTTCACCCTCATCACACCCTTTTTTTTTCAACCAGAGAACGAAACGGCTTGACCATGCATTTTTAAATTTTCTCACAGAGAGAATCCTTTTCTGTTGATAGATTCACTCGAAAAAAAATGAGAGAAACAAATACGAGTACTCCCGCATATAAAATTGGGTTCACACTTCACGTAAATGTTAGTCGCGCGATGGCTACCTATTTCTGTTGAATTTTTTATCTCTCTTCTGCTGATGCTGGAGTCATCCATTCATTCACTCACAGTCTTTACACTATATCCTTTTATTTTTATCGAAATTTGCAGTGAATTTACGAGTACGTACTGCAGTACGACTGTCGAAAGTCCTGCGGATGGATTATAGTGAACAAACGAGTGCATAGAGAGTTTTTGTTTTGAAAGAGGAAGTAGTAACACCTGTTAGGCTTTGCTTTTTGAGGCACAGAAAAACTGCATTAATGAACTCCTGGAAAAAAGGGCACATCCTTTTCATCGAAAACCTGTCAACAAGTTACTCTGATAACTCTTTCTTCAATCATTCCTTCACTTCGACAGCTGTGAACGTGAGGTATGTGAATTGTGAAACTGTGATTTCAAGAGCAGTCAAGTCCTGAATCAGGTGTCAAACCCTTCTCGTGGAATGTCAGCCAGAGTGGTCTTATTTCTAAGTGAATTGCTCGTTTAATCACCGGCAAACAGAGTGATTTGAAGTCGTGATTGCTAAGTCGTGAATTTTATTCCCCTGTGTCCAAACTGTGAACGTGAATTTTCACACTGCGAATTTGTTTATCTGCATTTCTTACATTTTATTTCCCATTTTTGTGCACAATTTGAAGGCCTGTGTCTCGAGTTCCTTGACTGCTATCACTCCACGTGAAGAGTTGTGAAGAGTCGTTGTTCTTTTTCCGTGTTTGTCAGAGTTTTAATTGGATTCAAATGCGTCCCACTTTTACTTCTCATTTGATGGAGAGTGTGACATGCTCCACGGTCACTGAAAAGTGAACCAACACGTGGTGGCTTCGTGCAAAGGATAACTCCTTGTTTTATTATAACAACCTTTTATGCCATTAATACAACACTGAACAGGGTCCTTAAAATCGAGAAATAAAATGCATCCTTTCCTCTGCGCCTCCCCCTCGATGGTGGGAATAATCCTTAATACGCATTTTTACACTTCGATTTAGCCGTAAATCGATGGTTCTCCTCCTTTCGCCTGTTTTGCTCCTCGTTCGGATTGACTTGTTGTTATGGTAATCGGTTTATCTTTATTCCAACAGTAAAAGAGATTACCGCGTACACAGGGAGTAATATTTGTGTTTCGCATTGACGCAGGATTATGAGGAATGTTTGTCCTTTTTTTTTTTTTTATGCCTTGCCAATGGGAAGCTTAAAGGACTTAATGGTCAAATGGAATTAATTTTTTATTAATTGTAAAATCCGACAGTAAAAAGGCGGAAATAGAAATCGTAACATTCTTTTTACTGGCCAATTATTCCTCAGGGAATTTAGACATAAAACCGAGAGAGAGAGAGAGGGAACAGGTGGTCGTGATATTGAAAAGCCACATATGGCTCATGGCTTGTGGCTTGTTGCATGTTTAACAAGGAGAAAAAGAAAAAACACTAAAACACTTTTAAAACATCTAGATGTCAGCGGAGTTTTCTCCCAACACAAGGATGCCAAATCAGCAAAAAAAAACACCGAGTAATTACATCCTGGCGATGTATGACAAAACTTTGCGCAAACTTTGCCATTTTCCTCCCACCCCGCCATTAGAGTTTTAATCCTGTGAAAACCGATAAGTGACACCCGCCTGTATATCCTTATCGAACGAACGCGGCGCTCACTCTTCGGAATAAATAATTAAGGATTATGAGACGACAAAAACTTTGAAACCATACTCTTGGGCAGTATGTGACCACATCACCATGTTCCGGCACGAACTTTATGCTAAATTTTCTTCTGCACTCCCCTTTCCGGGTGCTTCCGCAGCTCCTGTAAGAAGTCACATTCGTTGAGCGAAAATTACGAAACCCATCACGTTCGGCCTCGTATTATCCGCTGCTAATGAATAAGGGGGCTGTTACACTTTGTTTTTTTTTTGCTAAAAAAAAGAAGAAAAATCCCAAGAAGACCGCTGCTACCTGACCCAATTTTTGAAGCACCTCCAAGGCATCTTCCATTCGCACTTAATTTTAATCTTTGCACTTTGGCTAGCTTTGGGCGCTGCAATCATTGTCACTTAACACAGCAGCGGCAAAGGATCCATAGGGACACCAAGGATATATCATTTGCATTTCCCTTTTGGCATCCAAAAAAAAATCTCTCCTTTTTCAGTTAATCGCTAGGGAGTAACAAGTAAGATGAAGGAAAAAAAAAAAAAAAGGTACATGGAGTAATCAGTGGTCATTAGGTTGCTGGGATGCGCTCATTTTGCGTGGGATGCTTAAGCACGTTAACTCTGAGAGCGGAGGACATTAGCATATTCTTAGGGTGTATCCGGAGTAATGGCTAAATCGTGTCAGACTTGCTGGCGGCGGCACGGGAAGGGACACGGCGAGTAACTTAAAAGTGGAGAAAACTTTGAACTTTGGCGCAAATGTGTAGGTGGACGTGGGTTTGGCTTCGACTTCGACTTTGGCAGACGGCGCGAACGTGAGTGGTGTGCTAGTCACGTGGTGGTCACGTTTTAGGCATATTTAAGCTACGTGAATTGGCCTCGGATTGGTGTAAAGGATTTTGTCACGAAGTTTCTTATTTTGTCGGCTGTTTAGAGTGTAAAGAGGGATTTTTTCTGTTTTTCTGGCGTCGATTTAATGGGATGCAAGCCTTAATGTTTTGTAAAGTTAAATCTTTGTGTGTTCGTTCTAGGGAGCGGGGCGTTTATTAAGTAAGTCGTGCATTCAATTTAACAAGTTAAGCGGCTTTAAAATGGGACATAATGTAGTGAACAGATGGTTCAAAGGCAGATTAGGAGCAGAGGGTAATGTCTTCTGCCATTAGCAGGATTTAGGTTTGTTTATGGACTGGTTAGGGACTTGGGGATTACCTAATCGATGCGTAGAACAGTTGTTACGTCAGTGGTTGATTCGTAGGCACAGGTAGAGGCAGATTGTGGTTGCAATTAGGGCGGTCTTTAAGAGAAGCTTGTTGGTACACATACACGCAATTTGACAACTTTTTCATTCATTCATTCAATGTTGACAGCGATTTGTTCTAAAGGAGCACTCTGTTCTATTTGGTATTGGGTACTTCTAGCCTATGTGCAATGAAACTGTATTGAGTGGTTGCACCCTTGACTAGTGGTTTGCTCATTCCATGGCTGACAGCTTCTCAGGTTTATTTTCAACATTTCCAACCACCCTTCCCGCGAAGCTGTTCATTACTTTAATCTCCATTGCCTCTATTTGCCACTATAATCCTTCTTAGTGCTTCCAATCGACTCAGCTCAATCTAGACGTTTGTTATGACGTATCTTGTATCTTTTTCCTCCTCTTCTGAGGATTTTGGACAAAAGCACGAGCTGTCGTGTCCAAATCTGTGAAGGCATTTTCTATAGCCACCATGGCCAGACAGGACCGCATAAGATGACAATTAAAGTCCCCATGCGTTCTTTTTGTCCAAGCTTTATTGCTAGCAATCAGTTTGTTAGTCCATCTATCCCTATTTGGTAGTCTAGTCTCACCTGGTTTATCAGAGATCTGAAGATGTAGCTTATTCTTCCTCCTTTACCCTCCTGGTGAGTCTCTGCCTCCTCTCCATCTCCTCCCCTGTATTGCTTCGGCGTCTGTATGATGTCTTTATGACGATTTTTTGAAGCCATACCGGTCGTATATATGTCAAAACAGATGTCAGCATTTGTCAACAAGCAATCTCCATGTCACAAGTCCTGTCACTCTTTACGCCTCAATCAAAAATAATTTGCCGCTCCTTATTGCTTGTCAAGGCTATAAACTTAACTAGTTCTGCATCACTACAGGCACTTGGCCCACATCCCAGCTCCTGATGACCTGCATTAAGGAAAACTAATTGAAATCGAATAGAATTGCTTCCCATCACAAGAAGCATCCAGTTACCTTGACTTCAAAAGAGGTAATCTGCATGAAAACAAGTACAATGATATAACAATGTTTTGCTTTCCATTAATCCTTAATCCTTAATGGTTTCCTTCCCAAGAATAAACTCGGTTTTACATTCCAACCTCCTGATGGTGATTATGATTTCTGGCCACTAGTCATGCATGTGCATCAGTGTTTTGAGAGGGTCCTTCCTTTTCCTTTTGCCCCAAGTTGGAAAGTTTCGTAATTAAAATTTAAATAAATTATAAGATTTGCAGAATGCAGACAGTGTGCCAGGCGGCCGGCGTACTCTAGGTTTTTGCAATTTAATTGTCATAGTGCACCAAGTGGTCGAATGCTACTGAAATCTTCACAGTGACCTTTTCGACAGTAGGTACGTACACATCCTTGGAAAAAGAATGAAGAAACGACAGTAGAAGCAATCCAATGCAATTAAAACCAAAGTTAGTTACTTTGGCAAACATTCTGTAAAAAAATAAAAAAGTTTTTTTCTTTACTTTGAGTTGTATTACAGTTATTTCGATGTTTTCCTTATGGCATTCCTTGTTTAATTTAATTTTGTTAATTGGTTTTCGCTCCTTTTGTCTGTCTCTCTTGCTCCTCTTTGACTGGCAGGACAGTCGAAGGGACTGTAAAGTTATTTTTAAGTTTTCTTGTAATATAAACTGGTGTCTAGGATTCAGGTCAGAAGGTTTGAGAAATAGTAATTCAATATGTCGCGGTTAGAACGAATTATACCCAGAGACCAATTTTATCTTTAGGTGTTCCACAAGCCTTCGTTTTAGGTCCTCTTCTTTTTGCTTTTAATGATAGATCAAGTGCTCGGTGCAGGGACGTTTGATCTTCACTTATGATAGCTCTATCGTCTGCAAAGAAGAACTCCTTCAATCTAGAACTGAAACAAATAGCAAAGGACTGAGGATGCTCCCCTGGTGGACACCGACTTTGATTGGGAACTCTTCGGTGACTCCTGCTTGGCATCTTACTCTTGTCTTTGCATGTCTATGACGTTGTCATCTTGTCTCTTGGTTTTTCTGAGGACTAGAATATCCTTTTAAAGGTTTAAGCTCTTAAAGTATACTAGTACTCTATTGCTTTCAATTGACCCTTCCTTTAGAGAATCATACCCATCTTTAGAATTCAACTTTGGAGTATTCATTTACTTCGCAGGCTGCGCAGCGTGAAACACTTGCCCTGAATCATTAACTACTATCTTCAACCCACGCTACTATGTAATCCTATTAACAGGAGCACTACTACTCAACAACACCTTATAGCTTACTTTGGAACTTACTTTCAAGTTCCCTCCACGATTCGCACTTTAAGTAAAAATTTAATTCATTTTCGTATATCCATCCACAGTGTTGCTGTTGCTGTTGATCCCCCAAGGGGGAAAGAATAAATGTGTGTGTGCGGCAAAATGAAAAGTTTCTCTTTGCAACAATTTGATCCATGTGTTGTGGGATGAACATAAGTTTTCGCCAAGACGAGAGAAGAAAATCTATGAAATCTGTCAGGTCTAAGTGGAAATTCCATTAAAAAGTTTTTCTTTTACATCTTTTTCATTTCTCATCCCGATTTTATTCAGTCGTATAGTCGCAGTAGGGACGCATGTGTATTAGGAAAGATTGTATCTGTATCTCCATTTTGCAACATAGTGTCGTCGTACAACTTTTGGCCAACACATTTTAATCACACATAAATTATAAGGCTCTCTCTCTCTCTGGAGGCTTGTGCATATAAACAACTTCATCTGGCAGTAGTACCACCTTCCGTTTAACATACTCTATAATGCAAAGATTATCACACACACCCACAATATGTTGTAGATACATTTTAGCCTAAGACAATATGCTTAGTATGAATCTACTACGACCATAATGTGCAGGAGGAATCTTCCACTTAAGCGGAAGCCAATTGCCTCTTAACGACATTCTTATGCTAAGAAATTCTAATGAGAAGCACTCCTCCTGCGTTCAGAGGCACCGAATCCATTGTTACTTCCCGACTAAGTTCGACCCGGTAGGTACCTCAAAATTAACAATTCAAATTTTAATTACGGAACTAACCATTTCGTGGTGTCGGTTGAAATTGCAACATCTCTATCTCTCTACCTCACCGAGGATGTCAGTTTGTATGGAGTCCTTAAAATGTGTAGTATGCAGCACTTAAAGTAATTTCTTCATTACAAAATAATGGGCGAATTGATTCGAAAAAAGGGGCAACAAAAAAACCCACAAGTGCATCGAACAATTCCCACCACATACACACCATTTGAATAGGGCACTAACTAAATTAACCGTTATTCAATTAAACAGCGGTTATTCGACTCTCATTCAAAAGGCACTGTGAAGTGTGCGGTTAACTATGTAAGAGGAGAAGGGCGTTTGTCTATGTATGGTGTACGTCCTTAAAAGCAAATATAGCAAGTGATACACAAAGGCAGCCCCATTCACATTGCCTTGGAAGGACTATATAACTGTTAAATGCAATTAGCATTTAATTTGTGATGAATACTACTGGGCGCACCCTTGCATTAAGTCTCTGGTTAATTAGAGGAAATCTGCAGTTTAGATACCAAGGCTGTTATGATGCAACTCGAGTAAATAAGCACGGTTGGTTGGCTTTTAGTAGATAAAAGGAGAAGGTGAAGCTATTTATCTAGCAGAATGAGGCACTAAACGTGGTAGTTTTGATCAGTTAAAGCGTAGCTAGTAGCTTTAAAATAGTACACAAGGACTAGGGTGCATAAGATTGGAGCTTAAGTTAGTTACATTTGTCTTCTTTTTCGATGAACCTTAGATTTATGGGTCACGATTCCGGATATGATGTCTTTCATGCAACTTTCTGAAATTGACGCAGCTGTCTTGCTGTATGGTTGATTAATATAGTGTCTCAGGAGGCCTATAACAGCCTATTCCTTTACCGTGATATGTTTTTTTTTTTTAAACCAAAGCTCCTCCAAAGTCTTCATCTCAGTTGTCAGACGTTTTATACACTGCGGAACATTGTGAGGGACAAACAACTGCGGCATAGAACCTAGGACCTTTTTTTTACAGAAAATAGTAGAGGTAGAGATTCCCAAGGCTGAAACAGGGCTAAAAAAAACTTGTATTTTCCTCGCAAAAATTAACTTTCCACGTAATAGATATTCTAAGTCTTCTCAAAACCCTGCTTCCACTAACTAACCACGTATGTATATATATTTATGTATATGACTAACATAGTGATTTTTTGATTTATATCTTAAATGTTGCCAATTCGAAAAAGAATTTTTTTAAACGTTTTTAATAATTTTATATAAATGCGTAAAAAAAAAATATTCTGATACCTTTTAAAAAAGTCCCATCACTAACTATCGATATTTTCCCCATCAGTTATAATCGATATTTGTCCCATCACTATCACTCATCCCAAATGTCAAACAGTGTCAGTGCATGATCGATTTTGTTCGGTTCGGTATCGGTCGCGGTGTCAGTTTGGAAAAATTGCGAAAATTCTTAGAAAAAATATGTTTTTCGGAGAAAATCTTTTGTTTTTAATAAAATTAATCATTCTAGTGTAATGTGTGATTAGTATTCAAGTATTTTTTTTTTGTAGAAAAAGTGTTTTTTAACGTTTAATTGTGTGAGACAAGGTTCGACTTTTTTTTTTCTTTGTCGTTGGTGGCTCTTTCTACTCGTTACTCGTTTGACGTTCGTTAAATTTTGGAGCTGAAGGAATTTAAATTCAAATTTGAAACATTTGTTTCTATTTTGGGTGAGTGGTTATTTTTATTTTCTAGTAACTAAAAACTAACTGTGTATCATAATTATTTGCTGTGCATGGATAGAAGTAGAACTGCTTCATCCTTTCTGTCTGCATCCCAATGATGGGAATAAGGTGATCTCAGGTGCTTTGTGCTTTGGTTCTTTGTGTTTTAGTTTCTTGGTCTCCTTTCTTTTGGATGAGGTTTCTTGTTTGATCCATCAACAAACGATTACTTGCTAGATCTGTCCATAGTTCCTAGGTGTTGCTGTGACTTGCTTAACTATTGAACTCAGTAGTTGTATGCTCCTTTCCTTCCATAACCCAGAGTGATTTGTTGTCGGCATAAGAAGACTTTTTCGATCTGAATATTACGCTGTCCAATGGCTTTAATGGCCCTTTAATGTCCAACAAAGCTTAGGACATTAGGTTCGTCTAGTTTCTTTGTCTTTAAAGTCTGTGCCGCTCTCTTAAACCATCGTTAAACCTCAGATTGGAATATCCTAGGTCACTCGGGACAGCTTCTGGTTTGCAGAAAACCTTTTCGTCGGGGTAACGTTATGTCCCCTTTAGACCCCCCATTGTGGTGCCATGTCCATTGATCATGTCCACTTCTGCTTCCTTGTGAAAAGGACGGAGTATTTTTTATAGAACCCTATGTAAGGTACGACATAGTCATTTGTTTTATAGAGGCCATTTGATCTACATCTTGGATAAAGGAGCTTTGCCTCCAGGTGTTTGAATGCCTAAGGACCATCGTCGCTTTCCACTGCCGCACTTCCTTTATTCTACTGTAAAATTGTGCTGAAGGAAATCGCTTTAGAAATGAGTTCCTTGTTGGGAACCTAGAGTTAAACGTACCAAGGGCTTGTCGGCATTCAGACTGGCCGATGGGTTATACTTTCGTCTCCACGTCTCTATGACCTATGGCCTTAGCTAGCTTTTCGTTGCTCATTGTATAATGTTTACTATCCTGTGCCTTGGTTCATAAGGTGTTAACTTCTTCATTGTTAATCGTATGGTGTGCAAGAACCAGTGGTATTTGTGGTTGTTTAGTTGCTGCTTTCACTAGGTGAACTATACCTCTCCCGTGTAATTTGAAGTCTTGGCCCATCTTTGAAAAGACACATTTTTCCAACAAGTGAAATCGGGAAAAAAGTTGTCGATCTAACTCTCAACAACTGCTCCCGCTCCTAACTTTCAATTTTTGCGTCAAACTCCCAAAATATGTACATAATTCTAAAGAAATACGAGTTTTTAGAAAAAAAAAAAGCCCTCCAAACCCAAAGAATCTCATCTCTACGGATGGAGACATCCGCTTCCGTAAAGCTGAGAACTTTCTTTTTTTGTGGGCGAATAATCTACCTTTTCTCACCCCTCATTCAGAAGTCAATGGCTCAAAAACTTGTTCAACTTTTTGTTCGGAACATCCGGCAAAGTGGTGCCTATAAATAGGCATAAAATCCAGATAAATCTGTGTACTTAAGTGTACACCAGTACCCTACCCCCATACAACCATTATACACTCTATGATGTCGATATATAAAGTGAAAACTTTTCCCTAAAAACCTCCTTCCATGAGAACAAAACGATCGAAACGCTTTACATAACCGCCATATGGGGAATTGCCAGTCCTGGCACCATATTTCATCGCCTCCTCTCCTCACTAGAAGGAGGCACTTAATCGACTCTCATCATCAGGTCGTAATAAAAAATAATATTCCCTCGTCGTGAGTTATATAAATCATCTCTCTGTGAGTTTCTCTCGCGCTCTTCGATATAAATCATATCTCCTGCAGAAAAAAAGAAAAAAAGGATGACTGAGCGATGATAGGAGGACGACTTCGAGTCGACAAAATACCCATTGTAGTAGGACGTAAAGCTTGTAAAGCTAAAACAATTTTCCTTCGTTTGTGTGGTCTCTAGAATACAGTGGTACTTTGAACTTTTGATGGTGGCAAATATTAATTAATTTTCCACCCTTTTCGGGGGGAAACAGTCGGCATGGCACTAAGATAAACCCTTGCAAAGTGTTTGCTGTGCTTTCTTGTTTCTTGCTGTAATTCTATCACGGTAATGGAGGGTGTACTGGTGTATCCAGGCAGAGCCAAAGCAAATTATAGCTAATTATGACAGAATAACAAGGTAATGACTTTGTTTCAAATGTACCACCAGCCTCATGATCTTTGTGGGGAAAATAGTCTCCGTCTATTTGTGCTAATAAATTTAAGTCATTTGCAGGAAGATGAACTGGGAAGAGTGTCTTCCCATTTGGTTCCATTTTGTACTGTGTGTTTAAGTAGGAGTAGAAGTGTGTCTCGAAGGTTAGCTTGTGGTGGGTGATATGTCGGGGTTCAAGTACTTCGTATTGTATTGTGGGATGCTGCTCTTACTTAGACTTTTTTTGAGCTATTTAAAGGGACGCACTCCATTAGAGCCCTATTTTTCCTGAACGTAGTCCTTTCCTGCTCCACTTTCCGAGAAGTTTATGGGATACTGAAAAAATTCAGCAAGTAGTTGTCTGTGACAGTGGGTCTAAAGGAATCGTGGCTTCGATATTTTAGCCAAAGGCTTCTTTAAGAGAAAGGCAATACTCTGATGAATGTTTCTATAGTCAGCAGGAGGACCTTTAACGAGGTGATCATTGACTCTTTTTATGTTTCAAATGATATACCTGATTCACGTCTGTAATCCTTCAGCATTATAGTTCTAAACCATACCTTTCGCTAGTCTGCCTGTCTGTTTTCCTTGTGATGGCAACCTGGTTCTTGGACGTAAGACTTTTCACTTCACAGTTTAGTACTTCCCCATCATCCTACCTACTGCTCAATTGTTCGATTAGGGTCAGATGCAGATTTATAAGTATTCTTCCACTGGCCTTGGCTTACATAGGCTTCTGCTTGCTAGACAATAGTTGAGTTTCAAAAAGCTGTCGCAGTCTAAAAGCTGAGGAGACGTTTCTGTACCACTCACGGATTGTCCTGGAGAAAAGAGACCTCTTTAGCATTGTGTCTGTAATAATGAGGATTAGTTATATTGAATGTTCTCAGGAATACCCAGATGGCCGAGTTGAAGTTCCTTCTTGCATTGTATGGTGGAAAGACGTTGCACTTTGCAATGGTCCTTGTGTAGCCCCATGGACTTGTTTTTATTTCATATTACAGGGTTCTACTGCTGTTTAGTTAGAGAGAGAGGTTCGTAGGTGATTATGGGCCTGTTTATTATGGTCAGTAGCCAATCTATGGTTGTTTTTACATGGTAACGCCTTGCTGGTAGTAGATATTTTTGTATCGAGCTTCTTCTTCGTGGAAGCGAATAAAAGAACATGCATTTTTGGTGGATAGTTACGTTTTTCGTCCTAACCTTAAAGAACTCGTCTTCTAGGTCTTATAGGTGAGCCTTTTGGCACCAAATTCACTAAATCCGAAGGAAGGTTAATCACGAATTGCTTGAGCCATTTTCGTCGACTCTAGCCTTCTATATCTCACTGCTTAGACTTCTGCGTACGGTGTTGTAGCTAGGTCTTTAGTTTAAAGGCGGAGCAGAGCCTCGATGACGATTCTTTTAGGAAATCCGGCTTCGATCTCCACTGGCTTACAGTTAGTAGTTTTCTTGTTTTGTACGGAAGTTAACAAGTATCCTGCATGAGGATGAGGAATTCTACACTCTGTGTCTTGTTCCTCATACTTTTTCTCATCTCATGAATTCCACCTCACTTACATATTCTCATATTTTCAAAGGAGGTGTCGCTCTTGGAACCTCTACTGCCATAAACAAACTTCTTTAGTGCTTAGCAGAATGCCCAATGATTTTGAGTATTAATTCCAAATCACTTGCGCGCGAAAATATATCAAGAGCCTGCACAGACTTGTTTTGTCCTCCTTTCCCAGGACTAATAAGAAATAATTGAACGTTCCTCTTTCCGAGAGAAAAAAAATATTTACTTTGGAATAGATCCGCTCACTTGTTATCACAATCCACCCACACGTTCACTCTTCTCCTGCACAAGAGAAAAAAAAAGGATATGTGCCAAAGTATCCCGTAAAGATTGAAAAATTTTCCCATAAATTAAGTACATAACCGAAAATTCCATAAAACAATCTCTTATCGTAATTTAATAACATATCCTTCGTGCACACACACAGGCACACACGCGAGGGTAGATAGATGTATAAACTCTGATGTGTGTTGCGATAGGCCTTCGCTTTGCCTTGACTTGATTTCTTATTCCGCTACACACCCTATTCTTTTTGCGAAGAAGAGGAGAACAATAGATTTTTGCAGTTTAGAAATTTATGCTCCTTTGGGAGGTGGTGTAGTACAACTCAGAGAGGAGGGAGGCTATCTCCTTCGCAATAATTCAATGGAACCTATGACGCGCTTGGGATGAACTTTTGATCTTCACATGGGTAGGTGTGGTGTGTGTTTGTTTGGGTATAATAGAGGATGGCCCGCATGTGAAGGAATGTGTAGGCTTAGAGGATTTCGTGATTTCTATATTGCCTGCGAGCTGTCAAAAGGTGAAAGAGATCCAAGCGTTGGCTCTAATGACAGCCACACGGAAGGGTGGTGTTCTCTGTGTTTTCTGTTTTCTGTTTTCTGTTCTCTCCAGTGATTTAGTGACTTCAGGGTGAGTTATTGCGCGGTATAGATCGCTTCGTAAATTGGTAAATTGAGTACGTGCCGTATGGGTTGGGTTGGTTGTTCGGTCACGTATCCTTTGCCGGTTTTGAGGGACGAGTGCACAAAGAAACAGCAAAAAAAAAAAAAAAAAACAGTCGGTAAACGCTCTGCCGCCAGTGGTGATTCAATGAATACCACCAGACAGAAGAACTACCATATGTTGATTGTAGCCATTGTTAGGTGATTAGTTTGTGCTTTGGTTTGGTCATGTATGAATAATTTAGGTCAAACGAAACCCCCACCACAAAAAATAAAGGCTGAACAATGCTGCGTGTGAGGGTGATTTATGGGGACATGGAGAAAAGCTAAGCGATATTTCAGAGTTAAAGAACTATACTTTGCAGCTGCATGTAGTCGGAAATGTTCTTTTGTTTTATTACAGTAATTCTCAAAAACAAAATGCGATTTGGCCAAATATTTATTTTCTTCTAAACTCAACTTGTAGTTGCTCATTAGTTTCAACCTCTGTTTTCTCTTTTCATTTCAGGCTGGTTGGATGAAATATTTGAACAACGAGAGACCTAGACTCTGTAAGACAGGACAAAGGCAATGCAGAAGAATGGAGATTTATCAAGGATAATGTCATGTAAGTCACTAATTGTAAGCGTTTTGTACCTCTACTGTGTACAAACAGTCGAAGCTTAGTTTTTAAGTCAGTTGTATTGCTTTTCCAATCTTAAGATAGGATCCCAAACGCAGACTCTGGCCAATTGGACTGGCTATGTCTGGTTCCACCATCAGCTGAGAAAATACTTCCAAGGTATTAGGTTAGGTTAAGCTGCTAAGTTCGATCCCAGTCCTATGGTTTCTGTTTTTTTCTGAATCGATTTTCAATCTAACGACTAGTCAATTCCCTCGCTACAATTCTGTTGTATAGTAGGAGTATATAGTCAGTACAGTCGAAGTCATTTAGTTGGAATGTAAGAGCTCATCAAATTCCTCCGTTTTCCCTCGAAAAAGCCGTAGGTAGAACATCGCTGTTTAATAATAGAAACAATGTTGGTGAAAGAATGCAGCCTTGCTTCCGCAAGGAACTCCTCTTTGGACTTTGAGTTCCTCAAACAGATTTCTTCTGTCCAAAACTTTAGATGTGAACCCATCGTACGTAGCTTTGGTGATTGGCTATTAATTTATCTGAAATGTATCTCCTATCCTGCTCCAAATAAATACTATCCTTTCCTTTGCACTTTTCGAAATCGATAAACAGCAGGTGAAGTAGCTATCGATATTCAATGCTCTGCTTAGTGAGGATCCGCTGGGTGTTGATGTTGTCGACAAATTCATGAGCAGGTTCGGTCTCTTTTGCTCTTCCCTTAGCCACAACAGACATCATGCAGATATGCAATCGAAAATTGGTTAATTTCTTCCTAAGAGCTCCTCAAACCTTGGTAAAGAAGTTGTCATACTGGCTAGTAGAATTTCTGACTTCCTTAAAGGGTTCACGACCCTTTTAGAGTCTTTGCCTGAGACACGGCTACCTTCGATCCTCGGTGCTGCTTCCAGTTGTGAAAAGCAAGTTTTTTGGCATTCGGGACAGCTTGGTCTTTACCCCAAAGGTTCGGTCTTCCTCACAATCTCGAACCTGTGGACTATGACATGAAGATCCTCTTGGCTAGACCATTATTGTCCATTCGCTAGTCGGCGTATTTTGCCTTTATGAACTGCATCTACATCCTGGTACAGCTCCAAAGAGCTTGCGGTTGTATAATCTGCTCAATTCCTCTTCCTCGCATAAAGGACCTAATATCCATCGAAGTCTTATTCGCTTCGAGTTCCCTAATATTAGTTCTTCTCGTCCAGCACTTGGTTGGTTAGACCAAGAATAGATCCATTGTGCTGCCGATGTTTAAGGTGGGTGTTTCACCCTCTTACTCTGGGGACTATTAACTCCTTAGTATGAATGAGCCAGTCTTAGCCGTGCAGGCTTTGCTGAGATTGTTTAGATCGTGGCCTTTCTAATGTTGGCGACTGCGGAGCACGTGCATAAGAGATGGTCTCCTCTTCTTCTTCATTTCTACAGATTCTGCACGAGTCATTGTAAGGGATGCCTAGTCTTTGGGCGTGCCTCCTTCCTGTAGCACAGTGTCCGGTAAAGGTGTTTACGATTTTAGAGGAACCCTCTCTTGTGTTTTAGAAGTCTGATGGCCCTAGTTTTATTAAGCATGGTAGCCTTGCAGTATTACAGTGGTAGAGTTGTTCGTCCAGCACTTGGTGCCAAAAAATAGAACTGATAGGATGAGCTGTCTATATTCTGTAGAGAAGTTGGTCGAGTTAGAAGTTTTCAATGCAGCAACGGTTTGCTAGGGTTGTACTAAGTCCTTTTTGACACAGTTCTGGCTCAATCTCCTTTGCCCCAGGTCGACTTTTTTCCCAGTTTCAATTAGAAGTCCTGCCTTTCTGTCAACTCTTTCTTACCATTGCTTAAAAAAGTAGGACTTCACTATATGCTAGTGCTTCTGTTCTCCTATTTAGTAATGTTGGTCAAATGGCATATTACGTAGGACCACATCCTCAAATGGTTCGCGAAGATTCTCTAATTTCCCTGCTTCCATTTGTACGACATTGGTCGCAATTCCTACTACTTCAAAGATATGATTCACTTTGAGATATGATTTCTTTTTTATTCTAAACAAAATCTGACTAAATCTCCCAACAGTTTATCTTTGACTTGAAAGCACTTTAATATGTCCCACACTTTTAGTAGTACACCTTTACCTCAACCTCGCATTTAATTTTGAATAAACGCTCCTGCAAAGCGACGTTGTATAAATTAACCTTTCAGTCCTTTATGGCGTATGATAAATAGTTGTGCCTCAGGGAAAAAGGACGATGACATAAAAGCGTCCCCATTTTGTCACCAAGAGAGAGAGAAAGAGAAAAACTGCATTCCCCCATAAATATGTCTTATCCTTTTGAGTGCTTTGTCTTGCATGTGTACACACAAATATGTTTAATGAGGACGATTTCTTGAAAATTCAACCGAATGGCCTTTTCTTTTGTGCAAATGGAATGCAGCTGGGAAGGGGGAGGCTATAATGTTTGCCCTGAAGCTCCTATGTGTTGGATAATCCTTTTATTGCATGCCGTACATGCAGACCCAGTCATTCTGTTCAGGTACAAGGAATTCCTTTCTTGGCAGAGTAGTTTTGTTTCAATGCACTTTAATGACTTTGTAATGTTGCTTGTTAGAGAGGTGGAGGGGGAGAATAGGGGGTTCTAACTGGTGTCCTTGTTGCGTGAAAGGTTCCTCAAGACAATATTGATCAAAAACTGATTGCAAATATGAGCCCTTATTACCTTTCCTCGTTCACAAGGATCTACTCATTTCCAAGAAGACAGAGTGACAACAACCTCTCCCTTGTTTGAGAGAAAAAAATCCAAGTAATTGGCAATAAATTAGTCAAAATAAATGCACTCCCCCGAAATAAGTTTTTCATCCCATTTATAATCAGCAGACGCGTCGCTTTCTCAATTTCGTCCTCGTCCTCGTCCCCGTCCTCGTTATCTTTAAACGTTTGGCGGTGCAAACGACAGGCGAGAGCCTCTTTTTTTTTTTTTTGTTTTTTTGTTTTTTTCTGCTCGAAAGCAATCAGCCACCATCGGCGTTAAGTACGAGCCCTGCTCCTCACTGCCACCCTCATTTATTTGAATCATTTTCACTTTAATTATAAAACTTTTGCCGCCCAATTCAGGATGTAAAAAGTATACGAAGGATACGTACGCATTGAATGGCAAAAAAAAAGGATGAATTTCGAGAGAGAGCGAGAGCTCCCACGATCTTTTCATAAAGTTTTTCTTCTTTTCTTTTTTTGTTTTTTTCTTTGCCTGCTTTTCGCGAAGAGAACATTTTTGTTTCGGCAAAAATTCTTTTCTTCTATTTTTGCTCCTTGGAAGGAAAATTTATTTAAGACCGTTGTGCTGGAAAATTCCCATCAAAACCCGTAGCACGCTTTTGTTTTTTTCTTCACAAACTTACGGATATGGGACAAGAAGACATCTTAAATATCCTTATTAATATCCTCCCTGGTGGGTATATGTTTATTGTTGAACGCTTTGTTGAGCACTTTGCTTTAAAACAAAAAAAATTCGAGGGAAAATGTCAGTGTTAGCCGGGGTGAGGAAGAATTTGTATAAAAGTTTTTGCTACATAAAACAAAGCGAAAATATAAAAAACAAAAAACACATGAAAAAAGTAATTAATATAAAATCTATGATAAACGTTGCCGAAAGTATGTGGGCAAGTTTTATTAATAAACATTCCCGACGCGCGCGCGAGAGGTGAAAAGTTTATTTTTGCTAGAATTTTCGTTTTTTAATTAAACTGGGATTTAATGTGGAACTGGCAGCAATCAAGCTATCAAGCACTTGGACAGAGTGTGAAATTTGACAGACTTAATTTTGGTTTTTATCACAAAATTAATGAAAGTAACAGGAGTGGGTGATGTGACTCTGTGGCAGGCTACTGGGAGTGGGGTTTGAAGCGGGAAAACAAAGTTCTCTTTCGAGCGGCTGACAGGGGTTCTGCTATCATGAGAAAGCTTCGAAAAAACATCCTTTTTCCCTTTGGATTCGGCACACAACTGTAGGTTTCTTGTACGTGCAGAGATGTTTACCAAGCACAACACGTACAGTTGTGAAAACCTAGAGGCTTGATCTTCTTTGCGTATGGTCCAAAATACCTACCAAAACATTGTTTACAACAAGAGAAGCTCGGGCCTGTACTCAGTAACAACAAGTGTTCTTGTTAGGGGTTAGTGCTTCCCCATTTAGCTTTGAGGACTCCTCTGCATCCCCTTTCCATATGTTCTCCTTTCTGCCAATCATATGCAATTTGTTCTTCAAAATTTGTCTCGAAGTTGTCTTTCGACGTTTTTTTTCGCAAGTGTTCCATTGGATTAAGAAGATCCGGGCATCGAGTTGACCCCCTTTTTCTGTTGGAACCAACCTAAGAAGAATCCTTCCAATTGTTTTCTTGCTGCAAAATCTACTCAATTGGCATTTCCTTTTCAGAGTATGGAAGCATAGTGTTTTCAAGTGTTCTGTCTTAATACAACGTTGGTCTGATTGTGGAAAACATGCCCAGTCGGTGATTCTAGCTTAAAGTTGGTAATTGATACTGGTTCCCTTTGGCCGCCTTATGTAATGTCTTCCATCGCTTCGAAATAGTTGGCGTTCATCACTCTAAAAGACTGTGTTCCATTCCAGAGGTTTCCTTGAAAACTATAGCCTCCTTGCCATATGATCTTTTGATAAACGTGCCTCCTTCAATGAACATCTTGAAGTCTGCTGTCTAGATTGACAGACTCTGTTTTTTTCTAGACTTTGTTTTGGCATCCTCTGAACGATTGGTGGCCTGTCTGATTTGGATACTCTGCACCTTGTTGATGGGCGTTTTTACTGTCTTCTCTCAAATTGTCGATTATAGGCGCATATCTTATGTTTATTCCTAAAGCGACTATGGTCGGATTCGACTGTCGTAATCGAGGTCAAGAATTGTGGTGACTGTCTTTTCCTTCAAATCCCTTGACTGCACTGCCAATTTTTGACTTCTACATTCTGTTCTATGTATGTTGTTGCTCGCTCTTTCTCTTTTTCTGTGAAAAACTACAAAACTTTGACATGCTGGGGCTAGAACTCACTATTTTTAGTCAAATTTCAACGATTTTCGCTGTTTTAGTCTCTGCGGGAACCGACCTAATGTGAGTTGTATGTTATTTTTACATTCGTTTGTAATTCACAGTATATTTTTTGTCTTTATGTGGGAATTCACCAAGTGCTTTTAGAGCGAAATTGGTTGGGACTTGAGCATTGAGCCTTCCATTCAATGAACTTCACTTTCCGTTTGAGACATAAGACACTTTCTCCCAGAGGGGTTCAACATCATCCCACCTCACATGATCTCCTTCTTTCGAAATCCTGAATTCACTGCAGAGTTCAATTCATATAAACACTTTTTAAGTACAAAATGGACAATACACAATCGTTCTTCCAATGGTTGGATAGAATGTGTTGCCGACAATTGTATTGTCTGTTTCCATGCAACCGACCGCTGTTGTATGGTCGCATAGTTCTGAATACACAACCTGTGCTGCACGCGACAGATATCATGGAAATGGTGTGGTAGGGTTATAAAAGGATAGGAAAGAGTTGGCACTACGTTTCAATAAATACAATTCATGGAGAGTTTACAGTATTTTTTGTGGGAACTGTCAGTGTGATTTTGTCTAGGTTTCGAAAGACTTAAAGCCCTTAGGGGTGGGTGCAACATTGAGGACGATATGTTTCCACAAATTGGTCTTCTGGCGAATTATTAACTACTTTTATTGTTGGCTTAGTTGGAGCTCGACCAGACAGTCTTTCGTGCGCCATGGACTTCTTAAATCTGCAATTGGACGGTTGCTCCTTATTCCCACTCATCCCTAGGTCCAAAAACTTGTGTTAAATCGAACTGGGAGTTCCTTCGCTTGATATTTTTCAAGTTTTCTCCCTAAGCATTGGTTTTTTAAGAAGCAAACCCCCAAACTTCCTTAACAAAAGGCCAACAGGCTCTTGAAAATATTAAATTTTTGACTGATTTGCCCGCGTGCTCAGTCCACATTCTCCTAATTCATCAAAGTTTTTGTCAAAGAAAAGAGAAGAGAAAATAAAAATCAAATTCCCCTGCCTCGCTTGACGTATGAAATCTCTAAAAAGTCCTTGAATATTAATATAAAAACCTTCGTGACACAAATTTTTCATCTCAATCTCTCTCTCCTCTTTAACTCGTTTCACCATTCCTCCGGGTTTCTGTTAAGAAAGATTCGAAAACTCAAATTTGGAGCAATCGCTCAAATGTTCTCCCTTCCCACGTGTGAACCATGTGAAATTGTGATGACGAAAGTTAAAAGCCAATTTCATATGAACATTGTACGGGAATGTATGTCAGAGAAATCTGTCAAAAGTACTTGACAAATTACGCAAGCCACCACCCTCCTGTCTCACCACTAGGATGAAATGGAATGATCTACTCTAGTCGTCCAAAAATCTCTGAAACTTTGTCTCAATTGAATGTGCACCCGTGAGTTGAGAGAGGGGTACCACCGCGCCCTCACCTTGCTGTCATCACGAGTGCACTCATTCAAAAAGGACACCGAATATGCAGTTAACATTAGAAAATGTTTTGCAAGAATGTTTATTCGTCTCAAGGCTTTCCTTCCAAATGATTTACTTCATCCTTAGCCGTGTGTGTAGAGTAGAGTAATGGGAAAAAGATTTATCATGGATTTTCTCCACCACCACCACCCACAGGAGGGGCGCACCACCTTTGGGATAATTTATATGTTTTGATTTCGAGCGAGAGCGGATCGATAATTTTCGTATGGCTTACATCGTAAATCCTTTTTAGCTGCCAGTCTGAATTTGTTCTGTTATGGTACTGGTGGTATTGGTGGTGGTGGGAGCGATGGCGCCAGAAGGATCCTTCTGCCTCTCATCCTTGCATTGTCTCGACGGCTGTCGAGCTGTAGCTAGCTACTTTATAATATACATTTTGCAGGAAGAACAAATTTACTGCTCTCTCTTGTTTCTTCTTGTGGCGGTGTTCTATGGTTGAAAGATGATGTTCATCAATTTTGACGTATGTTCCTATTGCATGTTGTGCTCCTTTGGCATTTTTTGATAGACGTCGTAGGAGGAGGAGGAGGGGAAGGTACTATTCAGGTAAGTCCTTTTGACAGCATCGTTTGTGCATATGCTGCCTCTGGGACTATAGGATGTTGGTGGATATTTTGTCATTTTGTTGAGAATACGTGCGCTTAGAAGTTTATAGGTACTCTCGAGGGCGGCGGTCGGCGGTCGGCGATGAATCACCAGTGGGGGAGGACAGTAGAAAAATATAGCCATTTCGAGGTAATTTGCGTTGCAATAATAGCTGGCGGTGATTTCGGAAGACAAATTACATTTTGATACTGTCACCGGGGGTAGCAGGTTCTTCTTTCTTGGGGGTTAACGTCGCTCTGTAGTTAGTTCGGCTTCACAACTCGACATTTCGCAAGCGCCTAACAAATCTACAACAGAAAGATTCAAAAACCGTCTGAGCTCTTTAAATGCTGTGTACAGTGTTGGTCCCTTCTATTAGTGCAAAAATGTATCCAGCTAGGGTTTGACCCATAGACAGATTGATGAAGCTGGTGGTGGTGCGCTGCGACCTTATTAAACCTATTCTTCCTCTAGACTTCGGCCCAAGTTGATGTGATTCTCGGTTAGACCAGTTCCTATTGGATCCAAAGATGGTAGATCATTCTTTGAGCCCTCAAGCAGGTTCTTCTTTTGTAAATTATTGCGCTTCTCATTCGTTGAGGTGATATGTTCCTGTTTCTTTCATGTCCTTGCTAAAAATGCCCATCGTGTTTCATTTTCCAGCTTCCCAAGGTGCTCCCTGAGTCTACAGTGTTCTGTGAACATGTCTGTCAAGCTAGCTGTTCTGACTTAGGCAAATGTTGCTTCTTTTCCAACCCACTAGTTCTCTGGCTTGTCTCTAATGGCATTCGTTTTATCCCACGGTATCACCCTTATCTGGCCGTGCTTTGGTCCTTTGTGTGGCTTGGTATTTACCTCTTGTTAGGTCCTATAATAGAGTTTGTTTTAGCCCTCAAAATGCATTGGTCAGAGTTAGGTTTTTGGGACTTGAAGTCAGGCTTACTCTTGAATTACAATCAACTTTCCACAGTCCAGAAGCCTGTTCCTAATCTTTACATTTTGGGTACTGGAGTTCGGTCTTAGCTTAAAAGGAGATGTTAGTTACTTACATACCTACTTACCTGGGTAACCTGGCAACCTGGGCCTCAACCCCCTTTCGTTGCACACGCCTATTGGGTTGAGGTTCCCACCACTCATTTGCGTCACATATCGCAAGGTCGTCCTCAAGCCCTCCATTCGGGTTGGTTTCAAAAACGTTCCACTCTGCCTGACGCAGCAATCTTAGTCACTGTATACGAATTCTTCTATTAACCTCGATCTACTTGAATCTGCTTTTACACTCGCCGTCTATGCAGACCAGTTGAAGAACTTATCTCTCAAAACAATGAACGGCATCCTCATTCGATTTTGCCTCTGTGCCGTACAGCAGGACTGCGCTGATTAGTGTCTTACAAAGAGCTACCATAGTAGGTCAGCAGTTCAAGATAGAGCCTTCTTAGTCCATAGATACACCGATTGGCAAGAGTGATTCTTCATGTCATTCGCGGACTTCACTATAGAGCCTAGGTAGATGTTATGAAATGTAGTATCAACATACTTCCTTTAAGTGGAATTTCCTCTAAATCTAGACAACAGAGCGACGCTAATTTGTTTCGGAATCCTTTAACCAGTCGCTGAGAGTTCGCATGACAGAAGAATAATGGTCACGCTAAACTCAGTTCAATACTTCAGACTAATTCCTTCATATGGATGGCGAGGGTTTATCCTTGTTTGTAAATCGGTTGAAGAAAAATGAGTAATCCTTTTTAACTTCGAGCAGTATCTTTTAATCGTCCTTTTCTCTCGGTCCTTTGATGTGATAAATCAAGCGAAACAAACGTCTTGGCGTCGCTGCATTTTGTTCTCTTTTGCAGCAGCAGCAGTAGTACATGATTAGGGTAACTCTCTGTAAGGAGGAGAGAAGGGAAGAAACACAAGTCGCATCAGTCATGCGATTAATCAAGTAAGCAGGTGCTAAACTTGCCCCACATCAAAGTTATTGATGACCCAGAACACACCCTGTGTATTTGTGGGCGGAATTTCTAATGAGTAATCGTGAGAAAACTTCTCGAGAGGTTCTTCTACTTCCTTCCATTTGATGTGATGCACAAGCAGACGTCCTAGTTGTCTTTTAGTTGACAATTTTTTTTTTTTTACAACGAAGATGAAAGACAAAAACTTTCTGTCCATGGTTTGGTTCAGGTGTTCAGTTGGTGCTGCCGCCGCATCCGCATCCTAGAAGACGTCGATGATGGATGAGCAGATCAGACAGACAAATGCTCAAGCACGCCCTTATTCCATCTCCGCCCACAAACTGAACTCAACTGCACAAAGGCAGAAAACGAAAGAGAGTCCTTCATACCGGATATGAAAATGGAATCCATTTAGAATGTCAATTGTCGACACACAGTTGCTTGTATACTCATACTAGCACCCTTGAGGCGGCGGAACAAGTTCCGTGTAATATTTCATTGCTCATACTGTGTGTTTTTTTTCAGGACATCTTGTGCATAGCGGTAATAGGAAACATTAAACACTAATTAGAGTTGTTTTATGCTTAACGAGCAGAGGTGTTTACACATGTACGTGTGGGGAGAGATATGGTAATACAACTGCGAGCAAACAAAGTGTCATTAAAATTATTTCGTCCTTGTGTTTCGTTTAGTTTTGCTTTATAGTTTTCTTCTTCTTCGTTTTTTCTTTTTTCTGCCACCAAGGAGGAGGAGGAGGAACAGCTCCGTGTTGTTGATTGTTAGCATACCATTAAAAAGTTCGTTTGCGCGCGAGTTGTATCGTTCTTAGAGGAGTCATTCGTGTGTGTCAATGTAATTGACTGCTGAAGAGAGTTCATGCTGGTTAGGGTGGTAATTAAAGTATAAAGGATCAGGTCGTTAAGTGTTTTTATTATCGTAATTTTGCTCACTTATTCGCTACTATGTCTTTTCTGCTAACTTGAAGCTTTTTTAGCTAAATAAACGAGGACTTTAGCAAGTCCTTTTTGCTCTATTGTTTAAGTCTGTAAACAGAATAGTGAAATGTTTGTCATTTGTGACTTGGCAGCTTTAAAAGGCTTTGTGATTACAAAGAAAAATGGGCGAATGAAGGCCAGGGAAGCTGGGCAGTCGATCAAAAAGTGTTTGTACTTTGTTGCCGCAGTAACACCTTTTTGGTTCCTTAAATGTCTTTCATTCGAAAAGCTGTGGGGTCCTACTTTAAAGTCCTTTTTCGAATTCTTTATTCTTTTCTTTACTTATATTCTATTTTCAATAATTTATATATTCTTTTTGCTAGGAAAGACGCAGGGTAGGAGACGCAATTCTGAAGCAAAATCATAGACATCTTGGAGGACTATTTCAGCTAGAAACGTTCACATCTCCGGAGGCAAGTGTCATTGGACAGAAATTCCAATTCTTTATACGTACACTGTACATAGCACAGACCTTTCCAGCAATAGGATATCTCTTCGCTTTGCCAAGGTAAATTTTGTTTCAGTTTCTTGACAAGCTTATAACAAAACCCTCTCTTCTCTTATTTTACAGACTTCTTTCCACATTCACCCTGTGCCAATCATCACCTCTGAAATCGAATGCCGAAGTCAACGAAATCAAGGCTGGACGCTATTTTTCATCGAGCAGAAACCGAAGAAGGGAGCAGAAGAAAACACCAACGTCAACACTTTCGATATCACTTTATTTCGTCTTTGCTTTTGTTGTTGTAATGAGAATTATGTATCACCCTATACTAACGATTAAAAATAAAACGAAAATCCGTTATTTAGAAGAAAAGTCGGTCTTTGTTTTATGACGCTTTGGTATCCGAAAACTAATTTACACACGACTTAGACAGAAAAACAACAAAAGCGATGTGTCACCCTGTAATTATATGGACGGCACATAGTATGCCACATTTACACCCTCAGACGCACATTTTGGTGTTTGTTTTATATCGCTAGCCCTCCCAGAACCGAAGATATTGGCTATGAAACATTCGCAAACAATAACCTACACCCCCGATGCCGGACACCACCCTGTGCCATAAATTATGTCTTACCTTATAAACATACTCCACTTTCTGACATAAATCATGGTCTTTGTTTCATGTCGCTAGCTGGTCTAGATCCCGAGCCATCGCCAAAAATCTGCTCGAGTTTTCATACAAAATTCTCCTAAACCACCAGGCCAACAGAAATTCCAGAAAAGCAGTAGGTACCTCTGCGTCTAGCGACGCCCTCTTTTGTCAAAAGCAAGCTTTCGCCATGACCTACAAGCTGAGCTTTGTTTCATGGCGCTAGCTTCACCTGAAGCCGAGCTATCAACCAAAATGTCTTTGAAAATTTGAGCAAAACACCAGGCCAACAGAACTGGTAGCAGGTACACCAACCATTCATTCTGGGAGCTCTCTGTGTACTGGTTTTGGCGTGGATTTGTTTTTGGAATAACTTTTCTGTTCCTCGATGGATTTTGATGATTGAGGTGTCATATGAAAGGGAATTTTCTTACGGATCTAATGGCGTGGAATTGAAGAAAATCCAATACGGCGGATCCAAGATCGGGGTTGTCCATTTATGCGTGATTTTGATCTCTCTATACAGCCTACATATGTCGATTGAACTAAAAAAAAACACATGTCCAATTGAACTACTCCCTTTGACTTAAATTTTGGTGTTTGTTTCATGTCGATAATCCGCTTAGAACCAAAGATATCGTCTGCGCAAAGTCAGGTGAAACTAGGGTCTCCCTTGCTGTTTAAACGAACAAAATTCTGGGCTGGGTGTCATCCCCTGGTCTCTGATTCGGGCGTAGATTTGTTTTGGCAATAACTTTTTTGTTTCTCAATGTATTTTCATGATTCGGGTATCAAATTAAAGGAGATCTTCCAAAGAATCCTTTTGACTACGACTTATGGCAATCCAATATGGCGGATGCAAGATGGCGGCCTTTCTATTCCTACCCCTTACACAAAAGAAGACGACCGCCATCTTGAATCCGCCATTTTTGATTGTCATAAGTCACATTTCAAACGATTCCTTGGAGCATGCCCTTTAATTTGATACCCCAATCATCAAAATCCACCCAGAGACAAAAAAGTTATTGCCAAAACAAATTCACGCGGAAATCAGTAACCAGCGGATGACACCCAGCCCAGAATTTTGTTCGTTTAAACAGCACGGGAGACCCTAGTTTCACCTCACCTTACACAGACGATATCTTTGGTTGTAGATGGACTAGCGGCATGAAACAAACACCAAAATTTAAGTCAAAGGGAGTAGTTCAATTGGACATGTCTTTTTTTTTAAATCCATCGACATATGTAGATCCTATAGAGACAACAAATTTGGGCATTATTAAACGTCCGCCATCTTGGATCCGCCATATTGGATTTTCTTCAATTCCATGCCATTCGATTCGTAACAAGATGCCCTTCAAAATGACACTTGATTCATGAAAATCGGTCCAGAAACAAAAAAGTTATTGCCAAAACAAATTGACCACAAGGATTGTGTCCAGGGGACTACCAGCTGAAAGGCAAAAAAAAGTCGTCAGATGGCGCGGGATACCTACTGCTTTTCTGGGATTTCTGTTGGCCTGGTGTTTTACGAGAATTTTTACAAATTTCAGTGCGGGATTTCTCGGCTCGTAGACCACGTAGCGACATGAATCCAACACCAGTGTGTAGACATGAGGCCGAGGTTTGATCTTGGGCGGGTCATGAGGGGGGAACGGGGGGCAAGGGGGCGGGATATGATGCTGATTTGTTTTTTTAAATAACTTTTCTATTTCTTGACCGATTTTCATGATTTAGGTGTCAAATTAAAGGGCATTTTCCACAGAATCGGACTTTGGACTGTGACTTATGACAATCCAATATGGCGGAAGCAAGATGGCTGACGTCTAATTGTGCATGGTTTATATTTTGTTTTAGCTGCTATGTTTATTGACACATTTTGACGATTTGTATGTCAAAGTAAAGGTCTTTGCCGCGTGAATGCATTGGAGGATGATGAGTTCATTTTGGCTTAAGCCTTTTACTCTTCTCCTCCAGATGAATCCAATGTTAGTCAATCAGACATCACACAAAGAAAAAAGAACACAAACACATTTTATACTTCAAAAATTTATATTTTCAAAAACGCCTATCCTACACAGATTTGGTTTTATGTATTTAAGTGTTTACTAAATACTCAAATGCTAACTATCTTTTGTCTTAACTATGTGTAAATTAAGGATAAGCAATGTTTATATTTTTGGTTCGATTAATGTTCGTTGGTCTTATTTCGTTTAGCAGTTTCATTGATA
The DNA here is from genome assembly GCA_949716465.1 of Chalcosyrphus nemorum. Taxonomy (NCBI): domain Eukaryota; kingdom Metazoa; phylum Arthropoda; class Insecta; order Diptera; family Syrphidae; genus Chalcosyrphus; species Chalcosyrphus nemorum. Next base: position 1,025,664 of record OX454335.1, on the reverse strand, counting down.
AGGATGATTTTGTTTGATGATACCATTGGTCTCCTTTTGGATGTCGTATTCACCACCATCTCCATGTCCTCCGAATACTTCAGCATTGTACTGCAAAGAAGCTTGTTTTTTTTAAGAATCTTAAAAGGATAAAAGAAAAAGTTAAATTACCTTTTTAAATATAGGTTTTGAGTCTCTGTATGCCTCAAGGTTAGACTGCATCCGCCGGTAACCGCAGGTTTTGGATAAATTCTAAGCCTCTTCCGTTCTCAGATTGTCCAGACTTTCGACTAAGATGTATTACATTGGTGGCCAAACATTGGGGAAGTCTCATTGTTCTCCGGTAAAATTCTTGTCAAGTTGTGCCTTCATCTATAAGGGAGAGAGATTTGTTGGAGTAAAGTAGTTTCGAAGCTTATAAGTGCTCATTTCATAGCCTAAATATGCACCGTCTTTTTCGTTCCATAAAACAGCTTGAATAGCCTAAGAAAATAGAGAAATACAATAGTTATCGTTTGGAAAGATTCTTTGATTTTTTGACAGTTTTTATGGCCTACTAATGAATGTTTTAAACTTTTGTGTCTGCTACAAACTGAATGTCTCGTGTAGTGGCTTCACTTAAGGCCATACAATGCATTTGTAAGCAACTTACTTTGGACAGGAGTCGTATAGAATTTTCATCTGTTTTGAGCTAAATATTATCGGCTTCTTTAAATCATTCAAGAGTTTTGTACCATTATTTCAGTTTTATGTGATCAAAGTGCTGCACAATTGGTATTACTCTAAAGCTAATCTTGGAGCAGCTGCCTCTTGATGTTATAGCCGAACCTGAAATATTGCTTTTTATTTTGACAATACTTTGGAAAGGAATGAAAAGACTTACTTGGTTACTTGTGTTGTATATTCAATTTGCACATTTCCAGTTCTGCCTTCTGTTGACTAAGGTCCTCTTTCACATTCATCCGCTGAAATAAAGAAGAAGAAACTATTAATTATTGTATTATTGAATACAGAAAACAGCCCTGTTATTAGAAGCTATGACTAGTTTAGCTGACCATCAAAATAATGGAGCATTTGCATTGCCAGTGTGAAGACTTACTACAAATGTGTTGCAAATCCCCACACGGTAGGCGTGGCTCAACAAATGGGTTAGTAATTGAATGCGATCGGACTGAAAGCTTAAAAGGAACCCACGTTATCCGATTCGACGTTTATTTCAGTTAACCATTTAAGGCTTGCGTCGTTCTGGGTTCGCCGATTAAGGGTTGGAAAGTTAGCCAGCCGATGCGGGATTATCAATGCAAATAACGTTCACCATGATCGCTATGTGAGGAAGCAAGACAGTCGGATCTGGACTACGAAAAATCCATTTGTGATCGATCTAAAAGAAGTGTGTACTTTGACAACACTTCATGGTACGAGCAAGGCCGAGCGGTTAAAGTCAACGACAAACGCTACCGTGAGATGATAGTTGAATTTGTTGGCCCACATATCAAAATATGGACTCAGTCAACGTGTAGTGCTAACAGGATACTGGAGCCTGCTCTTAAACTTTGGACGTAGAGTCTTAAACGTCGTATATCGCAAAGAATGGACATCTGTCGGACGAGTCGTTGACGTATTAAGAGGCTTTTTAAACCTCCATTTTTTAGATCAACAACTCAATACTTTTCTACAAACATATTACCGTCTCACATGTTAACGTATGGAACAAAGAAAAAAAATCTCTACACCACTGTCCACTCCAAGTCCCGTGCGCTGTAAAATACAACCGCGAGAATCAACAAAATCGAGTACCAGGAAGAAGCTTGTACAAACAGCTATAAACCCATTCCTTTTAGTGACTTCTTTCGGTGTAATAAGACATAATGCAGTAAATACATCTAAAGAGCTTTTGCTTTACTTAAAATCCAAACCAGCAGAGTTCTTAAAAATGTTCATCCTTTCACTTAAGCACCCTCCCACGCTTTAAAGGAAAATAAAACTCAATATGACTTTTTAAAAGAGCAAACAAAAACAAAGAAAAATGCGCTTCTTCCTTAATTTTTTCCTCCTCCTTATTCCGTTTGATCCCAGCTTCCCTTCTGAATTAATTACCACTGCAGTACGTTCTTCCCCCCATGGATCCATCAAGGTAATTCAATGGTTTAAGCGTATAAAAATGCATAAAGGAGAAGACAAAAAAAAACAACAATTTTAAAATCCATTTCTTTTGTAAAACTGAATCCCTCCCATTCGATGTTTGGGAAAAAATCCCCAAAGGGATTCAGTCACCCTCCCCCCCACCCACACGGACAAGATGTATTCAATCGACTTGTGTCACCTTTCCTCCCAACGGAAGTCAAAAAAGTGATTTCTACGGATGTACCTACGAATATGTATGTATGTACAAATTGGCACCTACACAGATCCTCTCCGCCCTCACAAAAAAAACTAACGACGAACATGAGCTAAATGAAATTCAATAATTGGAGTTAGTCGAGTTTTTTTTTGGCCATCAGGGATATTAACAGTCTGGCGAGCAAGATTGGATTTGAATTTTTAATTTTTTAATTTTTATGAGACTTTTGGGTGAATTTAAGTGGTACTTGAATTCATTTTGAGCAAGTCGCGCAAAGGAGTAAAAGGAGTAATCAAGAAGTGGTCCCGTGGTACTAGTCGAGGGTTTTTGGGGAGTAAAGCAGCTTTTTGTCTTTTATTTTGCAGATCAAATCGTAAATTAGTTCTTTTTTTCTACAAAAGAGAGGCGAATGATTCAACACTGGCTCTTGTACATCATCTTTCGAGTGGAGAGTGGTTCAATTGGAAAAATCAAGTGAGAAGCATGTCGCAGTATTAGCAGTGCCCTGGGAACCACAGCGGTGATACGAGCCATACTCTACAGGGAATTGACATCGTCAGCAAACAAATGGCAGCTCAGCCATTTCCCAACGAAGGACAGCAGCCCAGTCAGATAAGGCAATATCCCCAACGTTTCTCACGACTATTGAGGCTAATCATCAATGGCACCACCTAGGCCAGTGCAACACGCCTAGGCTACTTTGGCGAACACTTAACAAAAGCCAGCTAAGACTCTTGAGACTCAGGAGACGAGCCTTCTTCAAAATAACAAGCATACTCACAGGAGATTGTTCTAATGACTTCTGTAGAAGCTGTAGAGACAAGAAAGAACAGACCATCACTCGCCACTATATAGAATGCCCAAGGTAAATAATTTTAAATGATTCTAAGTGATCTCAAAAACGCCTGCGATGCGCCCTTTGAAGAGTTATCATTATAGGCCAGAGATGCCGATCAAAATTAGGAATAGTTGTTAAAAATGTTTGCCAAGGTCCTGTCCTTTAAAGTAAAACAAAGAACTGCATTAGGGAGTTCAGGCTAGATGTGAGATTCCCTAGTCGATGGGCAATAATTGATCCCCGAAGATGCCTACTTTACTTGGCTTGCATTAGAGGAAGAAGGAATTAGAAGTACATGACTTGCTGCCCTGGTAGTACAATAGACTAATCGAATTCGAATGTGTCAGTGCAGTGTTATAAAATTTGATCCCACTGATGTGGTCTGGAGACACTAGTCCAATAAAATTACAGCCTACGGTGTAAGCATGGTTTATAGCAGACCCGTAAAGTACTTAAGTATTGCAGGACTTCAGTCCTCTTAAGTACAAGTACTAGGTTGTGGTACTTTTACTTCAGAACCCCGGTACTGGGACATGAAAAGTGCAAATACAATTATTTTTCAAGAATTTAGGTGCAAGTACATACTTTCAAGTACTTGCTCTGCACTTCCAAGTACTTGAGCAGTACATTCTAGTCCATGTTTCAAGGGAATCGAAGAATTGATCAAGTACTTGAAAGTACTGTTCAACTACTACTTAACTTTGCTTCTGAAGTACGCGATACTTAGTACTTGTGACAAAGTACTTGGAAGTACCAAAGTACTGAAGTGCAAGTACAGTACTGATTCTGATTCTTCTACTTTTGCTCTCTTTTATAGTATAGTCTGGGGCACCACAGTATAGGCTTCTCGGATCTTCACGTTGCGGACAGGTTTCTCTTTACATTTTTAAATTAAGTGATAAGAAACAAAAGAACAATTAGAACTCACTGAAAGGATCAACTCGAACAGAGAAGCACATCCTCCCCTCTTTAATAATCACACACATGGCAGCACGTCCTATATTGCGCTCTGAAAATGGTAATAAAGTCTAAATCCACTCAAGTATTAGAAATTAAAATGGGATATAGTGCGTATGACATAAAGACTTTCAATTTGGAGCCCATTTCGGATAAACTTTGTGCCATTAAACCTGCCTGCCTACGCAATTTGGCGACATAAACTATTGTTCCGACGTGACTTAATCACATCATTCTGCGATGCGATGCGATTCTCCTTAGCTTGTTTCGCTTGCCAATAAAACAATCAATAAGATTCCAATTCGCGCCAACACACACACACACACACCTTTTTCGTTACAAAATCCTAATCCTTTTGCAAAATGCGTTTGGAATTTTTTATGACTACTTTGTGAGCGACTCGCAATTTAATGGTAAATTCCCGACTTTAGCACGTATTCTCATTTAACCCAATAACACAGGACATTCTCCGCAAGGATAGAGAAATCAAAAATAATACAATAAAAGGGCTCAAACGCCCTTTAAAGCCTGTGCGACTTTAATAAGTGAATTGATAAAGTTGGCGGAGGAAAAAATGGTTTAACCCTTTTTCTTTTTGCAGGCAAGTTAGCTGCTAGCGAATCCGCTTAATTCAATTTTTCAGACAGTTATCCTCTCCTTTCTGTCCTACGAATGGTGGTGGTAGCAGTGGTGTAACTGTAATCCCTCAGGCATGATACAACAACTAAAGCCATACGAAATAATTATTGTTAAGGGCTGCAAAGTTGCACAAGGAGCGAGCGCCGAGGATATTATTCTTCTTGCTTTGCCACAGAAACGAATTCCACCAATTTGCTCTGAGTTTGCTACTTTCCTTTTTTTTGTTTTCTGTGTTTTTTGCTGCTACTCCTACTGGGTATCCTGTAGCTTTCGTGTTTACTAACTTGCCAGAGTAATTCAGAGATTTATACAAAAGGGCGCGGATGTAAGGTTTTTTTTTTTTTTGCTTGTGTGTGTATGCAAACAACTTGCAATGTCGAGGACTGCGCAGAGTATTCCTGGGGTTACACTCGGTCGGTATAGGTAATAAACTGCAATAAGGGGTTTTTTGACACCGAAGCTAGTCCCAGTCCAACTGTCTAGATACATGTTACTCTATGCGAAAATATTTTTTTAATTCCTTTTGCTAGGATGCCTACAAAAAGGAGCAATTATATCGGTTTGCGGTGCGAGAGGGTGGAGATAAACAATTGTGTTTTTGTTCAAATACTCGTACGTGTATGTGCCCGGAGATAAATAGAAAACAATTTTCCGTATAACTGCTATGAGTCACCGCAAACAAGGATTCTGATTCTGACTCTCTAAGGTAGGTACTACCAACTCCCACACAGCTGTGGGTATCATTGTGCTTTTGGCATTTTAGGAGTGAAAGGGTGGTTTTCGACTTTGTTTTTTTGGTTTTCTGTTGGAAAATCGGAAAACTTTCGAAATAAATCAGCGAAATGTTCGTGTTAAAAGGGAATTTTTGGAACTTTGTTACTGCACTTTGGATGCATATTCGAAAATACATTCACTTAAGCTTGGGTAACCCAGTTATGAATGGTTGTAATTCTGTGTTTGGAAAATGTATCAAAGGGGAGCATTTATTTTTGGTCTTTACGCGAATAAACTACGAACTTTGCGGTAAGTACGAGGGTTGGCTGACATGAAGGTACTGAAAAGTACTCAAAACTACTGTAGAGGATTGAAAATGAAAAGTACTAAGCAGTACTGAACAGTATGGAGCAAAATACTGAGCAAATACTGCAAAAGTACGAAAAAAATATTCAAAAGTACTGAAAAGTACTACAAAAACTAAAGTGTACTGAAAAGGTAGGTACTTTTTCAATACTATCTAGTACTTTCTAGTACGTTTTTAATACTATCTAGTACTTTTTCAAAATTTTGAAAATCCAAAAGTACTAAAAAAGGTAGTAGAAAGTACTAGAAAGTACTAGAAAATGCCCAAAAGTAGTGAAAAAGTACTTTCTAGTACTTTCTACTACCTTTTTTAGTACTTTTGGATTTTTAAAAATTTGAAAAAAGTACTAGAAAGTATTAGAAAGTACTAGATAGTATTGAAAAGGTACTAGAAAGTACCAGGAAGTACTGAAAAGTACCAGGAAGTACTGAAAAGTACCAGGAAGTACTGAAAAGTACCAGGAAGTACTGAAAAGTACCAGGAAGTACTAAAAAGTATCTGAAAGTACTGGTAAATACAGAAACAAACTGAAAAGGTACCGAAAAAGCACATAAAAATACATTAAAACACTAAAACGCGTTTAAAAATTACAGAGAAGTTCTCAAAAGTGCTGAAACCTACTGCAAAGTACTGAAAATACGTTCATATCCTCACAGTTTTTTAAGCATTTTTTCTGCGTAAATCGCCTCTTTGGGAATATTTGCTTATTTTTCTACCAAAGTGGAAGAATATGCATTTGAACAATGACTTTTGGTTTGAAAATTCCACTTAGCTCAGCACGTTTTTCTGATTTAAAAACCACGAAAAAGTTGCTTGGCAATGGGGAAAACAAACTCAATTTCTCACCCACTGAGAGCAAGTGCTCATCATTAAGAAAACACTGGTTAATCTGTCGCGACAACAAGTCTGTCATCGCACCAAGACAAGACAATATTCGATTATCTTTGGCTCTCGGTAAAACTTGACATCGAAATCCTCTAGGATACCACCCAGCCCAGCTACATACATCATTCAGAATCCCAAAAATTCCTCGCAAATTCCTGAATGTACTTAACATTCTGTGCTACCTGTAGAGAGTATTAAATGTGAATTTTTTGTTTTTGCGAAATTTCTCCTAAAGCTCTCGTCCTGTTTGTGAATAAAATACCTTTCCTTGATATTTCCCAATATTTCTCAAAACATTCCGCTCTGGCTTTCTCTCTTCTTTCTAGAAACTAGAACTCAAAACAAAACCCCAAAAAAGCTCTTCTCTGCATTTATCCACCCCCAAAATGTCTCGCTCTCTTTTGCTCTCTTTGGGTACCATAAACTCTCAGTAAAAAGGGGATGCTGGCTGTGAACAGATTCAACAAATATCTTTTAAAGTTAAACGCACTCGTACAAGATCTTCAGTTACTCTCGGTTAACCATTCGAACTAGATGTTGCGTAGGAGTTATCCTTAGCGCGAAAATTTCCTCTAAAGAATTTCCAAGCAAACAGCGTTCGATTGTGTGTTCCTGTCGGTCGCTTTACTTGGAATAAAAAGGATTTCCTATCCTTTCATAAATAATAGAAAAAAAGAAAGAAAAATCCAACCCCCTCCTAGTAAAGAGTTTCCTCTCCATCGTCATCACCGCCATCATCAACAACAACATCTGTGTGTAGTCATTCAACCCCTCGTCGTTCGCTCGCTCTCTCGTCTTTCGCTTTCGAGTGTTTACACATTTTGTTGTGATTGCAAAATATTATATTCCTCCTGCTGTTGTATACCGACAACAACAAAAAAAAGTTATAAAATATTTGAAGAAAATAAATTTACAAAATAAAATAAAGAAAAAAGTAAAAAAGAGAAGAAGAAAAAGTTCCAACAATTTAAAACGAAAGTCTTGTGCGCGTACGTGAAACGTGTTATTTGCCGAAGCTAAGTGAATAGGTAACAAAGAAGGCACACACCAACAACAAAAAAGAAAAAAGAAAAAAACCAATCGAGAATACAATTATCCCGCAATATCGAGCATTCTCGAACGGGTGGGTGGGATCCTAAAGACCTGAGATACTTTGGATAATTTGCACGTAATTCAGGACACGTCCTTCTTGAAAGGTATGTACACACTCATCTACACACACTGTGCGAACGAGTACCATTTGCAGAATGAATAACAAAACGATTTCGAGAGTTTATTACATTTTAATGATCATTGTTCTTCACCGAGCGAGGGTGAGAGCTAGGTAGGTGGTTGGTTTGGTGGTTGATTGAGGGATGCATGTCTAAATCTATCCCAACGAGCGCTCCTTGCTCTGTTTAGATTTAATTTGCCTTTGATGATATTAAATAGATTTTCCATTTGCAATCTGTATCCCCGGGAGTGCTGTGTGATCCAGGACCCTGTTCTGTCCGCACCACAGGACTTTGTCGTCGTCTCTTTAAATGGGATTTTCTTGAAAAGATTTCCCCAAAAGCAAATGCCATGGTTTACACATATGTATGAGAGTACTACAAGTTGTGTGTTTGTGTGTACACACGTTCGATAAACAAGAAATTGCGTTTGAGTTTCTATGAGGGATGGCAAATTGCTTTCTAGGTTGTTGTTGAGGGCAGCAGTAGCAGCAGGCCTACCCCCAGTGGAGCCCCCACTTTGGGCAATACTGACTACTGACTGACTGACAGAGTTGTGGTGGGCGTCTGCAAAATATTTGAATTCTGCGAATTCTCCATGTAATTTTGTTTTATCGAGGGTAATGAGTTTTTAAGCGCATTAAATGAGTTCCAATTAGTGATGGCGATGGGATCTCGTCCTTGCTAAACAATTTAGCTTGTCGACCGTGACAGACGAAACTTTTTCTTCCCACTAACACAAAAAGTTTCACCCCAAACCAAGGAGTGGAATGTGAAATGGGGTTTAGCTTTAATTCAGTTTCGACTGCATGTGGTCAAGAATTGCCATGCATTCCAGATGCCTGCCTGCCTGCCCGGTCACCAGACCCAATTGTGGTTGAGCTGGAAATTCACATGCACAATTCTATAGAGAACACTTTTGTGGTTTCCATTTGCGTGCCGAGTTATGCACCAAGTCCCTCAATCAAATTGAATTACTAGTGCGCGCCTCTAGGAGACATTTACGATCGGTTAACCCTTAATTTATGAATGCAACTATCTCGCCTAATGACCTCGCATTAACCGACTAATGTTCACCATGTTCGCCAATTAGGGTAGCAAAAATTTAATTTCCGCCATCATTATTCTTTTGAGGGAGAGCGGCGGCGACACCACCCACAGCCTTTCACAGCCTTTTTGGAAAATTTCGCAAATTCATTTTAATATTCATAACGAGCCATTAAAAAGCCAACAGAGATGAATAATACACAGTTTTGGGAGGGCCATGGGGTTATTAAAAAGGCTCCGTTGTGTTGTATTGGGCAAACAGAAGAAGTCGTTTTTTTTTTTTGGCCAAATGCATGGGTACGTGGGGCACAAACCCATTGAATGTAGGTCGCAGCAGATATTTGAGGAATTCGTTTGAGGAAGTGTGCAACTGGGAGATAGTTCAGGAATCGTGGGAATGTCCTGTGTCGTTGGACTATTAAAGAAAATCACGCTTGATGGTGGTTTGATTAAATTCGGGATAAATCCAGAAGAATAGCTCTCTCTAGTCGAAGTCCTTACAAAGGTCTTAGCGGAGGCGATACACAAACACATTCATTTCACCAGATGCTTAATAAGGTATTATTTTTGAAATAAATATTGAGCGCCTTATATTTTCCACAAAAGGTAAATACTTGGAAGGTGTTCAAAGATGAAGGTGACATAATGGGGACCATGTCCTTCTCTGAACATAAGTATACAATTTTGGTTGAATTTTTGTACGTCGTCATCATGCTGTTATAAGTCGCATGATGATGTGACGAAAAGGACGCACGAACTCAGGATTTTTACACAATAACCGTCGGATGAACTTGCCATTCACAAAAGAAAATATGATACGTCGGCACCCAGAGAAATTACAAAACCTCAAATGTGTGCGCTATTCTTTTTTGTGGAAATTATTTGCAAAATTTTGGGACAATTAGGAATTAAAAACTCATTGCTCGTAGAAATGATCGAAGACTTTTGTGTGTCCGCATGAATTTTATTTGAGCTGCATTTATGCCAAGTGAGCATCGAAGGAGACAATCAAATTGAGCTAAAGTTTTATTCAAATAGAGAAAATTATCCATTCAAATATACCGACTCTGGTAAGTGCTGTTTGTTGGCAGTTAGAGACCTACAAACTAGGCCCTGAACCCACACATGTCAGGTAAAAAAATAAATAAACACCTTACAACGTAATTTCCACCTTGACCATTGGTAGTCCGAAGCTAGAGTAGAAACGAGACGAATGAGTTGGTGTAATGGTATTAGGTTTCAATATTTAAGCCTCATGGGTGATATCCAATTTAACAGGCGAGAAATGTATGTAATTTTTGCACTTGTTTATAATTCACACTAAAATAGAAATGCACTAAGTGCTTTCCGATTGAACTATTAAATTGTATGTCATATAAAATCACATCTTAACGAGACAGGTTTTACTCGATCCGATCACAACATTCTCAGGAATTGAACTTAAATTTTCCAATGTAAACCGTGGTCAAAAGATTGAAAGATCGAGTTGGTAGGCAGAGGACAAGGATTGAATGAATCTTTCATTCGTTCTCAATAAAAATAAATAAATAAATACTAGGCCGTAAGCAGCTCATAGAGGGCCAAGGCCTAGCTTCTCACAGCTGTACGTATTGTGCGTGGTATAGATTTCGGTACGTACAGAAGGGACCTTCAGTTTTATGCCGTATCCGAAGGGCAGGGGGGTTTTTGAGAAGCTTTCTCATGACAGTAAATACTCTTGGATGTTTGTCAGACGCTCGCAAGAGGTGGGGCCGTGAAAAAAACTTTGGTCGTAATTTCCTCGGAACCGCTTGCGCAGTAGTCCAACGCTCTAACCACTGAGCCACGGCACCCATTCACCCAGAACATTCGTTCTCAATCCGATCCCTCAATCTGCTCATATTAATGCGGTAAATCAAATTAGAAATTCAAAAATTTGTTCAAAATATAAAGCTAAACTAAGTATACCTACAGCAAAAAGTTAAGCTGAGCGATGTACCTCCTCCACCTTGGTTTTCAGGACCAAATTTGCCCGATAAGATTTGGGAAGATTTAGCCTATTACTAGCAGTACAATGTCATCCACATATGTTGGAGTTGGAACACTTCGATTAGAGAGAAACCTCATACATTTAGAACAATAATGTAGCACTAAAAATCCCACTGAAACTAAGCTGAAGTGTACTTTTCTTACTCGTAAAATGTTCATATGATTTATCCGCCTCAACAATGCACGTAAGCAGACAAGCAGAAAGTAGAAATTTACTTTCGAAAAAACATCATTCATTTGCAGAAGCTAAGCTCCAGCTTTGCACACTCTAAGTTCGTACTTCGGGTGGATCTACTGATAGGGAAATGTAACCAAAGGAAGGTGTGACTTTATATACTAGCTCATGGATGATCCTTTAACTTTAATTCTGAACTAGCCTTAACTTGTTCAACATAAAAATGTGTCCTGCCAGCCCAACCAAGTTTATCCTGCTCTGCCCTACTAAGTTACACGATATTACCGATAGACAATCAGACAAAAAAACATACTTCCTTACTAGTTTTAGGTAAGTTGGACATATTACAGACCTCAATGGCATAAACATACAGTGCGTTCTCATAGGCATTGCGTCCAAAAATAAGGGTTCAATCCGTCAGTAAATCAAACCAGACTCCTAAGTACCATTTCTCTAATCTCAACGGCATTTCCTCTTATCCCACAAGATCAAAATTGAAGTAAAAAGGTGCAAAACCTAGAGAGTTTCTGGGACAAAATTGTAGTCTTAGTCTTTTTTACAACTGCCCGCTTCAAATCATCGAGCTGAAACCAATGTTTTATGGGATACGTGGGTTTAGTGCCTGGGAGTAAGACGAGTTAAAAAAAAAAAACACCTAACCACTAGGAAACCACTCTTTTCAAGAAATCCTGCAGCGAGTTTCATCTCAACAAAGACTCACAGAAGATTACTCGGTCCTAATCGTTCGTGAGGATCCCAAACACCTATTTCGACCTTCCAAGCCATTTCAACCAACAGGAAACAATTGTATTGGCGATATTAACCCGCTTAGAGATCTCTCGCATCGTCAAATGTTCATCAGCCCTTACAAGAACCATCATCTCATTGTCCACTGTACCTGGGGAACTTACAGAGCGAACAGCATCAGCAATACACGTCTGATTCTCGCAATAATATAAAGAACTCACTGAAGCCAGAAACTCCCATTCCAAAGAAAAATCCACTGAACTCATTGTATTGCTCAAAGGTAAACATCCACTAGAACACTGTATCATCGGGGTAGCCTTTTGGTACTTCTCTGCCTCTTTGGCTGCATTAAAGCTTTCTTAGGAGCTCTAGCGTTTTGCCCTCTATTAATTCAACTCACTCTTATTAGAGAATAAATTATTTAAGAACAGATGAGAGTTCCAAAAGGAACATAATTGCCTAATGGCAGAGTGGTAACATTTTTCAGCCCGCCACCGACTGCGACTAATAAATACCCATTAACTCTAAAGTACACTAAATTAAAGTAAAGACACCACCCTCCTGCGCTTTGACTCCTCGAGCACATCACACAGTTAACTTGCCTTAAAAGTTATAATAAATGCTTTCTTTGTGTGCGGTGCGCTTGAAATGATGATGAGGGCTAAGTTCAATGTTAGTTCCCTATGTAGGTATCGGCAGCAGGAAGCAGGAAAACTTTTCTCATCCCTCGGGACCTCCTCCAAAATAAGACTTTCCACTTAGCAAAAGTTCTCCAAGTAACTATAATAATTAAAAGCAAAGTTAAAGAGTATTCATAATTAACGAGTCGCAAACCAATTAACCATCATCTTTGAGGATGGATTTCAATTTACAAATAAATTTAACTAATGATATTTATTTAAAATTATTATTTTTAACCGTAATTTAGCTATTATCAAAAATTCCCCCTCCCCCGCAAAAAAAACAAAAAGGCGCCGTTTTTACAAAAAGACAAAAGAGCTGACAGTAAAATTTAATTCGCCCGCCATTTGCAAAGCACATTCTTCCTCCTCTCTAATTAGAATACCGCAAATATTTACATTTCCTTCGGAGAGAGAGTGTAATTAGTCCTAAAGTCAGAGACCAATTAAACAGACTTGGTCTTTATTTTTGGAAAAAATAGAAAAATTCCTCAGATCTGTTAACGAAATGACAATTAAAAAGCAACATCAATCCAATTTATGCACAAATTTAGAAAATTATCACGTCCCGGTTGTGTCCGTTTTGTCCGTCGTCAGTGTCCGTACGCATGGCATTCATTTCGGTTGGTGTCCTAATTATATTCAAAATAATTCCTCTGGAGCTTCGGTTCGGTCGTCTCCCCGTCCTAATTGAAACATCTGACCCAACAATTAGATATAATTTCATAAACAGCCACGTGACGTGACCAACCGACCGACCGTACACAGAAATTAAAAATCTCACACAAAAATTAAATATCCTTTGGACCAGGGGTGGGGTGTGTGTGTGGCACTACATCCTGTTGGGATTTATAATGGTCACTCATTTAAAGTTATCAAGTTTTTTTTTTTTTTTTTTGGTTTTTGCAAGACTCATCATGAATTTTGAATGCAACCCTTGTTTTTTAGTTTTTTTTTGGATTTTAAAGCCCACCACACACAGACTGCCTCATGTGGAACGTGGTCACTCATGTGGTTGCTGAAATATAAATTAGGAGAACGACCCCCGGGCTCTGGTCCGAGGTCACAGGGCAGAGAAATGGCTGGTCAAGTGGGTAGGTGGTGCTGCTGGTAGTGTATTTTGTAAAAAAGTTTTTTCAAACAAATTTATTTGGGAATGTCCCTTCCTTCTTCAATCCCCCGACAGACCAAAAAAGCTTGGTTTTTTTTAATGGAGCTGACGTAAATAAATTAAACGTGCAGAGTAGGTTTGATTGATGAATCGGGTTGGAAGGAGATGATGGCCAGGGTTTTCTTTTTTTTTTTTTCTTTTTGTTGGTCTCATTAATTTTTTGTTGGTGTTCTGTAAAATGTGGTTAATGGATTGTGGTGGAAGAGGCCCTGCTGGGTAATGTTTCTCTTATTTCACATTTTAATGGGCTTTTCACTTTTTTTTTTTTTGATTTTATGGAATAAGGAAAAATTAAATAAATGAGCCGTGCAATACAATGGCAAACATTTGGTGTGCGGTGCCGTGAGCATTTGTTGACAGAAGGTAGCCAGGCTTGAGGGTGTTTTTCGTACTGTAAATCCCCTACGGAGGTGTATAATGGATTTTATTTGTCAAGAGATTTGAGGTTTAAGTCCCGCTGCTGATAACTTTGTTTTCTTTAAAACGGAACAGAAACAGAGGCAAATGTCAAGCGACACTAAGGAAATCTTTCGCAACGCAGTAAGTTGAAGAAGTGACAACCACAGCAACTAATGAGAAATGATCTGAATGTAAAGTGTGCAGGCCTTTGTTCGGTGGTATCTGACAGTTGGTTTTGGGCTTTTCCTTTACAAAAAAGTAGGGCACGATTTGACATCACATTTTTCATTCCTGAAACTAGAATAAAGATACGTTTGTCTACGGTAGGTAGTAGAGCACACACATGGGTTAATGGGTACAAGTTCAATTCTTACATCAGGGCAAGATATAAGCTGCACAAAGAAGTACCAAAATACAACCTTTCTACAGGATAAGAATGCTGTGCTAGACAGAGGGCTGTAGCTAAAGTTGAATGTTCCCGATCCAGGCAGTTGCTTCTTAAGAAGACACTCTTGTTCTACAAGCATTGGTCCTGGCAGTTCTCTTGTTCCGCTTTAAGTAAGGAGCGCTTCCTTTAGAGTACAAAATTATGGAATGAGCAATGTATTTTTCAATAAATAATCTGCCTTACGACACTTAGTTTTTCTTGACAATATCAGGTACTGCTGCCACGTATACAAAGTGCTTTCGAAATGTCCAATTTTTGACCAATTTATTGAGTGATTGAGACCAGAATATCGCGGAAAATTGGGCGTCAAAATGCATAGTCATGGAAGACAATGGACATAACAAAGTAAGAAACATTCCAGACCCATGGAGGCCAAGGCTTAGCTTCTCACGACTACACGTGTTGTGCGTGCTATACTTTTCTGGTAAGAGTAGTAAAAGTAGTGATAGTCATGAACCCGTGAGGGCTGAAAAAGGACGCAAGTCATCTGACCTACGGCTGGGTTGAGGGGTTTTTTATGCGTTTTTTATTTCCAACGAATAGCGCAACCGAACTGAGTTTACCCAGCTGAATTGGCAAAGCAGTCTGCGTTTGGGATGCTAAGGCAAAGAAACGTAATCAGCTTCCACTATTCTACGACAGTTCCATTCAAACGTAGGAGCCGTGCTGCTATATGGATGTGAAACTAGGCAACTGACCGCTCCTAGGTATCACGAGAAAGTGCCAAAAAATCGCCCTAAGTGCCTTAAGAATTTTTACGCCACACCCTATCTTGAACGACCAGGTTTATAATAGCTGAAGGCCATGAACCTATAGGCACTATAGAGCGTCTGTTAATAGCAAAGCAGGGGATGAATTGGAGCCCGATTTCTCAGGAAAGCAGTATACGTGGCGTTCATATAACTACATGGTACAAAACAGTCGAGAAGGATGCACGGCAACTGAGAAAGAATTGGAGAGAGTTGAGGCATTTTACCAGAAATCGGTCGGGGACAGGCCGCAGTAACCACAAAGGGATACAGCTTTAGTTCCTTTATCTTTATCCACTTCTAAAAACAATGACTGCTTAACCACTCACAAGATCCTTTTAATGTAAAAACGAAACTGCGAGAAGATAATCCTCAAATAAAATCCCAATCCTGATGCGCATAATAATTGCAAATCATGAAAATAAGTGTTTCGTGCCTCTGCTTGGCTTCTTCGTCCTCGAAATCCTTATCTCTTTCATCTGCTGCATATCGATATGACAGCCTGCCATTAATGTTCGTGACCTGTGTTTTCCACCAACTTTCACATCGAATTTCACATCCTTTAAAGCAGCAGCTTTCACAGGAAATAAGATTTAATACTTCGTCCGGTGCCAAGTGTTCCAAAGTTGAATTTGGCACTTGTTCAACACATTTTCTGCCCTCCTGCATCGCCCCATTTAATCGTCGTCCTTACTGCATCGAGCCATCGTTTGTTACTGACATTTATCCGATTGGTGGATAAGGATTTAAATGACTTTAATTGAAATGTTAAGTAGCTAATATGACATTTATATTCTGCTTAGAATTGGAATCTCCTTTAAAAGCTTTAAAAAGAAAGAACCATCCCGATGTTATGCCTCCTCAATCAATTTAAGCCATAGATGTCCTGTGGGCAGTTCTATTGATCCCCACTCAAGGTTAGAGTCACGTATTATTACGGTCTATCATGTTGCTGAGGCTGGCCGAATAATGTTCCTTTGGTAGCTTCCGCCCCATTGCCCTCCCGGCGACATATGGCAACGTCAACTCACAAAAAAGCAAAGAAAAACTTCAATCGATTGGGTAGAGTTCGATATGATGTCAAGTGTAATAAAATCGAGAGCAAAAGAAATATGCCAGATACTTATTCTAGATATCTGACCTGAAGAATCTTCCGCCTATAAAACATCACAGAGCCTATGCATATCAATTGACCCTTTTTTGCCTACCAAAAGGACTGTACCCTTTGAACTGACAGCCTGAATAAATCTTTCGCATAAGAAAAGAAACACTCCTCTTCTTCTTCTTCTTCAAGTAGTATCCTTTGCTCCTTTGCTCTGTACCAATAATCGAATTCGTATCCTTCCAGCGGCAGCAGGCAAAGTTTCCTCGCCCCCGCCCTCCGAAAATTGAGTGGCTTATGTTCATCGTGACTAAACAAAACAACAAACAGGTGAATTAGACTAAAAATAAACCAACCAAGAGAATAGAGAATACAAAAAGAAATAAAAAAAAATGCTGGAAACTCTGATAAAAGATGGACCGATAGCAGGGAGGGAAATAAAAAGTTTATTTCCCTTCGTCTTCCTTGGAATAAGGACGAACAAATTTTATTTTCCGCATCTTTGTGTTATTAGTTAAAAAGGGCGTGAGAGGGAAAGGGAAACTTTAACACCTCAAGACGTGGTGTTGTCCTTACGCGCACACACACTCACTTCTGCACATTCCATATTTTCCTTTTGATTATTTTCCCCTCTTAATTTCTGCCTTGGGGATGGTATTCCACTTGGCGGCTGTTTCTTCATTCAACTCATCGCTTAAGAGAAACGAAGTGAAAATTGCTGCAAAAGTGATAATAAGGAGTCGGAAATTGTTTGTATTTTCCAACAGAGAGAGAGAGGGTGGCATCACAGTCTTAACTTTTTCACAGACCGCGTCCCCACAGGCCATATCACATATTATTTTGACATTTGAGCGAAAAATAAAAGCTGCCACGTTTTTCAGATTATTATCATCACACAAACACACACACACATCGCACACACACAAACACAGAAAAAGTTGTTTTAATTGTGTCAAGATAAAGTTGGGCACTGGCGCACCCCCAAGGAAGAAAACTTTTCCTCAAACTCCCCCTCCCCATCCGACAATCATGAGAGTCAAGCCAAGTTTTAAGCCTTCAAATAAAAACTCCTTTGCTTATCGCCGAAAAGGAATATAAAGGATAACGAGGACGTGAAAATTATTATCCATTTCTGGTGTTCTCCTCAACTTTTGTATGAATAATTAATTGAGTGCTATAAAATGCTCCACGACTCACAGCAGATGAAGAAGATGCCAGCCCAACAGCAGCAATAGGTATATGCAATTACAAAACTGAAAAAAGGACATAAAAAATTGAATTGTTTACTAGCACTTGTAGGTCGTTACAACTCCTGTTTTTTTTTTTATTTTATTATTTATTGAGTGTGACATAAAAACAAAAACAAAGAAAAAAAAAGTTTCAAAAGAATCCGACTAATGGTATCGATGCAGCGAAGAGGAATTATGATCAAGTTTGTGTCATAATAGCGTGACATAAATAAAGTCTAATGGCACAATAAATGTTCCAGCAGAGGATGGATAAAGGATTCAAGACAGTAATAAAACGACATCTAAATCATCGGATAAGAACTTGCCAGTTTTGACGACCCATTGACTATAAAAACAAAAATAAGTATTTTAAAATTGTTTCGGCGCATCAGACTATTGTTTTTTTTTAAAAAGTCGTTTATTGTGAATGTTTATAGCTTTTACAGGATAGGGTAAACTTGCATCTCTTTATGATGAAAGTCATTAGTGTTTCAGTGAGGTTCATCAGGCTAGGGAGACTAGGAGAGGAATATTTATTAAGACTCAGTGCTATATCAATCCATGATCACTGTCAGCCTCATTACGTGCGTTTTGAAAAGGAAACTCAGTTGATACCAGACTTGAAAAGTACTTAAGTATAGCAGAACTTCATTTCTTTGAAGTACCAGTACCTAGTATATACTTCAGAACCCTGGTACTGGTAAAAATTGAAAAAATGCAAGTACAAGTATCAAGAATCTAAGTGCAAGTACTTAAGCAGTACTTTTAACTACTTTCGAGTACCTTTTAGTACCTTCTTGCACTTTCTAGCTTAAGTTTCAATGTCAATTTATAAGGGAATCGAAAGAACTAATGAAGTACTTGCAAGTATTGCTCAAGTACTTTGGCATTTAAGCAGGCGATACTTGGTACTTGCGACGAAGTACTTGAAAAATACTGTACCAGTATCAGAGCGCTAAAGTATTTACAAGAACAAGTCCGGAAACTGGTACTGGTACTTGAAATTTCATGAAATTTCTAGCGCGCGAGTAAAGAATATACTTTGGTGGCATGTCTAGACATTGAGAAGCCTTAAGGACGTCGACCACAGAGGCATTTATACACGCATTGGCCAATGTTGGACTTGTGGGATTGATTTGCGCTTTGTGCTTATGTTTGTTAAAACTAGAAATACTTGACAAATTTGTTAGACTGTTCGAATGAGGATGACACATCTTCCACATCAGCCAAACTTGGGAGCGGTTCAGTTCTGACTTTAGAAGGTAGTTCAGGTGACGATGACATCTCTATCTGCCCACTCTTCATCGGATTAAGGACTCAATACATTGGCATTTAATGCTACATCGCTGCCGCCACTATTGGAAGAGATCCTCTTGGCGCTCTTCTTTCTTTTGACTTTCTTTTTCGTTGAATGACTTTTCTTGGATTCTCTCGGCGCTTTATAGCTGTCATCAGAAGACGGAGGCCTCATCAAGGCCGGCGGGTACTGATGAAATATCTTCACTTACACTTTATCTTGTTGGTTGCTTGAGAGTATCCTCCAAGTCGGCGTTTATGTCACCAGTCTGTTGGTTAATGCTCTTTGCAATGACGCTCTTCTGATGGTCTAGTTGGGGGGAAAAGCTCTCTGGAGTTTTCTAAAGCCTGCTTGGTAGCATTCATTTTAGCTTGTTGGATGCTATGTCCCAATGCTTCTGTCAGCGAATACTCTTGGTAGCAGATGAATGTGTTTAAATTTTGTTCCAAAAAGAGACCACAAGAGTGTTTGTATGGCTTTTGAAGAGCCCTTGTTCCAAGACCCAATTCACCAGCTTCCGTTCCTGAAACTGACTTGCCGCTTGTCTGTTAACGAGTTGGTGGAACGATTCAAAGTCTTTTTTATATAAATGCCGAACCTTAGAGTCACACCAAGCAACTGAATCGCCAGCTAACTTCCCATGCATGACACAACTATTTTGGAATAGCTCTTTCACTTCCTAAGAAGGACACGAGATAAGCATCGTTACTGGTTGGACTGCACCACAATCTACACAATCTTTACATAGATTTGGCCTAAGCTGGATGGCAAATGTCTAAGCTCAGAAGAATAATAGGCGATTTTGCACTGTTGTAAGGCACGCGATCCTCAGAAAATATTTCTGCAGAAGAATTTGAAGAACGAAACGCCTAGAGCAAAGCCAGGAAAATTCGGTTAAATTTGATCTGGCAACAGGAGACAGTAGATTGGGATTTTTTCGATAAAAATTACAGAGTTCTCCTGTCAGGTAGCACTGGCTGACTAAAATACTCAACAGCTGACTTTGAAAGCTTTGCTTTTGAAAGGTGAATATCACGATCGGTAATACAGTTCATTCGGCTGATTGAACGCCACCGACTAAAAGTGATGGTGGATCGAATAGACGAGGTGCGTTTTGTTGGCTAAATTAGAAAAGAGTTTAATGGTATTTTGAGCTCAGGTTGTTCTCTGTAAGTTGTGTCTATTTTGAGAGGGAAGACCCATGTATGTAATTTTTGCTTTCGTTTATAATTCGCAGTATTTTTTCGCGCTCGTGTTGAAATACACTGAGTGCTTTTTGAGCGAAGTATTTAACTTCTGTATGCGAATTAAATGGATATGGTAGACAGTTGAGAACAAAACCTTTCATTGAACAACGGAATACACTTTTTAAAAACAAAAAATAAAAGGATTTCGGCCGCAATCATACACATTCAACGAAAACAAACAAACTCGTCAGGAAATATATCAACCATCATTTCAAAAGTTTTCATATATTTTTTTTATTTTTTTTATTCTCTGAATGGTATACCAATTTCATTTAAATTCCCAAAGCTCTCATTGTTCTTTTGACTTTCAATACGCTCCTTGGGGAATTTATTTTCTTTTATTCCCTTCTTTTGTTCCGCCAAAACACATGTGCACAACGGATGGGTGAGAAACGTTCGTAATTGCCATCAATTTACGATATTATTTCACAAAAAAGTACTCCTAATGATAAATGACATCAAAAATCCTTAATCCTGGGTAAATCCTTTTTAAAAATAAACCGCAAAAGAGAAAAAGATAAGCATACGTACGGTAAAATAAAAAAAAAACACCCGAATTTCGAATGAAAAATTTCCAATCCACCCGATTCATCTCTGACAGAGAAGAAAACTCTGCACACAATCATAACCATCCGCCCAAGTAGTGACAGAACCATTCGCATTTAACCATCTTCCGGAACACCAGTTACCATCCCTTATCAACAAAAGAAAGCAAAGAGAGAGAAAAAAAAAAAACAGCTTTAAAGGATAAATGTGAAAACATTTCTCTTATTGGCTCAGGAGCGCCATCATCACCCTAACCCCCGAGAGTTCCGTCGATCCCACGTCAATTGAGTGAACGAGTTCCCCCACCACGTTTGGCATGGTAGCATCCATCATAAATATCTGCGACCAATTTCACAATAAAGACATTTTTCTTTCTTTCATAAATAATCCCAAGGATTTTTTCCGTTTTCTCCAGGTTGTACGCTGCAAGGACAAATATCTTTTTATTTAGAGAGCAGCAAAAAAAAAAACGTCAAACTAAATAGAAATCAATGTCAGGACGAAGGAAAAGGCATCAGTCAACAGGCATAAATGGGCACAAATCTGCCTGCGGCACGGCGATGCTGTAAACATATTCATATTACCCATACAGGCCTCCTTTTCCCCAGCGAAATCCTGCGCCCGTGTGAAATATGCATCCACTGAGAGATGGAAAGTGGATGCTAGGTGATTGCCACCATTTCAAGTAGGCACTGTCAAAGTGAAAACGGATAAAAATCTCAGTGTTTATCTGAAGGCTTATGAGATTTCCCCCTTCGGCTGAGGCTCGAGGGTCTGGGTGTATAGCTTCTAAGCTGACAAGCAAAAAGGAGGCGAAAAGAAAAAATCAATTTTCGGTGATTTATTCAATGCTACCGGTGAATTTCAATTCCGAGATACACACACACACTCCTCCGAGTTCACATATTCGAAAGGAAACACGACCGAGGAAGGGAGGAAAGCATATCACATGCAAATCTCTAAAGTTATGAAAGTTTTTGCCCGGCGCGTTTCCATTTCGAATTGAAATTCCGCCGAAAATGTTGGCATATAAATTGAAAAATCATACAAAGCTCAGATATACATACATATGTATAGCTAGATATTGCTGTATTGTTGGGATTGCCTCTATTTTGACAGAAGCTATATACAATACAAACCCCCGGCTAGTATTTTAGTTTTTTGATTAAAAATTCACAGGTTATGGAAGCGAAATAGATTGCAAAAATGTTCAATTTCCTACTCAATTAATGGCCCAGTGATTTACTCGTGTTCAGTATCTGAGAGATATTCAATACATATCCGAATAAATGCATTGATTCGAGGGCAGTGGGCTAATTAAAAACTTCAACGGCAACGGCAACGGCAACTGGCATACAAGGACCTAATTGAGCAAATAAATTAACGGACATTGGGATTGAAATCATACGCCAACGTGATTTCGTGTCGATGCCAGCGGAAGCAATTCAAAATTAAATACATCTATTTATTGGTCTAGGTGTGTATACTGTGCTATGCAATCCATCACAGCCCATGACGGATGATGTTCCCGACACGTAAATATTTTTGAAAATTGCACATGAACCTGACGTGTATACAGAACAAAGTTTGGGAAACATATTCCGGCAAGAGAAGGTGGTCTTTAATTTCTAGATTCAGCTCATAACTAGACCAGAAGCTCTCTAGCTTAAAAAAAAGGGTAAAAACGAAATAAAGGACAATTTCTTAGAGTAAAACGTTTACTTCAAAGGGAATAGCATATACAAGCACCATCCAAGAGCTGTCATAATAGCAAAGCTTCAAACCCTTGCCCGAGAACAAATAGGTGCTAGAGTACTACTCTAACGACTTGCAACACTTTAGTAGAGGATCCACAGCACTAGACCACCAAAAGATAGACGTCAAGATCTCTGCCATTCGCTTTAAGCTAGGTGACAGCCAAGTACATGCACAAACCTCTTGAGAAAGGAGGGGTTTGCTTATGGAGTGGGTTAAGGGCTCATATCCTAATGATGGAGTCTTATGTAGCGGCTAAATTTCCTAAAACTATCTCAGAGATTCAGCCCTTAACACCTTCAAAAGCTGAACAAAAAATGGTGGACTGAACATCAATCCAACGAAAACGAAGGTGGAAGGAACTCTTTTACCAAATGGCCTCTTTTAGCAAAGTTCTTAGCCTTGGAGTTATATGGAATGCATTGCTATATTGGCAGATACTGCACAGAGTATAGGTGCAGTCAAGGTTCGAATCCCGGATAATACCAAAAATTCAGACAAAAAGTATAGCTTTGAGAAGATAGGCCTTGTCTCTCTATTAGCTGTTGGTAGTCTCTTCAGCTCTATGAATTTGTTACTGGTATGGTGAAGGCAACTCTCCTGGATTTCTGGACTCGAATGAGAAGGCTGTCAAACTAGGAAGAGGAGGCTCGACAACAACTACAGAACAGAGCGACTTCTCAGTGAAAATCCTGCTTTGTACAGTCAAACATAAAACAGGGAAAAGACCACAAGAGAAGCAGAAAAGAGGTGGAATTCCTGCGTCATCACAATAAAATGATGGCCCTATTTGAGCCCCCCTAGCCTATCCCAACTCAATCACAACCTTTTACAGAAACGCTTAAGCTCATGCCACAAGAAGGCTTCTAACGCATATTTTCCTACCTCCTTTTTATCTACAATCGAATAAGTATAACGACTTCTTGAAACGTCCTTGTTTAATTTATCAGAACCAATTTAAACGTGCCAGTTTCTTTTTATGAAGATGAGCCTTAATTTATGTAAAATTCATCATCAGATACCATGAAGTGGACTCAGTAAACTTGACAATAGAACGTGACAACTAACGTCAAATAGAGACAGTCGTCGTCGGTCGGTCGTCTAACTTGACCCCACGCATTTATTCTCAAGTTTCAAATAATCAATTTAGAGCTGTAATCCATTTTCAATTCAGAGAGCCCTAAAAGGACATCAAAATTAAGTTGGGAAACTTTTAGTCAACTTTTGTGACATTTAAATATCTCGTTCTTGACATTGGGCCGGCCTATACCCCCCAGGATGACCTAATTGAAGTCTCAACTTTTTTAATTTCAAAGTTACAATAACATTATTACAGAACAAAGCAGCAAAGGGACACATTAAATATCCTCCCTCATTTCCTTTGTAGTTTTTCTTTCACTCCACTGTTGAAACCAAATTGACTCTTCCCTGTCCGCGTTTATCAGAATTAATCAATCTGGAATTAATGGTCCTTGGACAGGATATCAGAGATATTGAGGGATAAAGTTTTCTTCTTTTCTATATCTAGTTCTCGTCCTTTTTTTTTTTTATTTCGTCTTCGACTAAAGATTGCCAAGCTCTTTGAAGTGACTTTTCCGTGTGTCTGGTTGTAACAGGGTTCCATAAGTCGCATCCGGCGAGAGGGTACTCGGTCTTTAAAAGAAAAAGTAAATTCATTTCCCATTTGCATAACTAGATCACGTCCATACGAAAAGATGTTTTTTAAAAAAAAAAAAGTCATCTTGTACGGATTTTAAACTTCAATCTTGCAACAAAAAGTAAGACCAAACCGAACGATGGAGCACTTTCAAGACTTTTTTACGCAGGAAGAAAAGACAAAACCAAGCAAGCATTCCAATTTTAAGGACGACGAGTACTCCTCTGTTTAGAATTGTGATAATGAAAAGATTTCTTGTCGACGATAAATGCTTTTGTGTAACTGACACTCCTGGCACACTCCTGCTATTTCTATCTCTTGAAGGAAAATGAAAAATCCTTACACACTGGGTGGGGAGTTTTTTTTTTTTTGTTTGGAGCTTTACTCTTGAAGATAACGACTTTTTGCAGTGAAGACGTCGATGACATCGTCGTCAATTGTCTTTACTCGTTCGTCGAGAAGAAACAATTGGTTGTGTAGTTCAGTTGGTCATTCGCCCCCCAAGGGGGCGTTAACTCCACTCTCTACGAAATAATGACGTGCCATTGAAGGAAATTGAAAATCCACATTGGTAGCCGCTGCAGCTAGTGCTTGTGACCCTTTTCCTTCTGGTGTGTAACACTTTTGAGTGATATTCTAATAACAAAGAGTCCTGCTGAGTGAAATTCAATTTACAATGGACGGAGGATACTTTAATCCTGTTAAAACAACGCCAGACAGTCTTTAATTAAGAGGAGAAGAATCTGGGCCAAATGATTAGAAAATAATATTTAACAGAATTTCAATGTATCTACGCCAGACAGAGATGCGGCGCCAGGCTATGTCAGACATCAAAGATCCTAAGTCTTCGATTTTAATCGCTTGGATTGAGATTCTGTGAAATTGAAATCGACTTTTATGACTCTATCGATTAGATGTTTGGAGGATTTTTCCCCAGACCAAGTACATTAGTCTGAGTGGCTCCACACATTTTTACGAATGGAATTCTGCTGATTATAATCGAAAACAAAGGCAATGTGGATGAAATATTGCAATTTATATGGAATGTGCCTATCCAAGTGTATAATTTAAAAACCAATAGAAAAATATATATAAGATCGTAAACTGCTTCAAGAGGTTATAAAAAAAAAACCCAGCTTAAATCGGAGGTTGAGATTGAAGCATTGTACAGTAAGATAATTCATCAAAATTTGATGTTTAGAAAGAGGTTTCTTACTTAGTTTGGAAAATAAGTCAAAGGCACACAATCCCTACTTTAGAAGAGAACTTCCTCTACCTAGGAATGTGTTTAACTATTCAAAACCAAAAAGACGGCCTCCAGCGATGAGTATTTCAGTACCCTGTTCGATAGACCTGCGCAATCACTTATAACTCACAGCACTTCGAGGAAGGATCATGATAACTACATATAATGGAACCTATAGAGCAGCATATCCCCATTGGTGTTGTTCCGCTAAGTAACGAGAAAGAACCACTGCAGCCGAAAACCAAGCAGCTCTAGTAGTAAGCCCTACTTCCACTTCATCGTGGTACCATTTGGTCAAATAGCTGACGAGAGAAGGCAAATGGCGAACAGGATTTGGTTGATTTGGGGCTCAGAGAGCCTCAATCGTAAATAATCAAAATGCTCCGAAACGGAAATTAAAGCCTCGGATACGGACGGAAGACTTGGTGATTTTGAGGCCCTATGTCTCCCAAAGGTTTAAATGGTTTAAGTAAGCTAACCAAGCGATGCAATGGAACCCGCTTACCCAGGATGGCAGGATACCCGGCGGTCCTAGGAGTACAGTGGAGAAAGAAGCAAGGCAACTGGGAAAGAGTTGGGGAGAGCTTTGGCACATTTCCAGAAGGCGTTGTAGAGGCCCTAAGACCCTCAAGGGGATACAGGACATAAATAAGTTAGTGATTTCATTTGAAATCGCTAGTCAAGGGTGGCCATGCGTTCTGCTTTGGTACAAAAAATTATCAGGAGAGCGGAGGACAAAACTATAAAGGTCGCTCCAAAAGCGCTTAGTGTATTTGAATAAAAACGATTTTATCAAAAATTTGGCGTCTTACGAGGAGAATTTTGAAATTTTTTTCCAGCAAATTCTGAACATTGTTCCTAAGAATTGATATTACTTGAAAGAAATTGAAGAAAAACTATTTTGTGAAGAACAACGCCCCTTAAAACTAGGCGTGGCTATATAGACTGTATGAAACGGAAAGTCCCCCCTAGAGGGGTTAAAAAGTACTATTTGTACAG
The DNA here is from genome assembly GCA_949716465.1 of Chalcosyrphus nemorum. Lineage (NCBI taxonomy): Eukaryota > Metazoa > Arthropoda > Insecta > Diptera > Syrphidae > Chalcosyrphus > Chalcosyrphus nemorum. The sequence continues at coordinate 999,211 of OX454335.1, read as the reverse complement.
TCAGAAAAAAATATGTTTTAAGAAAGGTGTCAGCCTAAAATAAGTGTGAACAATGCGAGTTTTCCCTTTATCCAAATCTGGTCACACCAATCGCTAACATTCCCATTCAATTACCTCTGTTGGCCCACTTTAATGTGTGACATCAAACAATTACTTTTGAAAAGAAAAACTAATTAAAAGTTAGATCACCTATCCAAATACCGTTGCTCATACGAATACACGCCCATTTGACTTGATTAATTAAAATTAAAATTAAAATAAAAATAAAAATATATTTTCCCCAAGTTCATGCAGAGAATATTTTCCAATAAAACATCGTTATTCACCTGAAAATAGGAACCAACTTTCCATTCTCACTAATTGCACTTCAATGAGACAATGAGCGTTCCACACTATTTTCCAAATACCACTCGGATAACTTTCTGTGCATCATTTCCGAGAACGAGAATGGCAAAACTTTTGTCTATCTGTAGTATTGTGTTCCCAGCCATCATCACCATCATTTCAACCCATTTGGAGCACACACTTGAGAAATTAATTTCCCTTAACCATTTTGCAGCTGAATGACAAATGAAGTATAGTAAATGTTGCTATTCGGGGGCTGGAATCCACCAGGCCGCCACTTCAATTGTCAATAATTTTTGTTCGAGAAAACTTTCAACTTAACAAAACTGAAACTTTGGAAACAGAACTCTGTGACCCTAACTAGAAGCAGCGTGTAGCCGCGCGCCGAGGGGGAAAAGTTACATTTACACTCGACAGACGGTTAGTGTCAATTTGACAGTAAATGATGTGTGAGAGAAGATATCATTCGCGTCGCAATGTGTGTGACATTGCGTCTCACCGATGCAAATAGCACGTAACCATTGTATAGATACGGTTAACGGAGGATACGAAGGATTTTATCGATCGCCCATTGTGCGGGATATCCAAAGAGGGGGATTTGTCTTTGTTTTTGGGGTGAATAGAGTCTATAAAGCGCGGTTCTGTTGGGAATTCTATAAGGTATGCGTGAGTTGGCGGGTACTCGAGAAAACGTACATTAAATCGAAGGTCGCAGAGGGTGTCATTATCTAAAATTGAGTGGGGAAAAAACAACAAAGTCAAGTTTAATTATATTTTGTTTCAAGATGACTGGAGGAGGTTCCATGAACATTTTTGGTTCGTTATAAGTCGTTGGTTGCAGAAATTTTATAGTTCTTGTTTGGGAATTATGATTAATCTTTGAACTTTCTTTTAGTGATGTCTCGCATCTAAAACAGAAAAATATTGGTCTCATCTAAAATCAGTTCAAAGAGAAGCTTGAAAAAGACAGCAAACGACTGCATAGTAAAGACAGTTTAAAGCGGTTACTACCACATGTTTTGGTTCATTTTATAGCTTAAGACGCACTGTTGTATATCAGGTATCCCACAATCATCTGCCTGTGGTACATAAATAAACCAGAAAAAGCGATGATAACCAAGAGCAGCGAAATGGGCAAGATAGGCAAACTTTTTAAGTCGAATCTCACACTTACACATCGTAGAACATCCAGCTTCAGTGGGATCAGGATAACGTAGATCATGCCCAAAGCAAAATTACATTTTTAGATTAATTACGGGCACTCTCTTGGGAAGCATCAACATTTTAAGCAAAAAAACCATGCAGAAACCATGTGGTATTGTGAAACTCAAAAACAGACTCGTTAGGTGAGTTGTTTCACCCAAGTTTCCTTCATACTTTTCTCCGAATAAAGCACTGTTCTACCGAAAAAAAGATTTAGGAAGTACTACTTAAGCAAACATGTGTTACGGGTCCTAGTTAGAGGGCCAGTCATCACACAGAAGCAAAAAAGAACAGGAAATACGCCCTACAACGACCTACGGTGAGAAACGTCTTTCCTTTTTATCACGATCATTTCCACCAGGGATAACCTTTTAATCGTCTTGCGTAGAACTGAATTAACGAACTGGCCTACTGATCTCGGAAATCCAATAGACAGAAGAACCATAAATTTAGTCAAGTTTAAAAGAGTCACTGTGCAGGAAATAATTGTATAGCTGACAGTCTGAGAGGTAGTTGTCATAGCCGTCTAAAAGCTATTACAATTTAAACAATTTAGCGAATTTAGCTCAAGAGAAGACAAGAACCATGTAGCATAGGATAAGTTCTATCACACTGATGTCAGTATTAGATGAAAGTGTCCAACTGAGAATGTAGTAGGAAGAGGTTTTTAGAAATTAGAATCTAAGATGTGGTGTCGACAAAGGAGCGGCCAATGGCTGGGAAATTTTCCCAACCAACTGCACTGGCAAAGGAAGGCATTGACAAGGGCTACAAATGAATGCATTTCAGTGTTGAAAAGTAAGTCATTTGAAAAGTAAAAGACCACTGAGCGAAAACGATGTACTATACTATACAGTTGCGACCACATTGCTAGGTTAATCAACCGACCTATCTAGATAGGAATGCCATACAATACAAGAGAGAATGGGAGACGTGATAAGCTGGATTCTAATCGTCTTTCAAAACAATATTGAAATAGAATCCTGATCAGATGAGATCTCAAGAGAAAGAAGTGAAAAGGGGCAGAGTGGTGGTTGGGAAGGAGCGATAGAATGTCTGATTGAGAAATGTTATAGCCACCAGATGCAATTGGGGGCTCGGTTATGACAAGATTTAGAATATTTTTGCTATAGCCTCATTTAATAAATAAGAATATGTAAGAAAAAACAAAAGATATGCAACTCACCTTAGGTTTTTGTTACGTCCACTGCAGTTTCCATGTAAGAAAGATCTCGTGCCACTCGCGAACCCGAACCGAACGATGTACACTTAATGACATTCAACAGGTAAATGGATTTCTATAAAAAGAGCTTTATTTTATTGCTCATATCCCGATATGAAAACACATTTGAATAACATTTCACCAAAGGAGATTTCAATAAAACGCAATTTTTGCTACAAACACTTTTGAAGAACGGGCTCTATAAAGCTTTACTTTTTTGAGGGATTTTTTGGACAACTTTTCGATTTTGGAATAGTTACTTTTTTCACACATTTCTTTACAAAAAGGAATATTTATTTCTACTTTACTCTACAAACAAAACTATTCACTTTTCGCGTTTGAATTTTGAAAGAAGGGGATTTTTTCGAAAACCACTTTTTTTGGGGATTTTTTGGACCCTTTTTTTGAATTCACTTTTCTACAGGGGGGTTTTTTTTTCAGGGGCATTTTTTCAGATTTTTTTTTTACACTTTTTACAAACAATCGGATGTTTCGGTTATTTCGGACAAAAAAAAAAACGCAACTTCCTCACAACACTGCTAGTGGACGTAAGCTTGATGAACGTTGAGATAGTCTTTTGCAGGACTTTTGCTGAAAAAGAAAGAGAAAAACTTTATTTAAATATACTGAAATAGTTGGCAAGGAAATTTAAGTTAGATTATTGAAGTAAGGCAACAAGAAAGAGAGGAACCCTTTGGTAAATTTTGCCAGTAGGTACTGTGCAGTCTTCCAAAAGTGATCAAAGTTAAATAGATTAGGAAGGACTAATGATGATCACTTTGCCGTAAAACAAAAGTACTGAAGCAAACCAAGCAACGTATTAAGACCTATAACCTCACCAAGTGACATAGAAAAATTTAAAAGGAAGCACGGCGATTGGAGAGAGAGTTGAGGATAACCGAGATTCATTGCCCAGATCCTCGCATGATGGCGGCGATCTAGGATGCCATGAATTTGCAATAGCACAATCTTTTTTGGATGAAATCATGTCAAATCAAGTCCACCAAATCCATCTCGTTTCCCCTTTAGAACCAATCTAAACAAGTCTAATGGCGAATAGACATCAACTACAACCTGTACTAAATATTCCCTCTTAACCTTATTATATAAATTGTTTAGCTACTTACAACTGACTTGTATTTGAATTCAAAAGTTTAAATTTGAAAAGTCCTAAACAGACAAACCGCAACCTGTCCTGTCTCTCTTTCGCACAACGACCACTCGCGGCAAGGCAAACACTTTTTACACACAAAAAAGGCATACTTTTAGAAAAGATAACACTGGAATATTACTTGTAAAATGAAAACTACACATTTAATTACTAGAAAATCATAAATTTAAGCCCGAAGAGGTACAAATTGCTACATAATCGCAAAATTATTTATCTACGAACCGATTTTATAGAATTCCCGCACTGCCATGACACTTGTTTCGTCAAATGTCATCGGTGGTGAAATCAGTTGAGAGGAGTTGCCAACTTTGTTTTATGTTGTGGTAGGTACTAGCAATGCAGTGAGGGTATTATTTTTTAATATAAACACAATTATTGTTGCAAATAAAATATTTTATGCACAAATATGTATGTTTATGATATGAGGCTCAAATCAAGTTTGGGTTTATACTCTACTGACCGATGCAATAGACTTACAGAGAGCAACATGTGCACCTGTTAGACAACCTTTGATTTGAAAACAGAAGCCAATGATAATATGTCCTTAAGTGGATAACAATTCTCATAAATTCTTCCTCTAGAACCCACCGAAGGGGTCACAGAAATTCCTTTTAGTGCGAGTACTTTACTTAGCTCTTCGCTTTCCTTCTTTATTGCATCTATTTCGATCCTTTATTAGAATTTCCCTTTTATAATCAAGTACCGACGGATTTATTATTGAAAAAAGAAATACTTGCATCCTTCGAGAGATCCATATCAATTTAGGATTCATTTATTTATATCAATGTTCGACGTTTCTTTTACGATTTATTTTTTAAGCTCCTTCTTGAAGGAAATCAACTCCATCAAGGAGGGATACTCATTTTAGTCTTCCCTTCTGCCTTGTTCCTCCCAATTGGTCCCCTTGAAAAATGACTGTGTTCATTAATGTCACCATTCAGGCTGTGTGTTCGCGTACGTTTGATCGTAAATTACGGATACATTCAAAGCCAATACCCTTACCTACTGGCAATTTGATCTCAACGACCTAATTAGGCACGACAATCACAATCGGATGATTACATTTCCATTGCAGATGACTTTCTGTATATACTTTGTGTGTTCGTTTTTTTGCACGTGTTTTTTTGAGTTTGGTTGAAGAATAAAAATGAATTTGAATGAGAATACACAATGAGGCTATTCACGGAAAAAGAAGAAGAAAAGTCTCGGTACTAATGTAGACTGCGTGTTTTATGGAAATTTCCATTAGGAAAGGAAAATTTAATTTCAGCGCAGCAAGGTATAATAATAAATCCTCTTTAACTGAAGCAATTTACTTATAAGGTTGTTTGCTTGTATTTAAGCTTTCCGCTCTTTGCAGGAAATAACAAAACAAGAAATTGTATCTAACTGCAGAGATGTACAGGCATTTATTACCTAGGCTTTTAGCAAGTGGGCGCTTTATATTGTTTTTTGTTTGTTTGATTATTTGATGGCCTCCTTATGAGAAGAAAGTGTCTCCTTTTTCGAATATTACACAACAACTGTGTGCGACTGTGACTGCCATTTGGTAGCAGCAAACAAGGCTGTGGACAAATTTCTCGGTGAGGATATGACTTTGGTTATGATAGAAAATAAACTTGGATGTTCAGGGAGGATTACCTGAAAATAGTACCTTAATTGATATTCAGAGAAGGGTCCTGGACCATGCAATATAAAGAAGAAATTTAAGAAACTCTCACGTTGCTCATGTACATCCTTACAGACTTGTACTCGTGTAGTAGCAGGAAGTTTCGTCACAAACTTGCTGCACTATTTCGACTGAAATCTCTTTTTCAAATTTCAGCAATACAGCACTCATTTAGGTTTTAGATATTTCGTAACGTTGATTCAAATCGTCAAAAAACCTCCCCCGGCCGGCCGGCGGTTAAATACCTCATCAAATGTAGACGAACAGACTCGGTCTTATACCTTGCGATATGCCCAGCGGTTTAACATTGTTTGGCAAAATGTTCCCTCCATCAAGTGGGCTAATCCTCATCCGAAATCAGTAGATTACCATCTGAACTCTTCACTAGATGTTGCTTTGAGCTCCGACAACCAATGAGCTTCTTGTCAGTGAGTTGATGTACCGGCGTTTGTCATCTTTGGCTTCGAACTCTGTTCTCTCTACTACTAAGTCATCTGCAGAGCTCTGATCGCCCATCGAACAGTCTTCAAATTTCAGCCGAAAGACATGTGAGGTGACTCTTCTGGTTGCCCCGGTTGCAAGGTCATATTTCACAGCACTGTGATCGACATCCACGCTATTCTCCGCTGTGCCTCTGCTTCTAAGCCAAGATGATCCCTGAACTGTTGGCCCCAGCAAGTTTAAGAAGAATGCTCATATGAGGTAAGATAAGATGTTGATCGCGCTCTTGTTCTGTCTTCTAGTTGGACAGATCATCCAGGTTATTGACGACACCTTCTAGGACCGATCTTCTGATCAAGCAAATGCTAGGGCTTTCTCTGCGTTTGTCTTGTCACATCCTCTAAAAGATTATCCGAATTATTCACATTCTCCTGCCAACAGTTTGTAGCCCGCAATAACTCTTTTGAAGAGCGATAACTTTCAGAACAAGGGCAATTCCACTTTCTTTGTCCTGTTCAGCACTTTGTGGACACAAAACCTGATGTCAGCGTTTTCCACGTTTAAAGTTAAGTGCTTTGTCGGATTTAGTAACTTTTAAGAGCGAAAGAACAAACGTTTCTTGTTCGTCTTGTTCACCACATTCATCCAAGAAGAAATAGATAAAAATATAATTATAATAATCACAAAGAAAAGAAGATCATAAAAGAAAAAAGAAGAGAACTCCATCATTAAAGTAGAAGAGGTTCATTCCTTTCAATAACTGCAAATTGCATCAGAAAATCACCCCCAAATCCTCTTGCAACAAGGGAATATCCGTCAATCTTTTTTCTCTTTTTGTGCTTTGCCTTTCAATAAGTACATCAGATCCTTGTTCCTTTCTTTTGTTAAATCAACGAAAATGAAAATAAAGTGAGCAAAAAGAAAAATATAAGAAAAACTTTGGAAAAGATAAAAAAAAAAACAAAAAAAAGAACAAACATTCACTGCGACGACTGCACCGGAAGGAAATCCGTTGAAAACTTTATTTCATGGTTGGAAAGGTTGAACAGGGTCTGCAATGCATATACATAAGTGTTTTTGCCCTCTGCACTATCTGGAATTCTTCTTTTGCTAATTATTATTTCACAGTGAGCTTTCTTCCATTTTAGAGAGAGAGAGAGAAAGACAGAGACTTAAAGGTGGACGAAGGACGAAAGATTTCAGTTGAGAGAAACATTTTAACCCGTTTGAAGGAATGTAACAAAACACACTAAAATCCTGCACACAACATAGTTGCAGCTATTGTTTGGCTTCCCACCTTGATGATGCAACTTGGACTTTTTTTTTTTGTATCTCGTGATCTGCACGAATATGACGTTGATGATAATGGTGATGTGAAGGATTTTTTCCCTCCATACATATGTGCAAGGACTAAGAGGAAATTTGTAAGGAAACATAGAAAGTTTTCTCTTATTGAATTTTTTATGCACTACACTTAGTGTGCACACAAGTAAAATGTTGAGTGTATTAGGGGGGGAAATTGCACTTGCACATAGAGGGCAGAGGCATACAAAGTTGCACCGTGAAAAATTTGCCGTTTGTTTGTACAAGTTTCGGTGTATGCCAGAGGGAAGGCAGAGTGGGGGTTGTTTAGATGCCAAACGAGTTGGTACTTAAAACTAATAGCTTCACTCATTACTAACTCAATTGGTGGAATGAAGTAGAAGTTTGTTTAAATTTCCTGTTAAGTTTCGTACAACCTTTATGCTAATGGACTGTTGAAGGTTGTGTTTTTTAACTTTGTAAAGCGTGTAGTTTTTAAACGGTCGTGTGGGCCTTGAAAGGAGGTCTGTATGAAGCTGTTTTCGCTGTTGCATACTGTCAAGCAAACTAGGCACAAGGATAAGCATTTACTTGATCGTTTCACCCCTCGAGTGTCAGTAATACCTCAAACTTCTTTGCAGTTGCCTGGGAGAGCACATTTCATCGTGAATTTCTTCGACAGCCTTCCTGGTGTTTCCAGTGTACTACATCCTTCTCCTCCTACTGTTTCTTGGTTCCTTCTCTGATAAATGTTGTACATGGTGATCCTCAAAGGATCATTCTTAGACGATAAAGTCTGCAGCTTGGGGTTAGTGGTGTCCACATGCTGTTCGGTGTGACCTTCCTCATAGAAATAAGAATACTTTCACCACTTTTTGTTGAACAATATTCCATTGAAGTGTTATAAGTGTCCAGAGGCTCTGTTCCACTGCCCTATGTTTTACCTCAGCTTCTTATTTCTGTCGCCATAATTAAGGAGCTTGGACGATCATCCTTCTATGACAGTTTAGTCGATGTATTTAACAGAGATGCCCTCAATACCTAACCTTTTTAAAGAATTTAACTTCTGTTGGAAGCTTGGCTTTGTTAGAAAGATCAGAGATTCATTAGAGTTCGATATGAAATCGCCAACGTCTTAGTGGTTTAGAACTCTGGCACCCTACTCGAGATCATAAGGTTACAGTCTGAGATCATTACTGGATGTGGCGTAGAGCTCCTTCTCCCGATGTCAGAGTCATATTCCTTCTCCTTCCAACGATTTTGAACTTCTTTACCTCGGTGCTGGTTAGGAACGCTACAAGCCCAGTCTTGATTGTTGTACACTGATTGTCTGCTATTTGGCGGCCCATCAAGTGTACCATTCATCTTCTGCCTGACGACAGTGCTAACAGAGCTGATAGATTGTGGGCTCAAGTCTCTCTCCCTTCCTGTAGATGCTAAGAGTATCCTGTATACCTTCTAAATTACTTATAAACTAAAAACGTCAACTAAATAATAAAACCTTTTTTTACAGGCTTCCTGAAGCTGCAACATAGAAACTAAAAAGTGCACAATGGATGTCATATCAAAAAATAATATAACAGCTTCAGAAGAACGTTCATCAAAAAGTACTGGTAAGTAATAGGACTTAAGGTTTTACATATTTTTGAGAGACCAAATGCTTATCTTCTAAGACCTATAAGCCAGCTCTTTTAAGGACCAAAAAGTACATATGTTTGAGTAAAGAAAAAGACGCTACGTCATTAATAAGATAAGGTTAGTTTTGCGGGTTGGCAAAAGAAAGCTGCTAATGTATAAAAAAACACCTCCAATCAGACACACCTAAGACTGACAGTTTCTCTAAACAAACACACATTCTTTCACTGCAAACACTCAATTTGGCAGTGCAATTTTCTCTCACTGTATTTCGGTAGTTGATTATGCCACCTCCTTGAAGCTTCTACTTTTTGTAATAATTACTCAAAATGTATTCATTTTTGCGGACATTGAAGCCGTACCAATGTGCCTGCCGGCCTTCCATCATCACACCATTGTCGACATGAAACTTTATCGGGATAATAACATAACCAGTTGAAAAAGTAATTATGGCATCATATTAATTGATGGAATCCTTAACTGAAATTCCAGCTTCTCACTTGTAAAAGCAATGGAAACCTCCAACTCCAGCAACTTTAAGATAAATACCCAACGGACAGCTCTTTATGCAAAAATTGATTCTTGAAACTTTTCCCGTTTTTTAGTCCCTCCTTCTACTTCTGCTCCTGCTGCCAACCAAATTTTAATTACGCAGTTTGAAGTGAAAATTTTTCGGTAAACAAGTATATCCCCACTGGAGGGACTCTTATCCAATATCCTCCTTTAGTTAACCAGACACCACTTTAATTTAGAGATGGGATTTAAGTTGGCAAAGTCCACCCCATTCCACCCGGCTGTGTGTGTGCTTCGACCCACCCACAATGACTTGTTGCAAAAGTTAGATACTTACTTTGTGTATCCTTCTCGTCGACCCAATATCGGTGGCCGACACATACTCGTGCAGTGGGATAAATTTTGTCAATCTGGCAATACAGATCTGTTTTCTATATAAGTATCCTCATGCTCGTGTGTGATTCTGTAACAAGTTTATTCCAACTGAAATATTAAATAGAAATCAGTGGTATCTTGTAGTCGAGGGTACTTATGGAATGCCCTATCCAACGCCACCCCCGCTACTAAGTAGTTTACTTGAATATTCAATTGGGTGTAGTAGTGGTGTTTGCATGTGATGCTGCTGCTAAGGGATGCAGCAGAAAATAACGGAAAAGAACTGAAAGCAATAAATTGAATTGGAACTTTTCTGAAGTAGCATCGTCGTCGTTATTGTGTGTGCACCAACGACAAAGTTTAGACCCTCATGACACCTGCTGCATTAACTTAATTAAAACTATACAAACGAGTAAAAAGACACATAAAAGTCGTCGTCGTGCAAAGGATCAGAAAAAGGACAATCCAATTGCTTGCGTTGGAAGTTACTCCCATTGGGCTAACAGTAAATAATTGGATAGCAGCTACAGTTTGTCGGCGAAATGAATGCAAATTTTTGCACATTTAGCGCAAATTACTAAAGGCGCTTGCTATTTTTGTACGGAAATTAAAACTATTAACTTGTTCTATGGAGGGTGGGATAGTTACGTTTTTTTACCCCTTTAAGTGCACCATTACAATTTGTAGTTAAAACGCTAAGAAATCAGCGATCCAATAGTGATTCAAATGCCTGCCCCCATTGCCTGTATAAACGCGTTCTAAAGAGGATATGAATGCATACTCTTACACTGATGAACTGGACAGCGGCGAGGAACAAATTGGAAGAGAGAAAAAAGAAACTCAGACGATCTTAGGTTACAACCTGTATTGTGCAGGGTTGATGTCCAAATTGACTAGAGAGAATTTTATTGGATCTTTTTGCATTCGTTCTTAATTCACAGTCTTTTTCACGTTCATGTTGAAGTGTTTTTGAAGCAAATTTTGTTATGGCTGGGACCTGAGCACTGACTACCACTAAACCGTGACCACTCACGCTCCAAGCACTCTATAACTTGCATGTGTTAAAAATATATAAAACATTAAAATCTCAACGAGAGAAAAGTTTCTGAAAAATATTAAATTTTTTTTCCTCAAAGACATAATAAAATGCAGACAAGGATTAGGGTGCATAAGAATATAATGGCTAAAGAATCTTCGAAATGGCACAAGCACTGCACCGGAGAACTTTTCACTGCAGGTTCAGGGGGATAGTTTTCTGCAGGATACACGCAGTGGATGGCAAGCTATGGAAATGCTTATAACCATATAGTCTGCACTTAAATATGGTTTTTTTAAGGATATTACAAAACAGCAGTAAAAAACACTAAACATTAAGAACATTTTCCAACGAAGGTATTGGGTTTAAAGTAGAACATCAGGGAATAGGGAATTCCAAACCTTATAGCTTCCTAGTACTTATACTTTTGGAGAAGAAAGTGCAGAATATTTTACTCGCTTTTAAGAGCAAATTCATATGTACATATATCCCCGTCTTTTCAAACAGCAAATCCGTTTCAATTCTAGAAATTTTTCTCCTTAAATTCATTCCATAAAAGCTCTCGAAATTCTGATCTTACATAGACGGCTGAGCAGTTGGATAGTTACTTATCTTAGCTGACAGGGCATAGCAGGTTTCCAGAGAATGGTATAGTTGAGTAGATGCGGCTATGTAACCTTAAATTACGACTCGGACTTCTCTGACAGAGCACAAACAGTCTAAGTCTAAGCTTGCATATGAACTTAACTAAAAGTGTTTCCTACTGGCTTCCGGACTCGTGTAGCGTCACCCAGGCTTAAGTATTTACTCTACGTGTAGCTTGCCACCAACTCAATCAAATCTTCTGACCACTAAACATTATGGCCATTCTCACTGACAGCCAGACCGCTATCAAGGCTGTTATATCTGCCACCACATCCTCAAAGTTGATAGAACAATGCAAGGAGGAACTCCCCTCGCTGGCTCTTTGAATGCACGGTTTGAATGAAGGTTGGGAACCACTGCCTTAAAGGCTTCATTGCGAAGGCAATATACGTCCCACTGGGTGCAAAAACTCTTTCGATCAGTACGGGTCATCACCAACATATTCCACTACTGCACTGAATGTACTTACTGCAGAAGTTGTATAAACAAAGGAACAGTGGATTATATTCCTCGTCTTCTTTGTACCTTCTCAGCTCTCTCCTTCTCAGCTTAAACTCTTCTAAGAACCCTTTGAAACTTTAACTCTCTTACTAAGGGGCCCCCAAGTTCCACCTTGGACCACATCAGGCCTCCATGTGCCAGTTCAACTTAGCTTCACCAATTTACGTCTCGTAGGAATGTGCCAATCTAAAAGTGTAGCCATCAAACAGAAACCTGATTGAGTAGCTTTGGAAATATTGTCAGGTTGGACAGACGTTCTTTCTTTTTTTAAAGAAAACCTTTTGTTCAGATTTTCTTGTCTCGAGCCGTAGCTCGACAACTATTTGGAAATTTGCTTTTATGTTAGCACATAGCAAACCCAGTTTGGATTGAATGTGTTTGTGCTTGTACCATTACGATTGAAAACAATCTGTAAAGGACATGCAGTATAAGTTTCTACCTAAAGTACAGATGCATTAAAAGTGCTCTATATTCCATTCTAATGTATTTTTCGACCGAGTACTCGCTCTTGTATCTTGCGTTCTATTGGTAATCTTTTCAAAATACCTTTCATCGTGCAGCTTTTGAGTCATTACATTCGGATACACTTCATGATGGGAATGTTTCTCATTCAATGATCCAAAGTAACCACCTACATTTCATTTTATACATCCATCTATCCCCCCCGTACAATTGTTGTTCATATTTAAAGACTTTACAGTCTTAAGTACTTCAAAGGAATATCATAGAAAAAAAAAAATCTCCAACAAAACGTAAGCCTCTTATTACCTTCAACCATTGTTCGAAATGCCATTGTTATTGCATAAGAGACAACATTAATTCCCAGATTATAACCATTCCTCCCCACACATTTCTCAGATCTTCACACACACACACGCGCACACATAAAGTCCTTCTTTTGCTTAGCAGGATTCAATTTTCTTGAAAAGTTTTTCATAAATTTTAGTTGCACTCGAGTGCACAGGCGAATAACGTTTGCAAATTCAATTAATGGTTAAGGCTTTGGCTGCATACTCTTGCAAGAACTTTCGCCAGAAAGGATTTTCTTTTAAAAAAAAAAAACACCCTTCTCTAACCTACGAGGTGTTTCCTTGCGACTTTTCTGTACTTTTGAAGCTACTTTGAAGGGCTTAAACGAACCACGATCTGGATGGACAAAAAGCATTCTCTCAAATTCATATTCAGGATTAAATTTGTCTGTGCTTTAATGTGCAACCGCCCCCATAACCTCACCTAACCCAAGGAAGTCCTTGATAGGGTTCGTGTACATCAAATGTAATATTACACATCTCCTTGTGAAATGGAAAACAAAAAAGAGAGAGAAAATAACAAGTGTAACCAGGTCAAAAGATATTTAATTGAAGTTCCTGTGTTTTTTTTTTTTTTTGGGGCATCCTTCTCGTATGCATGCAAATACTAGAATATGCAATTAGCATTAAATTGTATAGCTCGCTTTAATTGCTGCAGTTGGACTGCAGATGAGATTTGTTAACAAAAAACTGAGCGAAAAAATGTTACGTATACGCCCCGCAGCATGAAAATTTAATCGCCAGAATTGTTATGATGATTTCGCTGGAAATTGGAGCAAAAAGAGAGGAGTCCTGGTTGTAATTGAATTGGTAACAGGAGTAACAGGAAGCTGTTACAAATTTGTGTGTGTCCTATATCAAAGTTGATGTGGTTTAGCGACAGTAGACATAGAAACTTTTAAGTAGATTAATGGCTTAGCTTCTCCGAAATCGATGGCACATTGTCTTGCTCTTGCTCTTGCTCTTGTGTGTTCAGGATCAGGACAATCGATACCATTTGACCCCAAATGCAAATTGCATTGAGCAATAAATTCAAATTAGACTGAAGATAGCAAAAGAACTACTCCACACGTAGACGGAGAGAGAGAGAGAGAGAGAGAGAGAGAGAGCAAACCATTGTTATCCTTGAAACCGAATAACTCAACCTTTGCAATTTGCCATGCAAAGAGCAGCATCCCCCAGCACGTTGTGCTATCAATTCAATAGCCTTTTATGATCTGAACCGCTGTTTTCGCTCTCCCTCATCGCCTCCTCGTTCCTAAACAAATATCAGGCGACGACGACGACGACGACGACGACGATGACGACGACGGTTACAAGATTGCTTTTATGTGTGCAGTTCCTTGTAATGTCGGTAAATCACCCTCACACCGATACACAGTGTGTACGTGTGCCAGAGGAGTAATATCGGAATGTACCCAGTTGCATTGAATGGTAGTAGTTCTTGCCAAGGACTTCTAGTCGCCACAGTGCGTGAAAGGTATCCTTTTTACCAAGAAAATGGAAAATATAACGAGGGAAATAGGACAATAACCGAGAATAACCATAATAACGACCATAAAAACCGCATCTTAAGTAAAAAATTTAAAACGAAACCAAGTACAGATACATCCATAGTATACAAGTGCACTAGATAGACATCTGAACCTATTCCCAGTTTAATTTAGTTTTCTTGCGGAGAATTGCAATAAAATGACTGTGAAATGGAATTCAATTTCAATATATCACCTACCAATCATTCCTTTCAAGTCAGGCAGAGGGAAGAAGGAAGAAAATAAATGAGAGGATAGTCCAACCGTTAAGGGTGCATCAGCGCTTGACAGATTGCAAAACGAAAAAGGATGTGTTCGTGTTGTGTTGTGTATATTCTAATCCTTTGCATCTCTACCAACGCAGAGAATCATCAAAGATTTATTCGAGGAAGCTGCATTACTCGTACACTATTAGTAACTTGTTTATGTTGAATGTGTGTGTGTGTTGTCAAATCCATCCACTGACAGAGTATGTGTCGTACATATATCTATTTTGGTCTCAGCCAGTGATGGAAAAAAAAAAAAGGAAGAAATGTGTATCCTTTGTTATATTTTGGTTTTTCTTTCTTGTCAAACAATGAATATGCATGGGGAAGTTAGTTTATGCAAACAGAAAAAGGACTCGGTTAAGGGGTTTCTCTTTCAACGAGAGAACAGTGAGATGTTGATAACAATGTAAGAATTTGCGTTCTTTCTCTTTCTCATCTTTGCTAAGACGAATAGATTTTTCGAGAAACAAGTCCATGTTTACAGTTGGTTAAGCCCTTAAAGGATATGTTTCGTTTGCGTTTGGATTTCTATGAAAAAGTGTATGGAGACGTTTTGTCGTGGGTGAAGAACATGCCTTTAAGGCTGACATTGAGGGGAGACTTTAAGAGAAAATACATGAAAGTGTAGCCGAACTTTAAGGTGTTGCTATTGGAAAAAGGAGCGACTAACATCGGGCCAGACCGTTCTACCATCAGCTGAGCTGATGTCTGTTAAAAACCGCAGAAAGAGGCTATGAAAAGCTATTGGGGTTCCCAGGTTGCACAAGGAAATTCAATGCTGGTATAATCACTTGACTGGAGCAGAAATTCCAGTAATTTTGGGTCGATATGCCAGTTAAAGCGTCCACACGATAATCTATACAAAGAAGAGACTTTGTTTGACCAACTGATGATGTTACTTTTGCTGTGACAGAACAACTTCCTGCCTCTGCGTGAGGTATGGTGAGCCGTCATTTGAAAGAAGAACCTTCATATTATTGACATTGACTCTAGTAATCCCGCACTGCGTTTGAAGCAGGGAAACTGGCTACGAGAGAGGCGAACCTGAGATGGAATTCCCTAGAAACAATTATGGCCAACATTTGACAAAGCAAGAACCAAGAGACTTACTGCCCATGCTGGTGGGGATCACTACAACACTCTGTGGTACCACTTAAAGAAAATGCGTCGTACGGAGGAAGAACTCTGTAGAGGATGCGGCAATGAGAATGATGTAGAGGCCAACATTCCAGGTACAAGCTCCTTTGCAAGCATTTCTTTCAAAATCTAGAAGAACTCTTCAACGCAAATACTGAACTTCATCAGATCATCAGGATCTGAACTTTAGCATCTATCCTTTGGAACTTTGCTTTATTCCCTTCTAGATCTTCAGTTTCAATGGACTACTTTGCATCTAAAACGGACTATACCGCCTCCCCCCCTTGTACAACTGCATCAACATCTGTTGAGCCGACGAATCCTACACCATTAATTCGATCAGACATTTGAAAAGGCCATAGTTTCCATTACAAAAACAGCCAGTCAATGACAAATTATTGGCAATGCCTCGCAGGTCAGTCAATAGGATTCATCTGCGCCCCCAAAAACATGCCAGATGTGTATCTAATTTAAGCATAAAAATATCGTTACCAATTACGATTCCACATGATAGAGTACACAAACAATTTGATAGGAACCAAGGAAGCCCTACAAAATACCACGGCAAAACGTTTAGACCATTAATATAATGGGCTCTGGTAATGGTCAGCAAATTTCTTTTAAATGATTCCCTTATTCAACTGAAAAAGTGGGATGGGTGATGGTAGCAGCCAGCCAGTGAGAACATCTTGTCTCCTCCTGGCAGCGAAATCATCAATCACATTCTGGTGAGGTGTCAAATGCTATTACATGTTTGCTTCTTCGGTTTTTTGTCCAACTTTCTCTGTGTGTGTGTTTGTGCGAGGAGGAGGATTAGATACTACGTGCAACAATGCCACATTAAGCTTCGGTTTTTTCTTCCTTTCCTCCTCCAGTGGGTGGATGAAATTGTTTCCACCCACTTACGTGTAACACTTGGGGGAGGAAATAGATTATCGTCATTATTATGAATAAATCTATCCGTGTGTGTGTGTGCGTTCGGTCCTATTGTATGAATATGTTATTGTGTTCGGGGTTAATTAATTTCGATTATGTTTCAGGGCGGATGGATGCCGAGTGAAGGATATGATAAAGTTGATCATTATGGGAATTGATTTTCCTTTTCGGCTTATTATTGCTTCGCTTAGTTCGAAAACCTATTTTATGACGACGGTCAGTATAATCTTACAAATTAGGTTCAATAGATGGATATGGATTCGATTTGACATGAGTTCTACTACTCTGAGTTTTACTATCCACTCTGTGCGGTTGCCATGGGCAGCTGTCTATATTTATGGTAAATCATAACAACGATTGGTTTAATTACAACGTATATTGGAGGAATAGTAGTGAGTGATATGATAGGACATAACGTTGCTATCGAAACTCATAACTCCCCCCAAGCACAGGGCACTGTGTGACCAGATTTATTTGAGGCACTTTATACAAAAAGTTCTTCTTGGAATCACCCATCGCGTGTAGTTTTAACGAGATTTTTATGCTTGCGGAAAATATTACAATAAACAAGCTGTTCACCTCATCCATAAGCACGCTTTATTAAGGACATAATTCAGAGACAAAGCTCAAATCAGAGGATAATGACAGTTGAAACTTTAAGTACTGGATTTTACGAGGATCACTCATTTCCTCAGTTCATGAGGAGTTGATGGGACAGTTTATAGTTTACGGGGTTTTAATGAACACTCCTAAAATAGTTACGAAATAGGAAATGTTTCTACTCAAAGGATTGATGACAGTTGAGATTTGAGTGATGTCTGATGGTAGGATAAGAAAAGTTTGAGGTGAGTTTGTGTTGCAGTTTATTTCCTTCTTTTTGAATACGCTGGAGGGGTAGACTCTTAATGGAGTTATGCACGACTCCAGGAACTCTATTTTGTTGTCACTCTACGATACTGGTTGGATACTTCGAAGGCAAGTTCTTCGTATATTCTAAGGGCTAGCTAAGGCTTTCATCTTAAATTGTGATCCTACAAAGCTCAGATGTAATGTTCCTTACATCCAAACAAATAGACAAACAGAAAGACAGACAGGTAAAAGGATAGATAAAAAGACAAAAAGACAGATAAGTATACAGGCAGATGGACAGACGGAATCAGCAAATCTACTTAATCGAGCTTCTCTACCAAAAAAGGAAAACCAAATCCCAGAACAATCAAACCCAATGGTTCCCTTTTAATCCCAGACAGGAACCTCCACTTGTAGCAGTAGTGCTAAGAAACTCTGGTGACAATTGTTTTTCTGTCATTGAGTTGCTGTTCCATGTTACGAGCCCGAGTTGCACACATTGGGTTGCGAGCGAATACTCTATCCACTGCAAGATTCCCTCGAAGTTTGATATGATACTCTCGTCCTATGTTTCCCTCACTAGATTGCACGAGCAACCTCCTTGGCGTTACATTATTACCTGACTTCCATTTTATGATGCTTCTCGCAGTCTCATTGTTGTGTATCTTCCATTTACTGTTGCGGCAGAACGCATCATCTATTCCACTCTTCTATGTTCCATTGGCCATTTCCTGAGATTTTCCATCGCCATGACCTTGCCATTCTGTTTTGTCAGTTGCTCTGATGGCCCTTGTTGACTAGCATTCACATTCACATCCCGGATGCAGTTTTGAAAGCGCAGCACATTCCAAGGGACACTTCTCTGTGCACCGAGTTTATCCCTCTCCCTAGTCAGTTTCCTTACAAGGACCAAGATTCGACGTGCTCACTGTCGGAAGTAGGCTTCTTACTGCCTGCCTCAGTCTTCCTTTTTTTCCAATTCATTCAAGTCAGTTCGCAATGATGCAGGTTAAGTGCTTTTTTAGGTTAAATCTGCAGTCAATCCCTAGGCTCTCATAGATCTATATAGTCTGGCATTCAACTTTCTTCCGCTTGGTTATGAAGACAGCCTACGCTTTGTCATCCACTAATTCAAGACCTAATGGTGCGACAACTCCTCTAGACGTCAACTTCTTCGGCGTATGCGATGCGTATCCTCTTGTTTGCCACGTGCTTAGTGCTTGATCTTACAGTGGAACATCACAAGAGAACTCCAACATTTTGCTGCAGATATTGGTATAAGGATGGGTTGTAGTCGGCAGAAATTGCATTAGTCTTTAGTGTCCTTTTCAGGACATCAAAAATGTGCGTAAGTCACCTCCGATTGAGAATATATAACACACGCAAGGTGGCCATCTCCTTCGACTGCCATTTTTGGAACCATTTTCGCTTGAAACATGAGAATACCTTTGCCGCTATTCGATAGAAGAAGGACTGATATGATTGACGTCGGATCTACATATTTGAATGAATATTTCGATAAGAATTTCCACAGAAGAAAGAGGAGCAGTATTTTCAAAAAATATACATATTACGAGCTACATCCCCTTCAAATTCATCTTTATAAAGTCGCCCCAAATCACCCCAAGCCTAATCCCATAATTTGAAACCAAACTGTGCGGCGCCCTGACAAGCTTTTCATTGGGAAGGAAAAAAAACACCACTAAGCCCCTTATTCCACATCCCAAGAGTATTGATGCGCAGCAATTCCATAGAATACATGTTATCACATTGGGTATTGCTTCACGTCCTGAGATGCCATTTTAGATTAACCTATTTAGGCAGTTAGCAAACTTAAACTCCTCCCCCCCCCCAAATAGAATAATCCGATTTGTATTCTCTAGGCAGTCGCTGCAATAAATATTCAAATCACATTGTAGCACCCGCAGTTGTCCTTCTTCTTCTTCTTCTTTGGACTGCCATTCTAGATAAACAAACTGCGAGATTACAGTCAACCTCTAAACACGCGAAAGAATAAAAAAAAAAACAGAAAAAAAATCTTAAAACAACTCGAAGAACTTCAGATTCATCATAATCCATGGGAAATCCCTATGGTAATCTTCCGCAGGACATACCTACACAACCCAAGTAATGGAGCTCAATATATCCCACAGTGGCACCCGCGGTCGGGATTAATTGCATAATTTATGCGCGAGGCGACAAAAACGAAAAAATAATGTTCCGTCTGCCGCATGGCAATGGCGATGATGATGGAGTGAAAAAGGATGACAACCTCCCGCCAACGACCCCCCCTTGGGCTGTCACGTAAATCTACATCTTGCAATCGTCATACTGGTTGTCAAGGATTTCTGCCTAGAAGGCGCGCTCACCATGGGCTTCTCGTCGCCGTTGTTGTTGTCGCCTGTCGCACAATGTGTTTGTCAATTGAATGAAATCACTGGCACATGGTTGCTCTGTAGCTCCCTCTTTCCTCGGGAGTGCTTTTGTTTGTTCGTTTGTTTGTTTGTTTTCCTTGTGCGAAGGACATTTCTCGCACGGGCCGGGCTCTCTCTCTCTCCTGTTTTTGTTATTACGGTGACACAGTATGTAAATTACAATTTCCTCTCACTGAGTCGCGCAGCGCATATTGTGTAAGTAATGTGTTCGCACCATCAAGCCTAATTATAATTGACAGACAGGGTTTGATGTATGCATAAACTGGGTGAATGGGGGTCAAACATTGCGCACGAGATGCATACGGACAATGTGTGCACTTAACTTGGAATACTACAATCGACGACTCTGTGTGTGCAAGGACGATGCATTGCAAGAAGGAGGCGCTTTTGTTAATGCTTAGAACGAGCGGAGAACGTGTTAAAAGGGCGGGATATGTTGATGCGTAATGGCCATTATGCCATTAGTGTAACTACTACAGGGTGAAACCCAGAGCTTAAAGGCTATTTCACAATTTCTATTGTCGAAGGTTGAAAGGAGGAACTGTAAAATGTAATGTTTTCGGGTGAAAAAGGATGTTTAAGTTGTAAAACAACAAAACCCTACGGAACTCTCAGATGTGACACGAGAATTGACTAAGTCTGAACAGAGAATGATTGAGCAAGTTCCACTCTTTATATTCAACTAAATCGGGCGATAATAGTGGCAGTGTTCGATTGAGTCGAGAGTCCTTCGAGTATGTGATTGTGAAGGGTGATGCTTTCGCTGAGCAGGAGGTAGCTCGCCCTCTAGAGCTCGGAGAAACAGTCAAAACCCATGGGCAAGCTTCTTTCAAGCCTAAATATGCCAAGCAGGAGACGCTTTGGCAAGAGAAGAACTGCAGAACCCTTCATTGGACTTGCACTATTCTGTGGAAAAGAGAAGCACACTACACGCGAAAGGAAGATAGAAAAAGAAGACAGGGCAAGCACTTTGGACAATTCTAAAGAGCTAAGAGAAGCTAACACTCTACTGTGATGTGACAAACGAAAAAGATTCGAAACTTACATCTGCTTAAGCAAGAATAGCCTATGAATAACTGGCTTCCTTGCGGGACATCTAAAGGAGCATCTACGGAAACTAGGTATAACAAATGAGTCAAATGAGACTACGGAGCACCGCTTAGAGTCCTGACCCAAAAAGTATTGAAGCACCAAATATCAGCGGAGAATATGCCACCCATAGACCTACTTCTCATTCTCAGAATCCTAAAGGGAACTGGTCTGGAGAGAGAGCTCTAAGAGAAAATATTCTCGCCAAGACTAAGGTCTAACGACGGCACAAACCTCTCCAAAGAACTGGCAAGAGCCAAATAGACGACTAGACGTCAAGATCTGCCTTTAGGTTTCTGCAATTCTGCTCCTAGAAAAGCTCAAGGGTGTCTCTCCACGGTTAAGCCCAATTCGACCTTATAGCTTACAGACTTTGGAACAGAATCAACTAAAACTCTAAGCCAGACTTTAATCCCAAGACACACATAGTTTTTGTTTATAATTTCATCACCACCCTGTAACCCAAACTTTCTTCCAACTAAACTGAACACCATTGTCAGCTATCACACAGACACATAAGGCATGTTTGACACCAACTTTCTCTACATTTATGCATCCCTTTGTCATGTAACAACGTCTTGTTACTTGCTAGTGCCAACTCGTCCTTAATCAGAGAAGACACATTGCCACGGGCCAGTGAGCTATCATTCCTAATTACGGAAGTTTTCCCCAGAAAAGGAAGTTTTCTTATAACTCTATACCTAGATACTTTTGTTGGTTGGTGTCCTGTTTACTTTCTACTTTATGTGTGTGTTTATTCTTCCAGATGACTAGAAGAGTTTGAAACAATGCCAGTCGTTTGTCGACACACGTGAGAGCTGAGAGGTAGTAGTAAAACAATCATATATATAAGGGTGATGTGCTGTTACTTATGGCGGAAGGACTATTTACCCTTGGCTAAAGAAGATGGAAGGTACAAACGACGTTTGTCACCGTTGCCGTTGTCGTTGTCCCTTTTCTGTTGTTTTTGTCAGTTATCAGTGATAGTGGTGGCGACGACGATGGCGGTGAACATGGTGTCCTACATCAGTAAAGCAGACACATGTCAGAATTGTTTTATCCTTTGGTAAATGCTTTTTCATTTGAGGGGTCCCATTTCTTCGACCGGACAGACCCCCAAAGGACGATGTTGATGATGAAGCGTTTAACTAATGCTGGCCTTGTGTGTGTGTGTGCTGTGTGTCTGGTGCTCGCTGTGCAAAAATGGCGTGTTTCCGCAAAGTTAGCAAATGTTTACCGCAGGACTGTTTGTTTTTTTTTTTTTTTTTTAACTTTTGTGGTCTTTGTTTCCCCTTCTCCGTTGTTGAGGGCTACGTTGCGTTTTTTTTTTTTTTTTTTGTGATTTTTGCCCGTAACTATTTAATCAAAGAGAAAGCGACACAAAGGAACCAAACCAAACCAAACCAAACAAGGGATGGGACAGACAAGTGACTTGAAAATTTTACTTTGAAAATTGTTTTCTTGCGAGAAACAATCTCTTGTCGCGGGTGGGGGTTAGTTAAAATAATGACAGCAGGGGAGGGGTGACAGTTTTGATTTGTCATGCCATTCCATTAAGCTGAAAGTGGTTTGTGGAATGTGTTTAACATTTAATACAACACGTGGGAGTTAATCTATTAAGGCTAATGGATAATGAGAAGTAATGTCACACAAGAAGAAGATGGGTAAGAGTTTAAGACTGACTGAAAATAGACTTTAGACAAAAGGCATTTCATAGAAATACAGGGAACGCCTGAGTCTGAATTTTGCTAAAAGGATTCTGCATCGTTGGTAGCCCAAAAGGGGTAGAGGAGACATCACTTAAAAGTCATCACTAAATGGTCAAATATCGAAGAGATCTCTGATTACCTAAATGGTAATCCAAAACACGGTTTTAGGTCCTGATTTCGACACGAAATTCTCCTCGAAAGAGAGTTAAATAAAAGAAAAGACTTACAGATGAGTCAGAATGGAGCATGGACTTACGACTCGCAGAGCAAAGTAGTTCTAATCAGCAGCAGACGGGTTATGGAGACTGTAAGAGTGACCGTGGGGGATCACGTTGTAGTGTCTAAACCAGAACTGTAGTAACTTAGATGCAAGTTAAACTTTTAAGCAACTTCTACAATGTGCAGCGAAGAAGGCAGTGAGATGAGAACAACGGCTGCCCTGGCAAGGATCATGCCAAATATAGGAGGACCTATACAATGAAAAAAACTACCTACTTACTCTTGGTAAGACTAGCGACGTCGATGATGCTCTTTCGCTCCCAAATAAAGCCCGATGCGATGAGCACCAAATCGTGCAGAATAAGGATAGAAGCAGTATTCAGAATAAATGTATTGAGAAAATTTAGTGCCTTCCGAACAACCTCATACGACGAGGCGTGTGTATTGACTGGCATGGTGCCTAAAGACATCTTCGTTAAGGAAGGGCCAACCGATCAACGATACAAACAGCAACAAGGCGAAGTGATAATGAATTACCATGAAGAACAAATGGCAAGATAGATGAAACTCTTCCGACAGAGGACTCAAAGATTGATCCCCAATATCGGCCTTTGGATCAATAGGAAACATGGAGAGCAGAGCATACCTCCACAGATTTCAGCATGAAGACAACCCTTATTGTCCAACGTGCACAGAAGCAGTGGAAAACGCGGAGCACATAATGTTCCACTGTACACGATATCGCGAAAGCTATAAACTGTTGGTGAACAGACTGGGTGTGAACTTAACCCCAGAGAATATCATCAGAGTTATGATCAGCACACTAGCTATTATCATGAAGGAGCAATGAAGACATGAACGACAATGGAATGCAGTGCAAGTGTCTGCCGAATATATAAGGCTGAAGTCCCCCTCGCAGTAGAAGGCGAGGTGGGTTTAGTGGGTGGAAATCCCTCACTGTTACTGAGTACTGAGCTCAGTTTCATCTTTGAAAAATTCCCACCTTCCAACGCAAAAAAAGAAAAAAGATGAATCAGAAAAGAACGAGGGTCTCAGGAGCTTAGATTCTCAAGCTGAAGCCAGAGGGTCTAGGTCCTGGGACATATGGCCAGAAGACTGATGGTCTTCTCTGATCCAAAATCACTAAAGACTTATTCACTAGGAAGTATTTTTTAATCCATAAAGCAGAACTGGCAAGTCAAACTCTTTGTAGAGTTCCAAACCAAAGTAGCAGCGGTTTGTTAGCGGGTTATTCCTCTCCGAAAAAGTGTCATTTATTATTAAATTGGGCCATCGCCTGGCCAGCTTTAGCCGTCGTAAGCGCCTTTATGTGGAGAGTTACAATTCGATATTCATTGTTGTGCAAAACGTTGGCCTATTGTCGATCATAGGTAGTATTCAATTTCACTGAGGAGAGTGTTGCATGTGATTTTTGAGTTCGTTTATAATTCACAGATTTTTTTTTATTCGTTTCGTGTTCATGTTGAAATACACTTAGTGCTTTCAGCTGCCCTTTCTTACTTCAAATAAATTAATTTCAAAAGATTGGAACTAAATTATATAATCAAATTTAAATTTTAAAATCCGTTGGAATGGAAAACTATTTGGGGAATTTCCAAAACCCATAAAGGAAAACATCAAGTTGAACTAAATACCTTTATCGCCCAAATGGGCTCACTAGAACCCAATTTACCTGGGAAAATGTACCTCATTCCTCTTTAATTAAATTCAAACCCAACATAACCTTAAAAAGAAGAGTCATAGCGCCCAAATAACGGTACTCTTCCTATTGTTTAAATTAAACAACAGACTTTTTTATAGCATTTACAATGTTTTGGGAGGTCACACATAACTGCACACCTAACGACTCGTCCTGCCATCTGCTCTCCACACGAACGACGAACTCTTCTCAGTTAATTCTTTTGCCACAAAAAAAGCTCAACTCATTTTGGCCAATTCCTTCCAATCCCGCATGAATAATATCCCAAGAATTCGTATTTCCCTTTGCCACTATTACTCGGATTCATTTTATGCCCGCTTCAATCAACTTTATCGTCCTCTCCTTTTTTGTTATAGTTCCGCGGCAACATATTCTCCCGGGACAACACAGTTGCACTCATTAAATTCCTCCAACCCAGTGTGAGTGTGAATACACAAAATTTTACCCTTGAATTTCATAAACTCCACCAAACTCTACTACTGTGTGTGGAAGCATATAGCGAATTCGCCCCCGAAAAAAAGAGAAAGGACTCTCGTCTCCTTAAAATATATTAAAATATGACACTCAGCTGAAATGTCAATTTCATCTCCGCGAGGCGCTCGTATAAACTTGCTTATACGCCTTCGCAAGCAATAACTTTCTACGCGAAAATTTTATTATTCAACTCGCGCTCGTCTAGGACGAATAGTGTCGTCCTGGATACTTTTTTTCTATTTTGTGACTATGTAAGCAGTTGTACACTTCCCTCGCTCTGTGCACATTGTATAATTAATTTCCTCTCGTGATTTTTAACTCTCGGCATCTCTCGAAAGGAGGTTCACCACTTTTTACGCTTCAAATGAAACCGTGCCACCGAAAAGAACCGTAAATTTGTATTACAAAGTTGTTTTATTTTTTGTTTTCTTGTTTTTCTGTTTTGTGTTTTGTGTTTTGTGTTTTGAGGGTCAGTACGGCACGCGGAGGAGAAGCAAACTAAAGGCAGGCATGGGAGCTGCTTGGCAATAGTGTGGAACCACTGTGACCTTCAACTGAAATGGGGGTTTAAAGTCAACGAGGTGTACAAAAAAAAGGATACCCTTCCTTTCTCTGACATATCAATCATTTTAATGCATTTTTAACGAATATACAAAGGATTTAGGGTGAGCAGTGAGCAAAAAAAAAATAAACCGAAAATATCTCCATTTGTATTGCTTATCCTTTAGCAAAAAAAAACAGAGGGCTTATTTAAGAGGATGATCTTTGGCTAAACACCCATCATCCTGGCCGTGGCACACGATAGAGAAACAAATTCATTTCATTTTGCTTGCATTTACAAAATGAGTTCCAGTTTTTTTTGTTCCTCAGGGATTGTGGGCGGTGTTAGGTGAAGTGTAAAAGGTTTAATCGTCGCCGCTTAACAATGAAAATCCCTTTGGGCTGAATTTTAAGGAGCAGAACAAAAAATAAAGGATAAGTTGAAATTAATCACAATCACAGCGAGGTTGAAGCTAGAAGACGAGCAAAAAAAATAAAAAGGGAAAATGGATTTTATTTTTCAAACTGTGCCCAGGGAGGGATGGTGAATCCTTTTTTTTTTTTTTGTAAGCCAAGAAGCTGGGTATTTTATAGTGTACAGGGGTGAGTTTGTTCAATGGAAACAGTTGATTACAGAGAAAGGAAAAGAGTGGGTCTCACATGAGATCTGAGAGGAATTCTTAAGCAAGTCTTTGGCAATTCAAATGTTCTTTTTGGGCAAATATGAACATGATCATGTGGAGCTTTGTTGTCGTGTATCAATCCAGTATGGTTGGACCAACTCAATGAGAATCACTAAGATTAAAGACTAGCGTGTATTGGGACTACGTTCTATTACCGCTAGAGATCTTTATACGCACAGTAGCAGCCAAGAATCAGTCTGGAAACTGGAAACCAAACAGAACAGCTCGAACCAAACAGAATGAAAAAGTGGTCATGTACCTTAGGGCGAAACTATAGCCATCCATACAGAAGGATCAATACTAAGCACAGGTGTGGGATCAGGCATGTTCTCCAATCCCCTAGCTATACCGAAGTACACACGACTTCCAGGCGAAAGCAGTTTATTCCAAGTAGAGGTCTTGGCAGTGACAGCCACTGCCTGTGAGTCTGTGTTAGGGGCATTACCATCACCTTCTTAATGGACAGATCAGAAGGGCAGAGGGCTTTTTGCGAACCTTCTCATGACAGTAAATACTCTCTGTCAGACGCTCGCAAGAGGTGGGGCCGTGAAAAAACTTTAATGTGAATCTGGGAACACCTTGCGCAGTAGTCCAACGCACTAACCACTGAGCTATGGCACCCACAGATAGAACAGGCCCACGGATGGACAGATAGGCAGGCATAAAACCAATTACTGCCTTAGAAATTAATCGAAGGTTGTGAAGTGTTAAAGGTTCTGGACTCTGTTCTGTCCTTGGACACGAGGGTATTTCAGGCACCGAGAAAGCTACCGAGGTAGTGAGAAACGACTGAGCAGCAAGACTACAACAAGCTGACCCCTCTGTGTGTATCCCGCCTTGTAGACTCAAGCTGATTGCAGGGAACAAAGCAATTAGAGAGAGACGAACACTAGACGGACCTCCATCAAAACTTGAGCCACAACAAGGACCGAGGGAATTATTCAGAAAGACAAGAAGTTCCTTTCCATCCTTATAGTCCTCATCAGGGGGCATTATACTCTGAAGAATCACATGAAGAAACTACGCCTGATAGAGGGAGAACTGTGAGGCGGAAGAGACGTGGGAGCTCTTGAGGATACCATACACTTCCTATGCCACTGTTCAGGTTCAACTTCAACTTTTCGGCCTTTCGATCGGAGTGTTCAAGTCTTTCGTCCCAAATTCAGAAAAGAAAGGACAACACCTTTAAAAGAGCTTCCCAACTCAGCATCCCCCCGAAGTCATAAACTTTGATCTAACGTTCAAGGACCCTAAACATCATTATTTATCACTTTCTTTCAACTAAAAAGAATTGTGTCAAACAGGCTTCTCTTTTGAAATAATCCCCGCAACCAGGTTAATCTAAAAATCTATTATCTTATAGTGCTCATTCTTTCTCCATAAACTGTTATCATTTCCCGAATAGACAGAAGAGGAGAATAGGAGAATACACTTTTGCGAAAGGAAGAAAAAAAAAAAGGAAGGAAGAAGAGAATTCTTTGAAATATGGACTCGAAATGATTGCTTCGTTTTGAGTTGGCTTACGTCCTTATCCCTCGAACTACGCAACATTTATCCCCGATTAACCGTAATCTCACCCCTAAATAACCCACGAGTATTTTTTTGTGTGTTTCTTCTCTTTATCTCTGTCCTCCAGCAGCAGCAGGCAAAACCCACCAAAATGAATCATAATAAGAAGAAGTCCTACTACATCCTGTGCGCGCACTCATTTTTTAATTAGATTCTCCTTTCTCTTGAGCCGTATAATGAAACATTAATGAGTCCTTAAAGTGGGTACTTTGTTTGGGCGCTTCGCTACACTTGTTGACGTTCAATGTCTGTTCTGTTCTGTTCTGTTCGCTGTTCTGCTTCGAATGATGAGCACATGATGACGACGATATAGGCGATGATCATAAGGCAAAAACCATTTGGTCTTAACTTAACCATGTTCCTCATTCTTTAATCATTAACGAAGGCTGTTCCTGTTTGTTGTTTATACCGCCAGTGAGTGAGGGAGTATCCGCTGCGTGTATGGAGAATAAAGCCTACACATAAATAGCGTACTTTAGCTCGCATGCATACTCGGGGATGACATATATAAAGCTGTGGTGGCTTTTGTTGTTGTTTTGACGACGTCAAATTACTGCTGTTGATTGTGTAGCCTTTTATAATAGCAACTCATGCCAGAGAGAGAGAGTTGCTGTGCTCATGGGGTGCAATTTAAGGGCTTAAGATCGGTATGCTTGTGTGCGATTGTGATTGTAATTGTCATTGTTTCCTCATTGAAGGGGTTTGAGCGACTGTTGCTTATTGTTTTCGTTCCGGCATTCGTACATGTGACAATACTGGCTTAAGGCAAAAGAGGATGCTAATTAAAGATGAAATATGTCCTGGAGGTTGGCAAGGATGGCGTGCAAACAATGGGATGAGCATGACCTATCATTTGATAAAAAATCTCTTGGGAATCTCTTGGCAGGCAAGCTCTACACTTTGTCAAATTTCATGACTGGGAGGATACGTTTCCACCAAGTTGAGAAAGTAATTTTCCTTAGATTGGAACCCTGTTTTTTTTTTTAAACTGGCTTGGCAGTCCCTTGGTGACGTAATGTTTGGCATTTGAGTCAGAAGAGAGGGTTCTCCACGCCGCCTTCAGAAAAGTGCCAATACAGAAAGAAGGATGCGTTCTTCCCTAGGGTTGTCCATCGTTTATGGCTTTATGAAAAGTCCACCTGACATTCTGTTACTTTTTGGCTTTATTCCCTGATGCCAAGATGCCTATAGAGTCTACAATGCTGAGCAGACAGCGAAATTACTGCGAAGACTGACGATGAATATAGACAAGAGTAAGACGATTCTGCTCAGAGGAGAACGTGGGGTAAAACTGGGATAAGTGAAATGCAGACACGGAGTAAAGATAGTTTAAAGGAGAATCCAGAAATGTCAGCAGCACAACGTGGAAGAACAGCCTACAAGATCAGCATACTACATAATGCGCTTCTGTGTTGTTTTTTTTTTTCTCAAAAGGATAATGAATTCGCGCCAACAAATTTCGAATTCTATGCTGCGATACCAACGAACAGAACGACGTACAATATTTTGAGACCAGCAAACTGCTACTTGGAAGCTTTGGAACTCTTTATTCGATGATGATTCATGCGATAAGGAACCTTTCCTACTTTGTGGCCCCTTATACTAAACATAAAGGTCTCGTAGAAGGCAAATCAAAAAGAAGATACAACTACAAACTCTGTGAACTGTTCTAGGATATGATACACTCAAAAAAAGAAAACAGGAACACCCCATCGACTAGGCCTCATCGAGCTCCAGTTCAGAAGATTTATGAATCACACCTCTGAGGTCTGACATGGCGAAAGAGAACGATCTTCATGTACACAGACAAAGCCGCAGCTAATGCTATGTCTTCACAACTTCAAGCAGCAAATCTGGGATCACAGAACAAGAAAAACAGAAAGTCTTTAGTAAGAAACCATCAGCTAGAGCTCAACCATTGAACTCTGTCCAAGAGAACAAGAGAATGAAAATGCCCTTAGCATCCTGCGTACAGTACTTTAATAAGCGGACAGACAAACAGTGGCAGTGGACATACTTTCTATGGACTAGACTGTACTCATCGATATGCAAAAGATTTTTATGAATTCCAAAGTTGCGAAGGCCACAAGGACTATGATTCAATTAGCCAATCCAGTTTTTATGCACATAATTCCAAAATGTCACAGGAGTGGAGGATAAATGAATAGAATTTCCATCGCTCTATCTGTCTACAGAGACATAGTCGACTAGATGAGCATGGGATGTTAGTTGTTAGATAATAATTTATTCACCCCAAATCCGAATTTCGAACCAACAAACCTGCGGCATTAAACCAAAGATAGGCAAGAAAAACTCGACAAGCTAATGTATGCATAGTCATGTTTTATTTATACCAACAAAAACTAGCTTTCCAATATAATCATGTACGTATGTGTGTATACTTCAAATATTGGCTCAAAACACTAAGCCTTCAGAACGGGGACTCATTGCCTCTGGCGCTCATTTAAAATTCGAACCAAATGTCCTCCAAAAATACAAAAATACGGGTGCCATAAGCAAACTTTAAAGCGGTATCCCCCTCCGCAAATTTAGATCGATGAATTTTTAAAATCGTTTCCCCTCGCTCTATTTGTTACAAGGACACGACAACACGACAACCGTCCAACCAACAAGAAAATGACAAGACAACAATTTTTCATTAAATTTAATTAAATACTCCTAACCGTTGTAATTAGGTCTAGACTTAGTTTCCCCAAATTTAACCGCCGCTCGCTGGGCGACACATAAACACAAACCGCGCGAATACCGTGGTTCCAATTAAAAGCAACATCAACCAACCCTCCCCTCCTCTCTGACGACAAAGACCACAAGGATTGCGATTGCGGTATTAAAATTCCTTTTCCTCTACCCAAAAACGGAAGGTCAAGAATCGTGATTTCCTCTTCACCACGAATTACAAGGATAATAGGAGGACTTTGATGTATACCACGAAATCAACTGAGCATGCAACTACTACATAACTACCGACTTCAGCATTGACCCTGAGTCAGTTTGTCTTTGAACACAGTTCTCGTCCTTTTTGGAATTTTAAATAACATCGAAGGGAAGAAGAAGGACATACGTATGCAAAGGAAAAAAAAAAAAACTTTTTCTAAATGACACGAAACAGCAAACTAATTGCAAAGGCAAACTCACAAATTTTTTGAGTTAAGTCGCAGATTTTGCCACCACTAACACCACCATGTCATCATCATCATCATCATCATCATCGCCGTCCGTCGTTAGGACCACAAGAGTCTTCAGGCAGGCGGCAGGAGGACTCGAAGAAAGAGAGAGAGAGAAAAAAACGTTTAATTATGAGAGTATACATGTTGATGGAGGGGGATTTCGGGCGACACAGTACCTGCCCGTAGGAGCAATCAGTAACTTTTAATTTGTGTCTGTTTTTTTTTTTGGAGGTGGCAAGGTCTACTGGTAGTATCTTCTGTCCAGGGGGAGGGTGAACGAATTAATGAGTCGTTCTTTCTTGGTTTTTTTTTTTTTGAATAAAATTAGGACCGAGATGTGTCAAGATTCAAGAAGGAGAGGAGGTAGTGTTAAAAGGCACTTACGCCCACCTAACTAGATACTATTTTTAAACAGTTTTCCACACATCACATGAAAACCTGCCTGCCGAAAGTATTTTGCCACAAAATGGGAACTTTACAAAAATCATAAACATTTCATGAATTTATGTTAGGGACTAACCAATAAACTCCCATCACAACCCACACACACACACAGACACACAGAAAGACACCAAATTTACGCTCTATAAAGTCCTGATTGAATTTTTGAAATTGTTATTAAATTCTGCAGCACAAAAGCCGCCGCCGCCGTTGTATCCTTTCCCTTTTTAAACAACAAAATATCTGTACCATCACGCAAGTATTTAATATTGCTTCCGTGTGGTTATTTAGTTCGTTTGTTGCGGTCGTACAAGAAATTATGGATTAAAATGTTGGATTTTTTTGAATTTATTTTACTATCCTTTTTTTTTTGGGGGGGGGGGGGGGGGAGGGACACACATCCGGTTTTTGCTACATTGTGTGGAATAACTTAATTGCCTGTTGGAATTTATGTTATGACATTTTACTTGCACATGAATTGGATAAATTGTAGATATTGATTCGGCGAATTAAACTGTTTGACTCAAAATTGGATTTTCCGTTGAAATATGAAATTTATTGTAAAACCTAATAAGTTTTTGAGTGTAGGGTTTGGTGGGATTACGTTTGACTATTTTGGTAGAAGAAAAAAACCGGGGATGTTGTCCTGAATGTTCGCTCTAATTGCCTTCCAGTTTTATGTTGTAAGGCACTTCGATTTGGTTTTCATATGAATGTAAAAAAAAAGTCTCAAAAACAGACTAGGAGTGTTAAGGTTAGAGGGGTTGATTGCACCCAAATCCAGATGAGCACTAGCTCACTTAGGCCTAAAAAGAAGGCCCATTGTGGTGCCACTGGATCTACAAAACAACACAGAACAACTACCACTACGAGGACAGAATAAAGGAGGCTACAAACAGACAGAGACTCTTAGTAGTGGGTTAAGCTGAAGAGTCAGGAAAACCAACCGAAGCTTTTGATAAAGCGTAGAAGGTGCCTGATGGGTAGTCTTTTCAGGTCACCAAGATCATCGAAAAAATAGGAGGTTACTTGTTGATGTGTACCTATGGCTCACTTCTTTTTGAAGATTGTGAAACTATGGCCGCACTTTGTCAGGAAGTAGACACTGAACTAAGCACAACTATGCAACGCCGAAAGTGATAGTGAATTGGTCACAAAAAGGTAGCGATTCAGTGGAACCCACTAACTCAGGATGTTAAAGAGCAGAAGGGGCGCAACAGTAGAAAGGAAACTTTGGAACAGGAAACGCGTTGATAAGAGCTGTGGCACATTGCTAGACACCGCACAAGATGGGTGGTGAGTGCTGATTTAGTTTAGCCATTACAGACTTAAAAGTATATAACATGGATGGATTCTGATTGTGTAGCCAATAAGGGCAATGTTGTACATGGACTGACGTTCTAACCGGCAGTCAGAGAAGAAAAGTGCGAATAGACTGATGATCGAGGCTCATTGGAATTATACTTAAATCTCTAACAAATGTAAGGTAAACAAGTTTACTTTTTGCTTTGGAAGCAGCCAGAATCTTCTGGATCTTATACATAAGCAGAACATGTTTGCCTTGTACCAATTGCACCACTTTGATATACCTATTTGTTCGCGAAGCCAAAGAGTAGTCGCTCTGAATTCAGGTCCTAACTAGGTACATATGTATGTCCATTAAAATTTCTCAGTACAAACAAAAACCAGTGGGACAACACTTGGTTGGTTGAAAGTAGCTGCCAACAGAGAGTATGAAGCTCCTAAGTGAAGTATCCTTCTGGGCAGGCATAAAGACGTTGGAATAGTAGGAATAGGGGAATAGAAGAATAGTTTCCTCCTTTTCTGACTTATCGGCCTTACAGTTCCCAATGCCAAGGCACCCAACACAGGTGAATGTTGAACTGCTTTGCCATCTCCGTAAGAGACGATTGGCAGTAGAGGGCTATTAAAGAAGATATATAGAGAGAGAGGGACAACACTTAGTACATTTCAAAATGAAAGCATAAAAGCAACACACAATTTGTAAGCCAATCTTCCCGGTACAAACTCGTTTTTGTCTCTTCTTCTCTTCTCTGACATTCCTTGCGCCAGTCCCCCAAGTAACACAAGGTTATTCACATTCCCTTAGGGTAATTGTTAAAACATAAATGTATCCAATTTGAAAAAAAAAAAAACTTCAAAGAATCAACTGTCCCTTACTGAGGTATAATTATTCACCCTCTGTCTTATCCCATTAGCATTTTACTTCAATTCATTTTGAAGAACAGAATGGACTTAATATTCCTAAGAAGGAAAGGAAGGAGACTGGAGATAAATATATAAAAGTTTAGGGGGCACTACTGAGCAAGGCTACACTCGCACTAAACCTCTAGGAAAACTGAGTATTCCTCTACGAAAAACTTCTTAAATCATGAGTAGCAATATACTTCGCAGACTTGTTCCTAAAACTTCTTTTTGAGGAATTGGTCACAGCGGACTCAGGGTAGACTATCAATGGACAAACACCATGCAAGAAGTCCTTGGACATAACCTTCTGAAACACATTTAACTAACCTTGAATAGTGCTTCCTGTCTATGTACACAAAGTGAAAACTTCCTTCAACCTTCCAACAATCCTCAAAGAAGAACATGGTACAGATTTTGACCAAAATCTCACAGAAGCTTTGAGGTTAGCTACTAACCATCGACCTTTTTCAAACAACAACCTCGCACCTTTTGACATGGAGACACCTCCAAGCTCTGTTTACCATTTTTAAAAACTATCTTTCCAATCATATTTTGAATTCCTTTCTTTCTTTCTTTTTTTTTTAGAAAAACTCAAAATGCTGGACATAACACGTGATAAACCAGTTAAAATTGCCGTCAAAGTCGCCGTTCCTGTTCGTGACCATCCAAAGGTGAGTTTATTCACAAAAAAAAAAAACAGAAATCCTCCTTGATATTCGAAAACTTCATTCTCAGTTCAATTTCGTTGGAAAACTACTCGGTCCAAAAGGCAATTCCATGAAACGACTCCAGGAAGATACAATGTGTAAAATGGCAGTTCTAGGACGCGGCTCGATGCGAGATCGAAAAAAAGAAGAGGAACTCCGTGCCAGCGGTGACAGTCGTTATGCACATCTCTTCGAGGACCTACACGTCGAGATATCAACGTTTGCGGCACCAGCAGAAGCACACGCTCGAATCGCCTATGCGTTGGCCGAGGTACGACGGTTTTTGGTCCCGGTGAGTAGAATTTTTCTTCCTACTTTTTTGGTATGTTCCATCTATTAGTGCGCTTTAGTGGGTGGGTGGGAAAAAAAATCCAATCAACTCCAATTGAACCGTTGGCTAGAGTATATACAACAAATTGTGTGCCAGAGTCCTCTGGTTCTGTGTTTTGAAAGATGTTTCTTATAGCCGCAAACGATTGCGTAACCATTTTAGTGGTGGAGCTGAGCTGGTGGGTGGGACGGACATTGTCTGTGGTATGGAAAATTTGGAAAACTCATTTTGTGGGGATGATTGCAGCTGTTAGTAAAAGAATGGTACGAGTTTTTTTTTTTCCTGTTACCACCACACGATGAGTAGTGCATCAGGAAAGGTCTCTCCCTCTCAGATACCGTTTGGGATATTTTGTCGTTTTCCGCTTCCTTAATCACAAGAGTTATGTGGCGCCCTCGCCAAATGGATAGAAATGAATTCCCAGGGTTAAACTCCTTTTTTTTTTACTTTGCTCTTATGGCATCCTGATTGTGGGAATAGAGCTATAAATTGCAGCAACTAATAGTTTTTCAACAGCTTTAAGGATAAGGTAGGGTATCAAACAAATTTAAGGATTTGTGCGGCTGGTTTTTAAATTCTGATCGAGTCTTTTGTTGGAAGGTATTTCTGTTTGGATGAATTTAAAATTCATTCACGTGCCACGAGACGCGAAATTCCTGTTTTATTATCCACCTCAGGCAGGTTCATATGACTTTTTGATTGAAGATAGAAAGATAAGATCCTCTCACGTAACTACGAATATGTACGCCTGATGGTGTGTTTGCCTTTTGCTTTATAAAATTGTCAACTAGCAAGGCAAAGAGGCACTTCAAACCATGGAATATGTTCACGATAAGAAAGTTATTGCTAAAAATCAATCAAGGATGTCAAGGAGCGGGGGACGACAACAATACGGAAGAAAATTATATGATTTTGGAGGAAAATAGAGTGAAGGGGAAAAGAAGATGTACTGAGATTAAATTTGAATGCAGATGAGTTAAAGACCTCGTTAAAAGGCAATACAATCGATTCACGTCTAAAGAAAACGCCTAACAACTTCGGTATATCAAACCACAGACATCAGCAGAGTGAAGGAAGAATTCTTAGAAAGATGTAACTGACCATCCATCCGTTTAAGACCCCCTCTTCTCTG
This sequence comes from Chalcosyrphus nemorum, assembly GCA_949716465.1. Lineage (NCBI taxonomy): Eukaryota > Metazoa > Arthropoda > Insecta > Diptera > Syrphidae > Chalcosyrphus > Chalcosyrphus nemorum. The sequence continues at coordinate 963,176 of OX454335.1, read as the reverse complement.
GTTAGTCCTGGTATCAGTTTCGCTTATTGCACCCGACTTTCCTGAGGCTTCACCATCCATCTGGTTATGTTCTTACAGTCCGAGCGTATGTACAGATTCCCTGAAGCGTCCATGGACTGTCCTCATGTAGTCGTATCTGCCGCAGCGTAAAATTGCCTGCGAAAGGTCCAAAATTGCTCCCAGCGTAAGGGTCCTGTGAACCACCATCGTCTTCCACCTAAAGGTTTTAATTTTCACGACCTCCGCCCCTAATTTCGAATTATTGATGTAGTAATCTTCTTCCCTGTTTCGGTCCCTTTGTAGAGTGCAAAGAAGTGGAGGGTTATCATCCCCCAAAGCCAAAGAAGCTCGATGGAAAGACGAAAAAGAGAAGAACCAAGGAATAGCCGTCCAAACATTATCTATTAATTAACTAACCCCCAATAACTGCCCCATGCTAATCAGATATCAAAGAAAACAAGAAACTACCCCGCCTGGAGTCAATAAAACAATCGGTTTCCAATTCAAAGGAATGCCAATTGGTAATTATGTTACGTATACGCCCTCCGCGTTCTCAAGTTTCAAACAATTTCAACTTGGAGGGAAGAAAAAACAACCACAAACTCAACCCTTCACCTCGCGACTATCCATTTTTAATTCCAAAATCCATTTCAATGAAGATCCTCCTCCGCCATCGCTTTATACCCACGGGAATCGAACAACTCAGAAGTTTTCTTGAACACGAAAATCCTCTCAAGGAATTTGCCAATATTTAATGAATAGCAAACAGGAAGTGTAGTTTGTCTCTTGATGATTGGACTGACATCACCATCATCATCATCATCAACCTCCACACATACACCAACTTGTAGCCACGTCTAAACACCTTGACACAAATGGGCGTGCAGAAGAAAAAAAAAAAAAAAAAAAACTTGAAAAAATCCATAGTCCCCTCTCAGCATTTAATGGAAAACTTTAACAGGATGAGAGGATCTCATATTAAAGTTCATGTTTTCCTCTCTCTCTCCTTCCTATTCAACATAGTCAGCTGGTTCATTGTAGTGTCTAGGGGTGGTAATAAAATGAAAGTGAGTTGGGTTATGTTTTTGTCGTCGTCGTCGTCATCCCCGCACTTCTTTCCGCCACTCTATCGCACATTTACTTCCTGCACTATATAATTAAAGTATCGTGTTTGACTTTCCACCCAAGGCAATACATATATAGCCAGCCACTCTTCTCTGTGTGTCGGTGGTGGTGGTGCTGGTGGTTTTACGAGGTCCCTGTACCCTGTCTCTCTGTTGCTCTTGTTTCATGTCCCCCTGACGAGCCATTTTTAATATACCCAGCTTCCATAGTACTCACTTGCAGGTGTGACGCGTAAAAACCAAATCATAACGCTGCCAAGCACACTTGTGCAAAAAAAAAATATACGCGTATAATGGTTATATGAGGGTGGCGAAAAAAAAAAGGACATCACAACATGCAAGGCGTCACTTTTAAGTGCTCTTTTAATTAACGTTAGATGATGATGACAAGATGTAGACTTAATGACACTTTTATTGATCCATCTTTGGTGTATGAATTAGGGAAGCTGACGACGACAACGTAACATATTCGGTTTCGGCTTATCGTAAGAAAAAAAAAAGCAGAAATCCCTCAAATGGGGGAAAGAAGAAGAATTTTGCGGAATTAAATTCTTAAATTGGCCCTTTGGGATGTCGGTAATCGACCTTGAAATTGGATATTTCTTTTTGGATTACATAGACACACGACGCAATGATACACGAGAGAGGAATACCTAGAAGTGGGTTACCTATAAATCTACTCAGAAATCCTAATGAGAAAGTAAGTAGGTATTTTAGAAGATTTACTCGAAAAAGAGGGCGTACTCACATTTTCTATCTTGAGGTAATTTTGGGTCCGATCGGAGTCTGAAAAAAAAAGAAACGAAATGTAAGTTTATTTGCATCTGAACAGGTATCTAAATTAAGGGAAAAGTTAATGTAAATTCATTTGAAGATTATTCGGATGGCTAAAAGGATACTATAACTAAAAAAAAAAAAAGATTAAGAGCAGAGGACACACACAAAGGATGGTCTGGACGTGTTTGGTGCCATCTGTCTTTCAAGCCACATAAAGTAGGATCAATATCCTCAACAGTCGGGCTGCGCTTAAGGCGCCTAAGACAAATCATGGTATCTTAGATAATTAAGCGACGCAGTACACGATTCTGTCGCATTAACCTAATGCAACTAGAAATTAGTGGGCAACAAGTGTAGCAACATATTGGCCAACAAACATATAAAAATGCTACAATCCGTCTTGAGCGGATCGTGTGATAACCTATCTCTTCTATATTTATCTCTTTATCATGAAACTTGCTTGAAATTTTGTTCCTGAAAAGTGTTATTGTTCTAATGAATCCACCGAAAAACATTTTTTTAAGAAAAACGCCCCTAAAAAATGGGCGTAGCAATATGCAATGTATGGGAGATTTGTTGAATAAGTGAATAGCTAAATAGTTGCTTTTATAAGTTTAGTCAAGTTTCATGTAAAATTACTGAAAAAAGTGCATTTTTCGAAAAGTGGGCGTTTCCGTGCGCGGATTTGGAAAATTTTTACACTTTTTCTGTCCCGATGACCGAAGGCTTATACAACATTGTCTAAGCTCAAAATTTAAGGCGCAAAAACTGGTGACAGACAGACGGACGGACATGGCTCAATTGAATCGGCTATTGATACTAATCTGGCTGCAATATATTTCTACGTTCTAAACTATGTGTCAAACTTAATATACCCAGGAGCCCAGCTTTCAAAAAGAGATCTCTGACGCATGGGGCATTACGCATTAGATATTCTGCCGTCAAGACTCCACTGTTAACAGCAATTGTACTTCCTGTCTCATGATTCATCATCGGACTATAGGCATTGAATCCAAGGAGGAATCGTAATGGCCAGTCTACGATAAAAGGAGATTCACAGTCTCACGAGGCTAAGTCCCAGAAATATACGAACAGTGGTTGTTGATATCGTATGAAGGCGAACTCAGTGAGCTATACGAGGATGTGGATGAAGCCTAGCCTACATTGGCCCAGCCACTTCGAGCGAGGCGACGACAATGCTTCAGCAAAGAGAATCTTCGAATCGCAGCCTCCAGCTTCGAGACGTTGTAGAAGACCGAACCTTCAGTACAAAGACCCAGTTGTTGGCGATGACAGAAAGCTTGGTCTTCGAAACTGAAAGTAGCTAAATAATCTTCCGGAAACCCGTTGAATATTTGAAGTCTAAGCCCCTAAAGTCATAAGTGGTCTAACTAAGAATTTGATTTTCCCTCTCAACACCCATTTACCTAACCTAACCTAATTGCAACCCCACAACACATTTTCAAATCCCAATTTGACCTGCATTTGTGACAGTATGCCATATGTATGGACACATAACTCTATACAAACTTATTCAAGCAAACCTAACAAATGTCCAATTTAAATCAAGAAATCCCCATTAACAATAAATTTCCCTCAAACCATTTCGACAGCAATTTGGTAAATTTCAAAAGCAATGACAAAGAGAATATTTATACCTGACTATGGTACCATGTACCTTTCAAAGCAACACTTAATGGATGAATTAACGTAGACTCCTTTATGGCCGCCCACCACCAGAGAAACTTAACCCTTCTCTCTACTTTTGCTAAGGGGAAATTTGAAACGCTATTAATTATTTCACAGAGAAAAGTCCCTACTCTGCATCTGTTCCGGTTCACATTGATTTATTCATTTCCTTTTTGCTGCTGGATTTTAGTTAAATGCCTTTTTATTATATCAGCTTTCTTTCGCCCCTGCTGCGCGTCCTCACACCTCTCGTCCTTTCAGCAATCAATAAAAACCGAAATTCGAAAGCGCCCTTCAAAAACGTCGATTTTATGCTTAGCTAATCGTAAAAAATCGCATCGTCTGCCTTTTTATGTTTCGCCTGTACATATGTGCAGGATGAGGATTAAGCAGCTACAACAAAAAAATATATATATTTATTGCTGATCATTAGAATCGACAGGGAATCAAGGACACACTCCTTCATGGGGATTGGGGATTTTTGTGCACAAATTCGCAAAAAAAACCTAATCAATACACGAGGACATTGGGGCATAATTGGTGTGCCTATCCATTGTCATTTTCAGGCTCGAGTTACTGGGGATACGCATTCGGTTGTTGAGGGTGTCACCATGCAGTCGAGTGTTTTAAGGGATGAGTGCATTTTGGCAATGACAGTGTGAATTCAGGTGTTGCGCCTTGGGATAAGGTAAATTGAATTGGCACCTGCTCTTGCTCCCGCATTGGCGAATAATTGCTACCATAATATGCCCCCTGGCGGCTTATCCAATTGCAGCATTAATTTGCAAAGCACTCAAGTTGAAACTCTGTGTGCATTAATTGAATATTATGAAATGTTTATGATTACCCTTCATCTTCCAAATAAAAAAAATAAAACGACCAAGGAACAGAGACGTGAGTCAGGGAATGAATATGAAAAACTGATGGTACTGTCGTCATCAAAGCAATGGATTGGATTAGAGATTGCAGTCAAGAGAAGAAAAGAGAGTCGGAGACAAACCTGACCCCTGAGGAACACCAACATTCATGTGCTAGATATCAGACTTGAAGCCATCAAACACAACTTGCATTGAACTTCCCAAAAGGAAATGTTGGCCCAAGAAGCCTAGTGCCAGAGTTATCAAGCTCAAACCCCTCCATTTCGCCAAAGTGATTGAAAGATTGGTTCCACTTCTCGGAGTCAATGGACCTGTTGCTAGGACACTCATACCCTGTCATAGACATTTTTTGAAAGAAGCCCTAAAGACTAGGACAGACAGAACGCAGACGTTTCGCCAGCAACACCTCTTCAGAACTACAGAGAGAATACTATCTGGTATCCATGACTTTGTCTAAGTGGAGACCTTTGAGAACTCCTGCAGCCATGCGAGAGCAGAAGAGAACTTGTCAGTCAGTGAACAAGCACAAGGAGAGAACAAAGCATTATCCAGCAGTATGAAGTTGATTGCAAATTAATCCCCAAGGAGCTGCCTTAAGCCTTATCTTAAGGAGCTCACAGCTGTACTGGCTTTCTAAATGAACTTTTGGATCGTTTTACAAAAAGGGCAAGTTCTGGGCACACACTCTATAGATTCAATGCATTGTTCCGGAAAAATCAATAATGGTTCTGGAAAATTTTGAACATCTTCTCTTCTAGATAACGCAATCAGACAAACTTATTTTATTTAAATCAAACAAAAATTCTCATTACCTGAGTGCAATCTAGGTTATATCTTGAAAGAAAATGAGTCCTCGAACCCTGTCCCCGAACCAAAAGACAACCCACATTCCACTCTAATTTTCGGAAAATTGCCGAAGATATTTATGTCTGCATACATTCGACTAAAACAAAACCTTCAACCCAAAATAGAAAGGAAAACAAATCTTCATTTTAACATTTTAACCCCAAAAATTGTTTCACAACAAACTAGGTACCTGCATGTAGTAGTTGGAGATGATATTCCAATGAAATTATCCAATACAATTCCATTTCCCAGGATGGGAATACCCATTTGGAAAATGTGAATTTTATCTCGATTTTGAATTCGAATCGGGATTCACCCCAAAGGTACTACAAGCATCACCAAATGTAATTGAATCGAGTAAAGAACATAACAATTCACATCGATGGTGGAGAGAGTTTAGGGAACAGGACAACCGGAAAAATAACAAGAAAAAAAAGGAACCCACCACCGACAGCACCCTCTTCCAAAGAAGAAGAGTTCACCAGTTCTATCGACAAATATCAAAGTGCAATGAAAGTGATATTTACCGACAAGATGGACGAATGAGAAAAGAAACACATACACTCACAGAGTCGGCCCATTTCAATTCTCATTCCATTAGCATATTACTGAGGCAATGAAGTGAAAACCAAATTACATGGACGACTGGCAGAATCGTAGCTCTTCGAGACTCGATTACGAAAGTAGTTACACTTGGGGCTTCCTGTTGAAGCTTCCCAAATGCCCTGCCTTAGGTGTAGTTGATGTGAGGCAATGTCCTTAATTCACCACCACCACCCACGCATGAGTGGTCTGCTTGCCATAGAAGGTAGAAGGTATAGAAACGTCTCCTCCTATAGCCTCGAGCAGCTCATTCATATGTGCATCTATTTTATGACAACAGCTTTCTCGCCATCGGGCCGATGAGATACTAGTTTCTCTCTCTCTGCCTGATGAAGGATGCTTAAAAGCGGTGGGGCATCTGTTTGGGGGTGAAAAGTGTTTCCTATAAAATAGTTGACAAGGTTTTTCACATGAATTTTCCAGTGTGTGAATGAGGACGGCCGGCGTGAAAGATGAATGTGTTTTGTGCAAAAATCCCACTGCACAGAGTTCGCATAGTGGGTTTTGCAAAAAAGGTTCATTAGGACAAGTGGAAAAAATTTTCTTAAGTTTGGAGGTAAGTGGAACTTAAAATCGACCTAAATTATTCGCAATTTCGAGAAATAAATTTAAAATAAAAAACAATATTCGCCAAAATTTTACAAAATTTTAGAACGAAATTACTCATAATTTGAAGAAATTTTTAGTCTACACATTCGAAACGTCCCTTAATGTGTTTGAAAACAAAATCTAGATCGAGTAAATGATCTAAAAAAAATCTCAAAAAACAGTCCGCCAAATTATGAAATTTCCGAAATCAAATTTTTTCAAAGGCGAAAGAGTAAATTTGCTTAGATATAAACCAAATTCAACTTCATTTGAGGGATCAATTTCGCGAAAACATGAAAATTTCAGAGATATAAATTCGCGAATTATTCCTCAAAAAGTTTTAAATTTTAAAAAGTTTCAACATGAATTTTAAACTTTTGTTAAGTTTTAAGACCTAAAAACGTAAAATACTTCAAAATTTCGTTGATTTCGGAGTATGTTCCTTTCCTGCCAGCCCCAAACACGATAAGACTTAATTTCAAGAGAAAAAATATCGAAAAACCGTACCTCAAATTACGAAATTTCCAAAATCAGATACTTATAAGGCGAAAAGAGCAAATATTTACGTAAATAAAAAATATTTACCAAATTTAACTTCATTTGGAAAATCAATTTCGCGAAAAACAGGAAAATTTCAGAGTTTTCAAATAAAAATTTGCAAAATTTTCCTCGAAGAATTTAGTGTTATAAATTTTGAAGTAGATGTTTGAAGTCAGCAAAAATTTGAAAGTATTGTAAATCTTTCAAACTTGAAAACACAAAAAACTTGATAATTTTGTTTATTTCACGATTAATTTCGTTGATTTCGTCTTGAATTTCGTTGATTTGTTGCTTTCCTGCCATTCACACTGTACTCATCTTTTTATCTCCATCAAATTGCAAACCTGAGGACACGTACATTATTCTTTTTCCCTCGAAAACTGTTTGTGTCGATGTCGCCGAGCCGACTTCATCCTTTCCGACGAGACATGTACACGATAAGATGCTTCTCTCATACAACACAGGAGAAGGAGAAGGCAAAAAAAAAAAACATATTCCCATAGACAACACCACATGTGTGTCCGTCCGAGTGTCCCTGACTTGTTGTCGTCATCTTCCCCCTTTTCATGGGACATTAATCCTTTGATTTATTCCTTTTCTACCATTCTCCTTATGAGGTGTTTACTTTACGCTTCACTGCTTGCAAATATAATCAAATATTCTCATTCAGTCTGCGAAGAAGAAAGAAAATGTTAGTGCCTCCTGCGAGATGTACACATAAAGTACTTCCACAGGACACACTTAATGAGATGATAATGAAATAAACTCTCCCGAGGAATGTCCTTTACGAGAGTTATTATAGTATGCTCTTGCTCTCTATTGCCTATTCTCCTTCATTGACTGCGCTCTCCAATTTAATGTTAATACACTTTTTCTTTTTCGTGCGTCTTGGGGGGTAGAGTTATGACCATGTTTCATTTTTATTATTGTGAATGAGGCCAAATTCTGAAAATAATAATTTTCGATTTGTATTTGTCTGTCTCGGTGTGCGGTTGGTTGTTTAGTGAGTACTAATCCTATTTATTTAATTCTTTTTTGTGTGCCGTTTTTTTTTTCTGGGAATTAAATGAACTGAGTTAGAGTAGTAATATATAACACCCAATGCGGGATACAATTTATGTGCATTCTTGAGTGGGTGCTAAAAATATACGAAAGAACACGCGATAAAATGCTGGCGAGCCATTGGGATGTAAATCTTTATGAAGGCACATTAAGGATGAATATTTTTGAATAAATCTTTATACGCGCGCGTCTTGTAATTGAGTAAAAAAGGAGGATCTACAAATTTTCCTCGCTCAGGCATTTTATGTGTCTATTCAGTGTGCCAGACCAATTTTGTTAATGTTTCTTGGCGGCGGCTGCGATGGCAGGTGGAGATGGGAAACTTACTCTTTTTGGGAGCAGAAATTAATTTGAAAATAGCAATTTGAAGAGATTTTAAGCAGTTTTTGAGAGGTTTCGTGGTATTTAATTTACGGCGAATTACAAACGGTAGACTTGTTTTAAGACCTCTATTTTCTTTTTAATGGAGGTGCTGTTAGTTCTTAATGGCATTGGGTTCGGTTAGAGACAGATATGGTTGATGGGAACTTGAGTTATTTAATACGCATCTCGTGGGTGTATAAAAAGGAGTCCTTATAGTCATAAGTTTCGGGGAATATATGTACAAGAAAGTTTGGAATACAAATCGTATGCCTGGGGAGCACAAGACGGACATTAAATCGTCCAGGTAATTTTCATAAACAAAAAGTTTTAATGCCAAAGAGAGACCAACTTTTATGATCCTTTTGAATGAGTTAGATCAGAATGCAGAATCAAACTAGGTCATTGGAATGTTTTCAGAGAAATTTTGTTCATAAAACGAAAGGTGCTCCTTTGAACAGGAAGCATTCAATGTGCATTCTTATATCATTTATACAGTAGATACAAGAGTGGACCCAGTACACTTCCTTGTGGTACTTCAGCGGCGATTTCTTCAATTTGGAATACCTACTTGTCTCCATGTATGATAGACAGAACCTAGGTTTGATACCAAGATGTCATAGAAGTGTTTTTTGGCGAAACTTGTCGCAATTTGTACTTCAAGCCTTCGTGGCACATCTTGTCAAAGTCCAGAGAACTACGCCCGAACCATAGTTTTTTCTTACTAAATATTTAATTTCGAAATCTCGGTAATTTCACTGAGTTCAAATAACTATAATCCCAATTATTTGAACTAGAAAACTCGAGAGATTTAGTTCTAGTACGGGTAGCTAGTCGCACGAGACTAAAACGAGTTACGAGGCATTCTTCATTCATTATTCAGGCCCCAAATATTTAAAATTATAAGCCAAATGTAAAGAAACAAATGTCACAAATTGACTGTTTGCAGTGACTATAGGTCTTAACTTAGGAAAGAAACATTGTCCAAACCGAAGAGCGGCAACGAAGCCCAACATATTGACCTATCGCCTTTAACAAGTCTTACTGAAAAAATTAAAGCTTTAACTGCCTAAAACATATATAAAAAAAACTCACAATGTAATGGAGAAATGGATAAACAAATGCAATTTTTCGTAATCCCTCTCTTCTATTTGCTTTATCCACATCCGTTTTTTTTTTTTCTCCCAACAGCAACAACATTCATTCATACGTAACCCTATATACTCAACTAGGATTGGATTCGAACACGAAAAGCAAATTTATGCCAGTAAACATTTGTTTTTTTTTTTTGTTTTTGCGCAAAACGAAAACAGGAATATTAAGTTTCGTTGGGCATAAAATAATAAAAAGACAACAAAAAAGACATTTAATACTAGAAGCAAATATTTTGGTTTGCAATTATTCGCACAAACATGGCTGGCATGCCGCTGAATGGTTATTCACCTCATTTGAGACGAATTTGTTGGCACAGATAATAGTTTGCTTTCGTGTAATTTTAGTTACATCAGTGACAGCAAATATAATTATGTATGAGAGGATCTAGAGTTAGGTATTGGGAATTATTTGGGCCAACAGTCGCTTCCACAAACAAGAAGGTTCTTCTTTTCACCAAGAAGAGAGTGATCCCTCCCTTCGGAGTCTTCGGAGTTCTAAGTTGAGTTCTTTCCTCAGCTGTGAACAGCCGTGGCACTTGTAAAGACGGTCCTTGAGAAGCATTACCAGCTTTCAAACCATAACATGAATCCCCTGTATTCACACTATGGCTGAAATGGTTTTAGGGCTGATGGAAGGTCGATAAATAGCCATTGCACCTAAGGCTCACTATCAGAATTCCTATTCTCCTTCCGCTGTCCTACCGATGCTGACTTCTTGGTTACTTTCTTTTCATCTTGGATTCTTATTGAGCTTATTTACTATTGAATTCCCCTTCTAAAGAACAACATTCTGTGAGCTATTGTAGCTGACACCAAAGACACTCCAAAAGACGTGGTAGGACTCGAAAGATCGACAGTCTCCTTCGACATACTCGTATCCTCTTCAAAACTTATCATTTCAATTCCAATATCGTCCTGATCTGATCTCCATTTTTATCAACTTTCGATACTCCACACAACATCCAGAAGACTATCCGATTAGAAATCAATTTGCTTCCAATGGTCAGTAAGAAAAAGGATCTACACACTAAGAGCACAACAGGAATTAGAAACACACATGTGATAGATATGCAATCCTCTGTTGGTAGAGATGCATTAAGTCCGTGTCCTGGTGCAGCAATTGCCATCAGCACTTTTGTATCCACTGCGAATTCAAAACATCAAAGCTATCGTCCGTCCCCAGTGTGTCCTGTCCCACTTAGTGATTTCTTTTTTTTCTGTTTTGCACTGTTGATGTCCTTCCTCTCTACAGTAAAATCATTTGGAACTGTTGCACCCCCAAGGACATTTTCTGCACTCTGAACACACAAACATGCTGGGGATGCATAGACCACACCACCAACCAGCATCAGCATCCAGCACAAGAGTTGTTATTCTAAAACGTTCCACATGCAGGATGCACAAACAGATGCAACAAAAAAAACGTATAAAACCAACGAACTTAAATCCTCAACACCGCCGGACGATAGAAAACAAATCTCGCAAGTGCACATGTGTATGTGTCTCGACATAGGGTCGGTGAATAACAGTGAAGGGGTGTTCCGCACCGAGCTCGGGCGCCATAATCACATATTTATTGAGTAAAATTACACTTGGAGCTGTGTGTGATCTTTCCTATTTTTTTTTTTTTTTTTTGCTCCTCCTGTACATCCTACCGTACGTACGAACGAATAATGTCCTCCGGCGATTGATAGTGACTGCTAAAGTGAATGTATGCGTGTGTGAGTGAGTGGAGTTCTGTTGCAAAAAAAAATTCATTTGACGCTTTGTTCAACACGCCAAAGGCGAGTGTTAGGTATGCAGGAATAAAGGAAAAACTTGTGCGAGGGAATTTATAGTGTGTGCTTGCTGCAGCAAGTTTTTAGTTTTTCGAAAGAATCGAGTTTTTTTTTTCCTACAAATGGTTATCTGGAGCGTTGTTGGTCAAGCTGAAAAAGTGTTTTTAGTTTGCACTAACCTTGGAATGGAATATTGATCAATGCACAAACTATTGCAATAGTGGACATTTCCAGGAAATAGTTTTACCTTTGGGAAAATAGAATGCAAAAGCATACATAAATAACATTTTTACTTTCTGATCGGTTTTGCATTTCCAAGAAGTTTGCATCATAGAATGCAGGGTGTATGGAAATGGTTGGTCAGAGCAAGAATTTATAGCAAAGCAGAGGAAATGCAAAGAGTGATCCACCCTTAACCATATTCATAAAATTTTTTTAAATACAAGAAATGACTGCCCCGGAAATCACTTTGTAAATTTCGACACAAAATTCTGTGAATTACAAACGGATGCAAAAATTACATACAATTCTCTCCAGTAATTTTGACACCACCCATGGAGAACTAGAATCCTATAGATGAGTAAAAACCTATTCAATATCCACTTAACACAGCCTTTTTTGTTAAAGTGGGAGTGGCATTTTAAGATATGAATGAAATCGGATCATAAAGAGCGGTTCAGCAAGCAAATTTTGTGTGGAGTTGCTCTGGCATTAACTAGAATACTGACACTTCACGACTTCTATGAAAAAATATTCAAAAAGAAAAGAATATGAGTGCCGAAAGGTGTTCATTTAATCCAGAGTTAACTCAGCAAATTTGTTGGGTTAACTCGAACATGTTTCTAAAGTTTTCTCAGATTTGACCCTGATATTAGGATGATCTTGAACTGAAAAACTGGCCCTTACTGTACTCAAAAAATTTACAAAATTAAGTCCCAAAAATCTGGAAGGAAAGTTGTTAGAGGAACACGACGGAAGACCCGACAGGCAGCGTCCAGAGCTACAATTTTATTACGGGCCTAAGTTGAAAGTTAAATGAAAAGATAGAGTGGTTTCAATCTTTGCTAATTGGATGGTGTCCAAACTATTCGTGGACATAAGATTTAGAATATAGAATTTTTTAACAGCCCTTCGCAAAATTTTCCTCTGTGCCCTTTAAACTATCACTTCAAGAGCTGAATTCTTAAAATGTATTAAAAGAAAGAAAAGTTTTGCTCTCTACCTAACTTTTTGCTTTGCAACTTAAAACACTTTGCACCAAAAACTAGGCTCACTATCATTCCATTCGCCAGTTTGTATAGCCATAATATTGTTGCTAGTGACATAAACAGTTCCTTTGAAAATGCCTGACGAACAAGTAATTGCTCTGCTAATGGAAATGGCTTTTTCAAAGCCTCCACAGCAATCTAAAACCGCCCGCGTCTAAATATTTCAACCGTGCACTGCCCCCCATCCACTTTGAAACAGCACTGACAAATTAATGGATGTTCAGATACTAGTTCGTTCGTTCGTTCGTTCGTTTACCATGACCAACAGCACAAAAACCATGTTATATTCCAGCAGCCCTTCCTGACCTATTCGCGATGCAATTCCATGTTGCCATCCTCCGGTTGGTTGTTTACTATTGTGTGTGTTTTCAAACGATGATGATGATGATGATGATACTCTTGTTTCACATGCACGAAAAACAACAGGAAAACAAATCCCTGCCAAGCAGCACACACGCGAACAATGACAATGAACCCAGTCAACATATTAGTTATTCCCAACACTGGCCAGAAAACAATGGCCAAAGTAAACGAACAAGTCGTCATAATTCATTCGTTTCCCATTCCGTGTCCTTTTCGTGATTTGCTCGCAGAAGAAAAAAAATCTAACTTTTTTTCTGCTTTTTACCGGGAAATACATCCTGCATCCTTGCTGTGGGGCCAAACTAAATCCCATTGCGGATTCGCTGCAATATGCATAGACCATGGAGCATATGCAAGCGGCGCGGGGCGGCGCGGCGACAGCGATGTGAAGTCGAAGTGGTCTTGAATAAACAAAAATGTTTTCGCCGACTGGTGGGAAGTTGGAGCCTTTCAAAATTTGTTTATCTTTCGCATGGATGATTCTTCTGCTCCTGCGGCTATCATGTGTGGCTGCGTTGTTCTTGTTGTGTATATGTATGTATGTTGTTTTGAAACTTTCCCATGAGAATAATTTCATTTTGCATACATACACACACATGTGTTTGTGGGGGTGTTTGTGATTAAAGTTAGATTCGAAATTCCATTGTTAGAAAGTTAATTTTGTGTGTTTCATATTTGCAGGATTATCATGATGATATCAGACAGGAACAAATGTGGGAAATGCAAGCTCTAACATCCACACCAACACAGGGTCCGGCGGGAGATCAAAATAGCCCGAATGGCGTCACAGACATGGACACATCAAATGACGAGCGACCCGACCTAGACGCCCTGGGAATGGATTGCTCCGGAACGGCAGATAAAAGTGATAGTAACCAATCGAGTACGAATAATGACAGCCACCATCACACCACAGTATCGAGTGCAGATAGCATATCGGCGACTAATACGACGTCAGGTGAGTGAGTGATTGCAAACACATCGATCGATGATGTGACACCGACTCGACTCCTAAGGGAGCATTTAATTAAATGGCGTAATTGAACAGTTAATTTATGTGGCTGCAAACTGGGAGTAGGGACATTGATTTCTGATTAACTGATTTAAGCGAGTTACACACCCGGCAATTAACCCTACAAATTGACTTTTAAATAACAAGCTTTGCCCGACCAGTAGCTGTCAGGGTTTTAATTGGAAGATTGAGTTCAGTGGTTATTCACTTAGATCATAGAAGTCGCATCTGTTCAGATTCAATGAAAAATATATAAAAATCCTTCTTTTCAGTTCATCCATCAGCAATGGCTGTGGCGATTCAACAACAACTGACAGCCGTCGGAATGGCCGGCATCCTAAAGCCATCAACAGGTGTTGCCGCCGTAACTGGCTTACCGCAAACTCAGTCCACGCTAGCCATGCCCAGTGAGGCTGAAACGACAACATCCACTCTGGCTCTGCTCGATCCACCTGGCGCTCTATTGCATCCAGCGTTGCGAGGTGTGAAAGCAATTAATATTGGTAAGGTGTTCCTTGCAGCTTTAAAGCTTAAATAGCTAATCTTTTTTTTTTATAGCTGGCCAACTTGGACGCAAACGACCCCTCCTCGGTGTACCACGTTCCGGAATGAATCCCACCAAACGCACAGTGATGACCCTATTAGCACGTGCCAAAAACTCCCAAGCCATTCATTCAGTACGAAATCCAGCAGCGGCCGCTGGCTTCGCTGAGTAAGTACCCTCGCATCAATTTTTTTTGTTTTCAACTACTCTCTAGCACTACTGTCGTCCTCTGTTAATGCTAACTCACAGGACATCACCCCAATTCTCGATTCTTTCAAGCAGTCCACTGCAGATGTTAGCCTCACCCTTTATTCTTCCCCAACCAATGGATCAATCAATGGTTGCCCTACAAAAGGAGAGTCTTGCACAGGGTGTCTAAACAAAAACAAAATCACAAAAAAATAAATTTATACAGTTGAGTAGTAAATACAAAATTTAAATTAATTACCACCACTACAAACACTACCACCCAACAGTAAAAAAAAAAATAATATATATATAAAAAAAACTACACGCCCACAAAACACTCTTTCTTACAAAAAAAAATAAATAAACACAACCGAAAAAGCCCAATCGAAGCCAAAATAATTAAAAAAAACAAGACAAAAAAAATATATTTAACATACTTTTTAGGGACTAAAACACAAATCACAAAGAAATTTAAAGAAAATATATAAAAACAAAAAAGGAAGAAGAAAAAAGGAGGTATATTTTTAAATTATTTTAAGCTAAACACAAAAGTATATATATTTAAAATGAATAAATATAAAAGAAAAAAAAAATCATTAATTTCCCAAACGATGAACACGAAATTTTTTATATTTAAAATAAAATAAAACTCGAGACAAAGAAAAAACAAAAAAATGGAAAATATTTATATTTATATATTTTTTTGTGATTTTTCTTTTTTTTTTATACTTACAAAAATAACAAAACAAATATTGAATAACAGCAACCACAACAACTCCCCTAATCGCATAACTTAATCCACCCCCAAACCGAAACTAAATTCAAGTAATTTAAAATATAAACAGCATTTATCTAAATGTCTATATGAATTGAATAATACAATATCTTAAAATAAAAATTTTCATTACAAAAAAACAAAAAAACAAAAACCTAACACTGAACACTAGGCATTAAGGAAATAATTTTTAAAAAAAGTTTAAATGCAATTTAATAAAACAAGGAGAAAAATTAATAATAAAATCAAAATCCAACACATATAGAAAAATTCATAAATAAAATTATTTATTAAAATATATCTATAAATTAATTTTTAGTAAAAATTGCAATACAAGTGTTTCGACAACACACACTCACACATAAGTTAGCGAAAAAAGAGATGAAAAAAATAATACCAAAATTTAGCACACTTTTTGCTGCACATTGTTGAATAATTTTAAAAAAATAAAAGAAATTCTTTGGCCAAAAAAATCTTAAATAAAAAAAAACTAAATAAAATGAACTGAGTTAAAGGTTGCTTTGTTTTTAAAAATTTGTTTTTCCTTCACAAACATTTTTTTTATGAGAGAAATAAATTACATATTTAAGAGAACGAGAAGTAATGGTTTCAGCGAAAGGATGCTTCAGGCGAATGGGCCTGTTTTGATATGTGATCTAGTGATAAAGTTTGTGGTTTTTTCTTTTCTTTTTTGTTTATTTGTTGAGTGAAGGAAACTACGTGCTATTTCAAAAATTCAAGGTTCAAGTCACCGAATTTAGGCAATCTACTTATTCAAAAATGAGAGGACTTATTTGGTTTTAACCTAGTGACATCAGCTCAATCCAACTGAACTTTATGAAGAACTGAATTCTATAGCTTCAGCCATGAGTCATTCTAGACTCAAACCACATCTTATGGCCTCCTTCAAAATAAACGAAAAAAAAATAATACGACTTCATTGAAAGTTTGCGCAAATATTTAACATAAATTTATGTCGTCCTATTGATTTTTCCCATCCTCACATTCCAGTCATGTGAATCACCAAATTCCTCGTATCCATAATACCAGACAAATGCAAATTTAATAACCTCAAATCGGCTTACAAGTCTGCCATTAAATATTCATTCGCCAAATTCAATAAATCCACCCCCAGGGGAAAACAAATTTAGTTTCAATAGAAGTATCTTTTTTCTTTTTCGTGTTTTTACCCTCGCAATTCTGTTTCTTTTTATGTGGAGCCCCCGAAATTTACGCAAACAGTCCGACAATGATTCGAATTTTCTTTTTTTTTTTTTGTTTAGATAACATTTACTAGCAAAAGCCTACGTCCTGTGGCACACATACATAAAATTTAAACATAAAACCAAAAACCTACTAAAAGCGCCTTCAAGCTATATAATGGACGAGGATTTAAAATTTACCTCCGCCTCCTCCCCAAATATATCGGCGAAGAGCCTAAAAGAATATAAATAGAAAAAATGACTTTTTCTTCGTAACGTAAGGAAAGGGATAACTCCTGAAAGACTACACCATCAAAGAATAAAGATTCAAACAATTTTAGAACAAATTACTATAAAGGACACGCTTAAATAGATTTGACTGCTCACCGTGAAAGAGCGTGAGGATTTCCAACAAACCAGAAAAAAAAAACAATACGACCCCCGGAATTGCGAAATAAAATCCAATTCCCCAAAGCATATTGCCACCGCGCGCGCGTCTTAAAGGGTTAAAATGGAAAATGGAAAAAATTTGTCGTGTTACATGAAATATATTCGAATCGCATCAATTTCAATGAAAGTTGGCTGGCCACCCCTTTGCAGGATCCCTGCCAAAACACACTGTGATCGGCCAAAATTTTGCAATCGATATGTGCATGCATATTTCAGAGGATGACTTTGGGGTCATCATCATATTTTATATCAAGAAATTTTAAAATTCAAACAAATTGCTAGCTTTGCAGTCAAAGGTCCGTTAAATTCCCTGCACAAAGTATCTAGCTCCGTAATTATCTTTCGAATTCGATACCCGTATGCAAGAGCAAGCCCATATCCTTAACAACTTCCCTAATGGGCAATAATCTTCGAAGGAACTTTCTCCGAGACGACGACCTGAAAAAAGAGGTAGATACACCAGGTTGGGGGTAGAAATTTATTGCACTCGATGGTGAAGAGTTTTTTTTCTCTTTCACCTTTTCAAGGATAATATCTTTTGCAGTTGTACCCAACGTAGGCTTTTATGCTAACGTAACACTTTGACTTTTGAACAGATTATGCTTCATTTAACCGAGAAGTTATCGATTTTTGCATGGCATTTAGAGATGTGGCATGGGGGTCGTTCGAGAGCCATTTTAAGTGGTCATGATAATAAAGTTTGGCATTTTCATTATTTATCTCAGATAGACGAACACCAACCGGATGGGGGAAGGGGGGAGAATAAAACTCTCTCTCCGATTTGAAATGTTAAATGAGAATTTTGTAAGAGGGTCGTTAGTTATGTTAAATGGATTTCAAAAGGGATTATTTGCTGTGGGGCAGGGTTTTTTTTTTGGCAAGGGTTTGGGTTGAAATTAACGCAAAAAATGGGTTGCGCCATCTCATGGGAATGAGAGGTCTTTTTTATGTTGAGACATTAAAGCAAAATCCATCGCGAAAGGAACCCAACGTCTTAACCATTACCATTACCATTCTTTTTTGCATCTATTCATGGAAAGGGTTCTATGCAACTCATTAGCTTCCACATCTCATTTGACACAAAAGTCCCTTTCGAAACAAGAGCTCAGAAGGGATTGGTGGCAACACATATTTCAATTCAAAAGCCCTTTTCAAGTATGAGATTGTCGACCCCCAACAAAGTTTCGCACGATGCAGCTACTCTATTCTATTGCTACTCTGAAATTATAATCGCCCATCAAAAATTCTACGACACCAGATTTCGTGTGCGACTTTATATTCAAAATGTTTGCTTCAGATTTAACATTACCCAACCCAAAACAGCATTAATACCAAGAAAATCAACTTCATGTGAGGAACATCTGTCAGAATGTTAAACCATAGCACCACTGTGCAATGAAAACATTCACTTTGATCAACACTTTCTGCTCATTACCTTCAAAACATACCATAGACTTTCCCCCCCTCACCTAAATATTTATGTACATATACTCGCATCCGGAATAGTTTCTATTATATGGCCTCACACCAAAGAGAAAAATTCCATGCATTCCTAATGTGAGGAATTCCGCCCCCATATTTTGCACCCAGTTTGCGGGGGATTATGACTAACAGAGAGGGAAGAGTCCTTGCATTTATTAGATTCCACTCGAAACATAACATCCCCTTCATTATATTAAATGCAAAATTATATTGCACGGCATTTTCCAGTTGCATTCTCAGGAACCAGTTCATCCATAAGCCAGCATGTGTAGTTGCTTCTCCAGAAATGAGCATTAAAATGCTAAATCCCTCAGCATGTTTGTCCTTTTTTTCCTTGCAGAACGATATCAGTGCATCCACACATATGTATGTATGTGTATCTGGTAACTGGCAACACTTGTGTTTCATGTTTCGCACAGCAATAAGTGTTAACCCTTAGGAATGTGTACACGGATATACAAGTAGAGCATAAGATAAGACAACGATTCAGAGTTGTGTAACGAGGAGTACTTGCTTCATTGTTGGCGAGCATTTATGTTATGCCTTGTTTGGGGATGCAAAATGAATGAAAATGTCAGCCTGTTTTGTGCATAGGATAGACAGATACAGTGCCTCATGCAAGTCATCATCATCAAATTGTTGAAACATTTTGAATTTCTAATTATATCATGATGCTTTGCAGATGCACAGATACACTGGGTGTTGCTGAGTCTTGTAACAAGAGTTACTTCTTATCCCAAACATTTGAAAAATAGATTTCTTTTCACTGAATAAAATAGAAGGAACACTGTGAGCTTAACGGTGATATACTTCTCAATTCTAGGGGATTTAAGGTTTTAAAGATCGCGCCACCCATTTGAGTTGTGCTTTAATTTTTTGTTCAAATTTCCCTGCCAGTGGGCGCTATAATAAACTTACTCCCAACTATCCAACCACTGAGGCCACTGATAAAGCCACCACAACCCATCAATGAGGATTACTTTAGATACCGAAAATAATTCGGATGACTGCAACAATTAAGCACATAATCGGGTTCAAATAAGCTTTATTATTTACATATGCATATGGAACGCCAGAATGCAGGAAAAAACAAACAATTATCCCTGTAGTCAGAGTAGTATTTTCTGATGTGATTCGAACCCTTTTAGGAGCTTGAAGTGGGCACAAAATGATGACTGCAATAAACTTGCTCAAAATACAATTCCTTCTCTCATACTGGCGTACACCAGGGTTCCATCCTCTCACCCATTCTTTTCTCTCTTCAAATGGCTTCTCTTAATCTTTGACTTCACCCAGACAAGCCACGTTGACTGTAAACACTTTCAATTGAAAAGTTGAGTGCAATTTGCCAAAAACACAATACCTTATCCCTACTCTGAAGCAGGACACTAATGTAGCCGAACACATAGCGAACAGCAGACTGTCAATTCTTGAAATGCTCTGATATGTCCAACCCATGACAGTATAGTACAACTCATATGTAACCCTCCCGTTGCACTGTCGTCCCATCTTGCTGGTTGAAAAAAATAAACATTTCGCCCTTTATCGTGGTAGCATATTAATTTTGATGGAAAATTGCATTATTCGAGAAAATTATTATTTTTTCCTCGCCGCCGACGACGACGGCAGATATCCATATTATCTTCTTCTCCGCGCTGCACAAAATTATCCACTCCTTGGTAAGGAGCTGGGTTTTTAATTAAAATTGGTTGGAATTAATTGCCTCCGAACGTTGTGAGTGCGTCTCGCGAAAAAAAAAAAGTTATTTATCCAGAGTTTGTTGAACGGTTCAGAGTTCGCTGCCTCTCGGAGATTATCATATACTCGCGGAAATATGGAAAATTGTTTTTCTTTTTTTTTTCCGCCGAAAAAAAAAACATTTTCCAACGGAAATTGACTTTTCGTTGACAAAACAAAAACATTTTTCGCTACGGATGCGAGAATGTAAACATTTTTTCCTCTTTTTCTTCATCAAATAGATCAATGTGATGCTGATGCCATTTTAATTGGAAAAGTTGTTAATTGTTTTTTATTGTGTGTTTGATTTGATATCAAATCTTATACGTGGGCGTTTATGGGTTGGCGTTCCCGGAATGACTTGTCATTGTTGAACGCTTCTTTCAATTTTCAACAAAAGTTTCAATAATAGAATACAAAAGTCCTTTTTATGGTTTCTAGTAGTAGAAAGAGCTGTCATTTATCGAGTTTGTCAAGCTTAAGTAATTGCTTTTCTGCTGTCATATACATAATGTGGTTGTACTTATTTAAAGTGAGTTGAGAATTTTAAAAAAATGGGCTTGTTTTGAGTAAAAATGTGTAAGGTCCCATGAGATCTACAAAAGGAGCGAGCAGGCTCAGAGAAGTGAAAAAAGGTACAACTTCAAAGACCAAAGATCTTTCCAATGAATTTGTCTTTGTAAGGTCACTAGGGCAGGGGAATATGGCGACTGCAAAAAGTTAAAATTCCCTTGGAAATACTCATATCCCTTCGTCTACATCCTTTTACTCAAGAAAGGAGCATTTCACTGATGAAATTTTCGAAACAAAGCCAAGCAAAGATACTTTGCTTCTGATTCAAGAGATTTACTTAAGATTGGGAGATTTTTTTCGGAGACTCGTGGGATTGAAAATGTCCACTTCAGGGAAATTTACTTCTTTTGAGTCTTAAATATAAATTCCGGAGAAATCTTAACTTGTCAAAGGTACACCTACAGAAAGAAGAATGAGGCCAAAACATTTAATTTTCCTTTTTGCAAATATAAGCTATGAGTACTTATGAGTATTTGAAATTAAATAATCCAGGTCAGTACTTATAAATACTTGAATACGTACTAAATCGAATTTGTTAAGTACTTGCAAGTATTTTGAGTACTTCAAACTACTTGAGAAACATGGAAGTACTCTTAAATACTTGAAAACACAGTGCTAGATACTTCCCAAATACCAGGATATACTTGTCTTTCAAGCGAAAAAAAACACCAACTTATAATTAGGTTGTTAGAAATTTATGCACGTAGTATTTACTTACGAATACTCGACATGATTAAGTACTTGAAACTCTTGATAAATTCTTATATTTATAACTCGAAGTTTTTTTTTGAAATATTTAGAGTACTTAAAACTACTTGAGATGCTTGTGGGTACTTCTAAACTTTATCATACTTGAGTACGAGTATGGATGTAGAACGAACTTAATGTCTAGTACTTGAAAATAAGAGTAGTGCCTGTTGTAATGAAGTTTACTTCAGATGTTTGCGAGTACTTCTTATTTTTATCATACTTGAGTACTGAGTACGTGTACAGACATAGAAACAACTTGAAATTTAGTACTTAAAAATAGAGGTAGTGCTGAAGGATACTTGAAAAAAAAAGTACTAAAATATACAAACAAAATCTACTTAAGAAGGTTACAAGTATGCAAATGTTCAAGAGCAGGTACTTACAAGTACTTAAGTACTTCCCGTATAAGCGTTTCTTAAGTACAATGTATGCGAATTAATTTGCCATTTTTTACCAAAGGATAAATCCACCGAAATGTATATCCCTCCCCCTTGACATAGAACAAATCGTCATACTTAGTACAAATGTTCGTTTTCGTGTCATTAAATGAGCTTTGGGGGTAAATTGTGCACTCCATTTGCTACCATGGCTCAGACACAAATCATTTTTTGCATTATTATCTGTAATATTTCCCATATTACATACTCCCAGAACTTTCCCCCCTATCTGACATCATCAATGTGAAAAAGTACCGCAGTAACAGCTCGGGCATCAATTAAGAGCAACTGAAACAAAATACAATAGAACAAAATAATTGTATATCTAGGTATACACCACCCAGGAGAGCTCTCTTAAAATAAATTGCATACTTGATCCTCTCATCTATCAATGCGAAACACGCTATAAAGCTCTCACACTGAATATATATACGAATATGTTGGAGAATTTCATTTATAAAACCCAGAGTGACACTCCAATTCCACTTTAATAACTTCTCATAAATTTGCCTGCCTCAGCAAAGTACCATCAATGTAACATTACACAAGAATGAATAATGAAAAATGTATACCTACATATGTATGTTCCTGGAAAAACAAAAGGATACAAATTATAAAGCGCAGTGAACACCTGCTAGATGTGCTGCACTTTCTCTTATACCGCCCGCCCCCTTCCCTCCCTCCACTGGAGCCATGTCTCTTGTGTTGTATCATTGACACGATTTCTAGATAAAATTGCATAAACATCCGCTACGCATTCTGAAGTGTAGAATCCTTCTGAATGTCGGTAGGTAGGTAGGTACCGACAGCAAGCAGAGCTACTTGTACATTACATCTCTTTTCTAAAACTCAACGTTCTGTGCACAAAATTATGACATGAAGGCGCCAGTGTATTCAAAAGGACGATCAAAATTTCCTAATCCGACATACGTACATTTATACTTATGGATATGATGCATGCATGCATGTAGGTGGTGGTGGGTTGGTTGCTACTCATTCTATCGTACCTACTACTCCTGACTCAGAGATGATGACTGCGATGTTGCAAAGAGATGATGGTCCTCTATCGGTGAACCGTAAAAGTGTTTAACTACCTTTACTCCAGCACTCCATCGATGTGCTGGCTAAAGAGGACCTACATACATAGAATGTATTTTCATTTTCACATCAAAAGATACCCTGACTCTGGGTTTGAGGTTAGAGATACGAGTCCTGTATCCTTTATATAGCAACACACTTTATCGAAATTGCTCAGTGAATTGATGTGGTTTTTGCATTCTATCCTTTCTACCAGTACTGCGTCATAATACAGAAAGATATGCTACTCCTACACAAAGACTATTAACAGGAAACTTAACTTAAGGTGCAATCTTGTTGCAAGTGTCTGCTATGTAGATTCTTGCAAAAACAAATTGCACACTCGACTTAAGAGTACCTCCTGCCCATTGAGAATTATGTTTAATGAGGATATTTTTAGGGTAAATTTTGCCAAAGTGCCAAAGCAAACAACAAGCATTTATGTTACACATGAACGTGAAGTTGCTCTTAGCATGTCATAAGGTCGAACAGGGTTTATTTCCAGAGCTAAAAGCTTCCTAAAGTAGGACTCTTAGACTTTGAAAGAATGGCCAGCATTTGCGTCCAATCATAGGAAGCAAGGTGTTCTCCTTCCTACCTAGGATGCAGCTGCGTTTCAATCTCAGCGGTCTTGGAAACGATGCTTCTACTTCTGAAGACCAACTTTCTTATCATCCGCCAGAGCTGTCTCGCATGACTTCTTCTTAAAATCCCCTTTTTTTACGAAACTCATTAGGATTTTTTACTCGCGAGTCAACCAATGCAATCACAGGCAAACACAACTTGCAAGCGCGAGCAAACTATTGCAGCAAACTCAACTGGTGGAAAATTGCACTCGTTTCATTTCTTTTCTTTTCACGGATGAACATTTCAGTAAATTAAAACCATTTTTATGTTCAAAAATGCATATCTACCAGCTGAAGCACATAATCCCTTTTTACTCCACACAAATTAGCATATCCTAGTGGAATAGGATATACAAAGATAATACCTCGTTGGTAATTGTGTGTTGATATGAAACTTTCTTCCAAGTTTTAGTGCTTCCCAATTAATTTTCTCCGCACGAGTGAATTTTTAAGCTTTTTCCCTTCCGAAATCCAGGTTCTCCTGGCTCTTCGACAGAAAAATAGCAAAAACTGAAAATCACTTCAACCAAAAGGCTAACGCAAATATTTAAGTTCGCCAACTGAACCAATGTTTTCCCTTTTGCTACCCCCTCATGTATGTACGTTTTCAAAGGACAACAGCTTCAGTTTTTTAAGGACGTAAATACCATACTACTTTGACCGCAGAAAAACATGAAAAGGAAAATAGTTTCTTTTTTTTTTTTGGTTTTCTGCATATGGGGAATTCTTCACTTAAAGAACCGAATGCGTCCTGTTGAATTTACGGAATTAATTCCCATTTACATATTTAACATAAGCAACATGAAGGATAATAATCAGAGAGGAAAATATTTAAACAAAAATGATGATCCATACAGTGGTAGATGGAGTTATTGCAGGACTCTCCTGTTTATTGCTTTATTTAACTACGACAATTTGCATTGGCATTGGCTGGCCCCCCTCCATTCCCTTTGGTCTCATATAAACACGCGTACACACAAAGAGAATGCATAATTTCCTTTTGTGAATATTTGATCAGGAAGGAGGGCACCAGTTCAGAACAACAACACAACACAACAGAAAAAAAAAAATACCGTGTCTATTTTTCTTTAATGCACATTTGCATATAATTTTAAAGTGTATTTACGTAAAAAATGAAAAATACGCGAGTACATGAGAGAAAAATACCAATTCGTTGTTTGTTTGTTTGCTGAATATTTATGCAAAAGTTTAACCTTTACGAACAACAAAAAAAAAAATCAATACACGGGAATGAAATTCAACTCGGGTCTAAGTTTTGCAATTAACATGCCCCGATGCGGTTTTTTTGTTTAAATAAAAGTTCGTGCCCAGTTATAAAATTAAATGATTCACTCGGAAAGCACTAAGATTATTTCAACATGGAGGTGAAAAAATACTGTGAATTACAAACGAATGCAAAAATTACATAAAGTTCTCCCCACTCTATTTGGACACCACTGTTGCAACCAACGTAGTACGTTAGGTTAGGTAAATGGGTGCCCTTGGTGAGTCCATTGTGCCTAAAAATTTATGGGAACATAAACCCAGTAGATAGCTCTGAGTGCCCTGTCACGATACTTATGACCTGCGACTTAGTTTTATGATCTCTTCTTATCGTAGACGGGCCATATCGATTTGGCAATACGGCATGTGACCAATCGACACCATCGTTTGTTAGCCTCCTCGTAGGACTCACTGTCTATGTCCCTGTGCAGTGTGCTGACTTCCCGAGGATCTCCATATGGCCAGGCACCCAACAGAGGGTCACGTTATTGGCCTCTGAGATAACGTCCAGTCTTTCGATGTACGTTTTCACGAACTTGGATCGTACCGATGCTGACAGCATTGCTTTGATAGCTGTTTGAATGCCGACGTACATATGTATATAGTTGTTGAAGCCTTTGAGCTGTTTTGCGTTCGTCTTCTCTTTAAGCAATAAAAACACTAGCTTTGACCTAACGTTACAGGTCCCTACGAATCCCTATATATTCCCAGTCTGCAGGATAAATTTAAATTCATTTTATTAAGGTGCTCTAAGTTCAGTCAATTGGTTTCAAAGTGACACTGTGCTACAATATTTTACCCCTCACACAGTACTAGGAATATGATATTTTCGCTAACAACGAACTCCTGGCATATTGTTGTTTTATTTGCATTCGAAAATGTTTAAATAGTGCTAAAATAGAAACTTAATAAATAAATGTCAATTATAATTAAATATGTGTACATATAACCCCCTAAATCAAACTGAATGAAAAAAATGTTATATTAGTATTAAATTTAAATTGCATAAATAAATATAACAAATAAGAAATGCTAAATAAAAAATACACACAACACACAAAACAAATAAAACAACAAAGAGCTTTTTATTGGTTTCAGTTTCAATCTTTCTAAACAAGTGCATGTAAAGCCATTAGATGTCATATGATAAATATATATAAAAACATAAAAGATGAAACTATGTCTAAACGTACCTTTAGCGAAGAAAACAAAACAAAAAAATATATAAATTCAAAGTATCTGTCAAAAGGATAATAATAAAACACAAACAAAGTCACACCAATAAAATAAATAACATACAAGAATGCAGATATAAAACGATGAATGTAAGTAAAATTGCTGTTTGTTAAATACTGAATGTTATATACATAGATACAAAAATAAAAAAAAAATTGCATGACCTAAACAATTAAGGACAAAACCAAAAGAATAGTAAAAATTTTAAAATGTAAAAACGCGACTCAAAGTGAAACATGTTAAATGAAAGCAACCTAAAAATAATAAATGGATTTATCCTGGACCAGTGTTTGTTGTTAAATATAAATGTAATGAGACATAAAATTTTATTTACGCTAAATAACTATATTCTGTTAGACTATCTATATATCTATCTATGTCTTTGGTTCGTTTCCCCCTTCTGTTTTTCCATATTTTCTAAAAAAAAATAAATAAAAATAAATTAAATCTTTAAAAAAAAACAACCGGACTTTACACCGTTAAATCTAAAATAAATGTATAACAATAACCCTATAAATGAAAATGCATAGTAAAATTTAAATAATAAAAAAAAACCCCATGGCAAGAACAAAATAAATCGCATGTTAAATGTGTACTAACTATTTAAAATGTATGAAACAAATTGTTAACATTTTTCAAAAAAAAAAAAAAAAAAAAACTTTTAAAAGTATATATATACATATATGAATAAAAACAAAAAAAAATCAATTTTCTTATTTAAAAAAAAAAAAACAGCATTATATTTGACATAATTAATTATAAATCTTATTTAGATTAAAAGGAAAAGTAGTTGAATATCAAATAAATTCCCCATCCCGCATAAACTATATATATACCTACTTAAATACACACAAAACAAAACAAAACAAAAAAAAAATACATTTTAAATTAATGGATGTAAGCTAAACATATTATTAAATTAAAACTAAATGCATATGTTTAAATAAATAACATTAAGACATACAATAAACAACAACAAGCAAACCAAAACAAAAAAAAAATAAATTTAAATTAATCAGTAAGTATTAAACAAATGCATATTAAATTTATTCGATGTTAAACTAAAGTGGTAAATAAAATTTAAAGAAAATTAACAAAAAAAAAACATAAATAAAACGAATATTTACAAGTGGAAATGAAACAAATTTTTAGTTACTTTTTCTATTTTATTTTTCTTTTTTTTTTTTGCATTTTACCTAACTTCTTTTTTTAAATTATTTATATCTTGTGAAAATTGGTATTTTTATTTTCTGGTAAATTTTTAAATTTTATAATCTTTTTTCAACCCAGATAGAGGCTCTCGAAAGGTAAGTTACATGATTGTGCTTCGATATTTTTGACAGGTGACAGGCCCTCTTTCGGAACGCAGTTAAAGACTGACTTATGGGTGAACTTTTCTAGGTAAGTCCAAGTTTTTTAAATATTATTTTCCCTATCTGCCAGGGCTCTGACTTTCGTTTACTCTTAGTGTGAAGCTGTACACGCTGACCAGCTTCCAGAGGGATTTACATTGACATTATGGGAGAGACAGTTCCAAACGAAGAGGAGGAAATAGTTTTACTTCCATTTGTAACTTGTCAGTTTTTGTCATTATTTTTTTGCTCTCCCAGTAATAAAAACCGACAATAAATTGATACATTTGTGAAATCTGTTCTTTTAATTAGTTAACAGACATAAAAAAGCAATTAGGTGAGTACTCAGAAACATATAAACAATTAAAAGCTCCATTATTTATATGTATGACATTTATATGACCACAAAGAGTTTTGTTAATAAAACCATTTTTAACATCCACCAATCTGTTACATCATAAATCATAGATTTATTAAAAATGCTACTTTTTTTTTGTTTTAATTTATCAATATCGTTGAAGTGTGAAATAGTCAATTAATTCAACCATTGCCATGTTTTGAAATTTATGATCAACTGGACACAGAAAATAAAATATTTGTTTTCTTTTTTTTCACTGATTGATTAATGACTAAAAAATGTATGCTTGGATTGACTGTTTAATTTGAAAGAATATATATATAGTATGCATAAGTACCAATGCAATTTATTCATACTTTCCCAATGTAAAATATTCCAAGATATTCTCAGACCACTAACAGTGAAAGCCACTATTCTTAAGGAACGTGAAAAGGCCGAGAGACTATCGTATGTAGCCTCAACAGGTGACATACATACCGCACCGAATGCAGCTCTTTAAACAATATTCCAATGGACCTACACGTTAAGGAATCAGCCGCAACGAGAGCCCATTATTACATACTATATCCCACTTCAGTTTTAGAGTTAGAATAGTCGCCCCATCAAGGCAGGGATCTCTATCTTTACAGATGAATATAAAATAGACTAAAATGTTGGCTCGGACCCATACATCACATCAATCTCACATCAATACCAACAAACATTCTTTCAGACTCGGACTATCTGATACAACAGCTGTCTCATTCCCAAAACGTTAAATGACATCCTAGAGAGCTTAGAATACCCCTCGAATGACACCAAAATGACACACAAGTCCGCATGGAAACATATGAGAATCAAAGGAAACAAAAAGGCAGATGAATTGACAAGGAGGGAATCTCTACAGGGCCTGCCAATGTCCGCACCAAGTTTTTCCATCTTTAGAACTTGACAAATCCAAAGTAGCACTTGAATTCATTAGACCATTATATGGAGGATGGGAAATGGTAACACATCCAGAAAACTCTATGTGAAATTCGAAACTTAACGCCCTTCATATGTATCATTACGGCCACGACGTAGGTACTAGGGGACCACCGAAGAAGATTGCGTCTTTGTAGCAGCACAGACGCAGAGAAGACGCAGAACTTTCAAAGAACTTCTTGTGTAAATGCCCTAGTCCTATTTTATCCAACCAAATGCCTAAACCGTAAACTTCATAAATTCATCAGAATGATTCTAGGAAGCAATATTGAAAATTGTAGTGAACGTAACCTATGCAACGCATTTTTTAAATAACACAATTTTTGCCCTACATTTTCGTGTTTCTATTTGACTTATTTTCTCTACAAACTATCTGAACTTATATCCAACATTTAAAGCAAAATTTAAACTGTTTTTTGAAACTGAAATCCGTTGGACAATTCTCTATACCTTTCCATGAAAGACACATGATTTATCACCTCCGCAATGGCATAAAATAATTCACGACATTTCACATCGCCGCAAAACAAAAAATATTATTTATCATACCACCTTTCGTAATCATCAAATCGTGGTTAAAACATAAATCAGACATTTACAGAGTAATTTTTTTGTTTAATATTTATCGATGTCCATGAAGTATGAAATAG
Source organism: Chalcosyrphus nemorum (assembly GCA_949716465.1). Lineage (NCBI taxonomy): Eukaryota > Metazoa > Arthropoda > Insecta > Diptera > Syrphidae > Chalcosyrphus > Chalcosyrphus nemorum. The sequence continues at coordinate 933,449 of OX454335.1, read as the reverse complement.
TCAATTACTTTTGCCACTTTGACATTTAAATTTATTTTTATTCGCTTTCATCGGTCATCGATAGAATGTGTGTAAATCCCTTGGGATTTATATTTTTTTTTTTTTGTAGCACCTAAATAATTCACAGATGACCTCAATAATTCACCGATTGACTGTCATCAGTAAAGGATAAAGAATCGAAACGACAAAAATGTTTATGAATTTATGACTTTACCGCAATGCATTTTACGGAACTAGGAAAACGAAGTCAAACCTAACTAATAGGCAAATAAATAAGTAAGATTAAGGGCTCTATTCAACTGCAATTATAACAATCGCCCAGCCCCCTCTATCTTTTTTGAACGCTGATACAGTACCAAAAACCCTGTAACAATCGAAGACTTATTTCATAGTTAATTAAAAGTTTGTAAAGAATTATCTAATCTAAATCTAGAATCTAAGACAGCTTCTCACCGAGCTCTTCACAGGCTGCTGTCAACCTATCTTCTTTTGTTAGCTAATGTCTCCTGTATTTCCAATTCGCCGCTGGAGTTCCTCTCCTAAACAAGCTGTCAAATTCTGATCAAATTTCGGCTGTTGACAGTTTTCAGGTGCGTCTACACGTCTACAAAAAACTTCAAGTGCAAATTTTAGTACATTTTCCAATAGATCTAACAAGACACACTTTCAGATCTAATTGCCACTTTTAGACATTAATAAACAACCAGTTTGAGTTACAGAAAATTATACTAGTTGCATGTTACCCCAAGACAGATCTCAATTGGAAACATGAACCACTTGAGAAGTCCTCCCACTCCGCCTTCGTCCTTATGGTGTACGCAATTCATCTCTATTAGATTTTATCTTGTTCCAGCCCATGCCTGTATTGACTCATTCAACAGCCATCCATCACACTCATATGTTTAATAAAGTGCAGAGAATTATGTCACCCATAATAGATTAAGTTCCTGTCTTCTAAAATTGCGTAAATCCATCTCGTCCTCCCTCTCATCACAAGCTCTACGGCTACACATGTTTTCGCTCAATTAGAATACGTCAGAGCGCTTGGCTTGGCATAACAAAACACTCAACAGAGCATATTTGCTGATACATAAATCTTGAAAAGTGTTTATCTTGTTTTTGGCTTCATCCCTCGCTGCATCCTTGAATGTTTGTATGTATGCCTATGTATATAGGCAACAAATCTCAGCGGACATCCATGATCCTGGTATTTTAATGAATTGCTAACTATGCAACTTTTGACTCGTAGTCATTGTTGTTGTTGGCAAACGATACTTCAGAGATACTTGTACTTATTCGTTTGCTTGCTTTCGTCCCGAAAATATGTAGCATTTTGGAGATATTCTCTTTTAATTATAAATGTTTGGAAGCACAAACAGAACTTAAGTCGCCTGAATTAGTGAGTGAACCGTGATGGCGGGAGTATGCGAAAAGATAAATGGACTATGGCTTGAAGTATTAGGCAGACAGTGCCTTTGCTGAAAGGTGCAGTCGGGGTAAATACATATGTATCTTATAAATGACGATGTTTTTGGTTTATTTGATAAGCTCTGGGAGATTCTTAGCAATTTAATGAATGTTACATATAATTTTACGTGAGTGGTGATAAAATGTAAGATGTAGGCTGAGGTGTTCCATTAAATTTACTTAAAAGGTTAAATCAAAGGAGATGTTTAAGATTTATGATAGTTTTTCCACTTTTTTCTTTGATCTTGCAAAAGCGGTTAATCTCATAAATCGTAAGGCACTTCTTCAAAACCTGAACGCGACTGGTGTGCTTCTATTCTACTGAATGGAAAATAGTACAGAAGAACAAATAGGGTACTAAGTCAGTAGGAGGTTCAATTATTGTGTACCCCAAGGCTCCCATCTTGGACCAATTCTTCTCATAATACAGAACAAACAGTACATAGTCAGTAGAAGGTGTGCCCTAAGGCTCCGTTCTTGGACCAATTCTTCTCGTAATACAGAACAAACAGGGTACCAAGTCAGTAGGAGGTTCAATTATGGTGTACCCCAAGGCTCCCATCTTGGACCAATTCTTCTTATAATAAAGAACAAACAGTACAGAATATCAAACGGGTTGCTCAGTCAGTAGGAGGTACCTCAAGGCTCCGTTCTTGGACCGATCCTCTTCATAATTTATATAAACTCTGTTTTTAGTTTAGTTTCACATCGTATTGTCCTACTCCCCAGTTTCCCCTTTCCCTACGTAATGTGGGAATGAAAACCCTCTTTACGCACTGAGCCAAAACTGCACGAATATTTGACAAAACTGAGTGACTATTCAAAGTTATGTTCTATTCATTTGAGTTATATTCCAAAAAAAAAAAAAAAAAAAAAAACATCCCATACCATATCACAAAATCCACAGTAAAACTAATCCTTTTGTTTGCAAAAATTTCAACTCGCTGTCTTTCTAAAGGACGAACAATGCAACAAATAAATTTTATATTCCTAAGCTCTAAGTGACACATTGACAGACTGATGGATAAGTTGAATTCATTTTTCATTGTCGGATTACTCTTTAGTCTATTGTTTTCCGTCGTCGTCATCGTCGCCTCGTTTCCATTCCATTTTATTGATTTCCTCTTGGTTTACTCTTTTCTTTTTATTTCTATTGGCACTGTGGGAATTGGCATTGATTTACATACATCATAAGCTCCAGTGAATGGCTAGAACTCCGCATGACCGCATGACAATGCTGAATGGTGATTGTTTTAGGTTCTCTAAAGCCTCTGGCATACACACATGTTTATATGCAGCAGCAGAGTTTATCCCTCTTAAATTTTCCCAACCTCTATTGCCCGGCCACGTAGTTAAGGATGCTTTTTGTTTTAGAAACCTGACACGCTGAATGGTATACTCGAACAACATAGAGGTTAGGCTAAAACCATACTATTTGCACATCACCATTTCCATCGTCCTTCTTCTTGAAAGGATATCAATCAATCAAATTAATGCAACCCATTACACGAAGAGGTAAACCTGCCGCACAAAATTTCCATATTCATCAGGGGATTCTCGTAAATGCATTCGAGTTTTATGTTGGTCCTTTCCAAGTGCTGAAATCGAGACAACTTTGGCTAATATTGAGAATTACTTAAAGAATATTTGTGTTTTCATTTGTGCTTGTGCATTAAGTTAACGAAGACAAATACGCCTTTAAAATTGTCTGTCACAATTCTGATGAATTGAGGATTACAAGGTCTTAGTCCTGCATTCAAGGGGACTATTCGCAATCGATAGATATCTCGTTGGGGTTTCTTTTTTTCTTTTCGATTTGCAGTGTTAATCCTTGGAAGGGAAATTCCTATTCTATAATGGAAGGCATTGAGGTTAGTGCGAGAGTGGTTTTGCTTTATGTTTGCTGACTTGGTTTACATGAAGAAGTGCTAGGTTTTGGTAAGAGATTATTATTTAAAGGAAAAGTGGTTTTGGAAAGTAGATGCATTCATTCTTTTCTCCTTTATCTTCCACTTATTCTATTCTCCTTCTTTAAAATCCACCTCAATTGGCTTTATTCAAGCGGACGGCTATTTCTTTCTTTTCCACCTAGACCATGATTAAGCACTTTGCGGCCATGATCATCCCAAGGGAGCATCCCAATCTACCCAGCAACAATTTTTCTTAGTTAGCAATACTTGAGCCTGACTCATTAATAATACTTCAAGTTGCAGAAAATGAAACGCACACCACCCTCTCGATGGAGAACACAAATTAAGAAAAAATTATCGCATAAATATCCTTGCGAACAGTTATTAACCAACCGACATTAGTAAGTTGCCTTGGCCTCATTATACGCATTCATTAGGATTGAGAAGAAGACGTTTTTTGGTCGACTTCTCAGAATCGGAATCGGAATAGGAATAGGAATCTGAATCCCAAGAGGCAAGTTCAGGAAATCCTATTCCCTCTCCATTATGAAAATGACTGTGTGTAATATAAGCCAAAGGAATATCCTTCTCATCCTTCGTACTGGGAGACCTCAGAAGGATTTTAGTTGTATTCATCAAAGTAAGTGCCATCGGTCTCATATTTATCCTCACGTTTTTGCAGGAAGTAGAAACAGGATAAGAACACTTCCTTCTTGTATCCTTTCAATAGCATCCTTTTCCTATTTTTTTTTTTTTCTCTTTTTCTTTTTTGTTGTTTTGTTTACCCTTTTCATCTTCTTTTTTGTGCTGAAAAACAAGACCATCTGCAACGGTTGTTTGCAATGTTTACGCCTAGTATTCCATATCCTTTTGCCAACATTTGAGAAACTTTACACCCTGGTATGTGGACTTAAGTATCGCTGGCAGAAATATGTATACTGATTATAATTGTCAGCACATAATCATCATCTCACTTGAGGAAAAGAAAAGCAGGAGTAGAAGCAAGAGGAGGAGGAGGAGGAATCCAACTTTGTGAAAAGCAAAACAAGGTCTAGTTAGGATTTCACTAGAATGTTGCTGAAGCTGAACATGTGGCCATAGCAACCGACTCAAGTGGAATGTTAATAGCGCCATAAAAGTGGGCTATCAAGGTGAATTTGGCTAAATGAAAAGTGAAGTGGTGTCGATGGAAGGTTTACTCTTTTTATGGGTCATTATGGAGAGGGGGGCTTCTCTGTTATATTTCCCTTTTACGAGTATTTGCCAGCATAGGCTTCCTCTTCCTGTGCTGTATTTTGCTCTCCGTTTTTTTCTTTTTTTGTTTAATCACGTGACTAGGGAGTTTATTTCTCGAAAAAAAAAAATTCTCCGGACGATTGCTAGGATTAATTATTCGCCTTGATATTAATTCAATTGGAAGAAGAAGGGTCGGAACCGGTGTTGGATTTTTTTCCTTTCTTTCTTTCTTTCTTCATCCCTTTTTGAATTCTGATGACTCGTTAAGTGGCCGCCCTGGGTTAATAAACTGGCAGAGGAGAGAAAGTGATCAGCGGCGCGGTTGGTTTTTGGTCATCGTGATTGGAAAAGGGATGCTTTTTGATAGATGACGGGCAGCACCATTGGGTAAGTATGTTATTGAAACCAAGTAATTAGAGTGTGCACTAGAACAGAAGAAAGGGTGTCTAATCGAAAGAAATAAGGAACTGCTTCCAATTAATTGAACTTGGTGAATTGGAAATACAAGCGGTAGGTATTGGATATAAAGAAATACTTTTGTTTTAGTGAGTCCTTTTTCTCGAGGATATATATGAAGTCAGTGGACACAATGATGATGACCATTGTTTGAATTTATCTACTGAATAGTGAAGGAAAGATGCGCTAAGAGCGAGCATAACTGGAGAAGAGTATATGGACTGTTGCAACAAAGGTATGGAAGCTTCTCGGACAAGCTAGGTGCCAAGCCACAAAGACATTCCAAGAAACTACAAAGCTGACAAAAATGTTAGGCTAGGAAGTACCTTAGCCTTCCGGATAAGAAAAATCTGAATATGTCCCTCGCTACTAGTGAACTCTTGCTTAGGTTGGAAGCTATAAGCAAATCCAGTCTCTTATGGGATACAACATCACAAAGCAGCCTTGGTCCAAGCGGGACAGGAGACGATCATCATGTTGAAAAGTCCTGACCTAAGTATCTTTGTAGATGTTCTCAATGGACTTTCATGCTAGAGGCTTTGGCATCCCATCAAGTGACTTCTGCAGAAGCTTCAGAGATGAAGAGGAAGCGGAGAACATTCCTCATTTTCTATACATCTGTGCTGACCTCTTTGACGATCTAATGGATCTGTCCTCAATTGAATTAAAACAAGTCCTACCCTTTGTCAAAATCACAAGTTGGTGTCCTATTAGTGCAGTTTATTCAGTGGTAATTACAATGTTCCGAGTAGTCTGCGTGACCTGGGACCCTCGCGGTCTAAGGGAATCCGTACACAACTACATACATCTGGTTACGGACAACCACTCTAACAAATTATGAGTTAATCAAATTCTGGCGAATTTTTGTCGAACACAACTGAAGGGCATCAACTCAATTTTTTGAAAAATAATTAAAAATTTTATCCCTTTCATATGTTCGTAATATTCGCCCGAAATGCACCGTTTAATTATAATAAATTTAATAAAAGGAACGCCAAAGGTTCACAATGAAACGTTTGGTTCTTTTGGTCCTTTTTTATAACCACGTTGCCACAGCAACTAAAATGCTTATGCTATGTATGCAAATTTTTTTTTTACCTTTTTTCTGATCATCAAAACCGAAGCACGAATCTCATTCGGTGAACTTTTCACGGTTCTGTGAATTCTAAATGATATTATAGTCCCAGCATCGTATGAACAGGACCATGAAATGGGACCAAAAAAAAATATGTATCTGCTTCTTGTGTATGACCAGTTGTTCTTTTTTTTGCGAGTGCGAGGTGGAAACATTTTATGACAATATTCATGCACGAATAGTATGCATTGATATAGGTCACCCACTCACCATCATCATTATCGCAGACAACGACAACGACGACGACATGATACTCAAGAGGACACTGGCTGTCTGCGAAAAGATTTGTTCAGTAAATGGTCCAGAAAAAATTTAGAAAGTTTCTCTCTGATGAGAATTTTTTTTTAAGTTTTCCGTCGTCTAACGACATGAGTATGTTAATTTTTATCATTCAAAAGGGAGACACTAAAATACGAAGTTTATTGAACTAAAAGGACATGCTGCGAGTCGCTGTATAGGTACTAACCAGCTCAATTGTTGTTGTTGTCGAAAATTCTGGGAATTAATCACTTAATTTTCAATTTCAGGAAAGTGCTAAGATTTTATCTGTATTTCGTAGATAAGAAGGTAAGTAGAAGCCGACAACTTACACAACGACTATTTGTATTTCGTCGAAGGAAACCTCAAACTAAAGTCATTATTCCCATCCCTTAATTCATAGTTAGATTAACTCAATCAATTTCTATCAGAAGGCCTACCCAATGGACTGGAAATAAAAACATAGTTCGATGGTAACTCATGTTACACTTTCGATGGTAACTCATGTAACACTTTGGATGGTAACTCATGTCACACTTTCGATGGTAACTCATGTAACACTTTGGATGGTAACTCATGTTACACTTTGGATGGTAACCAATTCTACACTCTCGATGGTAACTCGCGTTACAACTTCAATGGTAACTCATGTTACACTCTCATTTAGGGCTTAAAATGAGAAGAAATCAAAACAACTCAATTTAACAAGATTTATTATTCAATTGTCAAAAAGCAATTCAGAATAAAAACAGAAGGTCAATTGAATCCCTCTGAGTAGAGACTCCAATCCAAAGGGTCACAGTAATTCCCATTGCACTATGCGTAATTTTTTTCATTTTTTCATGACGTATCGCAAAGGATCAGCCTTATTATCCAAACGTAACCCTTTTTGTGTCCCTTTTTAATAATGAATTCAATTTTTCAAAAGCCTTGCCAACTAGTATCTACAAAATTGCAATCCAATTTCAAATCCCTATTGGATTCATAGCTAAATCTTTGACCACACGCACAACAAAGGGAAAACCATCTCTAAAACAATTTTCGCAGCAAAAGGATAATAAATAACCCGATTCATCTGTTTCTTATCAATTGACGCGCATCCTGCCACAGCCTGGGATTCATTCCAAAGACTCTATTCGCACTCGTGCACACATTAATCTTTGACGTGAAACACATTCATATCACTTTATATTTTTTCAATTCCAACACCAAGACAAGATGAACACAATTATTATACAGAAAAGGACAATAAACAACCCAAAAACATATTAAGACTTCAACACACTAAGCTAAGGCATGAGTGGAAGGATAGTATATCACCACAACTGCATGTTTCTCGGTAGCTGATAACATTATTCAGAGGATATCGTATTTTGCAAGATAACTACCAACAGGCACAAGAATATTGTCCTCAGGATTATGTTTTTACCCCAAAATATCTGCCTATTGTGGTGTTAAGAGGAAAACGAGATAACTATATGATTAAGTTACAAAGTTCTTTGAATCCTTGTTGCAGAAAATGATTAAGTGCAAACCACTAATTGAGAACCTCAAGACGACGACGTTCTTTCTCTAGATTTAAATATGACAGTCGACTGAAAGTACAAAGTCTAAGATATTGTTCTACTGTGCTCTTTGTATGCGTCCATCTCTATTCTCAATGTGATAATTGTTTCCTGGAATAATTGGATGGATGGTTGAAAGAAAAACCTTCAATTAGGGTCACCGCTCCTTGCGACCAAAGGTACGGCAAGAGATACTCCAACGATAATGAAAGAAAGAACAATTTTGTTATATTTTCCAAGAAGACTCAATCAACATCATTCATTATTAACTTCGTCATAGTCGTTGTCCTTGGCAATGTCGCAGTCAACAAGGTTTTCGCAGAAAGCACTTGTGTAACCATAGGAGGACGACGACGACGACAATGAGGCTGAATCAGTGCCAATGCGAATGTGAATGCTAGTTGCCTGATTTTGTAGCAACAATTACTTATCATTATTATTATTATTATTTTTTTTTTTTTTGCTTTTCCTTTTTCAATCTAATAATAAATTCTGGTGACCTCCGAACTTTCCTTTCCTTGTCCTTTTGTCTACTGCGATTCTATAAGGGTGGACTACGAATAAGGGGAATCTCCCTCTTACTATATTAAAGGTACTTTCTGCACGTGCATGGGAATAGTCCCTTCTACGTTCAAGCTGAGGCACACAGTCACTTCGTCCTTCCGAAAATCTTTGATCAGACCAAAGACATGCGTTGGACTCGAGCAACATTAGAAAGTAGAACAAGAGAGTGCGTTCCAAGCTTTTAGATTCCGATGTTAGCATCCAAATAACTCTTACGACTATGGTCATCCGATAGAGCACCTTAATCTCAATTTGACAAGAAAATTTCCCATGGCATCTTCAGCAGTTACTCGACAAATTAAAGTCGAAAAAGTCTGACTTTAAAAACAACATAGACTTGCGCTGCTATCCCCACAACTTCTTTCCATCCATCAAAACGATTTAGCTACAAGTAAAATGTAATTTACGTAATATGTCAGCTGGGGAGAATACAAGTCACTTGCTCGGAGTGCGATGGAAATACAGAGAATTCATTTAGGAAAAATCAACTTTCGGCGGAGAGTACGAGTACGTATGTGCCTCACACACTTAGAATATTAAATGGGACGAGAATGGGAAAACTACTTTATGCTCTAGGTTCTGGAGTATAGAGGAAATTGTTTTGTTAAGAGCTTGAATCAAATCAACGAGGTCAGTTCAGGGAAAACATTTAGTAAACTAAACAAAGCATTTGTATCTCATCAGGTAATGTTATTACGAGGGAAAGCACGGTCTAAATTTTAAAAGAATCAGCCCGGGAATTGATCCTCATTTAACCAGGATTTCTCTGTCTTAAGAGTTTAAGCTACATTTGTGTAATACTGTGACATGTGGTAAGCACACTATAAACTACAGATTCATTCTCATTCAACCGCTTACATTAGAGCTGCTCAGAGCGAACGAGTTCCCTTATTCAATTGGTACACTGACGGCTGAATCTGGTATTTCTGGTCCATACAACAAACAATCTACTACTTCTGTCATCTTGTGTTTTCAGCGCTTCACAACGTTGGACAACGTACAAGAGTTTGAGGGCAAAATTAACGGCAGCTGAGAAGAAGATGCTTCGCACATGAAAGCAGGAGTAACAAAGCTGAGTAGAAGAGGACTGATGTAAAAGAACCCATCACAATCAAGATAAAGGACGACTAACTTAGTTAGTATTGTCATGTTCACAGGAAAGATCCCTCGAACCGCGTCAATGTTAATCAACGTTCCTACACAATCACGAAAAAAAAAACAAGGCTAAAGAACATCTAGGTCACACAAAGACAAAAATACTTTAATTTGCCTCTATTTCTTCTTGGTTCGGGGTGAACCTAGGCCTCAACCAACACACATTTCCACATTGCACCTTAGCAAATTGCCTCCAGTTACGTACTCCAAATTGGTCGAGGTGCCCTTCAACTTGTAAGCGCCATCTGCCACGAGCAGACCCTTAACAGCTTCGTCCTTCCGGGTTTGATTCGAAGTCTCTGCAGGCCGGTGCGTCTGTGTCTATTCGCTCTACATGTCCTAGCCATCTCAGACGTCCAATACGCAGTTTTTTGACTGGTCGATGTCACTGCACAGCTCGTATAGTTCGTCGCTGAAACTTTTCCTCCAAAATCTGTCAACGCAATGGGACCGAACATTTTTGCTCTCGAAGCGACCAAGGAATGATCAGGGTCTTATACAGAGTCTCCTCAGTTCTTCGAAATATGGCTTCACTGTTGAATTGCCTTATTAGTCCTAAAAACATCAGTTGACCAGTGTTATTCTTCACTTGAATTCGGCGCTGGCATCATTGTCAGAGTTAATAGCAGAGCCAAGGTAGACAAAGTCCTTTACTACCTCGAAGTTATTGCTGCCCACTATGATGTTTCGTCTAATATGCCTGTGTTGATTGTCCCTTCTTTTTGACAGCATATATTTGGTTCTGCCATTTTAACCCCTTCTGATCCAATTCTTGCAAACACATTCAATTGGCCTCAGTTATGAAGTAATTTGAAGCCGAGTACTTCCTAAGGTCGAACCAGCAGGAACATAGTAAAATGCTAGAGCTGTGATCCTCCTCCTTCGAGTTATAACATCGAATGCAATGTATGCTATTTGCTGATGCCTAACTCCCCTACCAACAAGTTCTGTTTTAGCCAGGAACCATCAACCCAACCGCAAAGCGTTTCACCCACGAAATACTTGACTCCAAACTCTAAAACTGAAACTACTTTGATCCAACACCCCCTATTCAATATCCAGCTTTTATACACAAAAGTGCACATTTTTTTGTTTCAACCCCAAAAAACTAATCAACTATGTAAAGTTCCCAACTTTATGGATGTCAGATCCAGCTCTATACTCAAGCGCTAAATGAAAAAACTTTCAATGAGCAGAGCAAGAGGGCAAAAAATTTAGAGCAAATTAAACATACAATTTCCCATTAAAGAAAAGTCAACGCGCGTTCAACCAAAATCCATTCACCTGCCAAAGTCAACATAGAAATGCCATCACCGTCACCACATCACTGCTATCATCAGTGTTCACCAGCGAAAGACCAACACGAACGTGTAGCGTATGTAAGGATGAGACACTGGCAGCGTGCAATCAAGGTATATAAAACCAAAAGAAGAAGCCACCCGTTCGTTCGTTCGTTTGCACTATGGCAAATTGAGCAGCCCCACGAAGTAATTAAGCTTTCAAGGAGTCGGTCGTCGTCTCTCCTCGAGGAGGAGACATTGGGCAGGCAAAATTGACCGATTCGTCAAGGGTTCTGCTCTTCATGAGCTGAGCGATAATATAATATAAAAAGCATAAAAAGCGAAGCAACTGAGGGAGAAAAGCAAACTTTTGCGCCTTAAAAGGATTACAGTGTTGACATTATCATACACCATCGCCCTTTTTGTCCTCTCATTCAGGCCATTCACCAAGTGGTGAATGCACAAAAGACAAAAGGACCTCTTTAAATATGCAAAAATGAATAACAGATGATGGTGGCAGTGTGGCAGGAATAAAAAAAAAAAAAAAAAACCGAAGAGAGAATAAGGGGCCTTATGCCGCTTTAAATGCTTTATGTGCATGCCGTTGTTGGTTGTACTTCTTTATTGACTTGTCAATATAGTACACCCATCCTATCCACAAAAGACACCTTTCATTTAAGCGAGAGGGTCTGCTTTGCATGTGGCCCACATATGGGTAGAGATATGCGCATTTTCTTGGAAAAATACATGTTGATCCTTGAATGGTTCCTTTGGAGCGAAATATACCATAGCAAGGAGTCCTTTAGCAAACCGACTGAAAAGGGCCTCAGGTCTTCTGATGCGATTCAGTTATTCAGTTTAATATCTTCATTTTCCTTATACGTACATATGTACACAGACATGCGGGATGGCATGGGTATCCTTGTGTGACAGAGACTGTGAGGAACTAGGTCGGATGGTTGGTTGGTTGACTTCTAACATCCTCTAAGTGGATTAGACCGGTTTCACCCTCTCTTCTCTGTGCTGCTGCTGATTTTTCACCACCATCTACTAGTCCCTTTTGCCAACTCCTCCGGCATCTGAGGAATGTTTGATAATGCAAAAAAAGCACCAACAATGACTTTTATATCCCTATATCCATATGTGAAGATAAATGCGGGTGTGTTATCCTTAATAATTCCCAAGAGAATGCCAACCAGAAGGGAAGCAGTCCACCATATAGTCAAAGTGAGGAATCCTGCTGCTGCTTTACAATACAGTCGCCCGTCATTTGTCGTTCTTCAACAAGAGTGTGGCGAATATAAAAATGCATTTTGCTTCAATACTGTTGCTGCTGTGTTTCTACTTCGACTTACTGGTTGCTGGTTCTCTAAGGATGCGACGTTCTATATAGTTAAAGCAATAAATTTCCTATTCGTCGAAAGGATTGGGATACCAGATTATGTTGTAAAAGGATTATGATTGAGTGCATTATTTTCAAGCGAAATTTCGGTTGGTTGGGCAAGGACATGGACTTGGCAATTTTCGAAGAAAATCTCGGCCTTTTTATTTCATTTTTTCAGGTTTTTATCCTCAGATGAGGACGGCAATGTTTCTGATTAGATTCAAAGTGCTTTGGATCTGTATACTTAGACTTACTGTTTGAGGCAGTAGGTACTTTACAACGTTCTCGGGGAAAATTAATCGAAATTAAATGGATTTGCAAAGAGAATATAATCGCTAGCCAACACAGAACCCTTCTATGGAATGAATAGAAACCCTCTAGATTAGGCCACAAAAAAGTCAAATATCTGCGACTATAAACTCCAAACACAAAAGAACTTCGAGAACAGTATAATCAGGACAAAATCACAGTCACAAGCTTACTATGAGGTCCTATTTAAGGCTGATAAGGTCGTCAACCGTCTAATGGTAGTCCCCTAATAGAAATCTAGAATTGCCTGGCCAGGATAGCATTTATTTTCCAGATGAACTAGCTAAGCAAAATCAAAATCTAGGCAAACTCAAAGTGTACGTACTACTATAAGAAAGACACATTACCGTGACATCAACTGGCAACAAGACTGATTAACGACGGGGAACACAATCACCCCAATTCTTGAACTTGAATACAACAGTCGAATCCGAGCATAGTCGTATTTTATCCGATTATAGTCGTATCTTGCGAACAAATATACGACTTTGTAATAACTAAATACGACTTTGGTCGGATTCGACTGTCGTATTCGAGTTCAAGAACTGTGGTGGATGTTCTTTTAGTCCAGCTACCACAGTCATATGTGGTGCCGCAAAAACTAAGTGGTTGGATATTTTACAACACATTTTCGACCCCAAGTGTACAATTTTTAAATCCACTCTCAAAACCCCAATTGCAATCTGATTCATGTCTTTGCTTTTCTCAGTGCCATCTACTGGTTCCTAGGCAATCACTTCATATCAGCTGTTCCTATTGACATTACGACTTCTCCGATATCAGCCAGATAAGTTTCCTATTAAACTTCTTTTGTTTATTTTTGTTTTCCCTGCTATGTGTAGCTTTATCACATCTTTAATTAAAGTTTATTACTTCAACCTCCGTCTACACAAAATCTGCTTCAACCGGTTGTAATCTCTCAGTCGAACGTGATTCTTGTGACAAGTAACCTGTTGCAGCGCTGTTTTCTGAATTTTATCTGATTTTCTCGCTATCGTTATCGGGATTAGGCTATTTAAACCAGACGTAGGAATTTATTAGTTTTATATTTAACAATGTCATCCGCCGGAAAATACTGCTTTGCTATTGATCGTGGGGGTACCTTTACTGATGTCCTTTGCGTCTGTCCCAATGGTGAGGTTAAGACGTTGAAACTGCTGTCAGAAGATCCAGCCAGGTACAGCGATGCACCAAGGGAAGGTATTCGAAGGATTCTCAAGCAGGTAGGTTCATAGTCCCATCAATACAACTTAGAACTCTTAACCATTTGTTCAAATTGTAGGAAACTGGAAAGGAACTCACAGCCTCTGGGCTCGTTGACACCTCACTGATAGGCTGGGTTCGTATGGGTACGACTGTAGCTACAAATGCCCTATTGGAAAGAAAAGGAGATCCAGTGGCTTTGGTTGTAAACGGTGGATTCAAAGACCTACTCTACATCGGAAACCAAGCAAGACCGAAAATCTTTGACTTGAATATAAGGAAACCAACGAACTTATACAAAACTGTCGTTGAAGTCGACTGTCGCATTGTGCCGGAGCAAAGTGATCGTTGTCAATTAAGTAAGACGTCGATTTCGCTAAGAAAACCAATCTATAAATGGATTTTCTTCTTTCAGACAACTCGTGGCGTGTTCTGGTGGGAGCCGCTGGAGCTAAATACTTGGAAAAGTCCCCCATCAACCGAAGCGCCATAAGACGAGACTTGGAAAAGGTGCTTGCTGATGGGATTTCATCAATTTCAGTGGTCTTAGCACACAGTTATGCCTGCCCTGAGCATGAACTGGAAATTGGTGCTATTGCCAAGGAGCTGGGATTCTCCCACATAACACTTTCCCATCAAGCAATGCCAATGTGCCGATTGGTTGCTCGTGGGTATACTGCCTGTGCTGAGGCTTATCTAACGCCGCACGTAGAGCGGTATTTAGCAAGGTATGTACACACTATTTTATTGGACAATATAAGCTTTGCGCGTTCGATGGTTTTTACTCAAGTAAAGCGCAAATAGAGGTAATAGGCTAGTTCGCAGACAGACTGTGCATTAAAATATACTTTAGAGGAATTCATAACATAAAAAACTGAAGTACAAACATCCCCCTACTGCCACTTTCTTTTGAACTACTAACACCTTAGATCTATAACCTTTAAACCCCTTAAGACTCCTGGCTACAAGAACAATATACTCCCACAATTTATGAAATGGAAGCAATTAAATATGAAAACTAAGCAAATATGAATAGGATGAATGAATATACTTAAAAACAAAAATCACTTACCATTCAGATACTCTTGAATTTGTCCAACGAACAATTCTTGATTGATGCAAAATTTGTAGGTTTTGTAATGTTCATTTCACGGAAGTTATATTAATCGGAACGGGAAGAGGGATTTGACTTTGTTATGTTCATTTCACGGAAGATATACATATTAGTCGGAACCGGAAGGGGGAATTTGAATTTATATTTTATTTTTTGAACACTTACACTCAGGCTAACGCACTTTAGAGATATGAGGAAGGGGCTTGAAATTTAATAAAAAGGCACTAAACACATTTTTAGACAAAAAAGAACTATTGATAGAGCCGTATCGCTTTAAGAAGAACACTTGGCTAATGACAAAAAAGAGCTTAGACTTTTCATTTTAAAAAACACAACAAGGAAACTAGATTTTACTTGAAAACACTTGGAAACACTAAATATGCTTTCAGCTATTAAAGGGGCTTTGAAAAACACGCACAAGGGAATTTAAATATTACGGGTACAACGAATGGACTGGACATGGGAAAATTTAAGCACTCTTTGTCGGATAAACACTTTGCTACTAATTGCCGCGATTAGACTTTAAATCACAATTTTAGGAGAAGAAAACCGCGCTTATTTTATCAAATTTAACAATTATAGCCGCCGGAAAACCGAGTACTTGCAGGAATTTCCAACTAGAAAATTCAAAAATCAAATATGGTGGATGCTTAGCACGTACTTCCTCAATTTTCCAGTTCATGCCAGAAATTAAATTCAAATTTCAGGCACAAATTGATTGCTTTTAATTAAAATTTTGCATGCAAAATGTTCGCGAATAATCGATAATTACTTTTTAAGTATTTTTTTCCAATTTTAAACTTAATTATTGCCCGAAAATATTAAATTTTTGTATTTAATGAATTTTCCAGTTGAAATTCCTTGCAAGTTCGAACATGTTTAACGGCACTTTTCTGACACCGACCAAGGCCGAGGTAGGTTTCGTGGTGAGTTGCGATAAGTGCTGCCAAACCCTGTAAAGAAAGAGAAAGAGATTTTTTATTATTTTAAGAAGACAAATATTGCAGAATAAAAATATTTAAGGAATGTAATTTTATTATTTGATTTATTCCATTTGGAACTACCTAATTAAAATTTCAATTTATGGGTGTTGTATAAGACTTTGAATTTGTGTTAAACTAGTAAAACTTTTTAAACACATTTTCGCAAGAAAATCAGAAAGAGAACGATTCGATCGTTCTTCAAATGTGATTTGTTGATCACTTTGACTGTTAAATCATAAATATAGGAAGCTTATTGTATATTTGCCGGAACCCTAAACAAATTTATTTCAAAATTATTGTACATTTCACGTGAAAATTTCCTTTCTTTAGCTTTAAATCCGGCTTCGAGAACCAATTGGAGGGAGTCGATGTACTATTCATGCAAAGCGATGGTGGCCTAACCCAAATGGAAAATTTCCGCGGTGCCCGAGCTATTCTAAGCGGCCCTGCTGGTGGTGTCGTAGGATATGCAGTCACTGGAGCTAGAGAAACTGACCAACCTCTGATTGGGTTCGACATGGGAGGTACATCCACTGATGTGTCCCGGTTTGCTGGAACTTATGAACACGTTATTGAATCTACAACCGCGGGTGTCACAATTCAAGCGCCACAATTGGACATCAATACTGTAGCAGCTGGTGGTGGTTCAAGGTTGTTTTTCCGTTCGGGGCTCTTTGTAGTCGGTCCAGAATCAGCTGGAGCACATCCAGGGCCAACATGCTATAAGAAAGGCGGTCCACTTACAGTAACTGATGCAAATCTAATACTAGGGCGGTTATTGCCTCAATATTTTCCAAAGATTTTCGGACCAAATGAAAATGAAGCGCTAGACTACGAAGCCACTAAGAAAAAATTCGAAGAATTGCAAAAAGAGATCAATTACAGCTTAGGGAAGCAGCTGAGTTTAGAAGAAATAGCTTTGGGTTTTATTCGAGTAGCAAACGAAGCTATGTGTCGTCCAATTCGTGCTTTAACTCAGTCGCGTGGGTTGGATACATCAAGGCATGTGTTAGCTTGCTTCGGTGGTGCCGGAGGTCAACATGCCTGCAGCATAGCCCGTGAGTTGGGAATGTCTAAAGTTCTAATCCACAAATACGCTGGTATACTCTCAGCCTATGGTATGGCTTTAGCTGATGTTGTTCAAGAAGTACAGGAACCTTGTGGCCTCCAGTTCCATGTACAAAATTCCGCTATTCTTAAGGAGCGGTTAGATGCACTTTCGCTGAGGTGTCGGGAAGATTTACAGGCACAAGGCTTTGAAGAGATAGTTCTGGAGCCATTCCTGCATATTCGTTATGATGGCACCGATTGTGCTTTGATGTGCTCTGCTGCAAAGAGCAACAAAGCAGATAATGTAGACGATATACTGCTTAGTTCCTATGGTAATTTCTTTGAGACATTTGTAGAACGCTATAAGACCGAGTTCGGCTTTGTTCTTCAGAATCGAAAGATTATCGTCGATGACATTCGCGTTCGAGGTTCTGGAAAAAATAAAACTCCTCCAGAGCTCGAAGTTGCCGAGACTAAATCTACGGTTCCAGAACCCAAAGGAAATACATTAATATTTTTCGAACAAGGTGCCTTTGATGCGCCCATCTACCTTACTTCACAGCTTCTTGCTGGAAATAAAATAGAAGGTCCAGCCATTCTTATAGACAAACTATCCACTGTTCTCTTGGAGCCCAATTGCAATGCTGAGGTCACACGCTTCGGAGATTTAGTTATCAACATTGGATCGGGATCGAAAAAGGAAGTAGATGATAAACTGGATGCTGTGCAACTGAGTATTTTCAGCCACAGATTCATGAGCATTGCTGAACAAATGGGAAGGTATAAAGAGCTAACTTTAAGCAATTTTTATGTTCAATTCAAATGAATTCAATCCATAGAGTCCTTCAACGTACTTCAATCTCTACCAACATCAAGGAGCGCCTTGACTTTTCTTGTGCTCTATTCGGCCCTGATGGAGGACTTGTAAGCAATGCCCCACATATTCCAGTTCATCTTGGTGCCATGCAGGAGACAGTACAATACCAGCTGAAAGTGAGGGGTGATACATTGAAAGATGGCGATGTTTTGCTTTCGAATCATCCTCAAGCTGGAGGTTCTCATCTTCCGGATTTGACTGTCATCACTCCGGTGTTCTACAGGTAAGCGATTGGTGTCCTCTTGTAAATATGTATACACATATGTATCTTCTCTTTTCAGGGGTCAATCAAAGCCGGTCTTCTTTGTGGCTTCAAGAGGTCATCACGCTGATATTGGTGGTATAACTCCGGGATCGATGCCACCACATTCCACTTCTTTAGCCCAAGAAGGGGCTGCATTTAAATCATTTTTGATCGTTGAAAATGGTACCTTCCAGGAAGAGAAAGTCGTGGAACGTTTTACCACACCCACTGGAGCTAAAGGCGCCACTGGCACACGCAACCTTTCCGATAATATTTCTGACTTAAAGGCTCAAATTGCTGCCAATCACAAGGGCATCCAATTAGTGTCTGAATTGATTGATTCCTATGGACTACATGTGGTACAAGCTTACATGAATTTCATCCAGGAAAATGCAGAAGTTGCTGTACGAGATATGCTAAAGCAAATTGCAAGAGACACAAAAGCAAGGACTGGATCTACGATTCTCGAAGCAGAAGAACGCATGGATGATGGATCACCAATCAAACTGCGTGTAACTATTGATGAGAAAGAAGGCTCCGCATTATGCGATTTCTCAGGATCGGGGTACGAAGTTTGGGGAAATTGCAACGCACCAAGAGCTGTCACCCTCTCTGCTTTAATATATTGTCTTCGCTGCATGGTGGGACATGATGTACCACTGAATCAGGGATGCTTGGCACCGATCAAAATTATTATTCCCAAGAATTCTATCCTGGATCCATCTGAGGGTGCTGCCGTCGTTGGAGGCAACGTGCTCACCTCGCAGCGTGTGGTTGATACAGTTCTTAAAGCGTTCCGCGTATGCGCTGCTTCACAAGGTTGCATGAACAACGTGACCATTGGTGATGAACAATGGGGTTACTACGAAACAGTTGCTGGTGGTAGCGGTGCTGGACCCAATTGGCATGGCACGGGTGGAGTTCATACGCATATGACCAACACCCGCATCACTGATCCTGAAATTCTGGAGCTTCGTTATCCAATTATTTTGAATAAATTCTGTTTGAGAGACGACAACTCGGGTGGTGAAGGTGCATTCCAAGGCGGAGAAGGTGTTCACCGCGAACTATTGTTCAGGAAGCCTTTGACCCTATCGGTGCTTACAGAACGTCGTACTCTGCAGCCATATGGCTTAAACGGTGGCCAACCTGCTAAAAGGGGATTAAATTTGTTGCTCAAAAACGACGGACGGATAGTGGGCCTTGCAGGCAAAACAGCCGTTGATGTTGATACTGGGGTAAGGACTTAATTGAAATTTGTTGCAAGCGAAAATTAAATTTGTGACCTTTTTAGGATATTTTCTCCATGAAAACTCCTGGCGGTGGGGGATATAGTGTTTCTAATAACGAAAGCGGAGGCACAAAGCATGACGTCAATGAAGACGGTCAGCAGTACATAGAACGAGGAAGTGTCTTTGAGTATCGTCAAGCTCAAGAATCTGTTTAATTTTTCGGTTAAATTGCCATAAAATGTTACATTTGTTTCCATTGTCGTTATATGATATTTTTTTAGAGTTTTTAAATAAAGTTACGGTGCAATGGTAAAAGCAAAGTTAATGGAACTACTTTGCTTTTTAGGTAAAACATATTTTTCTTATGAATTCGAAATAAAACTTTTTTTATGAGAACAAAAATTCCTCTTAAATCGACACGCGGTTTAAATAAATTTATATCTGAGATCCAAATTCTTCAAAGTGTTATAACAGAACACCTTGCGAACTCTCCCATACATAGAACAGAAACGCGTAACGGAACGTGTGCCAACGAAGGGCCAGAGCAAAACAAACAACTGTCAAACAACAGCAAACCAACGAAGGGGAGAATCAACCACAAAGCAAAACCAGCAAAAGTCAACGCAAGTTTTCTTTCCCATTGTTATTGTTCTCTTCCCCATCGTCACATCACATAAATTAAGAACAGAGAAAAAAAAAAATAAAAAACAAAATCTGTTTTATTCATCAAATGTGAATTAAAAATAGTCGCCTGCCCTTCGGATTCACTTCACTAGAGAGAAGCACCTCACCTCGAATAGTACACTCGAATACTCGGTGCGGGTAAACAGTCGACGGTCTTTAGAAAACACCACGGCCACAGACAGAGAGAAATGCTTTCTGGCGTCGTGCGTAATTAAAGTGAAAGTTCCCCCGTGTTAAAGAATTTCGTGTTTTTATACAGAAATTATTTGTTGTCGCATTTTCTGGACCACCAAAGGCAACAAGCAATGCAATGCACCGAACCCACCGTCGACGTCGCCGATAGTGCAACAAAAATCGAAACAACGTCCGACATCACAATTAGTTCATCAATCGATAATTACTACAAGTCGTACCATGAACTGGAGAATCTCTGCCTACAGAATAGTGAGTTTTTCAAGGATGATCCATCGGAGAGGGGGCAACGCCTCCATGCCGCATTGGTTGCTTGGGTAGATTGGATAAAATTGGCCAAGGATTTGGTTGGCAAGATTCAACTATTTGTGCATGAGTATGACTTTGATGAGCATACTCCGGGGAACGGTTATAGGAGTTTCGTCAGCGTGACTAATGCCTGTGTGGATTATGGGCTGAAAATTGTCCAAAATTTAACTGCAACTCGGGGTGCGATGTTCTTTCGAAAGAAATTCTACATGAAGGAGGTAGAGTCGTGTAGTCAGCTGCTACTGAGCCTTTGTACGTGCCTCAAATATTTGTTGATACTGCGCGAGTGGTCGCCAGATGGTGACCTCTTTGCGAAGGGGGAACATTCGGCGGAGGAGCTCTTTGAAATGGGTGACACGATTAATCAGTATTGCTTCTATGGACGATGCCTCGGTTTTCAGTACACAGACTCGATTAGAGGCGTTCTACGGTTTATTTCAATTGGAATGGCGGGTTTTTCTGAGTCGTTCTACAGTGAAGACGCCGATGGACGCATTGCCAAGACGACGAGGTCTGTATGGACTGGGGGCAAGTACTTCTTAAATCCCGAATTGAGGGCCCGCCGGATAGTAAACATCTCGCAGAATGCAAACATTGACTTTTGCAAATCCTTTTGGTTCTTAGCAGAGAGTGAACTCATGCATAAGATACCTAGTATCGTTGGCAGCTCGATTAAGGTGAACAAAATCATCGAAATTCCATCGGAACCGTTGCAGCTTCCATTGGTAGAAAATTCGAAGAAAAAGACAGAGGAGGAGGTCGAGCTAATCGATATACCAGTGCCAACGAGTCACGTGGGTCCGGGCACAGTATCTGCTCGGTTGTTGAGCTATAATCGCCGCCAGGGAATGATTGGTGAGGGGAATCGATGGAGGAAGCTGCTACCGCCAAGTAAAAGTATTCTCTTCCACTGTCACGGTGGAGGATTTGTGGCACAGAGCTCGAAATCACATGAATTATATTTGCGCGATTGGGCTGTTAATCTCGACACACCGATTCTCTCCGTGGACTACAGTCTAGCCCCGGAAGCACCCTTCCCACGAGCATTAGAAGAAGTTTTCTACGCCTACTGTTGGATGGTTAGGAATTGTCTTGACCTCGGTACAACAGCAGAAAGAATTGTTTGCGCCGGAGATTCAGCTGGAGCTAATCTATGTATCGGAATCGCTCTCAAATGCATTGAGTATGGAATCAGGGCGCCTGATGGAATATTCCTCGCCTATTCACCGACTTTGGTTAGTTTCGTGCCCAGTCCGGCAAGATTACTTTGCCTAATGGACCCACTTCTCCCATTCGGCTTCATGATGCGTTGCCTGCAAGCATATGCCTCTCCCAGTAGGCAACTCATGGAAGAAAATAAGAAAAAACAAGAAACTCTCAACAGCATCACAAATGCATCACTTAACAACATCACATACTATCTAGACAGCAATGTAAATCCTTATACAAGTACACAGAGCAGCCGTCGCACATCGGCAGCTAAAAGCCCAGTTTCGTCCGCAGCTGAGAACTCCAATTGGGAAAACCTTAAGGCTGGAGAAATTCGAGATGGAGTCGCACTGGACAACTCCGCAGCCGATGAGAGTAGTGACACCTTTGCCAGCGCATCTTATCACACTCAGACCGTGGAACGAACAGATCTACTCTCGCCCGAAGACAATAGTTCATGTGTTTCGTTTGAATCTGATTCCCAACCTATTGTTCACATGCCCGTGGAGAACGGGAAAGACCTACTCACTTCGGTGAATATCGAAAAATCAGACTCTGAGCATTACATCGATCGTTTTATCGACAAATACGTCGTCGATACAAACAGCGTAGAGGCACAAGAAAATGGTTTTCATGTACTGCAAAAGAGTTTGGCGAAAACTACTTCCGAGGAGAACCTTTTTATAGAGACAGGCAAAGAAGTAATCGCCGTGGAGAGCATTCATGGAAGGCTGAATAACGCCGTCAACAGTATTTCATCAACTTTAAATAAGTATATAGCATCGAGTGAGATCAAAGGTGGTCACAACAAGCATCGCATACAGGACTTAAAGAATATGGACGCACTAATCGCCCGAAGTCCGAGTGTAGAGTTTCAATTTGAAGTGCCAAAGGATCCGTTTTTATCTCCCTACTATGCTAAAGACGATTGGCTAGCTAAATTTCCGGCAACAAAAATTTTGGTGAGCTAATATTTTCACACTTTTTTTTCCTCTCAGTGAGAACTTGTGTACTTGACTTTGGCATTCTCCACTGACCTTGCTTGTGTTCAGGGTTCGAAATTGTCAAATATGCAGATTATTACGACTGTATTTTCGTTTTGTTTACTCTGAACTATTACGTAATCAAAAACTCGTTACACACTTAGTTGGTTTTCAATAAAAACTCATCTGTTAGCAGATTGTGCTGATGGTCATTGATATGTAGTAATAATTGTCTTTAAAAAAAAAAACACCTGGCTTAGCAATACATATACATTTAGAACGAGTGGTTGTGTGAAAACCCTTCTACTAAATCGTGCAATCGTGTTTGAACAGCTTTTTCCCTCACAATCTTTCCGATCGCCTTATCACCTAACACATCGACTCGGTTTTGTATTTTATTTCCCGCAATCATTAGACTTTTTCTTTAAATTACATTTATACAGTAGCTATTAACTGGTCTATAGAATATATTATCTGTAATTCGGAGCAAAATTATGATTTAGATAACAGCCTGGTTACTGGCTGTTTCTTGTGAATGAGCTATTTGATTTCGTTTTTTGTGGTACAAAGTTCAATGTGATTAATTCATTTGAAAGCAACAACAATAACAAAAGTAAGAAATAATCATAAAGCCGCGCGAATAAATTTGTGTTAAGCACACGAGACATTTGCAATTCTATTGGCCTTTGACGCTTTTCGCTTGATTATGTTAATTGTCTTGTTGAGCTGAGTCATTAGAAATGTTTAGCCAAATATAGCACAGAGATAATAATGTTTTTAAGGTTTTTATGGGATCAATTATTTTTAAATCAATTGATGGATGGGTAGTAGGTGCGTGGTGTACCTAAGCGTTTTTTAATAGCTTGAGATAAGTGGAATTGTAGTGTAATGTGATGCACATTTAAGTTGCGTATGGAGGGCACAAATAAGAGCATTATTCAGGTCAAATTATCTGAATGAATGTCTCTAAGTCAGCTATGTATATGCTTATAGGCGAAGAGGGTAGGCTAGCAAAACTATGAAACTTTAGGAGCCATTATGTCTCCTGACTTCATCAGGCTTTTCAATCTTTAACGCAAATGAGCAGATTTTTTTCATTTAACCGAACCATAACCTGTTTTATTTCCCAAATAAAAAAAATATTAGGCAATAACATTTAATTCTGATTCATGATTAATATTTCGTTAAAGTGGGCACCTAACCCCAACAATTTATGTTTGTTTTTACTAAATAGAGTAATTAAACTCGAAATTTATTTTGAGGTTTTGTAACTCCTACTGAAGGCCAATGGATGATTGCATTTTAACAGCACAGAGTGCTTAATTCCTTTAAATAAATATTATTATTATTTTTAACTTTGTGTCAAAATATTCTTATATAATTTTTAGACCTTAGACATGGACCCATGCCTTGATGACTGTGTTATGTTTGCGAAAAAATTAAAGAGCCTTGGCAGGCCGATCTCATTGGAAATATTAAAAGGACTGCCACATGGTTTTTTGAATTTCACCATGGTAAGTTAATTTAATTCTCAGAAAAACGAATTCTAACTTATATTCTTTTTCTCAGCTTTCTGGTGAAGCAATGGACGGCTCGAAGCATTGCATTAAAAGTTTAAACGAAATGCTAAAGGGAGTCTAAAGTGTGCGTTTCTTGTGATTTGTATTTCCAATGGCTTCTATGTTACTGCAAGTGCACCGCTTTTATATTTTATTTTATTTTTCACTTAAACTATGGCTATTTATATACAATATACATTTATTTTTTATACAACAAAAATAATGCATAATAAGGCTTTTCCGAATAATTTTTTTCGTGTTTGTTTCTTTTTTCTATTTACCATTTGATATTTTTTTGTTTTGTATTGATTCTCAAGCTTAATTATACACAAAGTTATATACAATTGATCGTACATATATTATATTATGTATTATGGTTGTAGAATAGGTGGTTTTTACACACATTATTATGTAATTGGGTGATATACATGTATCTACAAAAAAAATGCTATTTATTAATATGAAAAAAGTAATAAATATTTTACTTTATATTTAATCGAGTTTTATTTAAACGAATTTCTATTATAGAATACAATGTACCACGGCATTAATTATCACGTATGTACGGTGTTAATTTTTAGGTACTTATTTATTATTTAATTAGAATATTCTATTCCACAGCTGCACGTGTTAATAGCGAAACGAATCAAGTATGTACAAAAGACGACGACGACGCATTTGCTATACAATCAAATCAAAATGATCCACACTCTCCACCTCTATTTAACCCAAGAACTAAGCAAATAAGGATTGAATTATGAAATTATTTTGGTGCTTTGAATAATCAAAGAGGTCCCAAGAAATGGCATTAATAAAATAAACAGCATTTTGCTGGCAAATAGTTTCGATAGCAATCAGTCTTATTCCGCCCCTTGCCTTTGCAACAATTTTGATTCTTCACCTCAATTCGGTTACAGAACTCTTAGCATTTTGTATCAGAATTCATTGGAGAAATGCACATATGTAAGTATTCTAAGTCCGAACCAAACAATATTCAAATAAAAGGCAAATAGTGGTAATCAATTTCATTATCAATGTGTGAACTAGGCGTTCTATATTTCCAGCAATTTCCTCAAAATCGTAAGCGAACGTATGAGCTATTAGGGGTCAAATGAATCGAATGCTTGACTTAAAATACACAAATTGATTTGGCTGTTTTTTTTAAGATAACGGATAACACGAATAGAATTTTATGATTTTCAAATGCTTATTAGTTTATACTCCAACCCATTTCACAGTTTTGCTTTCATAAGTCGTTTATATTCGCGTGCAGATGGCGCAAACCATCACTGCTTCCTGCTCAAATGTAACTGTTTCCGATTTTCAAAATAATATTTAAATAACTAACGTCTCTTGGGTCAAATAAAAGAAGGTTTGGATAAAATCGATTGCTACTGAACACAAACCCTATCATTCCAAAAGAAAATTTCCGTCGGAATTGCCCAAAACCCTGATCTTAAACATCAGCTCTCCCAGTTACACTTGTAGAAAGATCCACAATTTTTCCACATTACTTCGCAGATCTTAAGTCCACATTAAAAATTTAGTTTTTTTTTTTTTCTTAAAAGTTGTATCAATAATAATAGAAAAGAAGAACATAAGCCATTACTAAATTATTTCACAGTTCCAAAACCTCCAACCGATAGGGCTAGGATAACTTCACCGAGTTCTAATTCGTTTCTCTTGAGCCCAGAATTATGCTTACAAACTTAGCATTGTATAAAATTGTATTTCCAATTTTCCTTCGTCTTTTTCGTATAAATATGAACAAAGGAGCTATACCAAGATTTAAAAAAACGAAAATATGGATTCAAGGACAAACACAGAAAGATAAAACCTCCTGATCGGATGGTCTATAAGCTGAGCGTTACTAGGCACTCAAGGTAGACACTCATAGTCAAGCACTCTATTTCCCGAGGACATATCAGCTCTTTAATCCATTGGCATATATAAACATGCATACATATGTATACAAAGAAGAATATTTTTGCCAAAAGATGAAAAGAGGTAACTCTTGAAAATCCACTGAATTCTGTGGTTTCTTACAGAATAGTATGGATATGGTCAAGTTACGATCCGGTTCATTATTAAACTACTACGGCTTGACTGGCCATAGCAATCACCTTTCCTTGGTTTCATTGTAAGTTTTATAGCTTCATTAGTACTAATGCCATTTTGAACACATGCTAAGCAAAGGTGGCATTCTAAAAGGTCAAAAGCGCCCTTTTTTTTTTTATTCCAACATCACACCATATTTTATTTCCTAATATTCTCTGCCACGTCATTGAGAATTGAAAACACATTATGCGAGTATTCTAGTCATTGAAAATAGCTTTCCTAAGGCTTATTCATAAAATAATCCCTAAAACATTGTTTTCTCTTTCCTTAAAATGCATATGTGTCTGCCGATAAATTACATAGAAGTTAATTAATAAATCAATACCAAGTCACCCTTCACAGCATAAAGTACCTAGACTAGCAACACCAAACCGGTAGCGTGATGTACATTTCTTTTCTTTTTTTTAATTTCCTTCGAATTGACACAGTTGTGGGCATTCGTTTCTGGTTATTGATTCTTTAGCTCGCCTTGTAACGCGCGCACCACTGTAACGTCCACATTCGACATCAACCCCCACAAAAAAAAAAAAAAAACAATATGCAATATACGCTCATCGCCTCACCTCCAAAAGCTAAAAATTGCTGGCGAACCTAGATCCAAAAAACTCTTTCTCAGCCTGCATCACAGATAGATTTACATATGTGCAGAGACTCGCATAATATACTCGTACATACTGCCATTAGAATTAGCCACTTCTGGAACAATGGCGTAGGGTCATACAGGGTCAATGTCCCAGAGGGAGGACGGACCGGACGGAGGGAGGGATAACATGGAGGCGGCGACGACATGACTATCGATCCCTCTGGTGACATTTACTAACAGCCCTTGGGATTTCAAACAAAAGGGAACATTCTACCCAACAGAAGTAACAGAAAGAGACAGAAGAAAAGCATGTCAATTCAAGGTCTAAAAGATTCGAAGCATGTGCGAGGGGATACTTTATTATGCACACAAGCTTTTTTAGCCACCCGCCAGCCGCATAACATTCAACTTGTGGGCTTTCCGTTGAACAATCAGAGTGAGGTGAAAAGGAAAATTTCAATTTATTAGCTTTTCAGTCGTATTTGTACATTTTCCGGGGTTTGTTTACGATTTGGCTTTGTTTTCAGTCTTCAGTTTTTTTTTCTTCGTTTCGCTTGTCCCACTTATATTAGTTTCCGCTGAACGTTGAGTTCTTTTTTATTTTTTTGTCCACAGATCTAATGTAAGTACGGATAAAAAGTATCTTGTTTCTAATATCTTTCTCGCGGGGATCCTCACACTCATTTTTGTTTTATCTACTGTGCGCGTTGGTCTTGACATTGAAAAGTAAAAACTATGATTGGAGGCTGAATTCGCATACGAGAATTGAAAAGTGCTATAGTAGTTTAGTTGAAAAAAAGAAAATAACCCTCATATATCTAAAGCGTTTTAGTTACTATGTAATTATAGTCCATAGTGGCCATTTCAATAATGGGAACACATTATGCACTTGTAAAATAGTGCATACTTCTTAAATGAGTGTTGGAGGTCAAATGAAAAATGAGTGCTTATGAAAGTGATAATATACTTCGCTCTTGAAGCAGACCTAACTACGGGTAATAGAACCAGAAAACGATTCCCTATAAGACTCTGCGAATTACTATGTATCAAACGTTGTATTTTTTAAGGATCCTAGAACTGTGTTTTGAAAGAGAAACTCTATACGAAACTCTAGCGCTTCACAACATGAATCAAACAGAGTAAATAGTTATGTTAGTTATTCGGCCACCAAAATTTTAATTAGTTCCTTTATGCAAACATCTATGTGTCTTCGGTTCAAAAAGATGCTCTCCCACATTCATCACTTATCATTTGGTCTTTAGACAGCTCTTCTTTCGAACAGTCAATGGAACTTTATTCCTTGAAAGAGGTTAAAAAACTCCAGAAACTAGTTTACACTAAATGGAAAATTGTGGCAAACTTAAACTCAAAGGAAAGTTGATTTCCTATAGGATCATCTAGAGCAGTGGTTCCCAACCGATGAGGTGCGCTCCCCAGTGGGGCATGGATTGAATTGTGAATAGAGCCAAGTCTTAACGCAAAATTCGTCAATTTGCGTTCTGCGAAAGGCTAAGTTCTTGTGCGTGGCGTGCAATTGAATGCCTTGGATTCTCCTGCACACTCCCACGGATAGCGTCGATTCGAGCTTTGTCAAAAGATCTTGCATTTAGTCGACAGTTGACAGAACCGGGCTACTTAAATTCACCACGTTGCGAATAGTCCTCTCGGAAGGACGATTATGGCGACTGTAAAATGGGCAAAGCGCGCGAAATGTTATCCGAACAGAAGAGCCACTTTCATAAAGCATTTCAATCATGTTCTTGAACACTATAACTCTTCATGTTAGTTTGGCAAATCATATTTAATAAAACAGACTAAATTTGACACAGGTAGCTTTCCCAATATGGCCGCAGTCATATATCAAAGCTCGGAAAGTCCTATTGGAAAACTCTTTATTATTTATTTTTCTAGAAAAAAGAATGTGCAATATCAAAAATTCGTAATTTTTTTTGTCATGGTTGGAACCACTCATCTAGAGGATATTTATATAAGTTGAACCCACCTTAGAGTTTAGCGTGGACCTTAGTGAACGGAGAATGAAAAATAGTAAGAGTTTTAGTTACATTCTGAGCAATGCAAAAGCGAAAACCCCATTTAATTTCGTGGGCTAGTTTTTGCGTGATGCCCGAGCAAAGAAACGGCAACGAGAGACAACAATTTTAAAAACCATTTTTTTTGCTTTTATGTTTATTAAACAAATCCTAGTGAGACTTTTTAAGGTGTCAAAGGCCCTCACATCCATAGCTTCAATTCCATGTAGCCTACGCACAAAAATTACTAGGAACTAGTAACCTCAATTCAGTGGAAACTTAAAACTAAATACAAATGTTAGAGACCTATTTAGTTGTTTGGATAAAATACCCTAGTCTCGCCCGATATACCTATAGCAACACTTAAATAAATAAAAATACAGCGAATAAGTATGCGTACCAAAACATTTCAGAATAGTATTAATAAGCTACAGTGTTATCAGGAAAATAACCCCTCGCCCAAGTTACAGGTATTTTCCACCATTGGATTAATAATAAAAACCTTAAGCTTTATTATATCTACTAAATAAATAAACACATTTTTGTGTTACTACAAACGAAAACCAGATTCGCTGCTAGAAATTAATAACTGGCATTCGATATCGAATTAGCGAGTTCCATGAATATATTGTTTCTCAGCATGGCAATAATTGTGCAAATATAATTAATCTTTTTTAATGTGATTGATAAAGCAGTCACCACTCATGAATCAAGTTGAGTAGAGCTCCACTCCAGCCAATTCAATTCACATAAAGTGGCGATAGTTTGGTACTGTGCGTCCGTAGCTTCAGACATGGCTCACGTGTGAAGGAATACCCGATCGGCTTCGTGATTGTTGACGGAAATTCCATCTGATACGCGTAAAGATACATATTTTGTGTTGCTTTTGTTTCAACAGAAAAATCAAATAAAACTATTTATTGGATGAATAGAGGTGATAATTTAAGTAAATTAAATGGCAAAGTTGTGAAAAATATTCATAAAAAAAAGATCGTGCGTAAAATCATCTGTTCTTGAGGAGCCATCCAGAGAGCACGTTATCTCTATGCTGTTGTTTAAACATGCTCTTGTGATTCTTAATTTAAATAAGTATATAAAAAAAAGTAAACAAAGAATAGTGTCTAATATTACAACAATAATGAGTTGCTCTTCAGATAATGACAGAACAGTGTTGCACAACAAATATAATCTTATCTTTTCTTAGTTACTAAAGGATGCAATTTTTACGAACTGTTGGTGGGCGTTTTTCATATTTTTGAATAACAAGTCAACGAATCGGACACAAGATTCAATATAAACATTATTTGAGTGCATAGTACATACTAAAAGTATATTTATTTTGACGAGGTTAAACAACCCAAGTGTTAAGCTTTATGGATCTAATGTGTAAACTATGAGATGTATCTACGTAAGAGACCTTGTCATATTTAATTACATTTTTATGGGGAAAGACAGCTCAGTATTACACGTGGTTTAGTTGAAAAATATTTGTAATTATGTACATTTGAATTACAAATTTGGGCTATTGCAAAGTCCAGAAAATATCATGAAAAGATCAAGGGATTCTGATTTTTGTTTCACTTTGATATGGTACGAGAATTTTCCTAAAGTTAAGCCATGAGTAAGGTCACATAAAAGCCATTTTCATCATCCACGTTGGTAAAATCTAAGCCAACAAAGACAAACTAAACTAAGGAGCAAATCCTCTAGCATTGATCTTTTGACGATCTAAGCAACCTTCAGGGGGGACATATCAAGAGCACAGAACCTTCAATGAACTGTTCTCTTGTTTTTTTCTTCGACCTTATTTTCAGCGAAGTTCTTTCGAGATATTAGTGAGAACTGTATGTAAACTAGCCCAATAAGGTAAATCCTTTCAATTTTTATGTTTATCAATCAAAAATTATTGGAAAATTAGAAGTTGAAAGGTGAAATATTAAACAACTCAATATCCTTCATGACGTCGATACCTATCTTGATGCATCAGAATGCACACTCTCCTCTCTGCCGTCATCGAACACGGACGAACAAACTTTAGCAGAGATGCTAAAAATAAATCCGCCTATTTAAACACAATCATAGACTTGCACGTCATGTCAAAATATTTGAACGACAGAGTAAGGTCTAGAGTAGGTCAATGAAAAAGCCTAATGCCGTCAGAATATAATATTCCCCTTCCTACCATTCGGAGAACAAACAAAGCTATTAACTTAACAATCAATGGATCAAATAAAAGTTTCTACGAGAAAACTTCACGTACACGTGCTAGCCTAGTCTAACTCTATTCAAAAGCTAGCTCCAACACTCATAATCCTCGTAAAATCCTTTTATCCTATACAAAAAACAATAACACAAATACCGGCGTCATTAGCTCACATATTACCACCGATGTGCATTTGGCTGTGCGTTAAACAATCTAATTGCCAGCAATATGCGTGTTGTTCGAATAAAATTTCCACAGGACATCAATTGATGTCGCCTCCACAGGATACCAAATATAATATGTTCGCGTGCACGGAACTCATAAAGTTGTAGAAATCAAATGATAAAGGTGCTGCAATGAATCTTATTCGCCCACTAAATCGGAAAGAAAATCGTTTTATACAAAGCATTTGATAGGATTTTCAGGATTTCCACAAAGTTTCTCTTTGCAAAGAGTATGTGTAAATGAAAAGAGAAATCAGCTATAATAAAGCTCCCTCATCTCACCCAAAAGTGAAAGTTCTCCTTAGCGGCGCGGCGCGGCGACGACGGCTAGGACGAAAGGAATAACCGAAGCACACTTCCTCTTGTGCAGGTCTTGTCGCAAATGAGAAATAAAAATCCCAAAACGCCAGTCGGGCTGTTGTGTGCCGCGATATTTGCTCATTTATTTTAGTTTTTCGTCCTTTTCCGCTGCCGTGTAGTCTCTGCAATTATCGTACAACAATCAACTTAAAAATTATTTATCATTTATTCGCCTTTAAATGTGATTATTAACCGCCGCAGGAGAACTAATATGAGTGTGAAAAAAATCTATTTCCAAAAAAAAAATACACGTCAGTACCTTCCAAGGACATTAGAGCTACATTTCGTTTCTCCATTGGGAAAGGTCCTTTTCCACTCACACCTCCGTCACGGTTTTATTTCGACTTTTTTCTGCTTTTAAAGAATAAAACTTCATTAACGATATACCCCCCATAATATTGACAATTGTTTTGTGTGTCTAAAAATAAATTCGGTGTATCCTTGATGCAGGATAAAAGATGATGCACCATTGTTTGTGATTTTCTTCTTTTTTTTTGTGTTCTCTAAAAAACCAAAGGAAAAAAAAAGGTTCAGTGATCTTCGTCTCGTGTCTGTATACAAAAACAAAAAGTACAAAACAAAATGCAGTGCAGAAATGTTAGTGCCAAAAATGAGGATATCCACGACAAGTATCCATTAAACATTTAATGTTCTTTCGGTGAATAAAAGAGAAAAAAACCAAACAAGAATTCAATTCATCAAATGTAGAGCAATGAATGAATCTAAGCGTACACTATTCGTGATTGTTGTCGCCTTTGTAGTTGACGCGGACTTTCGTTATCCTTTTATGTTTTTTGAAAAACATCTGTATCCTGGTGGCCGGTTTTGTTCCATTTATCGTGGTCGGAAACCAACCTCGTCTTCGTCGTACGATTTTACTTATTCATAGTATACGTTGCGGTGAAAACTTATACTCGTCGTGAAGTAGGTTTTTATCGTTGGTGGTGGTGGTGGTGGTGGATAATAGTCAATTATTTATTGCGGTACGCGAGTCACATTACTCATTCGCATGATATCCTGTCCTGCTACAATTACTATGCAATGAATTTCGTTTTTATTTGGAATTCTCTGGAAAGCACATATGTACATATTTGTGGCGAGTGGAATAGTTTCGTCCATAAATAGAAAATAAAAGAAAAAAGGAATTTAAGGTACGTACAAGGAGCTAAAAAGCTGGTTTAGACAGTGACTCGAGGTGCATTTACATGTGTGCCTCGGGCGAAAGCGTCTTTCTCGTACTTATCTCTTGCATTTACATGTTGTTACAGTAGCAAGTGTTTCCGTCTGAGTTTTCCCCAAAAAAATGTTTTAACAGAAAATTAATCGAATTGAGATTGAACACGGGTGGCTTTTTCTATCGGTCCATGTTAGATTTCAATACTTCTTGATTGTTTCAATTCACTTTACTTAGTCACGTATTTTGGTCACACAAGACAGAAGTTTAGTTTAATAATTTGCGAATAATATAAGCAGGTACCATATGAAGAATCCTGTGGGCACTATGGATTCTGTTGAAAACCCAGAAAATATCCCATATCTTGGGAGCGACTGAAAAATATTGTATGTATTATTTATTTGTAGGAAGTCAGACTCTTTAGGAGTCACTTGTGGACTTGGAACTGAATGGGAGGAGAGTTTATTCATAGGAAATAATTGCGAGAAGACCCTCGAGAATTTATCTAAAATTTCTTACAAGGTACTTAATAGATATTGACGAAATTTAGAATTTAAATTGAACGGAAATAGAGCTGACTGACCTACAAACTGCATCTTAGCACATAAAGGCTATCGAGTGGAGGTGGAGGCAACAAGTACAGTCACAGAGCCTTACGTTCAAAACGAGCGTGGAAGAAATACTGTGAATTATAAAAGAACGATAACATATCATATACAACTCTCTCTAATCGATTAGGACACTACCCATGGAGAATAATTGTTAAAACTGAGTTTCAAATACCACTATAACAAGTTTTTTCCCACCTATCTTTTCTTCTCTTTTCCAATTTACCTACAGCTCGTGTCCTATACATCAATATAAGAATCAACATATCCTCTTTGGTACGCGCTAATCATCAGAAAAAAATTACGTTTATGGAGATAATTTGTATCCAAAAAGTTATAAAGTGAAACTGCTCGTGGAATCCCTAAAAATACCTAACTACTCGTATCACGGCAACTCATATTTGCATTTTAACACGTGATTGTGCTTTCACTCGCATATAAGTGATTACAAAGGAATATCCTGTCCCTGTGCCTGTGCAATTTCCCCCAAAAGAGAACCACCACAACGCGCTCTACCTTAAAGAGAGAGCAAAAGCTTTAGCAATTGCGAATTTTTAACTTCCTCTTCTATCTATAAAAAGAAAAAGTACCATGTGCAAAATTTATCAAGCACAAACTACCCCCTTTTACTCGTTTGTAGCACTCTTCTCGCGAGTGTAATTAAACGTCAAAGATGTGCAATAAAATTAAATTATGGCAAAGCGGTGAATTTTGTAGTTTGATTGCCTGCAACTGCTGCAACACAAGCAACGTTCAGGTAACCGCATGCATGAGGTTTGTCCTGACAGCTTAGATGGACTTTTAATTAAAAATGACATTAGCGGTTGTTTTCACTTTTACGTCACACCTACGCGTGAGAATCTAGATCCACACCAAATGGACTGTCGCCAATTTTCCTTGGGCATGTGCTTCATTTAAGTTTTATGACATCGCACATACTTAGATAAAAATCACTTCGTCCTGAGGTGGTGATTTGGTATACAACTAGGGCTACGGCATTCGATTGGCACCATTTCAATGGTAGCTATCCAAAAAAGAATTGCAAGCAAAGCCACTCTACTATGAAGCTCATGAATGGAGTCTAAGTCTGACCAGATATATTGTCATGAAAAATATAGCACACAACACGATGGTACTAGTTGAAAACTGCGGCATAACTGTTGGCATTTGACATCGTTTTGTGTAATTGTGGGAGATCCGCGCACCCCCTCTCACAGTCTGGCTGGGATACAATTTTTGTTTTAACTTTTGAGGTTTATTCATTGCGGAGAAGTGTTTACTTGATAGCCTCCTTTTTAAGTGTAGTTACTTTTGTTTTGCCTTTTTTTCTTCTTCTGTGTTACGAGTGGCACGCGCTTCCTTTTTGTTTAGACAGGTGCTGGGCATTATACAAATGAGTAGCATGTTCAAATGAAAGCCATTAAAAGGATTTGATTTCAATTTCCTAAACCGATAAACACATTCGACTAACGACGGGTAAATCCTGCTTATAGCCACACCTGACATTTTAATTTCAAAGTTGTTATATTAGTTAAGGCTTTTCTGTATCTTATAACCCCTTGTACACATGCTAAGACTTAAATGTTTTATTTTTAGAACTGTCGTCGGTCTAATGGTTGCGTGCTAAATTTTGCGTTTTTTTCTGATGCCGTGCTGCCAGAAATTGGGTCAATTTTTAATTGAGATAGATGGTTACATGTAACGCTAGAAATACTTTAAGTGAGATGTTTGCACAGGCTTAACCTGCAGAAGTAAATTAGTATCTCCTCTTCTTACAGCAAATTTTTTGTTAGGCCGTTTTTCGACTGCACCCGTAAAATTTAGGCAAAGCAATCATACTAAATGCAAGCCGTACAAATTTGTACAAATAGAAATATTGAAACTGTATAAATTCGCAGAGACACAGAAAAAAAAACGATTTATCATTGACTAAGTTGGGATGTACTAAAAACTTATATCCAATCTGAGTGCCATTTTACCAAAGCAGTTTCGAGCTATTCGTGAAATAGAGCAGCGAACTATGTACTGCAAGTCGTGACAGCTATTGAAATGAAATAAGTACACTCTCTTTAATAAGGCAAGCAACTTCAAAAAGTATTCAATCCATGTTGTATAGCAACTTTTAAGAGAACTCCTAGCTGGCCCACTTCTAGTTTTCAATTAAGACAAATGACACTGCAATAAAAACATGAAATCGCTATGCTTCAAGAAGCAAAACTCAGCAATTACTTCATCATTTCGCTACCAACAAACGTTTATAAGTACAATCAAAACTTTACCAATAAATTCAATACATTCACTTGAATTACCCACACAAATTCACTTGTCGTAGGTGGAGAAAGTAAGAGAAATGAAATGAGCGCATTGGCTTGGAAAGGATTCATGAAATTAGGTCTATGAAAGGCGCCGGCAATATTCGTGTAGCCATCGATTACAAGAAAATCGATTCGTTTCGC
Organism: Chalcosyrphus nemorum; assembly: GCA_949716465.1. Lineage (NCBI taxonomy): Eukaryota > Metazoa > Arthropoda > Insecta > Diptera > Syrphidae > Chalcosyrphus > Chalcosyrphus nemorum. Next base: position 897,335 of record OX454335.1, on the reverse strand, counting down.
TCAAGACGTGGAAATGGATCGTTCTCTTTTGTGGAGGAGATGTTATTCTTATAATTAACCTGTTGCCTTTGAAGTGATTCCGTTGAAGACCCGCAGGCTAAAAAAAATCACTTCTTTTTTTTATATCAACGACAGCTGCATTCCCTATAGTTAAGTATGAGTCACAGAGGACCGCATTTAAATTTTTAAACAGGAAAGAACTACCTCCATATATTTACGAGTAAATACAAATAATTTGTCGATTTAGTAAGTTTAGGTCTAATGCAAACCCTTTGCGTGTTAACAAAGAACCCCGACACAATAATTGGGTTTCATTTGATTGACCATGCTCACGTTAACTTTTACATAGTCCTGGGGAAAACTTTGTAACCCACATTCCTAATTTCATATAATATTATCAATTTTGTAACATGCAACAGAGTACACTATTTAGATCAAAGTTCAAACGCAATGTACAGGTACACAACCTCTACAAAAAGTAAGTTTCATTACATTAGATTGTATCTAGTGGTTGGTTAAATAATGCCGCCCTAGCAGATTTTATTTCGATCCTGTTTATAGATGTATGGAGAAACATTGGTGTCTTTAAAGTTTTGTATTTTTTTAATTCAGCCTTCAATCTATAGGTTTGCAATTCATAATACTATGGGTCTTTGGCGAGGTAGGCTCTAACTTTCTCATGACAGAAATATGTACTCGTGAACGTTTGTGTTTAGTTTGCGTTTTCTGGGTTTCGAACCATGAGCACGACACTCAGTGCTACGACGCGATTACTTAGTCTAACTGCGCCCTAACTGAACTTAAAAATTAAAACACAAAATACATTTCGTTGGCTTTTAAACCTAACATTTATCCTTTATTTTTTTTTTTCAGGAGTTCCAGGAATTCACATAATACCTCATCTAAATAATCTAATACTTCTTTTCTTGGTATATTTCCGCTTAATGCTTACAATTTCTTCTTCATATCACTTACTAACCTAAATTGCTTAAGTAAAAAACCAACAACAAAAAATACCTAACACTTTATTATGGATTGGAGTTGGGCTGTTGCCGGAATTACGGATGAAGTACCACGAACTGCCGGTCCGGAGTGTATTAATTACATGACAAATCGACGCCGCTTTATAGAATCTGTCATCATGACAGTATTGTGCCTAATGGTCATACGATGGGCCTGCAAACGTATGGATCCCATCGAAGTACCAACTGAACCACATCAACCACATTCGCCCATGAGACTATTCCTTCTTATACTTATGACCTTCATATTTGGAGTTGAATTTGGGTTTAAATTTGCCGGAGAATCTGTGATATTTGCGCTGAATCCATGCCATATCCAAACGATAATGCAAGTTAGTTATTTTTTTCTCGAAAGACAAAAGATTTTGTTATGCAAAAAGTATTCCATTGTAGATATACCTTTTAGCAGCGAGGCCGAGCAAATTTACGATAGCCTTGTTTAGGATACAAATGAATTATGCGAATGGACCGTTCTTGGCGTCCTTGTTTCCCGAAGTGGAAACCAGAACGTATCCATTCGAACAGTGCACTTACTGGATACAACATGCGCTGCTATACATCATTCCCGTGTACATATTAAAAACTGGTAAGAGATTTATTGTTCCGCCTTTAAACTGTGCCTAAAAAATAATCTCCCACAGGAGCCTACAAGGCGGAGAAGTTAAACGACTATTACTGGACCTCAATTGGTGTGGCGATTATGTATCTTTATCATTTCAATTTTTTGACATTTATGTCTGTGGTAAGTCCCAACTTAATCCAAGTTTATTTTAGATTTAATTCTACAACCTTGTTCGATAGCTCACCGGAATCAACCTCAATCATATGCTTTGTGCAGCCGTAGCCGATCCATTTCAAGGTAATAACTACCGAATCGCTGCTGTGATACATGAGTCAATTCTATGCCCGATCCTCAACAAATTGACCGTACTTATATTCGCTAAGTCCGATGAGAGGCCTTCATTATCGATGCGTGTTGTTAAAAACTCTCAAAATATAACACAACGAGTGGAAACTCTCGAGCAAACAATACCGACAACTAAAATCGATTAGTATTCAATCAAACAATTAGTTACTACAATTTATGTTGTTAATCTTATCCATAGCTTAGGTCATATTTATTTCAAAGTTGTATGTCTAATACAGTAAAATAATACGGTAGAGTACTATAAGATTAATCTTAATTTTGTTAACATAAAGACTTTTAATACAAACATAGGTACTGTCTAAAGCAAGAGAAGTAAAAAATTAAAAAAAAAAATAAAAAAAAATTCTAACAGCGCAAGAGAGATCAGAAAGCAGCAAGAATTTCAAAATTGTGATTGTAATATATTTATAAAGTAAAAAAAAAAAAAAAAAAAACATTATCATAACAAAACCAAAAGACAAATAAATAGATTTAAATTTTTTATAAAAGGAATTTGACTTAAAAAAAAAAATAATAATGCAACCGGATCATGATAGCAGTGTAAAATAATTATAATATAAGGAAACACCCTTCAAATGCTATTGATCCATTTGCTTGCTTTCATTGCAATAAGTGATATACAAATATTGTAGTAAAAAAAAAAAAATAAGAAAACCAAGAAAACAAAATATCTATTACTGGACTCAATTATTACTGTAACATTGGTTTCCAATTTTATGTTTTAAAACTGCAATAATAAGTATAACTAGAGCTACCGAAAATAATTATCATTTTTAGAAGAAAATAAACGCTTGAGTTACCTTTTATCTCTCATTCAATATTATGTATTTATTTAGCGATAATTTAACGAAAAAAGAAAATACAATGCTTTAAAAAAAATAAGAAAAAACAAAATTGTACCAGAAACAGTATGCGTTTACTATCAAAATCAATGACAAAAAAAAAATAATAAGAATACGTTAGGCGAATTTTTAACTTTTATAAAACCAACATGTATTTTATTACGAGCAATACAATGGTGTTTTAACAAAAACCAAACAGTAAACTCGGACTTTGTTTTAAAGGTTATCTTTGTTTTTGTCAAAGAAAAAACTAAAACGAGGGTGCAAATGTCAGAAACTATGGGGTAATGGAAAGATATTCGCTTATTTGGATCCCAGCCAACCATATCTAATAAGAAAATCAATTAAGAAATACACCCAGTGTATTCCAACACGTTAGCGAAAAAATATAGTGGGAATTACAACCAAATGTGTCGAAACCCTGACGAAATGTCAGCAATAGTTTAGACATCAACCATGGAGAGCATATACTGAAACCTAAGACAACATTGATTTCAAAAATCCTCAATCCTAACTTTTGCTTTCTTCTTCTATCAATGCTATCAATGCACTTGACGTTAAGTCTAAACGTGGGTGGGAATTTCCGCACAAATTTAATGAACTAGGCACACGAAATAAAGGCGACCATCGAGCAGGAAAGCAAAACAATAGACTCACTAGCGAGGCAGGGGGGAATAAATCTTCATAGGCCCTGAAACGTCCTGCCGAGAACACATCCATTAGAGAAGAATTCATCGTACTAGTGGAAGAATACAAAAACAGAACCTGGAATATTGCTCGAGGCACGAAGTAGGCTAAGAAACTCCTAAGAAACAAGCGAGCATAAATCTGAGCAGAAGCAACTTCTGAATTATAACGAGTATCCTAATGGGGCACTGTATAATCAAAAAGTACCTAAGGAAACTAGGAACCTGTTGCTAAAAAGGGTATCTGCAGATTCTAATAAGGTCACAGATGGTCCTAGTATGGCATTGATCTAAAATAGATTGAAAAACTTCGGATAGTAGGTATCAATTGTCAGGTAAGGAAATTATTCTGTCATTCTCAGATATCATGAATTGTGTTTAAACCAACATTTTCAGAGCACAAAATAACCGTTTCCACTCAAAAATATTCGAATGCATTCAAAATCACCAAAACAGAGGGAGGCAATTAGTGTAGAGTATGGCTTAAACTAAATTTCTGTAGGTGTATAATAAAAATGGAACTCACCATTTTACGATTTCGTGTAACGTGTTGCAAAATAAACGCAAGCGCAAATATGTATTCTCATTCAATATTCCAAAGCACAGACACACTCTTCGCCGCGGTCAGCTATTGCCACTCTGCGCTAACGAATATGCACGTGAAAGCACTACACACACAACCGAGGGAGCACTTTTATACAATGGAGTGGGTGGCAGGCAGAAGAACTTAACACTAGGCACATAGCCAAACTACAGGGGGGGAGGCTTTTTACAAACACTAACACAAAGGGACCACTGCGCTAGGAAACGAACGACGTAAAAGCGCATGCAAAACCCGCGCCGGAAACACTTTCATTCATTAACCGGAAACCAACAAAAACACCGAGAGCTTTTCGAAACAGAGCTTCGCGTCGGGGTAACGAATATATGGACACTAATAAAAAAAAAACCAGAGACGGAAAGGGACAGACATATATAACACGGGCTTGGGATGCACTTAAACACTCAAGAGAGGGCGACAGATATATACACTTTAAGTCGCCTCTCGCCTCTCGCCTCTCGCCTCTCAATTTATACACTCGCGCACTACACAAGAGAAGCTTTCACAAAAAAAAAAAAACACTAACACTGATCACTGCACTGAGAAACGGACGACCCGAAAACTACTGCGAGACCCGAACCGAACACAACGAGACACCGCGCACTACTAAGTCGACTGTACAACGGATATGGGATTGTGACCCTCCGGATGCGGAAATTCATTTGAGAGTTTTGTCATCAGAGTTGCCATTTGTTCGAAATTTTAAAATAATTTAAATAATAAATATAAAAATAATTTGCTCTCAGATACATCAATTTTAAACAATATTATATTTTTAATGGCGGACTTATAATTAATACATATATTTTATATTTTGCAACAAATGAACACAGAATCTTTTTACATCACAGTGTGACAAAAAGGATATTCATATATTCATATTCAAGGCACGGGAGAAGCAATAGAAAAGACATTATAGTCAAGTTTGAAACTCAGTGAGTGATGTACAAATTTTTTGGAAGACGACATCACATTCGTATTAGATAATATGTAGTAAGTAATTTCCGCGTGAAATATCTAATTTACTGCTGTAAAAATTAAATGGATCTGGATAAAAGTAAAGGAGGTCTCTCTCATTTAAAGACCACTTCTACTACCCTGTGGATACGAATAAAATAAATAATAATTTGTTCTTTTAAAGTATATTTTCAACAAATATTCCATTTACACATTTTGAAATGGCAACCCCTTTTATCAATAGGTATGCACCGGCGCATACTAAAGGAAATGCACGCTAGTGGGAAAATGAACTAGAAAGTGATGGCATGAGTCTAAGTATTGACTTGTTTGCAAGTGTTAGCCATTTGCACGAGCTGATCTCACTCTTTCTACGTTTATACGTTTACTTGAAGCTCGGTTCAACTCGGTTTGCAACTCATATAAAAGGAGTTCAAATTGGGTTGACTCAACTCGACTCGGCTTAGAGTGCTGAGTTGAATTATAAAACGAATGTATACATGGATGTGGTTGAAAATTAAAAAAGACGGAAGTACTTGTGTGTGAAGAATGTTGTCTGCTCAAGCATAACACCATTGAATATCGGCCACGGCTGGGTCATCCGTTCAGGATCAATTTGACCGATAAACTAGGGAGAGACGGATCTGCTCTTAATATTTCTCTGACGGGAGACGGTAAACGGTCCGCTGAGGACTTTAATTGCATCATCTTTCGCGTATTCCACTAGAGTAGTTGGCGAAGAAAGCGTTATCAGCTTCCTAAATAGCACAATGTGAATCTGAAGAACCTTTTATATTTTTTCCCTATCCCTATATGCTTTACAACTTATCCTGACTACGTGTGATTCAGTATACATATTCAATAAACTGTTGGAAATTTACTTTCGAGTTGCATTAAGATATCCATAGAACTGATTACATCAACTCGTCTTCTTACAATTCGTCTAATGATGTTAAAAACTTCTTTATCCCAAATATAAAGCCTACATTTCCTAGCCTAATAGTATACTAATATTAAGTACCTTGTTCTTGAATCAAATCTTTGGAGAAAAATAAAAAAAAACTTACCCAAATAGACTTATACAAGCTCCGTTGAAATGTTGGTATGTATTTTAAAAATTATTTATGTACAATCGAACCGACAGGGCCGGAATTCTTTAAAGATTATCGGAAAACAAACTGAAATGGAACCCAAGAACTCCTTTTTCAATTTTAAATGCCGTCCAAACAAAATCGAGGACACCCGCACTACAAAGAACAGTTAATTCTCATTTGGATGCCGGTTTCACTTTGGCACAAAATAAAGAACGCTTCGCAGGAAAAGTACACATTTTCATAATGAAATTCATGATTCTTAAGTTAGATTTGCTCTATTTATTACACAAATTCAGGAGCATTCACGATTATTCATGATATGAGCAACAAAAAACTAAGTTCACGGATTTTTAGACACACAACCACAAGGTGAAGTATTGCTTGCAATTACGCAAATGCACACGATATAAACCGACTATTTATTAGTCTCCATACAATAACCACAAATAAATTATTAATTTCGCGTCGATTTTTCACGATTTTCGATCGGAATTTAAACAAAAAGAAGACAAAGAACTACAAGTACGAACCCGAACACAATTCACCTCCATTTGCAAATGATAGAGCGACGATTGATCAATGATCGATAACGCAGTGTAGATAATGTAGTGCGGCACTTGTTTTGTAAGTCCAATTGCAAAAATGATTTAAAATAAATTGTCTCATGTTTTTCTTTTCGTTTCATTGTCATAAGATAAATGTTTGACAGGTATTGTCTAGGCTATAAACTCAATCGACTTTATCTCTAACTTACCCGTTTATTTTATCATTTTTCCATTTGTGAAGAGCTACCCAAGTATGAGTAGAAGGAAAGATTGATGGCAAATAAAATTTCATACAATTTTTTTTTGCTAAATTTTAATTTATATTTGTATTTGTGTTTTCATTTGTTTTGTATCTTAAAAATAATTAATTAAAATATCAATCTAAATGTTTTTATTTTTTTCATCTTCAATTATTATATTTTAGTTTGTTATTTCTTATTTACATACTACATTTTTTTCTTTAAATTTATTATTATTAAATTGTTTTCGTTTGTATGTAATAATGTTTCATTCTTAAATAAAATAAAACAAAATAGAATAAACTGAAACAAAAGAATAACAACTAATCAAATCAAAATAAAACTTTCGTTTCGAAAAATTCTAACAACACAATTTTCGACTGCAAGGACAGTTAGTTCTAACTATGTTTATAAATACTCATCAGCTATAGTACACGAACATTTATACATGTAATGTATATAAAAATTGTCTTATAATATGTATTTATAGAAAATTTGTATAACTACAATATATTTTTTAAGATTTAATTATTTTTTTTTTTTGTTATTATATACTTTTTTCCATTTCTTGTTTTATTTAATGTTCAACAAAATTAAGAAGGGGAAAATTCATGAAAAAGCCTTGAGGGAGGGAGAATTAAAAATATGTTTTTCTTCTTTCTTTTTGTCTTTAATTAATTTTTTTTTATAGTTGAATATGGATGTATACTAGGTATATGTTTGTTAGTTTCTTTTTTTTTTAAATAACTGTCCAATGAATGAGAAATCAAAATAATACACTAAACAACGCCAAAAAAATATAATTTCAAAAATAAAATCTTTAATCGGATACACATCTGTATACCTTTTGTTTTAATCCAATATTCTCTCTCTATACAATATGAAATAATTAATATAAAAGCGGAAACCAAAATCAATGAGGTCAACACTGTGTTGTGATATAATAAAACATTAAATTATCAGCATATAATATATATGCAGTGCTGAGAGTTCATCAGTTACAATAATTGTAATGTTATTCTTTAAAACCAACAAATTACTAGTTTTTTTTTCAAAAAGAAAAGCGATTAAAACAAACTGGAAGTAAATACGATTCACGAAGATGATGGACACAAGTCCTCATCTAATTATAAAAAAAAGAAAAGAAACGATTATGCGAATGCAACAAAAGTAAAAAAAAAATAGTTAGTAAAATAATTAATAATGACAATAACTATGCGGCTATTATTATTATTATAATTTTTTTTTTTTGCTTTGTTTTCATTAAATATATTAATTTGCAAACATTTGCGTTGATCCTACATACTGTTTAATTGAACGCATATTTGTTTCAATGTTTGCAAACACTGAGGATAGTTTGTCATCGTTTTCTCCCGGTCTGTGATCGTTCGATTATCACTGTCGCGCTGCCAACAACCCAATGCACCCAAATTATGTGTGATCACATATTCAATCGATGTCGCTGGTTTCGATGTTGTCATCGTCACCCAGATCCGGAGAAGTTTCCCTGGTTATTGGCAGGCCAAGGGAATCGTTGGTGAGCTCAATATATTGCATGTCGTCATCCGGATCGCAGTCAATGGGATCACCTCGACCATAAGCTGGAGAATAAAAGTAAATTAAATACTTTGACGTTTCAATTCAATATAATCGAACTAACCATCTATATATTTTGCAAACCTAGGTGGAACTAACGTCTTGGCCTTTTCAATATCTTCGTACCTGCAAGTACCCTTATCCAAACCTGGAAAAAACATTAACTGTTACATTCTACGACCATATGCAGAACTAAAAGCTTTTACCTAACAACAACCCCATCTGCTTTAGTACCTGAACATCATCATGCATTTCAAATTTGTCATCAAATTTGAAGATATACTCAGATCTGTAAAGAATTCAAATACGATTAAGAAAGTTGAACCAATTTTGAACACTTTTGAAGGTCTCACTTGTCATTTGTAACACTGCAATTTATTTTCGTAGATTTGTGCGTATTCACAATAATGAACGGCAACTGAATTGAGGAGTTTGTGGTTGGAATGATACCTTGCCGCTCAGCCTCTCTGTTGCGTTCTACTAATCGTTTAAACGAAACCTGATGCAATAGTAACTCCCGGAGTTGTTGCTCTTTGTCTTTGATTCGTAAACGCCTTTCTTCGTTTTCCGTTTTAAGCGCCGAATATTGCTACAAAACATACGTGTTCAAACCATTTCTTAACAATTTCAATGTCGAAATTACCTCCACTGAATTTTTAGGCAGACCAATCCAACGGATCTCCTTTTTATCCTTCGCTATAATATCCATAGCCATCAGTACATTTAAGGCATCGTACACACGACGACGGATATTCTTCTGATCACAGTTTGCCGAGTCGCAGGATTGATTCTTAACCTCTTCAGCCACAAGTTCATCGGCCACCTCATTGTAAGTGGTGGTACCTTTCTCTTTGACCTTTTCACAAACCTTCATTGAGAAATGCTTTAATCCCTTGCCAGTTTTTTCTGGTTTTCGTTTTCTTTGTACTGACTGTGTGCTCGTATGACTGTATAAGAAGAAATGTTTGTTATCTGATATTTGATTATTTTTTTTATTTTAGCATGTTTGAACTTACGCCTTTGATTTATAATGTGTGGATTGACTACTATTAACAAGATATTTATGATTCTTTTTGTCGGGTTTAATAACCGTCTGCTAGAAGGAAAAACATTTTCAAATCGTAAGAAGTACAAAAAATATGAGAATTATTAAATAGTAAGACATTTTAACCTAACAGGAAATAATATGAAATGTTTCCCTTTGTTACGCAGGGAAAAACAGATGTGTGGAATAATAACCACCGATTCTGCTATCGTTGGAATCTGTTGCTGTAATTCAAAATATATAGCGGGTTCAGCTGAGCATCCTATACCTCAATGGAGGAAGACTGGCTCTGAGTTTGTGCCTGAATCTCAGTAGCGAAAACAATAAAAACAGCTGTCAAATTTGCATTTCATTAATTATGATTTAATCGACAATGAACACCGGAAACTATATGTACTTAAAAAGACCAAATTAAGTATAAAGACTACGTGACCCTAGAACCCACCCACACCTTAACCTGGTGTTATCAAATGACCTGGAAATTACAGCCTTCAAGCATAAGAAAAAATAAAATTATTTTCAAAAAATAATTATGAATAAACTTACAGAATGTGCCGCCTCATATTTAATTACAGGACTCAGTGGTTCATATTTAATTGTTGGAGTTTGTCGGTCAGAAGCTCCTTGTGCTGTTATCACTGTATATTTTAATTCATCTGCAAGACAATTCTCGTCCATCAAAAAATGCACCTTCTAATCAATATGTACAAGTAAACTTACTTTCCGCAGGTTGTGTCGTATTATTATGTTGCATTTTCACATAGTGTGTCTGATTCGATCCATCCTTCATGATTACAAAAAGAAAAAATCAAAATTAACACATTTTTATGATAACACCGACAGAAACCTGATATTACCCCCGAAAAGAAAAAAATAACAACACAAAAGAAAATAAGAAAAACTCGTCCCAGAACTCACCAGCTGGGTGTAACCTCCTCCTCCTCCCATACTGGAACTGTGTGTCGTGTACACACTACTGCTGGAACTCATCGGCTCATGTTCCTGTTTGATGTTCTGCAGAATCCTCAAAATTTTTCCTAATCGCCGCACAAAACGCAGAAAAAAAAACTCATATTAAAATGATAGAAATGCGTATATTCATCCGCATTGCACGGATTATACATTTTATTTTTTTGTGATTTTCCAAGGTCTCAGGCTAAAGAAGAAAAAAAAAGCGCGATAATTTGCCTTTTTCATTTTCGGCAAAAATCTTGCCTATGTGGATGGCTAGTTAGGTGATCTATTCATATGCTGACGCACAATGTTTAATAAAATGCTTCGAGGAAAATCACAACCCAATGAGGCGGTGAAAAAACCAAACCCCCACTGTAAAGATCGGCACTTACCATGCTCATCCTGGACGTAATAGTTCACTTCACCTGCCCCCGAACGTGCCATAACAATTGAGTCTCGCGTAATTCCTGCCGCCCGAATTTCTTCTTCTGTGAGACGACGTGCCTTTCGAATCGAAAATATACACCTTTACCGCCGTCAATACTGCCGCACACTCGAAATCCCGTTTAGATAGCACGAGGTTTATTAAACTTCTATAGGACCACAGCGACGATCTCAGAATCTCATATATAAATCATTTAAGGCAAAAATTTCGAGAAATAAATTTCCAAAAAAAACCAAAGGAAAAAAACCAACAGCAAAAGACAGAAAGCCCACCACACAGCGCGAAGTCAAAATGGCGAGGAGCAAAAATTCGTGTGCATTCAAATTTCTATGATTGTTTTTCACACACTAGACGGGGTGAAATTTTTATAAATTCGGTATGAAAATCTTCAGAAAAAATTCAAGAATCCACTGAGGGGTTTTATTTTCACATGGCTTTTCAAATGGCCAAGTTATTCGTCGGTGAAATTTACGATATTTTAATGCAAAAGTGCTAACTTTGGGCAAGCAGCTGATTCGATTTTGTAGGCGAATGTCGTAGCGCGCGCCAAACGACGAAAACACGCATCACATACTGCGGCCGCTATCAGGAGGAGTGACGTGAAGTTGGCAACTTAACAGTCGGCTAACGGTCTTTCAGAGATAGATGGCGCGGAAGAGAATTCTAATTTTTGCACTTATTTTAATAATTTATGGATGGAATTTGATATTTTCGAATAGAAAATAAATGTCTGCATTTATCAAAACCTAAAGAATCCGCAGTCAAAGTAAGTTTAACAGAAAAAATTGCATTTTAAAAATTTATCAAGTGTTGCAACCAAAATGATTGAAACCATTGCGGCTAACTTCGGGCATGTTGATTTTGACGTGTCGACCGCTGTCAGCTGGAATGTTTACGGGTGAATTGGACGTTACGCATGTTGTCAACAAAGCAGATGGCACCATACTTTGATTGAACATTTGAAAAAAGGTCGTTAGTTAATAAAATTGTAAACTGAACAGCAAAGTGCCCAGGAAAAAGAAAGAAATAAGAAATAGAATGATTTTCTGGGGTGAGTAATTTTTGCCCACACTTTGAGTTATTTCTTCATAGGCCTGTCTGAAAATTGTTAAAATTTGTAAAACTTCTATTCATTCGGGCAATATATTATCAATCTTATGAGATATAATACAAATGTACATGTATTTCTTAACTTATATGGACATAATTATATATTCTCAATGATTGTAAGATGATTACTTACCTAAACACCTTGAGATGAACACGTTTTCTAATCCTGTACTTATATTGCTTGTAGAGACACGGAGTAATCTTTGCCACCCATACATATAGCACACCTTCTTTAATCTTCTAGCGGACTCAAAAATCAAAATCTGTGACCAATCATACGTTAGAATATTTAAATTTAAAACACCACATATATAAACCATATTCAGCTCATACAACATTAACATGCGATTTGGCAGCACTGATTTTATACTTACCAATTTTGTACTTGTCACAACCAGCACAAAAATGCCGTTATATATATGGTGGCCTGCAAGTAATTTCAATTGTAAAAGTCGCTCCACAAAAATTAAAAATTCATCCAAAAAAAGTAAGTTTTTCCCTAAAATAATACTTTTAAATTGTTTTTCAGGTATTTTTACATTGAATTCATATGAAATATAGACGGGGGCCAACGAATTAAGCGTTTAATTTGCAGTCCAATTTTTGGTGGTGGCAGGCACTTTTCATCGACGCAATTCGAACATGAAAATTCATGCACAGATGCGTTTTTTGAAGAATTAACGTGCACACATTGTCCGATGTCCATTTTTTAATGCAATTTCGATAAAATTCGCACGGCAAGAGTTATATTTAGTGGAATTTCTCCAAGGGATGGAAATTACGACGTTTTTTTTTCACGGCAAAGGAAGGAGCCATTTTGTGACAAGTTGGCAAAAAAAAATCCATATCCGTTTCATTTTGTTTAAATGGGGGCTTATTAGTTGTCCATCGCGTATTTTCGTTATTATTTCTCTTAGCTATTGGGAATTGGTTCTAATACACATATTAGTGCACATATTTCTCAAACTAACAAATAAACAATATTTTTTCTTTTCAGGAATCTCTTTTGTGATCGGGGACGACTATAAGATCGGCGGTTACTTTTGATTCAAATCGTATCTATATTATTCCATGAAAGTGTTTTGCGGTAAACTTGTTATTCAAATTCAAAAACCTTTCCGAGTGATGTGATTACATTTAAAAAAGCTCAAGTGCGTTAGGTATGTTTCCAAAATTAATGATACATTTTCTGGTGCCTTTCTAGTTTGTTAAAGTGTCTGCATAATAAAATCAGTGAGCCTTTTTGTGGCATAAATAAAATTTCCCCTGCCCTTTCGACGTACCCCCGTAATATCTAAAAATCCTATAAGTGATCTAAAAAGTGAAATATTTAGTGCGAATTTCCCTTCTAGTCTCCTTTATTAAATTTGTCTGCATAATAAAATCAGTGAGCTTTTTTGTAGCGTAAATAAAATTTCCCCTGCCCTTTCGATGTACCCCCCGTAATATGTGTAAATCCTATAAGTGATCTAAAAAGTTAAATATTTAGTGCGAATTCCCCTTCTGGTCTCCTTTATTAAATTTGTCTGCATAATAAAATCAGTGAGCTTATCTGTTAAGTGTTTTTAAGTGTAATCTACCACATAGTATATTAATTAAATTAAATAACCCCTGCCCATGCGACGTACCCCCCAAATTTAATATCTATCCCTAATGAAAGTTCAAAGTGATCTAAAAAGTGAAATATTGAGTGCGTATTCCCTTCCGGTCTCCTTTAATACTCCAAGAATCCAATAAATCAAGAAATCAAGAATTTTTCATCAAGGAGAATTAGAAACGCGAAAAGGTGAGTGATTTATTATTTTTTTCTCTAGATTATAAGATCTGAACAACACATATTTATTATTTAATACATTGAATCCTTTTAAATGTTTGATTTGTAGGCTAATTTATTTGATTTGTATAGCCCAGCTTTTTTCAGGGGCTTGTCAACATTATTGTCATATTTTTTTAGGTTTGTTCCATAATGAAAAATTTGTATTCTCATGCTTTTAAGGTGCGAAAAGTCGTTAAGGGTTAAGCTAAATGAACTCAGTAGGTGGTTGTCGTGAAACTTCAGTGGTTTTGGGGGACTGGATAGAATTGTATATAATTTTTGCATTCGTGTGTAATTCACAGTATTTTTTCGCGTTCGTTTTGAAATACACTAACGGCTTTTGGGGCAAAAGTAATTAATTTTGTTTCTGTGAAATTGAATTCGTATAGTGAACCGTTGGACATTAAGCACCGAACTTATAGTGTAATGATTAAATAGAGTACCAAAGTCTTATCTAATCCCAGTTGTCCCGCTGCAGAGATAAACATACAAATATTGTGCCACCACCCATACAATGATAACGTCAAATAAAAAAGTTTCGTTAAAAATGAAAACTTCAACTTTTATTCGACATTTTGACGTTTACATTGCGACATTTGTATTTTGATTGCAAAATAGAAAGGAAAAGTTTTTTTTTCCTGCATTTCTTTCTTTGATTTTCAAATAACATTCGGAAGAAATGGAACTAAGAAGGCATATCTGATCCGTAAGACAACACATCCTGAAATTGAAACTTCAAACTTCGCTTAAGACTAACATAATCGGAAGTAAAAACCACCGCTTTTGACGACGTACGCACAAGACTGTCGCAATCTTAAATCTAGCCACAAAGGACAGGCGAAAACCAGAGAAATTACGAGGCTGTGGTGTTAAAAATGGGAGAATCAATTGCGGCCACAATTCATGAGCATGTTTTAGAAGCGATATTCTCTTATCTGGACCTCCGCGATTTATTTACTTGTTCACTTGTCTGCAAGAAATGGTATCGCTTCCTCAATGACGAAAACAATGAAGTCTGGCGAATGCACTGCATACGAAGGCTGGCCGAGGAGGCGTTAAAGTCAGATCTACTATCGTCTGTGCCCACGTATAAGACAAAGCTGCGAGCTTTTTATCACGCTTGGAACCCAAATGACTGCTCTAGGAATGTATATATTAAACCAAATGGATTTACACTGCATCGGTAGGCGGATTTGAGAAGAAATTACATCATAGTTGTGTGAATTTTTGTGTTTGTGTGATTTATTGTTTTAGAAACCCAGTGGCACAGAGTACAGACGCAGCGAGAAGTAAAATCGGCTTTAGACAGGGCCGACACGCCTGGGAGGTTATATGGGAAGGGCCACTGGGCACAGTTGCTGTGATCGGAATTTCAACAAAAGAAGCCGCGCTGCAGTGTCACGGCTATGTAGCGTTATTAGGCTCAGATGACCAAAGTTGGGGTTGGAATCTAGTTGATAATCATTTGCTCCACAATGGGGACGCACAAGGCAATTATCCTCTATTAAATAATGCGCCAAAGTATCAAGTAAGTTATTAAATTCCAGCAGTAAAATGCATAGCAATTCATGGGAAGAAGACAAAATTATATTATCTCTGTGAAAATTAAAGACACTGCAACTAAATCCCACCACCACATTGCGGTTTTAAAATTTTCAATGATATTATCTCGTCATTAAACCAAAACGGAATTGACTTGAAGGTCTAACATAATTTCAATTTCAACTATGCCAAGGTCGGGTTCGTTATTTCCAGCTCTCTGTCAATCACAACATATTTATCAAGGTCTTACTTGAGATTTGGTAATCACAGCATTTGTTGGTAGAAATTTTAACGTCCTGCAAATGAGCAAGAAAGATCATTCGATCGAAATGTATTACCAATGGTACTTGGCCTTGAATGGTGATTAAATTATGTAGTTGGTTCATTATCATATTTTCACTCGACGGTAATGAAAGGCATGATATTGAAGTTTTTAGTGATTCAATACACGCACGTGTATCTTCGAGTTGAAGGTTACTTGAGGCCGTTCAAACATGAGTAACATAAGTTTTTGCAATAAGTTAATTCGGTGTGTATAAAATTTCATAAAATACGGTGAACTTAATACCGAAAAAAGTCTGTGATAAATAGTTAGAGAGTGTTATAACAGTAGTTTTACAAATCGCTTGTGTTTAACCATTAAATAGCATCAATATAAGTCATAAATAGAGAGCTCATTCATGCAATGCATCTAGACTCGCCACCACGTCCTTTGGCATTAAAACTTGTTCAAAGTTCTTACCTGCTTCCATACAACATAGACAACCCTCTCATCGGTTTTATATTTTATGTGAAAACTTTATTTTTCCTGTGAAGGTTGGCGAACGAATACGGGTCATACTGGACTGTGACGACAACACCCTCTCGTTTGAAAAGAATTACGAATTCTTAGGTGTGGCGTTTAGAGGTAAAACATTTATCTCATTTTGGTACTCAATTTTCGACTAATTAACACAAATTAAATTCCTAAAGGTTTGCCGGATAAAAAGCTCTATCCCACTGTATCGGCGGTATATGGTAATACAGAGGTCTCCATGGTGTATCTCGGTCCACCATTAGACGGTTAATCAATTAAACTATTTGCAATAGGACTGTATGCAAAAGTTAGCAACTTTTTTTGCTACTCTTGTATATTTTCCCGACATTCCGACATAATTTTCTATAAAAGAAAAATACAAAAAACAACACAACGGTTAACAAAACATATATTTTATATACACAGTTACTGCTAAAGAGTACTTATAAAATCCTAGACCAGCTAACACAAACGGCAAAAGGAAAAAAAGAAAAAAAAAAAACATCAAAGTATCAAATTGTAGAATAATTATACCATTATGTTTTCGTCTCGTTTTGTGTAATTTTTACTAAATTATATTTGTTTTTTAGTATTTCATTTTGACCAGCAAAAAAGATTCATACATATACTATAATTAATTACATATATACCTTAGTTCTTAAGCATAAACAAAAAATTACAAAAAAAAAAGTGAACGAACCTCATCAATGTCGCAATATAAATAATTTGTTCATTTTAATTTTTGTCTTAGGATAATTATAAATCAAATCGCAGGCTAGATAGATTGTTTTCTGCACTAAGTATTTCTTTTTTAATTAGTTTTTAGTATTTTATTGTTCATTGCAGCGCTTTAAATTTGTTTTTTTCTGTTTTTTTTTTTTACCCTAAACTATTTGTGTAAGCTGCCGTTTTTTTTCTGTATATTGGTGCTAGTCAATAAATCAACCCCCTTGAAAAATGAGAAAACAAAAAACAAAAATGTATCTTGATTTTGTACAAAAAGTGTATTTTATTCAAATTAATTTAACTAAATAAAAATCAATCACAAGATGTTTTCGGGTTTTTTAACATGATGTTTAGGGTTAAGCCTTTATGGGGTTGGGGTAAAGTCATCGTCGTCGTCGAAGAGATCTTCGAATTCGTTGTAGAAATCTGCATGGACGTGCTTCTCATTAGTGGCCAAGTCCATCAGTATTCCCGAGGAGCTACCAGACTAAAAATAGATCCATAGAATGCTCTGACCCAAAATTTGCATTGTGTTATAATTTACCTCTTCTAAATCCATGAAACCAGCTCCCTCGGGGAACATTTCATCTGCTGCTAAAGTAGGTTTCATATCTTTTAGTGTTGAATCCGTTTTTACTTAGTTTTTAGAACAAAGCGACAAAAATATTTTTCCCTGCAATAAGTTTGCTGGATTTATTTTGTTGACAATTGGCTGACGTTTAAAATGTCGTCTCGAACAGTTAACGTAACGGGACGTATAACAACTGAACGAAATTTGTTCGTTCATTTTTTTTTTGTACGTTTACATTGCGAAATAAAATTGGTTAAAAATACCAATAAGCATTGCGTGAAATGTATAAATCTTGTGTATTCCTTCTATTGATTCCTGTTAGCAGGTAAACATTATTGTAGTGCTTAATTCGTTGAATGATTCCTAAATTTCTCCACCTATTGCCATGATACCTTCGGTTTTTCTTTCATGTGGGCTCTAGTCGGTAGTAGAACTCCTATCGCATCCGATTCGAGCCTTTCAAATTGGAACGCTTCGCGGTCTAAACTATATATTTTAGCCAATCAGTTATCGTGAAACAATAAGTGACAACCTCGCATTTAACGATAAATGGGAAACGTAATCGACTATCAACACATTCGAGACTACGTCTCGATACGTTCTTCACGAATTTGACATATCGAATCACAACAGACTTACGTGCCGGCGAAAGAAAATATTCCTTAGTTTTTATTTTTATTAAAAAGAAGAGCATAATATAAATAAAATGGTTCGTGTTGGATTACAAATAAATGCCACGTTGGAAAATATTGACGAGCTGGAGACCTGTCATCCCAACTATTCCTTTTTCATAAAAATAAAATGCACGAATTGCGGAGAGGAATCGGACAAATGGCACGATGTGACTGAATCGGAGAGATCTCAACAGGACTCACGCAATCCGGATGGATTCAACTTCTACATGAAGTGTAAAATGTGTTCACGGGAGAACACAATCGACATTGTGGAGAAGACTAATGGTAAGGCATTGCTTTGAATGTTTACATTCTCTTGCTAAAGCTCGAACACTCACCATGGGCTAGTTCTACCTGCCATTTTCAAGGTTAATCTACTTGGAGTTCCGCTTCTACATAGAATTCTTTATTTTACAGCAAAATACACGCAAGACGATGCTGGTAAATTCAAAACTATTGTAGTCTTTGATTGCCGTGGCGCTGAACCAACAGAATTCTCTCCTCGAGCTGGCTGGATTGTTCGATCCGCGGAAAATGGACAAACTTTCGATAACGTTGACATCTCCGAGGATGACTGGGTGGAGTACGATCAGAAGAACAATAACTCTGTAGGAATCTATGAGTTTTCATCACAATTTATCAAGTTAAAGAAATAAGACGTCTAGATTAAATTACGAAATATTTTCTTTATTAATGATATTAAAATATTTTTCTTTTCATTTTGTTAAAACTTAAAACTACATAAAAATAAAAAAATCTTCTCAATTTTCTTTGTTTTTAAATAAACTTTTTTTTTTCATTATTTAGTTACATTTGTCAGCAACAATTGGGAACCTTACCACCCTAATTTCATTACCATAATCACATATTACAGAGTTACAAGCTAACATCATTATTTTCGGACATAATTGAGAATTGGAGCAGTCTAGTTTGACTTCTCTCGCTGGTTCGCCAGTTCGTACATCCCAAACTATGAGGGAACCTAAAAATATTCGGGGTTTACCTTGTCTGAATATAAAATGTTTTGTATTTCGTTACTCACCCATTTTACTCGTGACCAGCAGAGATGGTGTCAACATTAATAAATTAGAATATGCATTCGATATATTGATGGTATTTAGGAGATTCCCCTGGAATCTTTCCCACACACGAATTCGTTCATCCGTGCCCAATGAAATAACATAACTTGGTGCACAGGCTAAACAGCTTATAGAGCCGTCGTGGGCTTGAATGTTGTACATACAAGCGCCAGTAAAGAGATCCCATACGCACAGCAAACCATCTTGGGATCCAGATCCACCAGTTCCTGGTTGCCAGCGATCGACAAAAAGGCACGTTATTGGTCCGCAATGACCATGCAGTGTGTACTCCACATCGGAGTTTTCTAAACTATACACCTAGACCAAAACTTTTATCAGTTTTTTTTTTAAATGAATTTGTATTTAAACTGATAAAACCTACTTTTAGAGTATGATCTTGGCTACCAGTGAAGACCATACCGTTGATAACTTCCATACAAGTTATGGGCTGCTGATGCGCCAGTCGAACACCATCTAAAGTGCACTTCATTTCTTCTCTCGTGGTCTTTTGCATCTCGTGTTCACGTTGCATTAGACCAATACTTCCAGTAGATCCAGTGCGAACATGAGCTGAAAATAGATTTGTTGATAGAATCTACGATTATGTGCTTCAAATAGAAACCTACTTCGTCTATAGGCGGACGTAAAGCCCCAGTCTATTTGCTTTCCTTTGTAGTAGGTTTCGAGACGGTAGAAATCAATTCGACCGCATAGTCGGGCTACGACCACGCGGTCGCCGTTTAGGTGAATGTGTGTGATACCCTGGCTGCGTTTGGATTCTTCCTGATAAGCGCACTGAAATAATAGAGACTCATTTGTAGTTAGAATGTAAAGTGGAAGGCGTAATCATAGATCATCAAGTTTTGAGAAAAAAAATTAAAGTAACAAAGTTTCGACAAGTTAACTTTAATCTGCTCAAATCAAGTTTCCACGTCTACGACGTTAAGAACGATAACTTTTGTGTTCTAGTATAATGTCAAGGGCGTTAGAGATTGTATTTTTGTCACAACTTCTATTTGTTTAACTGATAACGACAATAGTGCTGACGTAGCGTAGAAATTTGATTAAAAGGCACTTTCACTATCGGCATGACGCTTAAGGCCATCATGACATCATTTTTGAAAATGCACAATGTTCTGTTATATTTCTTGCATCGTGTTTAATTAGGAATGAATATTTTGTCTTTTTTGAACAAGGTTTAGGCAAAAGTAAATAAATTAAAAACATATAAACTCACCTTAAGCCAACCAGCTGGTGCCTCCCATAGTTCGATTCTACCATTTGCGCATCCAACTGCGATCAAGTTATCTAAATAATCCAAACACCACACCGGCGAAGTGTTGTATCGTTTTTTTACAACTTGTCCATCGTCTAAAGTTTTTGCTATTTGCATATCAGCGCGATTGATAGTTGAAACGTTCTCTCCACTTTTCGCATCCCACACTTTGATTTGACCCTTTAGGCAGCAGCTTACAATATTCACCCCATCTGAAGCTAAACACTCAATTTTATGTGTATGTCCAGCAATTTGGGTTGGTACACCTTCCAAAATCTGTTCTGTGTTGTGGGATACCTCTGACTCATTCCAGCTCGAACGCCATTCTGCATAATTTCTGGTGCATATGCAACGATAGAACACAACCATTGTGTAACAGAGTACAAAAATGCTAATAGCACATAGCATAATGGCAAAAAAGATTTCCATTGGGCTTTTTGGAAACAATGGTGTTCCGCCTGGTGTTATCAATGGTGATTCCCGATTTTCGTCATCACTAAAGTCTAAAGGGTCCAAAGCTGCTGCCAATGCTTTCCATTGGAAATTTTGTATTAGTTTCTCATGTGGGTTACGCACAAGTATCGCCGCATCCGGCTTGATGGCATGTGATAGTTTTATTGTTGGCAATATGGTTACGTATCGTCCACTAAGCGATACATTGTACTGCTTCATTATAGTTGACCAGTGGAAGTTTGACAAAAAGTAATTCAACTCGAAGTCCGGGTACTGAAGTTTTCGCATTTGATCTGTTACATTAATGACACCGTCAAAATATGATTCACCATCGCCATTGGACTTCTCCTCAGTGACGCTTCGCGGCAGGGGAAGATTTGAAAAGAAACTCGAACTCCTTACCGCGTCCATTGCTCGGCTAAAATCCTCGTGATTCAAAGTTGTTCGGTTACTGTCAATAATGAAGAAATTCTCCAAAAATCCAGAGTTGTAGACAATCGAGCAAATCCAAACGCTCATCCAAACCATGAAGGCCCTTTGAAAGAATCGAGTTCTCGCCCAGAAGTTCACCAGCTTCAGTCTTTTTGGAATTTTCTGTTCATTGGTCACGATTGTGGACCGCTTTGGTATATCATTGGAATTCATTTCATTAAAGGCCAACTTTGGATGCGACAAGGAACGATGAAATACATTGGTGGGATGACTAGAAGTATTTGAGAAGAAGCGGAACTCATTACGCTTGCTGTCGACAGTATAGCTTAACATCATCTTTGGCAAATGTTTAGCTTCCATTGTGTACTCGATACGTTTGATGTTCATGGCTAAGATCGTGGAGAACAGAAGCATCTGAAGCAGAAAGTCCGAAATCAGTCCTACGATGGCAAAAACGCAAAACTCCTGAATAACTGGTACAAATGTCGCCAGTCCAATGGTCAAAATGGTGATTTCTGTTAGCAAAGTCTTTGAGATGTGCCATCCCTCTTTGCTTAGAGCTTGTGCAACGCGTATTTTCACATCAAATGTCTCGTCTGTAGACACAACGCTTTTGGTAATGACCAAACAATTCTCCAATCCAACAAGTATAACAAGATACGGAAATATATCTTTCGATTGTAAGCTTATGGTTAAACCAAAGAAAAAACATAAGCCAAGTGACATCATTAGACTCCCCAGCACTGTAATCACTGAACAAAGCGCTAGGACAAGTCTTGATCTAATCACATCAATCTTTCGGACGGAAAAGTAGATGTACGTGAAGAGAAGTACAAATGCTGTACAGATAGGAACAAACTCAAAGATTTTAAACTCTCCCGGGTAAAAGATGTACATTATTGATGATTTTTCGGGCTGACCTTCCGTCTGATGCATAGGATAGAGTGTTACTAGTTTTTGTTTAAGTGTTTTAAGGAACTCTTTGTCGTTATTTTTTAGTATGAGAGTGATGGCATATTGTATAACACGTGATCTGGAGCGCAAAGGGTATCGCTTGAAACCAGTGTCTTGCATTGGAAGTCCAAAAAGCATTTCAGCAGTTGAAACCTTGGACTTTTGTAGATTCTGTAAAAAAAAAAAAAAAAGGATTTCGTTTAATGCAGAAATGGATCTATTTTAACCCTAACTTAATTCTTAGGAGCCACCTGACTTCGAAAAACATTTTAAATATCATTAATTGCTTCCTCTTTCAATAGTGTGTTGATAGTTTCTACGAGCCTTTAAAACAATTCCTCTTTGGAAACTCCTGCTAAAGGTTATCGCTACTACTTTTAAAAGCATCTCTTAACTTGCATTTGGATTAAAAGAAATCGTGCGTTTGGTCATGTATTCTTTGACCCTGTATAATATATTCAATCCAAGCAGTCATAGTGATTGTGAATTTGAATTGTGAATTTGAATTGCTCGACATAACAAACCAAAGATGACTATCAAATTTCAATGACCTTCAGTGGATGCTTAGAAGCAAGACAAGTTGTCCAGATTGAATAAAAGATAAGAAGCCACGAAAAATGATGAAAATTCTGTAACGGCGGCTATTCTGTATTTCTCTATCACTTCGAAGTTAATAAAAACCAAACATATGTACACACGAACGCATGATAATAGAGAAGAGCAATAAAGCACGACCAGATTCAATTGGGCGCCCCTTTCTCTTATTAAAAAAGAACACACATATCCAAATTAAACACCCCTAATTGAATTACAATAAAAACCACTTACATGATACTGAAAGACTGTATTCAATATGTTCGTATCCTTGGTGAAGTTTTGTATATTCTGCCCCCACAAATTAGCCGGCGACAACACCAGACAATTGTATTCGGGAAATATTTGCTCGTTTTGCGTACGCTTCACATTCTCCACGTGCAGACAGATGTGATCGAGAGTCTTCTTGCTATTCAAAAATAAATAAACCGACTAGGGTGAGTCGTACGTAAGGGCATAAATTATGTAGGTACTTACCTCTCCTCTGACTCATGATTTCGAACCACTTCAAGTAATTTAAAAACTTCATATAGTGGCGCTCGAAATGCGTCCATTAGCTGCATATCTTCTGTCCAGGGAAATACACTAGCGCGTAGCGTGATTTGTTGCACATACAGCATAGGATTGGTCTGCGCCCAAGGAAAGGGTGGGTCATATGATATGTTGTTTACATTGAAAATGTTTTTCACTAGCGAGTAATTTTTGTCACCTTCTCCGAATAAATTGCTATATTTTCCCTCAAAGGGGAGGACAATTTTTGTGGGTATGGTTCCAGGGAGGGGAATATTTATAAGGGGATAGCTGGAAAATGAGAAAAATGTAGTTTATTTATTTAAATACATACAACATAACCTATTGTAAAATATATCTATGGATTTTAAAAAGATTTTTTTCTGATTAGATTGCTAATAGTTTAAAAGTTGTTCTCAAGTTTCTTCTTGTTAGCCTAGTTTGACTGTGAAGCTGACATTTGTTGCCTATCATTGCATGCAGCGCAGTCCTGTAAGTTTTAAATTCGTTTTCTAAGAAAATCTATTAAAGGTTGAAATTAAATACGCTAAGTGGATAATGACTATGATTTGATAGAAAAATAAAAAGAAAATAAACACGCGTATTATTTTAGAATAGATGTCAATTATAATGATAAAGTATTAACTAGTGGCTATGTTTGACATCAAGCCCCTAATGAAATATATCAAATTCTACTATTTACGCGGCTATTTTTTCTACTATTTATTTCGATCAATACTCAATGGAGTAGGAGTTTCACTTATCAGGAACTCTCAAATGGTTTCGATATCAAACACAATAGATCTTTAAAACAAATAAGTTACTTTAATTTAAGGGACTTGCACGACAGACAATGTGAACGGGTCATTTGCGCGTTCTATAGCGCTAGAAATAAGCTTATTTTTTCTATTTTCTTATAGGTTTCAATAAGTTCCAACAAAACCCATTGAAGCAAATGATTTATATTAGTTACTTAAGGGTTTTTTGCGACATTTTATTACATGTTAGTAAAACTATTCCTCGAAATTTCAGGCAATAAAAGATACACGTTCCTTTCTAATCATTGCCAAGCTATACTTGGTGCAAAACCGAGGAAACCGATTCGTATAAAGTTTGGAACCGTTTTTATGGGCTTTTTTTTATTTTACCCTGACGCAATTGTTTTATGCCATCTACATACATACATACATATGTTAGTACTTCTAATTAAATTACTTTATTATACATTCATACATGTGAATAATGAATAAAAACAATAGTACATTTTATTTTACTATAGAAACTGATTTCTGTGTGCAATATAGTTAATGTATTCGATATATTCTGAAACAAAGAGTGAAGATTGACTTCAGAAGACAATAGTTCTTGGAAATCATTATCTAGAGTCTTTTTCTACAATTTAATTCATAACAGTATAATTGTTTTTGATCTTAATGTAAACAGTTGCGGGCGACATTGACATCTTAGTTAAAATGAAAACAGGAATCACTGGCGCCCTTGCAAGCAACAAATCACAAATGGTAAAGATGTGCATTGATATGAACGATGAAAAAACGCAAAGTATGGATTCTTTAAAAGGAAATATCTTCTACAATCTGTGATCGTAAAGAGATGTAGACCAAATCGGTTTCAATCAGTGTTTGAATGCAGAATTGATGTTTCCGACAAGAGTTTAGCAAATGGAAGATGATACTCTTCATTATTGGAAACCTTGATTGTCTATCAACGAACTGCTACGAACTATTTCTTTTACTTATGTCATTTGCTGTCGAAAAGAAACATACTGCTGGAATCACCCATATGTCTGAAACGCAATTCAAGCGACCACAAGTCGAGACTAATTTGTCATATATGTTCATAGGTACTCGCATAATCATCTGTGGTGGGTTTTTTGTGTACCTACTCGCCGTGAATTCTTGTAAGAAACGTTTTTTCCTGTGAGTAGGTACGACTAGATTCTAACTACATTTCAACACTAGTACACATTTATAAAATCAACAGTTAGAAGTGTATCCATATAGATATAGGTAGCTGCATATAAATGTTTGCTTTTCCATATTCGTTAAATGATTTTTGCCAAAGTGCTAGTTTAGCGCTTAGCGCGATATGTAAAACCAAAACAAATAAAACAACAGAAAATTACATCATTATTTTATGGAACATAGCAATGCGTAGGTACTTACCAGGAAAATAGTATGGCAACAATTGCTATACTCGAGGCACATGTTGGATAACTGGACAGGAAGAGACCGTGTTTATAGTAGCACTGCGACACCGAATCGGGCAGACCGGAGCGTTTTTTCTTCTTCGTGCTTCTTCCACTGCCTCCGCCGCCACTGCTGCCGACGCTAAAATTGCTACTACTTGTTGACCCCTCAGATGTCATGCTGATTTTTGATTGTAGTGCTGCTCTTCTTTATCAGATTCGTTTTTTTTTATTAAATTTGGTATTCACATTCACTTGAAGCTACAACTAAATTGTGAGTTCTTTTCAGATTTTATTGGATATACCTATCCAATTTGTTAGATGTTTTTTTTTTGTTTTTTGTCAAGTTCACGCATGAACAAAGTGTATTTCGGGTTGCCGCGGCAGCAGCAGCAACACTATTAGCATAATTAGAAAAGAATATACTCTTGTCTATAATTAAATGTATATACGTGATGCGTTTTCCTACGGCTAAATACGATGTGCAATTCACTAGTAGTTGTTAGTGTCAACCGAGTCAACCGTATTTAGATGTGCGAAATCGCGTAAATTATTGAAAATTTTATTGTAATCAAACATAACCTTGCCGCTGTCGCACGCATCGATTTCGATCATTTTTTTTCCTTCCCTCACTCTATACTATCCGTTATCAGTCGCGTAAATAGGTATGCAAAGTTTACGAGATATTAGGGGACGCGTATATTTCTTATTTAAATATTTATTATTTTACCGTATACACATGTAGGAAGTTGGAATCGATGGAAATAAAAATAGAATAAAATGCACAGGGAACAAAACCGCACTCGCGAAAAATTGCAAAAGGAATAAAAGTTGAATCTGCTCCGTTTGATTAACTGAATATGCGAGAACTGTCAAAACTGCGCAAAAGAAAATCACGATAAGGGGAAGTTCTATGTATGAGGGGGAGAAATTTCCCCCGGTTTTTTATTTAAGGGAAATTAACCTTTCGGTGCTTTTTTACATGGTTGCCAAGCACTTTGAAATAATTAATTGTTTATAGAGAAGTCTACATATATTTTTTAATGCTCTTAACCTTGAAATGTTTTCGAAAATATGATTGCCAAAAACTCTTATACTTTTTCTGAATTTATAAAATACAAAATGAAGCCAAATTTGTCCTGAGTTGGGAACTATAGAGCCATCAAAGCAAATGGGCAATAAAGTTTGTTCCTGTGTGATTTTTACTAATAGGAGAAAGGGTTTTCACATTTGTAGATCAATCATTTATGAGCGTATACTACAAGTGATTTTATATGTACACAGCCGTCTAAATATGAGCGGTTTTTTAATACTTAAGTATGAATCATCCAAATCGCTCTTTTACAAGAGAAATCAATTCAAGCTGATTGGTGTTAAAGGGATTTCAGAATTTAGATAGAAAACACAAACGATTTATGCTGTATTCTCAGCTTACCAGGCTACCATTTTAACCCTAACCGAAAACTAAGAAACAAGTCACACAAATCATTTTTTATTAATTAACAAACAATTGTTTTTATCCTTATCTAAATGAAGAAGATTTTCTATTATTCTTTACCAAGTCGAAAAAAGTACTTACCCACAATCCAAATAAGTACTTATTAATCAATATTGAGAACTCAGATTTTGTTATGATTAGCAATTTCTTTTGCTGATTATTATTGGAGAATATGACGTATTTAAAACACTAAACTTTGTCGGCTATAAATAGTTTCTTATCAGCAACTGAGGCAAATTCGTCTTGCCAATGATGACACGGAACATATCGTTCGAAGTTTTACTTTTTACAAGGTCAAGTTGAATATAGATTTACTGATCAATTAATGAATATTGCACATCAACTAGTTAATGGATGAATGACTATAAAATGTATAGCTTCTAATGGATTTCCCTTTCTGATTTATTACTGATGTCAATTATAATTAGTCCACTAGAAGTGATTGCGATTTTTAGAGCTATAAACATTGTCTAAAAGGTAATAATATCTTGATAACATTTATCTACGGCTATCAAAAATAAATGATTAAGAATGTGGAAAAAATATATTTTTCTTCCTAGGAAAAGAAGATAATTTTAAGAGAAAAAAAATGTATTCATAGCTATGGCCATCAAGTGTGATGCGTTGTATATTCAAGTATAGTTCATTGGGTTGTATGGCTTCGAAATATGAATTGCACCTGCTGCAGGTCGTGGCTATCGAAAACGCTAGCAGCTAAGAACGTATTCTATCAAAAATATCTCGTAAATAGCTTCAATAAGGATCGCTTCTTTATATACCACTTTAAAAATGATTTTACTGGAATTTGGACATTGGATTATTTTCGTGGAAAAAGAATTAATAAGTTTTGTGATTGTAGTCTTAAAAGAACAATTATAATATCGATTTTATCACAGGCGCAGTCGCGGCGTGTGCCTTGATACGAATGTATGCATGTATGTACATTTCGCATGTTTTAATATTCGGCTAGAGATAGCCGAGCAACATTCTACCAAACACATTAATGAAATGTTTGGCTGCACTTAGCCCTGTTCACTACCATATGATAGCTGTCAAAAATCTTATCACTGCCGTATTTTCTTTCTCCCTAGCAAGTTTTATTTCATAAGAGTTGTTCAAAGTTAAAGAATATCTTATTGATTACCAGTAAAAATCTGGTAAATAAATCCTACGTTTAAAGTTCTGTAAGTAGAAGACGTGAAATTGTGCTTTCGCTCTCTAGAATGTTTTAAATTCCCTAGCTAATGGCATCACACACGTTTAGCCAGAAGAAGTTCATACCAACCCCACCAGAAAAGGGAAGTTTCCCTTTGGATCATGAAAATCTCTGCAAGAGATACTACATCCAGTACATGAGCTGCCTGAGAAAAAGTGACGACGATAATTCCAAGTGCCGCCAACAAGCTAAAGACTATCTCGGTTGCCGCATGGAAAATAATTTAATGGAATCGGTCCAGTGGTCAAAGTTAGGCTTTACGGACGATAATAATAAAACGGAAACGGCTCAGAGGCAATAATCTAGAAGTTTAGCTTTAGTTTGTAGAATTAAGTCAGCGCAATGAAAAATATTCTCATTGGTTGCACCGGGAGTGTGGCCACAATCAAATTACCGGTATTAGTGAAGCAGTTATTAAGTTCTGGACAAGCATTTCAAGTAAAACCTGACAATAATATATAATTACAGAGAATAGCAGTCTTTTTTCCAGATTAAAGTAATCGTAACCAATCATGCCAAACATTTCTTCGACCCAGAGGATATTCCTCAAGATGTTCTAATCCTGAGTG
The DNA here is from genome assembly GCA_949716465.1 of Chalcosyrphus nemorum. Taxonomy (NCBI): domain Eukaryota; kingdom Metazoa; phylum Arthropoda; class Insecta; order Diptera; family Syrphidae; genus Chalcosyrphus; species Chalcosyrphus nemorum. The sequence goes on along the minus strand of OX454335.1, from coordinate 868,359 downwards.
ACGAAGACGAATGGTCAGCTTGGAACACACGTGGTGATCCAGTAGTGCATATAGACTTGGGAAAATGGGCGGATTTACTTGTCATTGCTCCACTAGATGCAAACTCCTTGGCAAAGATATCAACTGTGTGTTTGAATTCTACTTTATAAAATGGATCTATAATGAGTATTTCATTTAGGGTATTTGTGACAATCTTCTCATGTGTACCGTACGAGCCTGGGATTTTTCGAAACCGCTTCTATTTTGCCCTGCTATGAATACTCGGATGTATGATCACCCACTGACGGGAGAACAAATAACAAAACTAAAAAGTTGGGGATACCAAGAAGTGCCTACTGTTTCAAAAACTCTTATGTGTGGCGATACCGGCAATGGTGCTATGGCTGAAGTGGATACGATTGTAAAGGCTATTCTAGTTAAAATATCTCAAATATAGTTTTCTTTTTATAATAAAGTGATGGATAACATATTTCGTCTAAAATGTTTTATTTGGTTTCGATTTTTTATCGTTTGAGTACGGAATTCCACCATTACATTCGAAAACGATATGAAAGTGGTCGGGTTTTCCTTCTCTTACCTATGTTCGTGCGATATATTCCTTTCCTTTCCTGTTTTGGGTACTGGATGATGTTGCTCAAGCTTTATAGATCTTTTCCTTTTAAACCGCGGAACACAAAGCTTGCTGTCATCAGTATAATGACTGCTGATTTACATGATGTGCTTAGATGTGCAAATATTAGGCTAAACTCCATTTGAACCCACGGTTTACCAAGTACGCACTAAAAACTATTTTTACGAAATAAAAAACAATGTGTTTGAATTATTTTCGTTTTTTCTTTTATTATTTTAATATCTAATCTTCACATTAGAATATATGTTTATATTTAAAATTATCTTTTTGTAGTTTGTAATTAAGTTCACTTTTTTCACATTTAAAATCGTAACCATAATTAATAATGCTTTCCTTTTTTCTATTTTTAATTCGGATTAAATAAACATTGTATACCATTTTAAATACAAAAAAAAATTACTGGAATAATACAATTAAACAGAAAATAAAATAATAACGCAGAACACAAAAAAAAAGAAATTAAATCAACAAGTTAATGTGTAAATTTTTGTTTATAAAATAATCTCCTCCACAATTCTTTCTTTTTTTTTTAATTTTAATTTATTATTCCCGATTTATATTTTATTTCCATGCCTTAAAAACAAACTTAAAGAACTAATATCCTTAGAAATTAAACTTAAATTAATGCAATACGTAATATGTAGAATGATGATGTGTGTTATGTGGTTTGAAGGTGGCGAACTTATGCACTTATTTATATAAAGTAAATAAACAACTAACTCACAGAGAGATGAACATATAGAAGAATAGATTTGTTTAAATATATAAAAATATGTGTGTTCATTTACTGTTGTTGCTATTTGCAAAGTTACCCAAATAATTTATATACAGTTGCAAAGGAATAGAAACAAAAAGAAAAGAAATATAACCATAAAAAAAAAAGATCAGAGAAACATATTTACAAAGTGTATACTATTATCATCTTTCAAGAGAATGAGAATCGTTAGAAGAGTTTCCTTTTCCTTAATCAATTTATATATGTAAAAAATTGCAATAATAATTATTAATAAGAATATAATATTTACGTGTATACGTGTGCCTCTAGTTGGTATGTGCGCAAATAAATGTCCTTTCTTTTTCTTGTTTAGGGAATATAGTATTACATAATTTGTTTTTTATACAATTTTATTTGTTTGTTTTGTTTTTGCTTTGCCGTATCATATCTCTTAATAGTTAGATTTATTTGTTGCTATAAAATATCAAATTTTCCTTAGCCGGGGCGCGACGGTTATACATTTCGAACTTCTTCTTGCTTTACGGACAAACGATCAAATAACATTAATAAATCAATTCATAAATACGTATTGTTTCACGTTACTACTTAAAAAAGGAGTACATTACACTATTTAGGGAGAGAATCGATTAAGAACTGATCAGTCATGCAAACCAATTAAATTATACTTGTATGCCTTAAGGTTGTTACTATTCATATTTGATTTTTTACTTTTCTTCATATTAATATTTACAGTTTTTTATTTATTTTATTGTTTAATCTACGAATAAACACTTCCTCGGTTCTATTTTATGTTTTGTTTTAGTCTACTTTTGCGTGTAGTGTGTGTGTGTGGATTTGCGTTATTAGTTTGTAAGTTATATTGCAGATTTCTTTATATTTTAGATATATAATATATACTTTCTGTTTTATGCCTCAATAGCGTTATTTTAACATAAATCGTACTCACAACATTGTTGGTATATAATATTATTAAGTCAATATTATAATTATTTATTATATTATTAGTTTCTCTACATACTATTATTATGTAAAATTTTCTATATTGTTTCGAAGGCAGAGACAAAAGACAAATAAGGATCAACTAAGAGCCACTGGGATTTCATTGGAGTGGATGTTGTTGCCGTTCTCTCACCTGATGACACAGGATACACATAGTTTTGATGCACCGATGCAGTCATCGTGACAGAAGGCCCCACATTGCTGGCATATTACCATTGCATTAAGCGAACAAGCACAATTCGTTGGTGGGTTATTATTATCTGACAATGCTCCTCCTGTCATTCCTGATGCTGCAACAGTGGTAGTTGTGGTAGTAGTTGCGGAGACAATGTAATTTGGCTGTGGAGTGTGTTGATCTATTATATTAGAGCACGAGTCGATGTAGGTTATTCCTCCTAAAAGAAATAACAACGAGGAAATTTAAGCAATTGTTTCAAAAGGCTAAACATATTAATCTTTCGACCAATTAGGGTTTAAATATACCTTGATTGATTACTCTCCTAACTTGGGGACTGTTTGCCGTCGCAATTGTATGGTGGATGTCATGTAATGTTTTTGATGTATCCACATCAACTGATGCAGGACGTCCCCGTCCAGTTATTGGAACACCATTTATACCTTGAAGCTAATCAAAAAGATATATAATGTCTGTATACCTATCCATTTTTCTTTGATATCTACCTGATTCTGAGACGGAGGTGCACTTGAAGCCCGCGGCGCTTGATTGTCGGCGGCTCCAACATTCGCTCTATGCACGAACACATATTGATTATTGCCGTTTTGTTGCATTTCACTTTGATGTTGTTGTTGCATTATGCTTGGATGTTGAACAGTCCCGGGTGGACCATATACGTGCCGTATCAGCGTTGGTGATGGTTGCCGTTGTACGAACTTCTTCCTCGGGAATCCCATTCGTGGTCCAATGACCTATGACAATAATATTAGTATTTAAATGAGAAGTTTAAGAAATTGAAAAAGTCAACGCACTTTATAGACAGTTCGACCGATTGTCGGCGGCGGAGCCGTGTTGATAGTTTGCTGCTCTTCCACTTTAATTTGTGGAGATGCCGCTGACACGGTAACTTGTTGTACTGAAACACTAGCAGTCGTGTTTGATGTAGCCGCCAAAATAGCAGATGGTGGACGTAGTTGCGCAGTCAGATTGTGACGATTGGGGCTATTTTGAATTACTGCTTGACAAATCTGATAGCTTCGTTCTAAATTAACAGCACCTGGGGGTAGCTTATTGTTAGTGGGCTTACGACCCTTACCGCTGGGAATTTTCGGTCTTTGCTGCGCAATGGTTGAAGGTATGCCGGTACTAGAGAGAACCTTTATGGTTGTAGGATTAATATAGGTCGTTGTTGTTGAGCCAGACACTGGGTTTGTTGTTGATCGTTGCATGCTGACTGTGATTTGTTTTGGGATATATTTCCCCACAGACGGATGTTGTTGCAATTGTTGGGTTGGTTGCTGTTGCTGTTGTTGGTATTGTGTAATTGTTGTGGCAGATGATGAAGGCATGGATATATTGCTTTGTTGTTGCTGATGTTGTGGAAGCTGTTGTTGTGAAAGGCTAAGGAACTGCCGCTGTTGTTGTTGGTGTTGCTGCTGTTGTACTGTAGAATATTGCATTTGTGAATTTTCCATCAAATGGTGCTGCTGCTGCTGCGGTTGACCTGCACTGTATTGATGAACTCCACTCGACACCGACTCAATTATTTTCTTAACTTGCTGTTTCGGTTGCGAATGATTTGTTTGGAATGCAATCTGTTGCTGGTGTTGTTGTTGTTGTTGATGATGTTGTGAATGCAATGTCAACGGGCGATGCGGGTGCATAAGAAAGTTTCCAATAACATGTCCATTAGTATCAAGAAGCAGTTTGTTTCCTGGTATATGCGGTATAGGCGGTGGTGCACACATATTAGTCTCTGTGCTGCTATCGTTTGAATTACTATTGATTACAGTGCTTGTAACCTCCATTTCAGCCGCAGTCATTGGAACCTCCATTTCGTCAGTTGAAATCTGCAAATATAGACTATTAGAATAACAAAAAACAATAGCACAAAACAACACTTACATCGCCAATGTCGATCCCAAAGTCTTGATGCTCGTGAAACAATTCTTCCTGTTGATGTGGATGCAGATGATCATCTTCCACTTTTATGAGCGAATCATTTGGAATGATTTCTGGAATTCCAGGCATTTGATTACTTTGTTCAGCCAATAGCGTGGAAGCAGAAGAAGACTGTGAAGGATTTATTTTCATTCCGAAATTCCAATCATGCTGTACGTGATGGAAAATATCTTCACGCGTCTGAGACTCTTCAATGCTAGGGGATTGCTGGGCGTGCGCTGGTGTAGTCATTATCATTAACGGCGAGGTTGAAATATTCGGTGAGGCCGAAGACGATGACGCGGTAGACGCAGCTGATGAATTGCTTGCTGTCGCTATTGTAGATTTGTTGTTGTCATAGAGATTCTCACAGTCTTGAGAGATCATGACTAAGAGTGAAAAGCAAATGTTATACCTTTTGAAATAAGAAAAAAAATAGTTTAATCCTTACCATGACCCAGTGAACTGAAGAGATCACCCTCATTAATACTCTTCGGTGTTGGAATATCAATATTGGCGATTGTTTCTGCAACAGAAAATGAGTTTAAAAAAGGGAAACACTTCAAATTGTTTAAGAAAAATGTACCTCCACTATCCGTACTAACTTCTCCTGATTCCAGCACATAATTTTCGGCATCTGCAAACTTTTGCTCAATAGGATCGTCTTCATCCAATGCACCTACAGCCGCTTGCACTATGCTCGTTTCAATCGCATCCGCAATGTTATCACAGGTACTAATGCTGGTACTATTCTCACCACTGCTCCCGCCACCGTTGCATTCGAGCAGAGCCGATGTGCTGTTGCTTTCATTTTCATCGGAACATGTAAGCATTGCTCCGACGCCACTACTATTCGCCAAATCCGAAACTATGAACTGATCCACCATATCGTTTGGTATTTGCATCAGTGTAGGCGAGGACGGTTCTCCAGTTGTATGATGTGGAAGATGCTGCTGCTGCTGCTGGTGTTGATGATGTTGCAGTTGTTGTTGAAAACTGCTAAATAAGCTATCGGTGAAATTAAAGGCATTCGCTGAAACTTGTACACTAAATGCCTCCTCAGTGCCAACAACTTCGGGGGCTATCGTTGGAACAATATTGGAAGAATCTGAAGCATCTCCGCTGTTTGTCGTACCCAAATCACAATTACTAAATGGAAAATCGTCTTCGATTGTTGACAAGCCTCCTTGTATTTCATCGGCATTGGTTTCCTCCTGCTGTTGCTGTTGATGCTCTTCGTTTGCCGTCATTTCCAGAACATTTGAAATGAGCAACTCCTCCTCAGTGTCCAACCGATTAGAATCTGTACTAGATTTAGGAGAATCCGATGTCTCATCCTTCTTTTCTTCACTGGGTGGTGGCGGTGGTAGTTCGGGCTGCTCAGCTTCAGCTTCGAATTTTAATTGCTTACTATCGGCAAATGTTGGACTGGTCGACGAACGCTTGCGAGCTCTTTTCGGCGACGTTTGTCTAGACAAATCCTCTTCTCTTGGCCCTACAGAATTCACTTCTATTTCAAAAGTAAGCTCCCCACCACTATTACTGCCATTCGAGGCAACATCACTCTTTGCTGGAGATTCTTCAGTCTGTGGTTTATCACTGGGTGTATTCACGGTTGTGGATTGTGAGAATAATGCAGGCTGCTGTATACTTCTCGCCATAGAATCCACTTCATCTTTCGTATGCATTTCACTATCGATTCTACACTCGATAATAGATTTAGGTTCGGCTTTAATTATTGGCGGCCGCAGGATACTACTCGTCGTAGATGTCGATGAAAATGTTGATGAGGAAGAAGAGGATGACGAAGAGCACGAGGCATGTGGTGAAGTAGAGGACGTAACATCTGCTGAAGTACATGTCTCTGGTTTTATACCGACTCCACTCTTGCTAGTCGAACTCTTGCCATAATTGATTGTCGTCGTCGTTGATATTGATGTGGAATTCTCTTCCGACGATGTGGAACTCGTTTTATATCGTCTATTGGATATTTTGTCACCCCAAATTGGCTCAAAATGTTTTAACTTCCACGGATCCAATTTGTTTTTCTCCTTTTCCGCTTCTGATTTCAGTTTTACCTGATTCTCTGGTGTAAATTCACCCTCGGATAGTCGTTCACGCCATTCTAAGCAGGCTCTTGCAAAGAATTCATTATTTAGGCTTGATGGGCCCAGGCGAATGGCACCGAGTGCAGTGTCCGATGTTTCCACTGCTGCCGCTCGATCAACGCTCGGCAGAAGTTGAATCAGGTTGTACTGATAAAGTGGTGGCAGGAGTGAAAATGTTTGCTTGTTGAGTAGCGCCCGTAAATTGGTGCTTGCCAGGATTGAGTCGGGTGTCTCCAAATCAATTTTGCCATCTTTTGTCTGCTCAATTTGTGCTGCTGTGGATATTTTCTTATTTGAACGCCTTCTTGGCTTTAAACTGAACCCAGGAATCGAGGCAAGTACTTCACGCATAGTTGATGCTTGCATTTGAGCCGTGGTGCTAGGTATGCTGCGCAGCGAAATTGTTGTCGTCGACGATGTAGACGGGGCAGATGACATTGATGTTATGCTATTTTTCGTTCTACATCCCACCTGCGATTGACTGCTGCTGCTAATAGCTGGAGAAGTGGACGCTGGTTTCTTTTCTGGAATGGGCTTAACAATAATGCGAGGAATATGACGTCGAAGGCTGTGCGAATGTTTGACCAATTTCGCCGGCGCTATGTGGTGATGGTGATGCGATGGACTTCCCGTCGTCCCCACTGAAGCGGGCGGTGTGTCTAAAGCAAGCGGATCACATTCACTTTCGTTGCTAGCGCTAGGAGGGGGTGGCACATACTTTGACGATGAGTTGTGAATTTTATGCTTTACCGGTGGATAGAGCATTGATGATTGGGATAGAAAATGCTGTTTTGAAGTTGACGAAGGATGATTCGATGTGGCTGAGTTTGAGTGGATTTGGATTTTCTGGAATGAATCGTTGTTGGTGGTGATGAGTTTTTCATGGTTTCTTGGGAATTGTTCTGGGGTAACATCGCACTCCATTTTTGATTATGCAATTTGTGTCCAAAGTGTCAATTTAAATGTTATTCTGTAAAGAAAGTAGGATTTTTTTTAGAATTGTTATACATCATGTTGTCCTAGATCCGCTAAACATATGTCAAATAGGCAGAAAAAATGCTGTTTTTCGGGCTGTTATTTGTTGCCGTAACGTAGTCAGGTATTCATTTTATGAATGAAATTTTTTGGATACCTTGTCCATGGTGTCAATAAGGTTCATCTTGCAACTATAATAATAGGTACTAGCCACTAGTATGTATTAGTAAGCTAGGCAAACTACAGGTGAACCAGTTAGGACGCAGTAATTCTAATTAGAAGTGCAATTAGGTTTTTAAAAGGCCGGAAGAGGTTATGGAAGGAATTTATCAAATGTATATGTTGTGGGCAAGTAATTTTGAGTGCAGTTGCTACAATCCTCTGTACTTCGGCCCTTAAGCATATCAATCTTTAAAAATTCGTACATATCAAGAAGTTTCTTTAATTTATTAAAAGAATTAGATTACGTATTTCCTTATTCCACATTCTAACTAGTAACAGATATAAATAAAACAAAAATAAATGTTTTTCATAGTGTAAATCATATCAAACCCACCTTATGCAAATTGCACATTCTTCTCCCAAGTGTTCCACAACAAGATCCAAACAATCGCTGTGGGTTCTGCGTTCCACACACACTCAAGAAAATAAAACAATATCATATAAACAAATCGAAAAAAATATCTCTTAGCAATTCGTATATTCTCGCGGATCAATGAAAATTAGTTTTGTGTTTCACTTAAATGGGGCTAATCAATTAAAACACCAAGTTAAACTCTAAATTATCCTCCGGTGGATGTGCAGAGCTCCTTTGTCATTGTTTATGTACAAAGAAAAATGCCTCTGAAAGGTTTTTTTTTTCTCCTATTTCGTGAGTGTATCGTACACGTTCGTCGCCCTGCAGAAAATATGTTGGTGGTTCGGTTCGAATCTATTCGGTACTCGTTTCGGGGGCCACCTCTATATGCCTCTCTCTAGATTGTCATTCCGCGATACAAATTTATGTACACAAACACTCAAAACGGAGCAAAATGCTTTCAATTCGATCGCATTCATATGGGATTGGCCAGCATTTATCATCGGGTTTCGCACAAAACAAATTGCGATTTTTTGCTGGCCATCGTCGAAAATACACAAAATAAATTTTCTTCGTTTGACAGAATACGGGGAAAAAAATATATGTATTTCTCTTCGGGATGCGAGAAAAAGATTTTTTGTCTCTTTTTTTACGTCATTGCAAGCTAAAAATAATTGAATTGTAAATTTTACGTCCAGCCGAGTTACTTAATGTTTGCACTACGGATGGGGGTGGTTGCGTATTGGAAATGGGCTTTTCAATTATTTTATTAAATAGTTTATGGGATTTAGAACATTTTTTCGCACATTGCACAGACTTTTCTTCGTCGTACACTTTTTTAAGGTTTTTTTTTACATCCTTTCGGATATTTTTTTGTTGGTTTATTTTGTTCGAAAACAAAAGGGAACTTCGAAATTTGTTACGTCGACTGTGCGACAGAGTGCGCTGACACGTTTGACAGTGGATTGTTTGTAATTAGGGTGGGCATGCAATGCGTTTTTTCGTGCAAGGTTTTCCGCAGGTGGAATTACATATCATTAAGTGCACAATCATTAAAAACTACATATTTAGTCCGCAACAAGATAAGAATACCTAAAAGAACGCTTTCTTTATATGAAATACATAAATTTGATAATCTTTAGTTCTACTTTGACATTCACTTGACAGCTTAACGCGCCATACCATTGTGGACGAATTGTTTGAGATCCGCCACACGATTAGACATGTCCAACTATTACACTTACTGCCGACAAAAAGACAGCGAATTGTGTTTAGGCAGTAACTTAAATAAGAATAAGATAATTAAGTTAGTTTAGCTTACATTTTTACCTTAGGAGGATGTTTTACATCGTAGATATCGTATACTCAATCTTAGCTACTCTGTACTTTGTCTGAGGTTTCACAACTTGTGACACACATATCCACTTCTGCGAACATAACGTTAAGTGTAGGGTGAAGAGTGAAGTAAAATTCAGCTTCAACGCAGTGCCATTCATTTTTCCAATCGTATAGTGTTTCACACAGCTTTTAATCTGATTTTTGCCATAGTTTGATTCTCGCCCTTGTCCACAAATATGAATTTCTATTTCTGGAAGTAAGACGGCAATTGAAAACCCAAACATGTTTTTGATCGTTAGCTTTATTTTATTTTACCTACGAACTAGTAGCAAGTTATGGTATCTTACCCTGAATAGGTAAATAAAAACGTTTATGAGTGAAACTGTACTAGTCTAGACTAAAAAGAAAGGATGGATTGCGTCTAATTCATAAAACTTAAGTCTAATTCGTACTCAATTATACGAAAATATAAATTTTAGATCTTAATCTACAGCTCTTCGTGTTTTCCTGCATGATGACGTTCCTTCTCCTTAGGAAATGCCCAGAAATATGATGGAAAACCGCTTACATCACGTTCTCTCTTTACAAACGCCGAATACGATGATATACAGTTTCCAATAAAATGATTAGATATTCCCAATATAGCCAAATCCAGATGGGGATTATCAACTTTTAGCTTATGCGCTGTTATGTTCATTCGAGATAATGCGGTGTTCAATTCTGAGATCATGTGGTTACTGTCCGAGGCAACGAATATCGATTTCACCTCATTGTTCTTGTGAGTCTGTTTGACTGATTTGATAAGACGTTTCAATTGTTTGATGATAAGCTCCTTGGGAGGCATACAGAGATCAGGATATAGATCGCCTTTTTCGTTATTGTATCCAAGGCACTGCGGTGAAGCAAACAAATGTTGACTATTTTTTATGTGTTCACATGCTCGCACCCAGTCAATCCCATTGCGCAAGTGAACACCAATGAAGGCACCCTTGGGTAGTTCATTTTTAATAAAATCTTTAGCCATGTCTCGGTATTTATTGTTCCACACTAGGTACTTCTGTAGTTCCCTGTTTTCTATTTGCACAGGAAAACTAGCTGGAGACCCCGTAAATGCCAGAACAGGCCACTGATCGGGTGTATATGTATTTGTCCACTTCGTAGCGACATCACTGTGGTGTACATCAAAGTGAAGAGGGCCGAAAAATTCCGATTTTTTAAAGTTAATATTATATGTATCCCAGAATGGACCGAATGGATTGCCGTCCTTCGCATGGCAATCCTTTTTTGTATTCTGTTTGTTCAGGCTCTGTCGCTCTATATAGCAGAATGAAGTACGCTCCTCTTCGGGCCACAATTTATCAGCGAGCTTCGCCATAAAATCGTGCATCAGTATAACTCGGTGGTACTTACTCAGTGGTTCGACTTGGAAGTACTCATCAAAGGGAACCTGTATCGAGCGTAGTTCGCCCTTTCGATACTCAACCCAAGGTGGTAATACTAATGTCCGGTTGAGAGCCTTCGCAAAAGCTAATGCGCCTAAGAAATGGTCGGCCTGATTACCAAAACGCCCTTTGAAGAAGAAATGCTAATTTAATTAGAGCTCACTATGATTTACGGGGGATTTTTCTTACCCATGCACGGACAATACATAAGGTATCCCGAAGGATCAGCATCATCTGCGTATGCGCAGCTTATCAATAAAGCAACCACAATAATTTTTTTAAACATTTTATTCAACTTAATTACAAAAAAAGACTAATCAAATAATACGTTACCGGCGGAAGAAAAAATCTTTGTTTACAAGTGACACAGAGTGACATTTTAGGTAAAAGTGGCATGCGACATCGTATCCCATGAGAATTGAGTTCTTGTTCGAAAATATGAATAAGGGATGTTTGATTAGAGTACCAAATAGCGAGTCTATAAGAATAATGACACCTATATAAAAATAGTGACAGCAAATATAAAGTAATCATCATCAAACAAATCTTTTATTAAAAAAAGGTCACTATCATAGCTAATTATTTTTTACATTAGAAGGCCTTCTTTATAGTCTTTTAAATTTCAAGTTATTGTCTGTAAATTAAGCAAAAGAAAAGTCCTATTGTACACAGGCAACCAATGAAATAATCTAGTAATCTAATGTCATTCTGACAGTGAAGAATTTTCTTAAATTAGTAATCGAACATCGATAAATTAGATTAGATTAGATAAAGTTTATTTATCTAGCTTTGCTATTTTTTTTACAACATAAAGATAAGAAATCAACAGGTCTAATCGAAAACGAATTTTCGAACGAACATACCATCTTCGAAAGCCCCGAAAATCCCGTGAGGAAGAACTGTCACGGTCTTGTTAACCAAAAACAATACACAAAATCCGATAATTTATTTTTGCATTTGCAATTGTTGTTTCCATATATATCGGAATGGAAACAACAAATCACAGCCAAATGGAGAAACAATGCAGCGAAGAAATCCTCGCGAAAGCGATAGAAAGCGTTGAAATACAACAAGATGCAGAGGCCATAAGCACAGCCGGGACTTCACTCCAGAACGGAAATGGTAGTGGCGGATGTAAAGAATTTTACGGTAAAGCACAGAAATACTGGTCCGAGATTCCAGCCACAGTCAATGGTATGCTCGGTGGGTTGGGACATATAAGCTCAATCGATGTCACTGGATCCATTCAATTTCTTCGAGAGTTAAAGGTACCTGGACGGCAGAATGCCCTCGATTGCGGTGCAGGAATCGGCAGAGTTTCCAAAAATCTTCTGATGCCAATGTTTGCAAAGGTGGATCTAGTCGAACAGGATGAACATTTTGCTAAAACCGCCAAGGACTACTGTAAAGGTGAACAGCTGGGGAAGATCTACAACATGGGGCTGCAGAAATTCACTCCGGAGGATGGCAAATACGATCTGATTTGGAGCCAGTGGGTCCTGGGACATTTGCCCGATGATGATTTGTTGGAATTCTATAAACGAATTAAAAGAGGATTGGCGAAAGGAGGATACTTCGTGATGAAGGACAACGTAACAACTTCTGGGAAAGACGAACCAGATGAGGAGGACTCTTCCATTACACGACCATTGAAGACATTCGAAACTATTCTCCGCAAAGCAGGTTTCAAAATTGTGAAAGTGAGTCGACAGCAAGGCTTCCCCAAAGGGCTATATCCGGTGTATATGTTGGCATGCCGGCCGTTGCCAGAAACCAAGTGGTGACAAGAGATGAATAAATTTTAATTATTACAACTGTTTTGTTTACAATTTACAACTGTGTGGGTATCGGGGGTAGGGTATTACATCACGGATATTCTTCACTCCTGTCAGCAGTTGGAGATAGCGTTCAAATCCCAGACCAAAGCCGCCTGTAGGTATTCCGCCAAATTTCCGTAGATCTGTGTACCATTCCAGGCCAGGAGGGGTTTTCTGCTTTAAAAGTTCATAGTTGTTCTCCCTAAGACTTCCTCCACAAAGTTCGCCAATTGAAGGCATCAGCAGGTCCAAAGCGTGCACCCTATTTGGATTGGATGTAACTTGCCGCATATAGAAAGGTTTTTGATCAACTGGCCAGTCGATGACGAACAGAGGGCTCTTAAAATGATGCACCAGGAAGAGTTCCTGTTCTTTAGAGAAGCCTTCATTATCTTTCAGCGCCGTTTTGAATTTTGACTTATTTTCACTCAGAATACTGTAAGCATCATCATAGGACAAGGTAATCCAATCGATATCCAACCACGACAGATCAACCTCTGCATTTGCTTTCTGTTGGCAAAACAACACATCCTTTTCGCTTTTGTTTATGACGTCCCTTCCAACTGATTTAACCATCGTTTCTATAAACTTTGTCAATTCTTCGATTCTGTTCATGAATGCAAGTTCGGCTTCGTACATGTAGAATTCTGATAAATGCAGCGGAGATTTGCAATTCTCCGCTCTAAAGGCAGGCGAGAAGGTATATGTATTCCCTAAGCCATAAGTTGCGGATTCTAGATGCAATTGGCCGGAGACGCTTAAGAATACCTTCTGATCGAAATAACTTTCATCTATGGGGATTCCCTCCCGTGACATCTCCTTCAGAAGTTTCTCATTATCCGGTTTGACGATGAAAATCTATAAAGAAAGAAAATAAACATAAGGAAATGTTTACTTAACAAAAGGGTTTCCAAATTTCCTTCATTTAGAGGCAAAATACCCTGTGAAAAGCGTATTTTACACTCAAATATAGGAATTGGAAACCCTTCCTTAAAAAGAGTGTGAATGTACCTCTCCAGCTCCCTCACAATCATTTGTGGTTAGAATTGGCGTATGGATCTGCACAAATCCATGTTCATCCATAAAATCATGGATCGCTTTAGTAGCTCTGTGACGCACTCGAAACTGTGAAGCAATATAGTCGACTCTTGAGCGCAAGTGCAGATGTTCTCTGACATACTCCGGTGGATGTTTTTGCTTTGGAACGAATGGGTAGCCATCTGATACGGAAGAATTGCCTGAGACGAACTCTGTCGCAGTTAATTCTTTCTACTTTACAAGGATAACATACCTATTAGAGTGACATCACTGGCATGTAACTCATAGTGTCCATTCGGTGCCGTTTGTATGACTCCCGTAACACTTATTGTACAACCAGAAGACAAAGCCTTTGTTAGATCATTTCTAGGTACAACCACTTGGAATTTATCAGCCGTGGAACCGTCACTTACATCGAGAAAGAGGTTACTTTTCATTCGACGAATATTTTGAATCCATCCCTACAAATGACATGACAATAATCAACTCCAAAGGCATTCGAACAATCTTACTTGAACCCCAAATGATTCGCCGGGTTTCGTTGATGGCACTTTGCTAATACGGGAGTATTTCACTTGGTTTTCATTTGATTTTACATGATTCTCTATTGGATCAATAGGTTTCTTTGGGGATAGTTGGCTGAAACACCGAAAGTGGCTTGGCAATCGTTTAATATTATTAAAAAGTAACATTTTAACTTAGGTAATAAACTCTAGGGATTGAAATTCTAATGTTTATAAATGAGTTGAAACTTCGAATATCGAATTTGACAGCTAAAGAACATCGAATGTTCGAATGACAATTTGTCGAATGCTGTTGAAAATATTCTTATGGGGGACTTTCATGTGTAGTTTGCTTGAAAGTTTAATCATATTTCTGTCATTTATTTATATGTATTTATATCAGTATTTATAATTAATTTTTTTCTTTTACTTTCAGGTCAGTGGAAATAACTTGTTGTACTATATTGCGTTTAAAACTGGACAAATCTGAGTATGTAATTTAACATTGAAATCAATTCTTTCTATTCATTATTATTTTTTCACATTTGAGTTAAACATATGTTTTTTTTTTTTTATTCTGTGTACTATTTGGGGTAAAAAATTTAGACCGCGGGAAATAAGGCCGCGGATGATTTTGTATGGGCGTTCAAAGTACATTCTAAAAATGATATATGGCCGCGATCGAGACATTGAATAACACCGCGCTTCTTAATTTCGTTTTCCGATCGCGGTTTAAATTCATATTTTCTGATGAATTTAAACCGTGATGTCTAGTTTCATTTTTCCACCGCGGTCTAAATTCACGAGCCTTATTTCACGGAGCCTCTTATTTTATATATTTTTTAAAATTCTTTTTACCGTTTTTGAGGACCATTCGAACTTTCTGAACATTTCATAGTCTAGTAAAGAAAAAAACCAAAAGCGTAGTATGCCAATTCTTTCAAATCGAACGCCGGTTTTACATTAAGGCCTCTTCCAGCGTTCTAACTTCTTGTTCTATTGACCTTTTGTCGTTCTGCTGTCATGCGCAGCATTTTTATTTTAGCTGTCGTTAATTTACCTTCACACTTTTTGTAAAATGTCTTCCATTGTGAATCGTATGTGAGCGCTGGAGCCTACATTCTCACCACTTCATCCACTTGCGCGAGGATTGATGTCATTAACACAAGATGCGTCTGTATAAATCATAGATCACAGATTTTTTTACTTTTCACATTTTCGTAGGACCTTTTCATTCAAATAAATGTCTGGATTAAAGCGGTGTAAAGACATCACAGATACTATGTCCTTTTTGAACAAATTTCTGTATACCCGGCTTTCCTGGTGTAGACTTTTATTAGGGTACTGCGGGGCATCTTAATCTTGTCTCAAACATGCATAGCATAGGACCCTTTAAAATATATCTGCCGCGCAAAAATGTAATCCAATCTTCGTATATACCTTTTATTTCAAACAAAAACTCTATGTACACCTACAATTTAGCATAATAAGACTCATGGACTATTAAATTTGGCTGGACATTTTCCAATTTAGCACAGCCAGAGAGAGTCATGGCGACTTCTAAGTCCTTTCTCAAAACAGCAAGCATTTCTTCAAGCCCCTTTTGTCCACCACAAGCAAGTCCCCATAGTGCAGGCCGCCCAATGAAAACTACCTTAGCACCCAATGCTAATGCCTTGAAAATATCGTTGCCATCCCTAATTCCACCATCCATCATAACAACTAGGTCTTTTCCAACAGCTTTTGCAATTTCTGGTAAGACTTCAATTGAAGCAGGCACAGAATCTAGTTGCCTGGCCCCATGATTGGATACTATTATTCCCTGGCAGCCGAACTCCTTGGCCAAGACAGCATCCTCCTTTGTGAGGACGCCTTTAGCAATAACAGGAAGTTTTGTGGTCTTTACTAGCCACTCGACGTCCTTCCATGTAATTGTGGCATCGAATTGACTTGCTACGTATTCATTTATGCCAGACCCGGCACCAGAACTCTTGACACCATCAGATTGAATTCCTTGAAAGTTTGCCAATCTGAAAAAGATAAATTTATAAATTTCTTAAGGATTTATAAGCCGGAATTCAAAGTACTTACTGTAAATGTGAAGGCAAACTAAATTTGTTTCGAATATCTGAACGGCGTTGACCAAAAATCGGTGCATCTATAGTGAGAACTAACGCTTTGAAATTCGCTTGTTCAGCTCTTCGAACTAGTCTTTCAGTTAGAGATCTAACAAAGGGATTTATATAAATCTATTCGAGCGTTAGAGTTTATTCTTCCCACCTATCTTTGTAGATATAAAGTTGAAACCATTTATCTGTATTTGGGGCTCCTACTGCAAGATCCTCTATAGATGTTGTTGAGAGTGTGCTCAAAATGAAAACACTTCCTGCCTCTCCGGCTGCTCTTGCATTGGCTACTTCCCCGTCAGGATGTGCCATACGTTGCATGGCAGTGGGTGCGATACCAAGGGGCCACTTGAGCTTACATCCTAGAATAGTAGAACTAGTATCCACATTGGAGACATCGCGTAGGAAACGGGGACATATACGTAATCTATTTTAAAAGCAACACGTAGTAATAGTTTTTCTAAATGAAATTTCAAATTTTACTTTTTAAAAGCTTCTCTGTTTAGATTTAATGAAAATTGATCACCAGCTCCTGATCGATAATAGTCCAAGGCGCTCTTATCGAGAACAGTTTGAGCCTTTTTCTCAAAATCGGCAACACAAACTAAATCCATACTTTAATTTTAATAATGAACCGCACTCAATAAAGATCTCTAGACAACTGATAATTTGTGATGATCTACAGCGAGTAGGGTCCATGAATCGCAAATATAGTCTTATCAGCGGTCTAAGGCGTTTCTTTATTGACATCGTGAATTGTGTTACCCTCAGCGGGGTATTATCATTTCGATTGCCCCCCCAATTAGATTTTATTTTTATTTTATTTGCGTTTGTTTAGGTCAAAATAATGACATCTTATATAAGAAATTAAGATATTGAATTTATGCAACCATGAATGCTAGATTTTGCTGGGAAATAGACGCAACAGATACATTCAATTTTGATAACTTTTATCGATGTTGGCTTCCAACCTAACACTTATACTTCGATCTTAGTTTAACTGCCAAAACATGTCCTGGGGTCAACAGACAATCTGCGTATAATTCTATTCCATTTTTCAAAATTTTGTTATGCTTTTGAAAGTTGTGACTTTAAGATAACCTTAAGCACTGATTCGGTTCTTCAAGCCTACGTGAGCTGACTTCAATCTATACTTTCACACAGAAATGATTGGCAAGAGACGGGAATAGCTTGATAAGAGCATATGTTATGTTCTGCTTCGTTGAAATTTCGTCTATAACGCGAAGACTGCGTACCAGTTATCCTCGTCAAGCGTTCTAGACTGCTCTAACTAAATGTGTGTTGATTCTGCTATTGAATTAAACTGTAGTAGGTCACTAAGTCGCCGCATACAAATAATTATATTTAAGGAGCTCCTTTATTCGTTGACAAGCTTCTATTATTGTCTCAGGTCCCTGAGAAGGCTTTGTACTACTCCATTTTGTTATGCAATAGGATCACATTTCTTTATTTTAAAGCCTGATTTAGAGTAGCCGCTAACAACTTTTAAATAAGTACCTAGAAATGCAATAGAATAAAAAATAAACACAACCATATTTTTTTTAATTTTTAATTTAAGTTTTATTTCGTTTAACAGTCAACATTTACATAAAAAACTCATATTTTCATACACAGTGTTTTCGGTTCACTTAACGTAAAAAAAAATTAAACAAGTACTAAAACGAACATAATTTTATGGCAAAACAATAAAAAAGGAATTTTACAACTTTAGTTGAACTTATAAAAAACAAGATATTTTACATATAAACTCTCTTTATCACTAGATTGACCCAATTGGAAAAAAAATAACTAAAAAATACACTTTAGTCGCTAGCCTTAATTAAATGTCATTCTCGATTAGGAGTGGTCTTTCTTTCATTCCATTAAAATAGTTAAGGTTTTCGATCGGCATATTATACGGATTGTTTCGCAGTTGCTTTGTGGCAGTTATTGTGCGCATTTAATTGGTTACTGCAGATAATTTTTAAAAGTAAAACCAAACTATTAATATATACAAATACATGCTATGCCCTGGATGTCCCATATTTCATATTTCAATGTGTTTTTTTGTTTCTACTTTTGTACAAAAATTGTTCGCTTTCTAAAAAATATTCATCTTCCTAATTTGTATAAATGTATATTTACGATAAATTTATCAAACAGCAGTTTTTTTGTTTTTCTAATATTGTTTCCTTATAAAATAGTATACGCTTTAAAAGTACAAACACACAACTCATTGCTGTAACCTTAGTCCGAATGGACTGCAGTTAAGATGAGGGAAAAGGAATATACAAGTCGCCGAGTTTATTCTATGATGACGAGGAGATCCTCGCCTTCGAGTTTCATACCGTTGCTAATTTCTAGTTTTTTAATTATACCAGCCTTAGGGGCTTGGACGACCATTTCCATTTTCATGGCGGAGAGTACGACCAGAGGTTGACCCTTTTCAACGTGATCGCCTTCCTTTACGCGTACGTCAATGACTGTACCAGGCATTGGTGCTCCGACTTCGTTCTTGTTGCCTTTAGTTGCCTTTGGATGGATATGGAGTTCCTTTAAAAAGAAGAATTAATGAGTAAAAGTCCACATCTAAGCTATTATGTGTTATTACCTTAACGGCTTCCTTGTCGCGAATGAGTACTGACCGGAGTTGACCATTCAACTCGAAGAATACCTCACGTTCACCATTTGGCGTTAGATCTTCAGCCATAGCTAGAGTCTTGACGCTCAGAGTCTTGCCCTTTTCAATATTAACTTCGAATTCTTCGCCAACTTTAGGTCCAGTTAAGAATACACGGGTGTTCAGTTTATCGACTGGTCCATAGTCTTCTCTGAAATTGAGGTAATCGGCTGTGACTTGAGGGTAGAGAGCTGCCGACATAACATCGCGATCGGTGAGTTGCGGATGAGATTCTTTCAATTCAGATTTAAGTGCGGCAAAGTCCAATGGAGGCAGCTGCTCGCCAGGACGTCCCTCAATACGTGGCATATCCTTAAGCACACGCGAACGGAGAGGCTCGGGGAAACCACCATATGGTGTACCAATGGCACCCTGCAGGAATTCAACCACAGACTTGGGGAAAGAAAGTTCTTCAGCCTTTTCAAGCACCTGGTCGGCAGTGAGTTTATTTTGCACCATGAATTGAGCCAAATCGCCGACAACCTTGGAGGATGGTGTGACTTTAATGATGTCACCCAACAGAAGGTTAGCCTCTCGGTAAGCCTTCTTGACATCCTCGAAGAAGTCGCCCAAACCAAGGGAGTACGCCTGGAATTGAAGATTGGTGTATTGACCGCCGGGAATTTCATTCAAGTAGACATCAGCATTGCCAGACTTCATTGTTGTTGTACATTCGAATGGAGCATATAGGGTACGAGTTTGTTCCCAGTAAGCGGAGTACTCTGAGACATCGCGGAGATCCAGTCCTGTATCCAATGGAGTTCCTTGAAGAGAAGCAACAATAGCTCCCATACTTGGTTGAGAGGTCATGCCTGACATAGAATCAACAGCAACATCAACGACATCAGCACCAGCTTGTGCGCAAGCTAACATAGAGGCTACACCAGCACCTGAGGTGTCATGAGTATGGATGTGAATTGGAATATCGGGATGGCGATCACGGATAGCTGTGATAAGCAACCTAAAACAGAGGATAAAAATTATAAGAAAAATTTTAGCAAGAATATTCATTAGCATACTTAGCGGCAGCAGGCTTAAGCAAACCAGCCATATCCTTGATTGATAGAACATGAGTTCCAGCCTTAACAAGTTCATCAGCGAGATTTGTGTAGTACTTCAGGTCATATTTGCTCTTGGTTGGGTCACTAACGTCTCCGCTGTAGGAAATTGCCGCTTCGACAACACCACCAGCCTTACCAGCGGCTTCCATACCCAAGATCAAGTTAGGCAAATAGTTGAGCGAATCGAACACACGGAAGATATCCATACCAGTTTGAACCTTAAAAAAAAAAAAAAAACAGTGAAATAGATTTTCGAACTATAACCTAACTTAATTTATAATTACCGCCAGTTCGCAGAACTTAAAGACGACATTGTCTGGATAGTTCGTGTAACCAACAGCGTTGGCTCCTCTTAGCAGCATCTGGAATGGAATGTTAGGGATTTGCTTCCGCATCTCTTCCAAACGCTCCCATGGGCATTCGTGGAGGAAACGCAATGCAACGTCAAAAGTGGCACCACCCCAATTCTCCAAAGCATACAAGTTATTAAATTTGTGCGCAACATATGGAGAGATTCTCAAAAGATCGTGCGAGCGGACACGGGTGGCCAAGAGCGATTGATGGGCATCTCGGAAGGTTGTGTCCATGAGAAGTAGATTGTTACGCGAGCGTACTTCCTTTGCGAACGCTTCAGGTCCCTGAGACTTGAGAATATCACGAAGTCCCTTTGGTGGTTCGGTAACTGTGAAATTATTCAGAATTTCCATTAGAAAACAATAACCAAGTAGAAGAAAGGATTTGGTTGAGATTTTCCAAGCTTAAATCAATTTACAGCGGATAAATAATACAACACCAACAAGATTTGTATCTGTTTTGCTTTGAGTAGTTAAATAACGTTTAACATTGAGTTTGGGGACAAAAACGTGATCACACTATCGGAAATACAAAATAAAAAAAACACTGAAAATAATGAAAAGGAAAACTGAAAACTGAAAACATTTTTCGTAGGTTACAAGTTTCCTGATTTACTCTTACCTTTGTCATATGTCCGGTTTTGATAGTCATTTTATAACAATGGAATTATGCAAGGATTTCATGGAGCAAACTTTTTATAATGAGTAAACTTTTGTGTATTGCTCAACCAGATCAATGCGTTAATTTTGTCGTATATTGATTTTGTTAGAATAATTCTAGACAAGTGATTTAAGCATTTATGGTGAAGCCACCTTAACCTGGAGTTGGGAGTTTTTTACTCATTACAATCAATTGTATCGCAGCCAAAACGGATAAGCGTACCAACATTTAGTTACCTTTCGTGTATAAAATTACTTCGGAATATTTTCTCTTTAGAAAATACATTTTAAAAACGCCTGCACATCAGATCAACAAACATATATTGACGGGACATAAAACGATCAATCAATAGCTAAGAGACAAGATACTATAATGTCACAAGGATATTTGATTCAGACATAAGGGAAAACATCTGCTACAATAGAAGGACTGAAGTGAATTTTTCGAAAAGTGGATTTGGAAAATGTTTACATTTCTATTGCTTTCCCAAGGACCTCGTGGACAAAATTTCATTGACTCAGTTCTTATATCTAAATATCTTAAAACTAAAGGCATAAAAACGGACGGACGTTAAAACTATGTTTCAAACTGGTCTTTGCTGCTTCACTTTTGTTCAAATGATAGATTCTCCTCACATTTTTTTCTTAAATTGGTGGACTGTAACTATATATGTATATCAATTCCTGATTTCCATCAGAATTTTTGAAGATTTTTTAGCCCAATGTGTTTTTTGGCGGTTTGCTTATAACTTGTCGTCTGAAAAATTTAACCATCGATTTTTTGTGCATCAGAAAACTCAGTTAAAGTAAGGTTTTTAAGTAAAGTAAAGGTTTTTTTCGCAAAAAATATAATAAACATTTATCGAAATGCAAGTGCAAAAGTTTGTAACTAAGAAACTAACTACGCATGAAAGGACACTGAGTAGACTAGGGTAACTATAAGATGAATATACTACATCTTACTTCACGCTATAGGGTCCATTCCCATTATTTATTTGCATTACACGCAGTTTGTATGATTGCCGTCCAGGATCGAGTGAAATTTCGGAGCAGAACAGAAGCTTTCCGTTCAGATTTTATCTTTTAAAAACCTATAACTCAAGCTTCATATTAATGCCTAATTAAGGTTGAAAATTATATTATAGCTATTCATATTGAAAAAAATAAAAATCTTAACTTAATATGTTAAATCATATAAACGAATTAATATGTGTGGATGTATCTAGGCCAATCGATTTATTATACAGCTAAAATTTTGTCTTTTTTATGATGAAAGCTTAAATTTCAGTTGCGACGAAATTAGGTAAACCAAAGTCAAATTTTTTTCCCCACAACACAAAAAATATCCACTTCACAACACCAAAACAAGTATTAAACAGCAAAAAGGAAATATTTTAAAGAAACAAAAAAAAACTTAATAAAAAATTAGGAAAACGAAAAACGTAAAAAAACGTACCTTTAGCCTCGCCGCGTTCCTCTTTTTCGAGTGCTTCTGGCGATAAGTCTGTAGCGCATTTTATTATTTATTTTTTGTTTTAAATGGTAGCGTGTCGGAGTAGCAGTTGTGTATATAGTAGTAGTCACAAAGGATATTGTTTTTTTTTTTTTTTGCGAAAAATAAATTGTGTTACCAAAAAAACAAATTATTTCACAAAAAAAGGTAGAAGTATACAAAAGAATAAAAAAACAAATTAACTTAATTTGTAAAGAAACAAAAGGTAAAGAAGGGCGGGTAAAGAGAGAAGAGAATAAGGTAGAGCCAATAGATGCATGCTTTAGATTTGCATTTGCATTGGACACATAAGTTACCCATATCTGATAGAGGACACTTTGTGAGTGAAATAATTTTGCGGAAAATTTTTATACAAGAGTGCTTGAGCGGTTGAGTGCCACTCAATTGTTAGTAGGAAATTCGGAAAATAAGTTACAATAGAGGCGGCGATTATGAATTGCAAATTGGAGAACAAAAGGAAACACTTACCCAATGGCACAGTTGGCACGTGAGGATCCACATCGGCAGGCTTTAGTTTAGTTGCCAATGGGGTTTGTGGACCGTTTACTAGCACTTCACCGATGTAGTTGAGGAGCTTTTGAGCACGGTTGTGTGAGATGCGGAACTTGAAAAGTTCTGGATGTTCATCGATAAAGTATGTATCGAGCACACCATGCAGGAACTTTTGGTTCTCCAGTACGTTGAGCAGGAAGGGGATGTTGGTCTTGACGCCACGAATACGGAATTCACGAAGTGCACGGTTCATCTTTGATGCAGAGCTTTGAAGGTCAGATGCATGGGAGATGACTTTCACGAGAAGGGAATCGTAGTATGGTGAAATGATGGCACCAGCGAAAGCTGAGGCTGAGTCCAAACGGATGCCCATACCCTCACCGGAACGGAAGACTTCTAGGCGACCAGTGCTGGGTTGGAAATCATTAGCTGGATCTTCTGTGGTAACACGGCATTGGATGGCATAGCCACGGGGTTTGATATTCTCTTGGGTGTAGCCGAGTTCGGGCAAAGTCATACCCTCGGCAACACGGA
Organism: Chalcosyrphus nemorum; assembly: GCA_949716465.1. Lineage (NCBI taxonomy): Eukaryota > Metazoa > Arthropoda > Insecta > Diptera > Syrphidae > Chalcosyrphus > Chalcosyrphus nemorum. Next base: position 844,660 of record OX454335.1, on the reverse strand, counting down.
TTTGGGATTGTACTAAATCGATTCCAGTGATTTCTTCTGTAACTGTGTGCTCGACTTGCAATCTAGAAGAAATATAATATAATTTCTGGTCTTACTTTATAAATATTCTTTAAACCTACCTTGCATTGACTTCAATGAAGTAGAAGTTACCGGTCTCATCACACAAGAACTCGACAGTACCAGCATTTTCATAGCCAACATGCTTCGCTAAACGAACGGCTGCAGTTGTCATCCTATCACGTACTTCTTGTGGCAGTCTTGGGGCGGGAGCAATTTCTACAACTTTTTGATGACGACGCTGTACCGAACAATCACGTTCATACAAATGAACGACATTTCCAGCCTTGTCACCAAGCAATTGTACTTCAATATGGCGTGGACGTTCAATGAACTTCTCAATGAACATGGCACCATTACCAAACGCAGCCTTAGCTTCGGAACTTGCTCGTTCGAACAGCTCTTCAACATCTTCCATTTTACGCACCACTCTCATACCACGACCGCCACCACCGTAGGCTGCCTTGAAAATCACTGGAAGACCATGCTTCTTACAGAAATCCAAAGCCTCCTCTTTGGTTGTTACTGGACCATCAGTACCGGGAACAATTGGTACACCAGCTTCAATGGCAGCAACACGAGCTGCAACTTTGTCACCCATCTGTTGGACAACTCTTGGAGAGGGACCAATAAAACGAAGACCAGCATCAATCACAGATTGGGCAAAGTCGCTGCGTTCTGAGAGGAACCCATAACCGGGATGGACAGCATCGACGTCGTTCTCTTTGCATACGCGAATAATTTCTGGAATGTTGAGGTAAGCTTGGACTGGGGGAAGACCCTTGCCCACTATGTAGGACTCATCGGCCTTTTGTCTGTGCATGTGCATTTTATCTTGCTCAGAGTAAATAGCCACTGATTTGATGCCCAATTCGGTACACGCACGGAAAACACGAATGGCGATCTCTCCACGATTGGCAACCAAAACCGACCGGATTGGTTTGTACTCAACCTGAAATGCAAAGGATTAACTAGGAGTACCTGTGTCCCAGCAATGATCGTTTGAAGCTTACCTGACTGGAGAAGGCATTTTTGTTGATAAGCCAAACACGGACACGTGGTGACCGCCGTAGCGTTTGGAAAGCATTTTGAGCCACAGGGATGAACATTTTGAATGAATTTACTGAAAGGAATAAAAGCCATTATACATAAGGATAAGGTCAGTGTATAAATGGGACCCTTTTAGCACTCCTAACGTACTATTAGACTAAGGGGTCAGTTTTTGTGTTTGCAATAGTTAAACTTTTATTTGTTTACTTACATTTAAGGCGGAGTTAATCGTAAATTCTACAACAATAAGGCTTGTGATGTTCTAAAAAGAAAAAGGGAAAAAAGTAGATTAGCATTGGTTAATGAACTTTAGTAATTCGTTTGAAAGAACTATAAATGGAGCAATTACATATATGATCGATCGATATATGGTATCACGTTTTAGAAATTCTAGATAACGAGTGATTAATACTGATGATGAGTTCTGATTCTGATTGATTGAATGAGAGTCTTCTATGTACTTATATATTCATGAATTTATGTTAAAAGCTGGCTTTATTGCGATTCTACTACAATTTAAAATACGTATATATCACGTCCTCAACGTCTTTGATAAACAATGCTCTAAGAATAAAATCCAAACGCAAATATTTTGTCAACAAACTATTACCACCCCTTTCAAGGTACGTCTACTTCTTATTATTATATAGAATACTAAGCTGTTTACCTGGAGCAGAGTAAACAATTTAATCTCTGGAAGTATTGTAGCTTTATCTGCCATGAACTTGAGGTGGCGACATACATACAGTTACATACATGTAAAGCAAAGTATCTCTTATCAATGAAGCGTAATAGTGCGTTACATTCGATAGAATAAATATGTTTTCGATGAAGCCAACCAAATTGATGGTAATAAAGTGTAGAAATACTATAAATATGTTCTAACAGACCAGTAGTTAGGAATCGATTATAATAGATCGGAAATATCAATTAAACCGAGTAGAGTGTGGCGAGTATTGAATTGCATAACTATAAAATCGTAAGGGGTATCAAGTGTTTTACGACATTCTTAAGTAAAATTCAAGAAGTCTTTTTAATCTTAGAAGGTTGCGTTTCAGTTTAGTGCGAGACTCATCAACGACATAGATAAGAGCTGTCTCACCAGAAGTTGTTTATTAAGAGATAAGTTTGCTTTTACGCAGAGAATAATTTCCCAAAGGTGTAACGCAGGTGAAAGAATACTAGTCTGTATTTGTCTATATTTCCTGAGCTTAGTGCGAGTAGGATAATCGTATATTTCTCTGCAAATATGTGAAAAGAAATACGAAATACCTCAGACCGCTTAGGTAGCATTTCAAAAGTAAAGTATTTCATAGTTTGAAAAACTATGCACCCCCTGCATCAATTACACTTAATGTCATAAAAATTAACCACCTTCAATTAAATGGGCATTGAATTTATTTTGCTGCATCATTTTTCGCCGACATGAAAAATATCAATCAGCTTTGATAGGTTCATCGATCACTTCGAGTGGAAAGCACAGACAGGAAAGGCAGCAGTACATTTCACTGATTAAAATATTATAATGAATATTTTTAATACTTTATCGTTTTTAAGGCATTTTCATAAGAATGTTATGGAGATAAAATACTGAAATTTGCACAAAGAAGGCGCTATGTTTACATAAGGTTGGATTTCAGGGTTTATTGGCCTTAACGTGGTGCTCTTTGATAAGGTGCATTCAAAGTACAAAAAATCAGTGCTAAATATTTTGAAATTTAATTAAAGTACTTAAGAATTTATTCGTTAAATCCTTGGCAATCTATCAAAGAAATATCTTACAAACATTGCAATTAAAACTTTCACGACTTTCAATCAGTTAAAATCTATCGCTAACGAGTATCTTTAAACCAGTTCTGTAGATAAAAAAATCTATAACTATGGTTTTTCAAAGCCTCTTATCTTTAATGCCCATAATAAAATTGCATGCGCCAATAAGTGTGGCGAACGAAACAGATATTCACTCAAGCAAATAAGACGAAAAAATAAATAACTAGAAATAATTAACACACTTAACTGGGCTTTCGAACATTAGCCATTTCAATAGACCAAAATTACCTGCCGACATAACAAAGCTTGTGAATAGATGTTTTTCTTAATAAGTACATATGTCTGTATAGAGTATATTATTGCACTTACCTAAGCTAAACAAACTTAGAAAAGTAATACTTTTCACACTCCAATCGAAGGTCAATTTAGTATTGTGAAAACACAATATTTGTACGGTTTATGAATAGTTCTTTGCATTGTAAATATTATCGGCTTATTTGGGTTGTTATGATTTTATTAGATTTTAGCATCCCTATTACTAATAAGTTTTATTGATTAAAACCTTTTAGAGTGTACACCTGCATACGCATGATAATGGAATAGAAAATATTAATTTAAAAGAAAAGATCGAAAATTTCCTACAGACTGTAGATAAGATATCGCGGACGTGTGGGACTTAAAACCCAACCAAATCTACAGAATGACTGGCGTGACTGTCTGATTGAAATTTAAAAGGCGCGAAATAGTGGCCTTGAATTTTATTTTCTACGCAAACACGTGCTGCGCCAAAAATATTGTATTTTTTTTTTTCTTGTTGTATTTCACTTAATAAAAAATTTATCTGCGCATTTGGGATTTCAGCCAATACTTTTGGAGTGATGTTTCCTCGATAATTGGTAGCGGAGACGGCGCTTGGAAGCTATAAATAAAGAATTATATCCATGCAGGATGGATAAAATTAACACTATTTAGTGACTAATGGATTTGAATTCCTATTATTGTGGGTGGTGAAATATGGTCAGCTTCCGTGATGGTTTGGATCACGGATATATCAACAATACGAAGGATTAATGTTGGAGGGATGGATGTAGTTCAATGAATAAATGTTTAGTCCAATTTTGTCTAGTTAGTCCAATTTTGTCTAAATATTACCACCAAAAGTAGGCGTGGCTATATGTAATAAGCGCATGGGTGATTTGTAGATGTGTTTTAGTTCAGTTTCTATTTAAAATGATTGAAGAGTTGTAGTGTTCTATTGAGTTTGTGCACAAAATTCCCCCTTAGCTAATTGGCTAATTTATAGGGATTTTCTCTAATATTTATTTCGTGTTAAAAACGTGTATAAAAATAGGGTATTTAAATCTAACTAAAAACCTCTTTTCATCACAAATAATTACTTATATTTTTAATTAGCAAAAGTAAAAGGAATTTAATTGTTAGCTGTTACATTTATTACTGTAAGGTCGTATAACTGATGAGTAAAAAGAAGGTTTTTGCATAGTTTATTTACTGTAATATTATTACGAATTGTAAGTGTCACAGTGCAATAAGAATACCTATGATGTACGAGTATGAATGGCCCTAAAGTTTTTAACGATTGTTAGGCTTAGTCGTTAAATGAATTGCACATGTACGATGATGATGGCTTATATTTGCTCCACACAATAAAATAAAATAATCGTACTGCTCCAACTAGGTCATTGAAAATAAATATAATGGAATCTTAAAACGAGAAACTACTTCAGGAGAACACATGATGGTGTTATAGTAAATAAACGTAGCTATCAGGAAGGTAGAATGATTGAAATGGACAATTTGGTAGCAAATTTATAACTTTCAAGCGTTTAACAAATATATCTTGTTATTTATAGTTCTCAATTAAATTGTCAAACTCAATTATTATTTAAGACAATCGACAGTAACACACAGAGTTATGACTCACAAGATGCATGTTCATAATCAAGTGAAGCAGCTTTCGAATGATAAGTATAGGTATAACTTGTTAGCCTCAACACAGTACCCTGTATAGTAATGCGAATATTATTCTACTAAATGCATTGTATCGATACTATTAATTTTTATACCTTAAGCATCTTATTTGAATTAATAAACAAAGCTAGTTAATAAACTGCTACATGATTAGTATTTTATCTGAATATTTGAATGTTAAGTTAATAAGTAAAGTAGGTAGGGAATTTGTAAATTTTAATTTTATTTCATTTTAACAACCACTTAACAGTTTATGAAAACAATTTCTATGGTACATTTTCTCAGCAGTGTCAACAACAAATGTTTGCTCTAAAAATCAAAGATTTTGATTTACATTTGAATTCTTTTTGCCGGTTTTTGTATTTTGTATGCAGTGCTAGAATGCTTACGTATATTTTCATATTATTTGCGGATTTCATTTCAAGATATTCATTTGTACATAGATCGAAATAAGGTCTAATGATTTTGGTATCTCAGGTCCAATAATTGGCTTTTTTATCAAGCCAAATTCGAGAACAAGATTCCAAAAATGGAAAAAACGTGAGAAACTAATGGTAAAACATCTGAGAACACACAGACTATCTGTAAATGAAACAGATGTTCCATAAATAATAATTATCTTTCATCAACTTGTGAAATTTATTCTGCCGGTTGACAAATTCGAAATTGCCACAACCACAAGCCACCGAAAAAAATGTGCTAATTGCATACAATTTATTAATCCATTCTAGACGTTAAGAATTTCGCCACAACTCCCTTGAGTTCACCACAAACAATTTATATTCTCAGTAAATACCTCAGATACAAACCTATAAATGCAATTAAAATGTATTAAAAGTTTCTGCAACTCAACCTCAAAGATTATTAATTGTCAACTAATTTTTATTTAGAGCTTTCGCGCACTATCGCCATTCTACAACTTCACACTTAAATCTGTTAATTTATTTGCTAAACAACAATTTATAGCATCAAGTATTTTTCGTCGCTTATGTTATTAAAATAATTATTATGATGTAACTTAATTTAGCACTAAAATAAATACATTTTAGTTACGTAATGTTATCATCTTAAAGGCACTATTATTTGCTCCTTATCGCCTGAGTTATGTTAGCATCTAACTCTGATTATATTTGTATTGAATAAAATATGTATGCAGTAGGTATATTATTATATAAAAAACAAAAAAACAAAAAAGATCTTCCGACCGAATTGTGGCGGTTAATGTTCAAAGTTCGCACTCAGGCTTTCTATATGTAGATGCCAGCATCTCAACTCAAATCGTGTGGCCGAAAAATCAAAGCAATGTCAATAGCATTTGGATTTGTTGTGGTTTTTTCTTTCTTTATTGTGTTGCGTCATATCGAAACCAAAAAAGTTCAAATTAAATTAAATCAATCGAATGTACATACATAATTTTTCGCATAATTTTGTTCCTTGCAGGGATTTAAGGTGACAGTAGTTTAGTACCTACTCGTAATTAGTTAATAAAAGATGCAAGCAGAGATAGTAATTGCTTTCATTTGAATCGATTTATGACCTAGGCGCTAGGAAATAGAAAAATATGTTTAAATAAGGTCATGTGAAACGATAATTGACATGCGTTGTGAATGTTTACCCACTCCGCGGGTGCGAACTTTTGTTGCCGAGTGCCTGGATAGGGTGAAAGACATTTGTGTACTTGTTTGAAATTAAACAAACATAATCAAACTATCAATTTGGATGTTTTGCATTGAAGATAGACGATTGAGTCTGTAGAAATATTTTAGATAGATGGATACATACAGTGGACCACTGCGCGAATGACTCTGGTTTAATCGCGAAAAACAATACCAAAAATGGTTTTCATGACTTTTCCCCTCCTCTTTTGCTAGGAAATGAAACCGTAAGTTCTATCACGTTCTGCGGTCTATAAAACTCTGTGGTCTATTTTTTTCTTTTCTAAGTAAGCAGCGCTATTGAAATGTACATTAGCGTACGTGCAGTCTTTTGATATATAGCACTGTTAAGTTGAAATTGAAGTGAAGAAATAGGAAAGAAGGTTTAGTGGTTTGACACCCAATCTGCATTAATAAGCTCTCAGTATAAGTTCCAGCCCCAGCGGGGGATAGCAAGGCAGTCACAGACAAGTTAATATCACTCAAGTTTCTCATCACTGCACCAAATAAAAGTTTCTGTCTGGTAATAAAATTGTTGAGATCCGATCATGAGCCACATTGTCGGAAAAGTAGAATGATTTACCGCAAAAAACCTAAGTGTACTGAATGGCGTACATATGTACATTTCGAAACAGGTTTCTTTATCAAAAAAAATCTAAAATTAAAAATGATTGTAAAAAGAATCATTGCAATGTATAAAGTACACAAAATTCAACCAAACAAGAGAGTTAATTTTTCCCCTTTATCTTTTATATCTTCTTCTTAATTTTTATCGATTAAAGTCCACCCAAAATAATGATCTGAACCTCAGAAGTGAACGACCTCTTCATAATGTTGCGCGGCAAGTTTTAGGGCACATAATTTGGAAAACAAAAATCTGGTTTTTCCGCAGATTCATGTTAAAACAAACATCTGTATTAATTCGTCACAAGCGCATAATTATGTCAACAGTATGAATACAAAGTAGATAAGAAAAAAATTGCACAATTGATTTGCGAATCTCTCAAATGCATTTAGAGATCGAAATACTTTTTCGCCAACACCAGTGCCAGACTGGTTGTGATAAATAAGTGACATTGAAAGCTTAACTATATAGTGTCACATGTCATAACAACAAAGTGGTGTTCTCCATTAAGTGACAAATACTGTATCTCGTGGTTGGGCGACTCATTTGAATTTTGTATCTAAATACATAATATACTTTGCCCCCAGGCATATAATGACGATATTTTTAAATAAGCAAAGATATTGCTTTGGCTTTTGCTTTTGCATGTATAAATGTTTCTCTTATTTTTTTATTTACACACATTTTGTGCTTTTAATTGAAATCACGGTCTCGTGTGGTTTTTCACTTTCGAATTCTTCTGGTCTCGTGAAGTAGCCGGCAACGAGGTCTAGAAATCTCGTGATATGAGTTTCATTGTGGTAATTGTTCAAATGGGCAACAAGAAACGTATGATTGAAAGTGATTTTATTGTTTGTTGGTGTCCATATGATACACTTAATTGTTTGTTTGCTTTTTTGTGCAAAAAAAAAATGTTTTATTTAATGAATCTTGTTGGAGTGAGTCATGATGACAATCTGTTCTGTTAGTTTCGACGGTAAAGAGGTTTTACTGCGCAGTAATTTTTTAAAACTTGTTTTTTCGTGGATCATTTACGTACTTGTTTTTTTTTTTATTTGCGTACTTGTTTCTTTAATTTTTTTAATGTAGTCATGTAAAGTTAATATTCTACTCGAAAAGCAGCAATTCGTCACTGTTAAATGAATGATACTTTTAGAAAGACTTGACAAACGCTACATGATCATTGCTTGCAAGCCGCATCCTGGCTTTTCTGGGATTGAGGATATAAAACCTTTCAGTATGTCTTTGAAGTGCAAATACTTTTATCTTTAGATAAAAGAAATCCGTTTAAATCCCACCTACCTTTTCATGTTTCAAAGTAGCCGGTTTAAAAGTTTAAAGTACAAACCGTAGACTTCATACCCGTACTTCGTTCCAATCAGTTTGAATTCTTTCATAAAACCATAACCACTAAAGCTTACAGTTTCATTCTTATTATCAATAAGGCAAAGTTTATAGTCGAGGTTATCTTCATTGAACAGACGTTTTTAACTCAACTAAATAAATGAACAATGTACAACAAAATTCAATCAGTGATTACTTGTCTGTTAATAAATTTATTGTTTCACTTAACCAATGCCAAACATTACAATAATAGAAAATAGATACTTTAACCTAATTATTTTGAAGTACATTAACTATTACAAACATTGACAAAGGTCACGCGTTATCAAACTGTTAAATGTATCGCACATGACTGTCTACGCCACAGAGCGTCATATGCACTTCATTGCGCATTTGCTCAGCTAATTGTATACGAATAGTGATTCGCTTTTCATAATATTTTAAAATAGTTTTAGTCATCTAAGCCATATAATAGAAATTCAATACTACTTCCATGTTACACTACTAATATATGTACTTGTAGTCAAGTGAATGACAGCGTTCTTGAAATCTAGACTCACTTTGGAACTACACTTAACTAATGTGAATAGCTAATCTGAGTAGGTACTATCATGCCCGCGAAATGACTGAATCAGACGTTATTCACACGTGAGATATGTGTGCACAAACGTTGGCATTAAAAAATAAAATATACATATAATTAAGTATGCATTATTTATTACTTATTATTGTTCTGTTTGGTTTGGTTGAGGGGGTGTAATAGATGGCGGAATTTTTATATTCTGTTTGTTTTTCTGTGACTTTTCTTTGAATTTCCTTGACCCCCATGACGCCAGCCGGCTTAGAACTTTTTCAAGGCAACATTAGCTCTGATCTTAGGTAGATGTCATATGCTTGATACGTACTACAGATTACCTACGTACGTAATGCTCTCATTCAGTGTGATCTTATCATAAAACAAGTGAATATTTTCACCTGCGCCATTTGTTTATATTTTACTACATTTAACCATTTGGCATTTAAGCATTAAATCGTCATCGCAAAAAAAAAAAAAAGAAATATACCCACATATGTACCTACGATCTTATCGCGAATAAAAAAAACTCATTATTCTTCCAAAAAACCGGACTTTTTAATGAGATGCAAAAAAATAACAGACACGTGATACATACAGACGAATAGTATAAAGTCCATAAAGATTTTATACGACAGAGTTAGAACGCATTTTAATTCATATTTATTTTTTTTAATTTAATCTAAAAATACACTAAAAATACTCCGCCAAGAAAATATAAACCCAGGAAGAAAAAGAAGCACGCCAAATTTCCATTCACATGGCACGATTGTCTGGTGGAACGATATAAAACATTATAACGTACGATACCGCATACGCAATTTTATTAATAGTTTTTTTTTTTTTTCCTAATTTGTTGTTGCTGCTTTTAAGTTTAATAGTCTGCATGAAGCACCCAGACCCACACAATCTCGGCATAGTTCAGCGCGATTGACAGCGAAACATGAAAGCTATTGAAAAATTTACTAAACACATACGCATGCCTCAAAGAATAGTGTCACTCACTGAGCGAAAAATAATACAAAAAAAAAGAAAAAGAAAAAGAAACCGGTCACCGGCAACATGCAGTCGGAATACCAATTCAAACTATCAATTAAAATTCCGTTTTCGAGATGCGATAGTTACTCCAGAAAGGAGTGCACTAAAAGCAATATATCCAAGCTGTATACGTGCTTGGAATCTAAAATTATATAACCCACACTTTAGGGATGCACGAGCAATAGACAACAACCTTTGAGGTCAGAGATGACGAGAAGAAAGTTGTTGCCAAAGTATATTAATAAAAATATTTTAACAAAAAAATAAAAATAAATTAAAAATAATTTAACAATCAGACACATTTTCAATGCCACGTTAAAGTTCAATGCAGATTATAAAACGAAATAAGTAAAAATAAAAATTATGCAATCGATATTACATGACTTGCGAAACTTTATTAGAATCACTGTATAAATTTATGTTTTATAAAATAATCCTCTTATATACTTACTTCCTCGGTTAAGCGAAGCAGTGTTGCCTTTATAGGTTACGAGTTGAGTGCAGACTGTTGGTATCTTTCTTGTATAGATTCTACAAAAAAATTTAATTATATAAAACACTATTCTTTTTTTTTCTTTTTAAAATATAAAACACTATTTGATGATATGCATGAAAAAAAAAAAAAATATAATTCTACCACTTTTTAGAAAGCAAAACTGGTAGTGTATGTAATTTAGGACACTGTACTCCAAGATATGTACGTACAAGATTCCTTAAATCGACTCAGGTGCAGTTAAATGCATAAACTAAATTATAACGGAACTAAAGGAAATATGTATTGTCTTCACAGGGCTCTGCACTATCGCCACTTTTTTTTTCTAATTTCTAATTTTTTCTACTATCGATGTTGTAGCACACTTTGCTTGTGATTGCTCGTGTTACTTATGGCAAAACTTCTATTGAACCCGCTCGCACCGAAGTTTCACATCCGACTGAGGAGGTTTTTTGTAAAAAATCAAAACTAAGTGTACGATTGTGAGCGTAATAAGCTTTTTAGTGCCCACGGTCCCGGTATGAATGAAGCTTTGGACGATGCGTATCATGCCGCCGTTGCCGACTGTTATCATAAACGGTGGGAGCGAAAGAGATATAGTATTGATGGCGCAGGTTTATTGTGCGTAATTATTAGGGTGCTGTATAATATTAACAAAAAACAAATCTAAAAGCTAAAACTCTTTTTAAGGACGGTTTTAAACATGCATAAGTTTTACAAAAAACTTACGGAAGTGTCTCTGCAGACGAACTTAAAGTAAGAAATACTTTCGCAAATTGAAAGTAAGTTTAGCTCACTTAAAAACTAAAAAAAAAAAAAAACGAAATAGAGGATCCAGACGTAGCTTCTCATGGCTATACGTGTTGGGTGCGGAAAACATTTCAGCACGTACAGATTGACCAAAATCGCATCTACCTACAGATTATCTAGACACTTAAAATAGATGGTAAAAGTCTATTGCTACTCAGTGAGTGATAAACTACGATTAAGTACTCTAAAAGTCTTGTGATGACCAGCCGACCTAATCATATTTATATCTTTAAAAATGTGTAGCTTTGCAGTATTTGTTTTTTATTCTAACAATTTTTTTTATGACACACACATGCTTGTAGACACTTCATTCAAGAGGCTCGATTTATGCGTTAGATACGCAGTGAATCGCGACTTTCAGTCAAGCATAAAGTACAAGTATATATTTGTATACGATATACTAGATGTATTGTAAAACATAGTTGAACACGAAAGAAATGGATACATGAATACAACTTGGACAATACGTGCAAATTATGAAAATTTGTTTGTTTCTAGCCAAGGGGGTGTGGCACAATGCTATCTAAAATGAATTCAACAGCTGATACTCATGTAGGGGTCAACTTCCAGGTTGAATATTGTATTATAAGTGTGTTATGTGCCTGTATCTAGAGCACAAAGCCCACTTGTTTGTAGTTCTCCTTTTATTCTATTCTCGTGAACGACACATGAATAGGATTGTTTTTTCGCACAATCCACTTGATTGCTACATATATAAAAGAGTATGTGAAGCGGTACACCTGGAAATATGGCTTCTGATTGTTATTGAAAACCATAAAAAAAGATAAACAATTTGTCAATTCAATGGGTTTTGTGTTTTATTCTTTCTAAGAGCCTTTTCATTGAATATATACAAAGGCAAGTTATGAAGACGTCTTATAGGATATTATCTGTATTCATCACGTTGTCGTCACTACAGTATTTTCATCACCAAACGATCCTCCGTCATTAGAACACGTTTTTCGATTTTTAGTCCACATTTTTGGCAGAAATACAACATTTTTTATTAAGTTTTTTTTTGAAAATCTGATGTAATTTTGGGCTAAGACATCATCACTGTTTTTATTGTCCTATGATGCCAAGATGATAGTTTATGCGAATTCCCTAAAAAAAAGTAACTACATATAACTTTATGTCAATTTATTTTCGTCTGATGTTATAAATAAATAAGCGTGTTTTGAACGCATTAAAATGAGCGGTATCTCTTGTCATGTGAGGTATATACCTATATAGTTTTGTTGCCTCATTTCTTACGTGGGCAAATACTTATAGTTTGAATATTTGGCACCTAGGTACATGGGATATTTGTTAAGTTAGAAAAGTTAGAGGCGAAAACTACTAAACCATTGGCTAAAGGTTTGTCGTCAGTATTATCTTAACTATTAAAGCAAATCCTATTTTCTAGAGCTTTGCCTGCGAAATATATTATATAGTTCATTAATTTAATCTACTTGTTTACGAAGTCAAATAAAAAACGAATCTTAAATTTTCACTTTTGTATGCGTTTGGTACACTATCTTTAAAAAAAATAGATTTGCGTAATTTTGCAAAGAAAAAACTCAATTTAAAAACACTTCTAATCGCTTTGCATGGCTTATCAACAATTTGCTTTAACCCTGAGTATTTATACTCGTATCTGTTAACCTTAAGCAGAGCTACTAGACCATAGTTCATTTAAGGCTTTTGAGAAGAAAAACTCATATAAATGCTTCCGTCCCTTACTCACACTTCTGACACCATCAATTCGCATTCTACATAAAACCTCAAGTTCAAGTTCAAAAGTGACAAGAGACAATCACAGATTTTCACTTTGAAGAAGGAAAAAAACTCTTAAAGAGGTCAAATCAATTCCATATGTTGATCATCAACGTCGTCGTATTACTATCAAAATTATAGCCTGCCTGTGTCGGTTTGGCTATCATTAAGATTGCTGAAAAAATATATGGTATTCTAATTCATTGTCTACATTCCAATTACCAACACCATTCGCACTTGCCTTTTGCTTTCATCGAAATATGTGTAACGAACACAGTCTAATCAGCGTTGGCTTCATTTTATAGGTTCACTTTAAAATATAAAGTATATCTTATACAATGAGGTGACAACATCTCAGTGACATAATGTGATTGATAAAATGGAAAACAATTATTTTAATGAGCACTTAGCATCATAGAGGTCCTCAAAGTAGCATTTATGTGGTGCCCAAGTAGGAGCAATTGCACTTTTTCAAGGTTAATATGATTTTGATTGCCAGGTGATTGGCATAAAAGTTTTGAGAAAGTCTAGGAGAAAAAGAAAGAGTTGTTACGTGATTTCCTTCGTAATCAGTTAGTTCTTATCAGACATGGTTTGTCTGGATTGCTTTATTTTTATTACAAATACGTAATTGAAAAACATAATCTATTCTTAATGGCAGTCAAAGGTATGCGTTTTCAAAGTAGACAGTCGAGTCGTTAAAAGCCGCACAGTTTCTACAGTATGGAGATGTTTTTGTAGCTGAGTTTAGCTGGAGTGTTTATCTTCCCTAAAGTAAAAGGTAGATTCCTGAAAGGCTTCGATGTCGATTGAGTTTAGGGACGACCACCTGCCAGTTTAAGGGGAAATTTCACAAAGAATAAACAAAATATTCTCATTTATCGTTTTTCAAATATAATTTTCAACAAGCAACATGAAAAGAAAAAAAAATAAAACATTAGACCAAATTAAGTCAATTTTCGTTTATAATCTACGTGAAGAAAGTTTCAAGAATGAGTTCAATTATCTTTTCTGTAATAATTGCACCCCAAATTACATATTTCGTTACTAAGCATAGGACCAAGGCAGCTATCCATTTGTTAGCATGCTTCTCTTGTAGTCATGCTGTTTTACTTTCCGTTTCCTTCTTCGCTACTGGCACAATGGTGAACTTAATGAAATTGTCCTTCACCCGCTTCTGGGTGATTTTTCCAATCACTTCGGGTTCCTTGAGGATTGAATCAATTTTTTGTAGTATTTTCTCTGAATTAGCACCATCTTCGCCGCCCCCTTGAATTAGTATTCGAACTTCGCTTCCCTTGGCCAGCCACTTAGTGATATTCTTCAGTCTTGAGGCGAGATCGTTGTCGCTTATTCTGCTGCCGATGGTAAGGGATTTCTCAGACTTTTTCGATGGCGGTGAATTGTGGCTGCAAGTATAATCAGATTAGAGTTATGTAACACATTTAACTTGTTCACTTACGACGTTTCGGGGGCATGTTCTTCAAAACCAAGAGATATCAACTCAGCAGTTGTTGCTAATCTATATGGGATATTTTTTTTTTAGATACATACTACTTATTCAGTTGGATAATTCTTACCTATAGACAGGTCTTTGGGATTTTGGGTCCAGGTCTTGAACTTTGATCAATTTCAAGTCTCTGCGACGTGCCAATTTCTGAGCCTCTTCCAAGGACGTTACACTGACAACTTGATTCTGTTGAATAAGCGTGACCTTTAAAACTTCTTTGCTCTTTTTTTGACTAGAAGGCTTATTGCTGTGCTCTGATTTTGTACAGAAGGTCATCGAGACAGGAACACTCTGGAGGCGTAGTGGAGAGCTGCACTTACTGGACTTAAAGGCTTCATTGCGCAGTGTCCTCTGTATGGAACTTCGCAGTACGTTTAACAAAATCCTACTCATCTCATTAAAAACGACTTGTTTACCCAATATTAAAAAAAAAATAAAAATACTTTTTGACAAAATAAATAATTTATTTGTTTTTCTACGACTTCCAGTTGCCAGACAGCTGACTATTATGACAGAAAAAAAGTTAGGTTACAGTTAGCTGTCAATTACAATATTGCCATCTAGTGAGGATTAGATTGTATTATAATTATAAACAAAACATTTTCTTCTATTTGCAAAATTTATTTATTTTTTAGTTCACTTCTTCTTTTTCCCACCACCTGTGTTCTGCATACGTCCCACTTGCATGTCCTTCAGCTTGGCATTCAATTTAACTTTTGCTTTGGCAAGGTCCTGTTCCTGGCGCACAGTCTTAAGAGGTTTTGGTTTAAGGAAGTTCTTCCTCGCCTCCTGTTTGATAGCCTCTCCACAACCGTGCACCTCCTGTAGACCGTGCTTGACGCAGAATCTTTTCTTGCAAAGGGCACAATCCATTCCAATTAAGTTAGTCTTTTCCTTGCACCGGTGGTAGTCACATAAGTTATCAACCTCCTTAACTGCAGTAAGCACATCGTCCAGCTTCATTTCCACCATTTGGCTGGGTATCTGTTCGAGCAAGGTGAGGGTATCGTTTGTGCCATAGTCAGGTTTTTTCTTACCAGGTTCGATGGGAAACAGTGGAGCTTTGGATTTCTTCGATTTTGTTGGTTTATCTTCCTTTGTTTTTTGTGAATTGGACATTTTAGAATGGTTATTTTTAATTTTCCCGATGAAGTAAATAGAATCGAAATAAAAACAACTGCAATCAGGACAAGTGACAGCTTTGTACTCTCAAATTACGTCTATTGTGAATGATAACTTTGTCTAATTTGTAACACAGAGTCTAGATTAGACGTCTTCGCTGCTATATTCATATAAATCCCATTACCCCAGGTCCAATTCGGATGTCAATGTCCGGATAAGTATGAAAAAGTCTCGTAGTTAATAAATATGAACTTCTTTGACCTGTAGGTGTTTTTTATTAGTTGATACTGAGTTCTACTAATTAGCGAATTGGCTACTTGGTCATATGAAATTGGAGGTGAAACATTATCGTTTTACTGCATTGTTGATATTTTTTTCCATTAAGGGTAGACAAACAAACCACGATAACTAAACAGATGAAACATAACTAAGGCATTGATGAAATCTCCACAGTTGAGGGACGGAACATTCCTTTGACGTTGTAAATACATACAGTCATCATTCAGCGATCTTTTTTTATTAAAATCGCGAAGCGTATTTATACTACACTTTGACAGATAAATAGAAACCTTTGCTATAATACGAAGAGACAAAAAAAAGATGACATTATAAGCGATCGGACGTTGCCATTATCGCTACAAATTGAATGACACGAATCGCAATTTATTCGACACACTGCGAACTGCATAACAGACTCAGGATCCAATTTACAAACTTGTACTAGTAGTGTTGAATTATCAAAGAGGAAATCAAGCATACAATTTTGTTCTTCCATTCTTTTTTAAGGGAAGTACTTATAACCATTTAGTAAATAATTAAAATTAAAATAAAACAAGTTCGAATATTAGCGTAGTTTTTATTTACAAAAATTTCTTTAGAATTAATTATTTCGCATATAAAAGAACTTCACACATACTTACACTAAACACAATTAATTTCTGATATTGAAGATTGGGGGATTTGAATTACATATAATGAAACATTGTGACATGAAAAAACACAATTAAAATCAATTACAATCTTATTTACACAAAATGAAGTAGAAGATAATATGTATGTATTTACGTTAAACAAACATTCTCCCGTTAATGCTCTATGTATCTTAAATTGTAGAAAAAAAAAACATTAAAAATTTAAGCACACCAGTCAGTTTTAAGAAATAAAAGATTAATATAACGACTCAAAGTCAATTAGGGTTGAAAAACTATAGATCGTCTTGCAATTTGATTCTAGAATCACGAATGAATATTTTAAATACTACTTACTAAGAATTTTGTTCTAAAGAGCTTAACTAACGAGTGATTACCTAAAGGAAATAAGTTTCAGGTGGGAAAAAAGTGAATCGAGATACAATGAATTTTCGGACCGAATAAATTATAACTTTAGAAAATGTTGGGCACAACCATATATTTAACCTTCATACAATAACGTACCCATGAGGAGTGATACCTTGTTGAATTGCGTGTATTCGCACGAATTGCGCGATGCAGAACAATCGCGATGAACACCAGTATGCAAACCAGCGGCGGTGCTGCGAATTTGAAGAACAATGGCACTGTAAAAGCCGAGAGGGCCATGATTTCTCCTAGGGAATTCGGTTGACGGACCCAGCCCCAGAGGTTACCAACAAGCAAACGGCGTCCTTGGAAAGTATGTACTGTCTCTACACCGGCAAACTGTCGCAGATTTGGATTAATGCGATAAGTGTACTTTTGTTTGCAACTAAAACGTTTTAAAGCCAATCCAGTAAGGAACAGCACCGCCATGGAATAAAATGCCCAATCTGGTATATCAGCCGAAGTCATAGGCCTTTGATCATAGAAGAATTTAGGTACAGCACCCAAGAAGAATGGTATTGCAGCATAGCGAAGAAGAAGCAAAGCACCAACACCCTCCTGCTGCAGCTCGAATGACGAAGCCAAATGATGTTCAAAAACAATTGCGTCCGCGGCATAAGCTGCTAACATATCCGAAGTGTACATGGTGTAAGTATCATACTTCAGACTTTTTACGAATGTTTTAGCAAGAAATACGAAATCATCAGCTGCGTCTCCTCCAGGCGGTGGTGTTTCTGTCGGCCATTTAATATCTGTTTTGTGTAAATTAAAACTCATCGCAAACAACAGTGCAAGGATCATTGATATTTTGTAGTAAACCAGTTTGATGTCCACCTTTCCGAACCACTTTGGGTTTATTTGTCTGCCTAAACAGAAGTCCACGATGAAATTTCCAGATTTTGCGTATGGATTCAACTGCGTATCCGGTCCAGCGATATAGTTCGATCGTACATAACACCAAGTAGCAGCAAGCAGAGCGTTCAGTATGGAATACAAGCAGTAACGCATATAGTTCTTCAATATAAATTCCATCACTGTATACCCATAGTACTCCCCGACTGACATACCAATCAGAGCTATAACAGCTATGGGAAATGCATTAAAATGATATCCTGTTCCAATGCGCTCACCGGGCAGACGAACAAATCTTCCAAACAGTGCTGCAGACAGCACAAACACTCCACTTGTAAAAGCAACATAACTTCCTACTGCTTGGCCGTCAAACACCTTCTCCAAATACTTCAAATCCAAAAGAGCCGATAAATTGGGTTTTCTGAATTCACACGCTCCCTTTTTGCAGCACCACGGTAGATAGTAGGTTAAAATTGGCACAGTCAATAGCAATATGCTGGCACCGAGTAATCCTCCGAATTCCTTTGGTACTTCAATCTTTCGACAAATCGACGATGATTTCTGCAGCAATGGTGTATACGTTGACCTTGTAGTGACGTTGACACTCCTGAAGTTTTCCTCTTCGCTGTCGGAGAATTCCATTTTGGAATAGTTGTCGCCATCATCATAAACGCTTTGGCTGACCGAACGACTTATTTGTGATGGATGAGTAGAAGGGGTCTGAGATCCTCCGCGCTGTGAGTTACTGAAAGTTTTTGAAACTGAGCGACGAATGAAATCGGTCAGCTTGGCGACTTCAGAGTCTCCCGATGTATTTTTACTCGTACCAACGTCGGTTGTTTTCTGTGTAGAAATACTGATTGTGCTGTGAATTGATGAGGTAGTTGTTGTTGTTGTTGTGCTAGCTGATTTTGTTATATTTTCATTAACTGACGTTGCGTTGGTTGTTTCAAGCTTTGCTTTAGGTGATGCCTTCGGCTGAAAGACAATATACAATTTTATTTATTGTTCATTGTAAAAATATATTTTTTTTTTCTAAAGTTCAGATCTAATTCTAAAGGTTACTCTATAAGCCTTTGCTCTTATTTCAAATCGTATTTTTCTGCAACACTAAACATAATTGAAACTTGCAGGAGTAAAGGTATTTTGTTTACGAAAATAAAAACAAACTTTTGCCGTCTACTGTACACAGAGAAGCAAACAAAATAAAGTCAAAGTACATAAGGTATACGTCTATCTCTTTCCCACTTATATGGTCAAGCAATGTGAATAAACAATTCACTACTGGTCTCCTGATACGCGATAAAAAAAAAGAGAAGATATTAAACTTGTTATCAACAACTACATATATTATTTTAGATGTATACGAATGGAACGTGTAAATTTCTCCTTGTTGGCATTTTCACCCGATTTGAGTCAAGTGGTGGACAAAAATTGTTAGTTTAATCGTTATCAGTCATTGATAATCTTATGCTTAGGCATCTATAGATTGTTTGACCTTGTAAATTACACCTTAAGCTTTCTTTAGCAAAAAATGCTTTTGGCGGGAAGAGTAAAAAAATACCGAAGAAATAGGTACTTCAAAACTATGTAAAATATTCCTTCTTCGTAAAAACGAAAATAGATGAGAAATCCGGGAAAGTATTTACGGAATAATCTCCTTGGACCAATGCCAAGAGAGAGAGTATGTATCTTCAATTAGAACTATTTTATCAGCTAAGATTGCCCAACACTATTTTGGAGGGAAATCAGTTCTTTCTCTTATGAGGCATGACACGTGAAAATACGTTTAATATCATAGATGAAACCCATTATTCCCATTTCTACATGCAATTGAACCGGTTTCACTTGATTGATTCTACAAATTGCCCGAGACGACTTACCTCTTTTTTTTCCTTAATTGGCGACGGTGGTACAACCACTGGAGTTGGTGTGACTACTGCAGTGCTTCGTTGACGGGATGATCTTGTACTTGTTGTCGATGATGGCCGTGGAGGAGGCGATGCCCGGCGTGAAGGCGACGCTCTCCTTCCCGGCGAAGCACGGCGTGAGGGCGACTTCCTTGTCGATGGCGGTGAAGTCCTTCGTGAAGGGGACGCCCGTCGGCTGGGCGATGACCGCAAGGAGTTTTTCTTAACTTCAGGCTTTTTCGAGGACTCCTTTGAGTCCTTCGTGTCCTTGGGCCTTCCGCGCGTACGTCGACTATCCATTATTTTTCTATTTCAATTAAACACTAGGGAAAAATAGAAATTATAGAAACATTTGATAAGGCGCTGCGCGGGAATTCTACTCAGCCGCGTCACTTTCACGAAGGGTGGTAGAAAAAGAAACACACAATCAATTGCTATGAACAATCAGCTACTTACCACAATTATTTGTAGACGAGCACAGAAAAAAACACTTAATACTATTTTTTATATAATTTTACATAAATATCTTGTTATTTTTCTTATTGACAATTGGTCGGCGGAATTTTTCAGTGGTGGAGCGGCCCTTTTTTTACTTGTTTCTGTCATACAAATGAAAAAATGGAAGGCGATGTGGATTGCGAATGTGTTTGCCTGTGTTTGTGAGAGTGGATAGGATGTTTGGTGTGGATTTTGAATTTTCGAAAAAGAACGCATGGGACATTTGGCTTGGGTTATTTTCTTGGTTTTTCTTGATTTTCTTATTAACGCAGAGAGGGCAGCACTTGTGCGTTGGGGCATTTTGTTATTTGACTCAGCAACATTTTAATATTTTATGTTAAACTAAGGCATCATTGTACATTTATTATGGTCTTTTTTTCAAAGGGAACGTTGGAAAATGAAAAGTTAAAAGAACTCAATCTTTACTTTAGGGAAAGTCTCAGTTGGGGTATTTCGAATGTTTGGGAAATTTATTTGCCGACGCAGGGTGGTTATGACATAACAATATTTTGCAGAATTTCTAAGATTTGAAAAATCTTGTTAGCAAATGAAATAAAGCAAAACGAAAATTTGGCTTTATTAATATAATTAGAAAGGAAGGTAGGAAAATATAGGGAAGGAAGGTGAAAAAGAGCAGATATGGCATGTGATTTTGTTTCAAATAGTCTCAAGTTTCAAAAACTTTAACTTTTGGAATTCAAACTAGTAATGCTGCAAGTACTTTAAATTTACATGAGCTTAATATTTCCCTTTGCGATCAATTCTTGCTTCGGTTTTCGACTTAAACAGAAAAATAATAAAAACTTTCCTTGTTGCTAGATTTGTTCTTTGATTAACTTTCGTTAGCAAAACATATATAGTAGTACTGTACCGCTTCTTCCACCAATATACATACTTACTGCAAAAAGGTTTCATAATATAAGCTACAATATTTGAAACAATCTGCGGCACGTACAAATGTCTGTCTGTCTAATAAAGTACACGTGAGCGATTCGGACCACAGAAAAGCGGGGAGAAATTGTATTGTATATGTTCGAGCAGGGAGAAATTGTATATGTACTTGAACCCTTTGTTTTTGTGAGTCTAAATGCAATATATCTTATTTATTTAGTGAAGGTTAACCGTGTTCATATTAGTTTTCCGCGTTGTTTAAGCGTGGGTGCCGTGGTTCAGTGATTAATGTGTTAGAATACCGTGCATGGAATTTAAAATTCGAATACCAGATATTATTAGCATGTTTTTACATCCCACTTCTTGCCTGAGAAACATCTAAGAATATTAGTGTCGTGAGCAAGATTTTTAAAAAAGTGAAAATTGCAAGGTTTTGACAGACTGATTGTCAGATGGACACCTCATTGATTCCATATATTCCCCGTTCATGTAGCGTCTTGGTTATAACAGAAGCGTGTAAAAATTGAAACACACAAAAATAAAGAGAACAGAAATACGTTAAGGGAGAACGGCCGCCGTAAAATTAAGAGAAAATACCGCAACTACGCCAACAAAATTTCGCATTCAGAAAAAAGCCCCCCCAATCCGTCGTTCACGGACATAACTCGCAAATAACAGTGTGAAAATAATTCGCTTTACTTTGTGGAGCCAGTCTGTCAAGTTTGCTCCAGCGGTTCGGTATTTGCTGCGTTGTTGTATACACGGATATTTTTATTGTGTCTTTCTGCAGTCTTCCTTCGTCAATTGTGAGCGCAAGAGAAACAAAAATAAAAGCCAACGGGAATAAAAATGTAAACAACGGGACCAAATTTAAAGAGACTGACTAAAAAAGGAAGTCTAAAACACCTTATTTGTGTTACTTGAATTTTTTAACGGAAATATTAAAGTGAAAAACGGAAATCGGGTAAAGTGCTTGTTTTCGAATAGTGTTACAGTAAAGAAAAAAAAACTGTTCTAAGGATAAACAAGTATCTCCAATCTTTCCCGAGAGAAAAAGGAATAGGAAAAAAGATGGCATTGCTGAGATTAGCAAGGTAGGTAAACAAAAAATGAAGAACAGAAAATTCCGCATCAAAAGGCATTCATCATACACTCACACAGGTCCATAGAGTCACAGATACACAACAGTGGCTGCTTTCAGTAGCATGCCGGCTGCCATTTTTGTGTGTTGCTTTTCTTGGTGTTTCTCTGATTGTGTCTGTCTCTGCTTTGTTTTTTTTTTCGGATGGTTATTTGTTTACGAATTACGTAGAAGAGATGGGAAACAAGAGTGAAAGTAAAATGGGAAAGGCAAAGGGGAGACTGGCGAGGCGTCTCAGAGAGCAGAGCATCTGATTAATTTTATTGTTGTTTATATTTCTGCCAGTTTAATACTCTAATTAAGAAAATAAACTAAAGAAGCATCTTAGCTTAGATGTTCTCTGAGCCGACCAATTTGCTTATCTTATCTGAGAGTGATAGAGAGAACTTTGTAAATAGAGTGCTAGTGGGATGGTAAGGGAGGAACTGTTGCTGCAGTGGAAACCACGAATGTGGTTCTACTCCTTGTGTTTCGTGGTTGCAGTTGCTGTTGCAGTCAAAAAAGTACTTACTTTAGAAGTGTTTGTACAGAACTGCAATATTGTATGCGGAAACCAGAGGCGTGTGCGAAGCGAATCCTTTGTTCAATGAAGAAAATGGGTGTGTCATGCACCGTTGCCAGATCTCCAAACTGTATGTTTGTACATATTTGTTTTTGTGATCCATTGATTCGTTCGCTAGTCTGCAGATTGAAATGGCAATGAACCCATTTCGGTTTACGAACCGAGATGTCTCGTGGAGAAAGATTTCGCTAATTGGGGCGCTAAGATTGGTTTACATATGATACATACATTTGTACAATATATGTGTGTAGTTGGCGTCGGTTAAAGTTTGAATTTGTTTGATTTCGAAAACTAGAATAGTTTCTTAAAATATTCGAGTTCTTGATTTTTGCTCGTACCGCATGTGGGTGCCACACGAGTATATCTACAGCTTACAGGTGCATCTGGACACCTGTAAGGCAGCTGATTTTTTCGTACGTATAATTTGTTGTCCAAATTTAGAAAATGATTACTTAAATTAGTTTTTGAATAGCCTCCTATCATCCATCGATAAACAACGTTTCCAATATTTCGTTTGTAACTTAGTCCAAGAAGGTACCTACATATAAAACTTCTGTTTTTTCTTAAAATCCACTCGTATCTATCCAACACATTGAATTACTTACTTACTTTAATCCTTTAACCCCTCGGGGGGCATAGGGCGTCAACAACGCCTGCGCGCCATCTTGTTCGTAGTTCTGCAACGCGTTTGAGCTCTCTCCAGCTCATTCCCAAAGAGCTCGATTCCTCCTCGACTGTTCTGCGCCACGTTTGCCTAGGGCGTCCCGCTGTTCTGCCTGCTTGGGTGAGCGGATTCCACTGCATAGCGTATTTCGCAATGGAATTGTCTTCGCGCCGTAGGGTGTGTCCAATCCACTGCCACTTTCTCCTTCGTATCGTAATGTTTATAGGTTCCTGGCCCGTTCTCGTATAAAGCTGTTCATTGGAGATACGGTTCGGCCAAAAGATCCTCAAGATGATTCTTAAACATTTGTTTACAAAGGCTTGCAGCCGGCGCGTGTTAATGGTGTCCACTTTCCAAGTACTGCACCCATAAAGCAGTACCGATTCTACGTTGGAGCGAAACAGTCGTAGCTTGGTTCTTAAGCTGATAACATTGCTTTTCCAGATGGTGGACAGCATGCCGAACGCAGCTTTGGCCTTCCCGATTCTGCTGCACACATCCAGTTCAGTGCCACCACGGTTTGCCGAGACCACACTTCCTAGGTATAGAAAGTTGTCAACTTTCTCGACTTCCTGTCCGGCAATGTTAAGTTGCGCGCTGGTGTCAGAAGTGCTCAGGGCTTTTGTTTTGGCTGTGTTAATTTTTAGCCCTACTTTGTTTGCCTCAGCTTCTAGATTCTGGACCATAAGATGGAGGTCCATTATCCGATGTGAAAGTAGACAAACATCGTCAGCGTAGTCTAGGTGTTTGAGGTAAGATGTCATAGTCCAGCGAATTCCATGATTTCCTTCCGTCAATGCTGCACGGAGAACATCACTGATAACCACTAAAAATAACAGCGGTGACAGTATGCATCCTTGACGTACTCCGCTTTGGACTTCAAATTCTTCTGACACCTTGCCATTGTGCAAGACGTGACACTTACTGCCCTCATACGTAGCCTTAATAATAGCAATGAGTTTTTCTGGGATACCTCTCCTGCACAAGGCCAACCAGATTGCATCTCTATTCAAACTGTCAAAGGCCTTCTCGAAGTCGATAAACAGCAGATGTAGCGGAGACCTGTACTCAACGCATTGCTCGATTATGATCCTTAACGTATTAATATGGTCGATGCAGGAGGATCCAGCACGAAAGCCTGCTTGTTCGACGTCGAGAGTAGAATCTAAATGCTCCCTGATCCTTTCCAGAATTATTCTTGCAGTTATTTTGGCTACGGCTGGCAGAACACAAATACCTCTCCAGTTTCCACAATCCATCAGGTTTCCCTTTTTCGGAAGTTTGATGATCATCCCTCTTTTCCACTCCTGTGGAAACTCTTCGCTATCCCAAGCTCTCCGTATTAGCGGATGCAGCAAATCTGCCGATATATTTGGCGCCGCTTGAAATAGTTCGGCAGGGATGCCATCAATACCAACCGCTTTGTTTTTCTTGAGGGACCTGATCGCTGTTATGATTTCGTTCTTACTGGGAGGTGCGGTGCGGATTCGGGAATTTGTTGCTACGGAATGCTCATTAAAATTTGAGAACATATCGACATCGCCTAAGTGGTTTAATACTGTGGCGAAATGTTCTCTCCATCTAACGAGCTGATCCTCATCCGAAATCAGAAGGCTGCCATCTAGACTTTTCACCGGGTGTTGTTTGGAGCTCCGACCACCAGTGAGCTCCTTGGTGATACTATAAACAGTCCTACTGTCGCATCTGTTCGCTGCTTCTTCAGCCTTTGAAGCCAGTGTGTCGATGTACTGACGTTTGTCACGCCTCACACTACGCTGCACTTCTTTCTTCTTCACACGATATTGGGTTTCTAGCTCGGTTTTCTCCACTGCTGAGGCGGCTGCAATCCGAGCCTTTATTGCTGTACGCTCTTCGATCCGTCTCCAGGTATCTGCTGAAAGCCATGTGCGGTGGTGTTTCTGCCTCTTGCCGACGTAGGCGCTTGCCCCCGTTGCAAAAGCATTTTTCACAGCATTCCAGTGGTCATCCATGCTCTCCTGTAATGATCTGCTGATTACTTCTGCTTGTAAGGCAAGGTGGTCCCTGAACTGTTGGCGCACTTGGGGAACCTTGAGCCTGTCAGTATTATACCTGGCGTTGTTTAGCAAGTTTGAGCGGTTACTATTGACAGATGCAGTGCGAAGGCGTAAATGAGCTATCATAAGATGGTGATCGCGCTCCTGTCCGATGTCCGCTCCACGTCTGTTTCGGACATCATTGAATGTGGCCTTAAAACTATTCACCTAACTATTATGGTCATGACTATTCAGAATAACATTTTTAATACATACTACTGCAACGTCATTTTGATTCTTCTTTTGGTACCAACCTCTATACCTACATATGTACCCATAATCGGTTACCGCCATTATACTCCAGTAAATTTGTTGCACATTGCTGGTCCAACCCCTTTTTCTATATTGAATTACAATACCTACTTAACGTGTCAAGAGTAGCATAAAGAAAGTGGCAATGAAAAATAAAACTCATTTGCGGCATGATCTATGTATATTCCAAGCAGGTACATTTACGCGAAAGCAAGGCGTATCTACATGGCGCCAAAAAGTGTCTACCCCACATCGAGATAAAAAAGAAAACTATCTCCAAAAAGCAATTTAATGAAATTAACGGTAGTTTTGATTATGTATTTTAGTTATAAAAAAAAAAACAAAAACATGAACTTGCATCTTTTTTTGACTGAGACTGAGAATATTTCTATTTTTATTATATGGGTATAACCATTGTGTTAAATGAATTAACATATTTTTTATTCGCCTTATCACTTATTTACATATTCACAATACGATATAGACGCGTTACACGTTCAGTTTATCTGACTGCCATATTTAACCTCCTCTCTCTACTCTTATCATCATGTGTATAGTATATCCTTTACAACAACTTATTTAGAACGAACAAAACAAAAAACCCTTCAAACAAAGGCAGAAGCAATAAAAATAGCAAACTCATAAAATATATTTTTATTTTCTTTGTTCGACCTTTAAATATAGCAAAAAACAAATAAAAGCTAGTAGACTTGCGTTACTGCAGCAGCTTCAGCAGCAAGCAATAATAATCAGCATTCTGAGAGAAGAATATTAAATAAGCCAGTGGACCATGAGTTAAAAAAAATGTATATATTGTTACTAAACAAATTTGAAATATGCGTATGGAAACAAGTAGAAGAGTAGAGAGTGCTTGTACTCTGTGCTCCCCATGTGACCAGACAATGTGTGCTAATTATTGCTAATTTAAAAAAATTCCTAGCCATGTGTGCTATGAGCCACCGTCGCAATCATCGCATAGAGATATTGAGTACATCGAGAATAAATATACTATCAACTGGGGGTGGTACTTGGTTCGGGTGTGTGTACCTATATAACGTATTTCATTGATAACGTATTGATATGCTCTGAACTAGACGCTTTCATATTTATTTTATCTAGAGATAAAATATTGAGAAGTTATTTACAGAGAAGTCTGGTCTGTATAAGATGTGATTATTGCCTTGAGAGGTAGGTGACTACATCTACAGGATACGTGAATGGTGTATAGCTTACAATCCGTTGCCATTAGTGAATCTACACAGCATTCTTCTCTATGTACATATCCTCTTCCATATGGGATAGTTGCACTGAGTGTAAAGTCTTAACAAGTTCAACAACATTGCACCGCCACTAGCCTTTCCGCATTTCGGTTGTTGTCTGACCGACTCGGTTGCCCAACTGGAAGTTGCCAAACGAGATTTGGTGCTGCGACAAAAGTTGAGTTTGCATATTTTGCATAGTTTCTTAAGATTGCATAGGAAAGCGTATAGATTTCTCTATTTTCCATACACATTTGTGAAACAAAAACAAAGCACAAAAGAGGTAGTGATATTATAATTAAAACAACTTGTGTCTCACGCAAATAAATACATTCAGAGATATCATTGCAAATAAAACGACAAATTATTATCTGCTAGATACCTCACCTGAGAAAGTTTATAAATAGACCCTTCGAACGATACGAATGTGTTTTAAAAATAGCGCTTAGAACGTTTATGATTTTAATCTTGAATGAGTTGCATTCAGTGGGAATGGAAACCTGTTATTGGTGTAGCAAATTGTCATAAAAAAAAAAAACATTTAATACTGTTTTGATGGTTTTTGTGTGATGCTGTTTACTGTAGAAGTACAACGGAATAATTATTGTTGTGTAAAAATCTACGATATTCAATTTAACTTCAGATTCGCTCTTGTTTTTATATGTTAATAATGAACTTAACTTAAAAGGACTCTTTGTGCTTTTGAAAAACTAATAAGTTGCTTCAGTCAGATCAATCTTGTCTCCAATTTTCAAATACCTATTATTTTATTTGGGCATTTCATAGAAGACGTCTTTCATCCGTCTCTCCATGGGTAGTCTGTGAAAGACTGTTCATCTTAATCTCCAAATATGAAGGCGTATTTTCTAGGATTCTATCTTAAATTTTTCATAAATTTCCTAAATTCATTCGAGAAAAATTTGTTTAGCTTTTGGTCTTATTTTATTGCGTTGTCAAAAAGGTGACAAAAATGTCCCTAATATGTATAATTTAATTACTCAACTACCCCTGCGAGCATAATGGTAGCCGTTTCGAACGAACAATTTTCTTATGGGAAAAAAGTTGTCCACATTAGCACTTGCATATAATCCATTCGATATTGATTGGCCAGTTTCTATGTATATCTATTTGTTTGTAATTCACTGATGAGCCAAATACGTCATAGGTTGCAACACCGCTTTCAATCAATGAATTGTGGCGGTCGGTGGCACAAAGTTATTGCCCTTAATTTGCGGGTGAGTCAATATGTTGATGGTAGGTTATTTGTATTCTGCAATCGATATACGCGCATGCATATGTTTAATGACAAAAGGGGTTGGGACGATTTCGTCGAGCAAATTCCTTTGGACGTGACTTTGCTCTTTTAAGTGCCTATCGTTGCTAATGGCTTAATAGCAGTGGCTTGGTCGAAGAACCACAAATGTCATATTAGCTAACTTTGATAAAATCAATTTTTAATAATTACTTGTAAAATAACACTTTGCACTGGATTAAAGTAGATGTATATGTACAATCTGGAGATATTCTCACACCAGAAATAGATTGGGCTATAATATTCGGAAGCAATCAGAAGCTAATGCCAAAGTTCTGCGTTAAGCTAGGAGTATGTGTTCAGAAGCATCTGTCAATTAGTTTCGCCGGTTAACTTTGTGTTTTTCTTAATTGTATAACTTTGTCTGAGGGGCTTAGTCGTTATCCCGTTGGACTCCTATCTCTAGTACTATCTGATCTGGGTTCGAATGCGTCTGACAAATATCTTTCGATACGACATAAGACTGCAGGTCCCTTCTATACAACACACAATACGTGTTTTTCTTGAGCATCGATCTCTATATCTATATCTATATTCGACCGATAAGCAACAATTTATAAAAGCAATTATTCTCTTAATTGTTTTGACAAATCAAAAACCGCCAACAATAATCAACCACAAGGAGAAAGTTCAAATAATTTAACTCCGGGTCATAATAGTATCAACCGACTGAGATAGTTTGAATTGATTAAAATGGATCGAATCATATGCAAATCTGGTTGCAAATATAAAACAAGGCCTTTCAATCTTAATTATTAACAAGTAGCTGCCAATCGAAGATAAAAATGGAATTCTCCTTAATTAATAAAGGTGAAGTTCAATTGCTTGGGGTCTTGCTAGTAATTTGCTGTCGAATTTATACGCATTTTGTGGGGCGACACCTGTTGTATGAAGAAGGCTGAATCGTGTCCATTAATAAACCGTAGCCTTATTTTATACCCATTACAAAGATTACGCCAATTCATACCCTTTTCTAGGAAATACAAAAAAAAAAAAAAAGAAAAAAACATTCTTTAGCACGCAACAACATGTGTCAGAGGTATTTTAGGCCAAATGTAGGCTTAATAAAATTCAAGGCAATTGTGGCAATGACCGCTGGCTTATTTTAATCGTTTTTCTAAAAAAAAACCTTTAATAGGATTTATTATGAAAGGTATCGGGTATCTACGCCAGCAATTTGATGATCTAATCACTTTTAAGTTGGCCATTAACAAGGAAATCTTTTCCACAGTGTATCTATAGTATCCGCTTAAGCATTTAGGTGATACAAAAAGGGTGAGGGACTTGAAAAACCTCATGCAAGCAAAGATATGCTTCCGTAAACCGTTCATAAACAATTTGATATCAATTCATGGCCAAGCAGATAAAATACATCACTCCTGTAAAGTGTCATTACATTTTATTGCTTGCAAATATTCTTTCTTTTGATTAAATTTCAGATATGACGACCACTTCAATGTTCAGCACTATAGTTCATTAACTACCTTTGCTAATCTCTTTACAACAATGTTGTCGGGTGCATATTCGCACTTAAACAAGCTTAAATGAAAACTTGTCTGCTTTCTTTCAGCGGATTGTGAGATCCGCCAGATTGTATTCAGTGACCAAGCGCACGTAATCCGCACAACAAAGGCTTTTTACCTTCTTATTTCATCAAAAACCTGAAAATTTCCTTTGGCATTCTTCGTCATTCTACTACTGAATCACTCACATTCACTTTTGATTACGTAGTGTCCATGTGAGGTAACTCACGTTTCTCCAACTTCAAGATAAATCGGATATAGTCAACCTAATGAGTACTTATTACCGGTGTGATGAGTTCACCCGAATTTGTATTAAAAATACTTGGCATTAATTTTTTATAAGGCTTATTGTGGCAGCTACTGACCTGTTCCCCTTTTGGGTATCAATATCATTATTGTGTCAAGCCAAGAGTGAGATATTGTTGAATATGAAAACGGCTTCCTTGTTGCAACAAATTAAAATGCTAATTTTCGTAATTATATCTCAATCAATCACCTTCAGGCCGTGTGTGCGTTCTTATGAATGTGACGCAAGATTCTAGCGATTTAGGCGTAGAAACAAGTCATTACTCAAGCGTAGTAGAATAAGCATAAAACATTGTTTGTTTTGATTAAACAAAGGTGGTGTTTTTTTTTTGGTTTTTTTGCGCGGCGTAATAGGGATGGCCTGGTGGTAATCATGGTTATCTTTTTAGATAGTGGTCAACAACCGCATTAGTGTGCTCTTATCAGTGTGGACTTAGACCACATGAATCTACGAATGACGTATGCACATAAGATTATATGAAGCCGAGACTTTCTTACAAGATTTACTTTGAAATTTTCTTAATAATTTCTCCCTCCTTTCGATTCTAATATCTTCCAAGTGTTTCTTTTGTGTTAGAGGTTAGAGGCTAGTGCTATTAGTGATTTTCTTCCATTTAGACGTTCGCACATGATATGGTTTACATAATTGTAGCTTGATAACAACACCATAAGCTTGTTACACATCTATCATCCATTTAAATATTAGTATCTTAGTTCCTGTCACAGAAATTATCCTAGGCTATTGAAAAGCAATTAATCATCTACTATTTATGGCCAGTTTGTTTACTTCAGGATATTATCTGTGGGTGTGTAAACAACCGCCAGACATCATGTCAAATCGATGGACAATATTAGTGCTTCTAAATTTGTTCTGTATTCGTCTAATTAGAATCAACCAGAAGGAAACGTTGCACAAATTCTTAATTATAATATTCCTACTCTTGTACGTGACCTTTATTAGAGAGAATTTTATCTCAATAATTTATCTGATGTCGATGATCCCTTCACCACCCATTGTTGTTTGTTTTTATTTTTTTCTGCTAAAAAGCTGTTCAATTGAACTTTATAGCAAGCACATGCGATTTATTCTAATTTACATTTTTCTTTTTAAATCTGTTGTGGTCATAAAAAAAGACTATCAACAAAGAATAAAAAAAGAGTTAGATATTTGCGTTTTAACGAACTTCAATCATGGAGTTGTGGCCCGTGTTTGACATAATTTCAAAACCTACTGAAGGTTATACACTGGGTTATAATGTCAGCTAATTTGGCAACAAATAATCACTTGTTCATTATCTATAATTCTGTGAAGCTGTTATTGTTTTTATGTAATTTGTTTTTTTGAATTACTCACAGATTTATGATTTTGCCAATTTTGAGTGGTTGTAATGCCTGATCATGTGCCCTGGTTTACAGTGTTTAGTTAAGTTTATTAAACATTCTTAAAATAGAAATGAAATGCCGTCGATGCGTTTGTTTATAGTTTTGCTTTAATATTCTTAGTTTTGAATATATCTTCCAGTTTATTTGTTTGTTTCCGGTTGACGTCAAAATGCCAGCATGGAATTGAATAAAAATTTCAAAATTTTTTTTTTGAAATGCGTGATGCAATGAAAATAATATTTGGTTTTTCCACAGATGGTGTACACTTTTTCCAAACAGGATAAATTTTTATAACTCTTGAAACTTTGTGTGGGCTTTGAGTTGACATGAAGAGCTGTCATTGTAATCCATGAATAAAAATACCAGGAACACCTGAGTTTGAGGCAATAAAACTTATTTAATAAGTATTGCAGATAAGTGCCTCTCAATTAGCTCAATTATGCAATTAGATCCGCATACGATGTTATTAATTATCGTGTCTTGGGATTGAGGTCGTGCTATAACACTTGTCGTGTGTAAAGAATTTGACTTGCCGTTTCTATTGTTGCTAATAAAGTCAACATTAAATCAGATTGAATTTGACTATGGACTGTTCCTTAAATTTTAATACCCATGTATATTTATATAGAAAACTTGAATCCTTTTTCTTTAGCAACAACAAAAACTAGTATGCAGTATTGGACAAAAAAAAATCGACAGTATGTAGTGATAAAAAAAAATCAATGCATGATCACGCTGTTGCTATTGCTATTGCTCAGTCCTAATAAATATCATGTCGAATCCATTCTCGCAAATTCCATAAATGAAACGCAACACAATGATATCTTACTGTCATAGATTTTCAAATGTATCTGGTTCGATCCAGATATGACAAAAAAAAAAAAAAATAATTTCTTGAATAATATTTGCAGTGCATGTGTATAAAACTCGTAGATAGAGATAGATCCAAGTGGCATTTAAAACAAGTGATAGCAACAAGTATATTCGCAAAACATGTGTTTGTTTGTCGAATAATAATGCTTGAAGATAAATTGCATCACATTGTGTTTTACAAAAATTCTGAAAAATGACTATGTATTTGTTTTCAAAAAGGGGGCAGTATGATTTTGATGAATCTTTTCAATTTCGAGTTCATTTATCAACCTGTGTAAGACTTAAATATATTCGTTTACCTTCTGATTCATACGAGTATTTATCATATTCAAACTGTCTGTAGAGTTATAACCTGTAATACTTATTGTCCTTTAGCTACAATTATAGAATCTATGCCATCTCAATATGAAAAATAAACGCTGCGTTGTTAATTGCTAATAATCAATTCATTCACACTATCTATTGGATGTTAGGGAATAAAAATGAAACTTGGTTAGCAAATCATAAGAAGTTTTTGTTTGTATTCTTTTGCCTTATCCACGAAATCCATTTGAATATATTAACAGAGTTTGTAAATATTTACCAGCTCAATTTATATCAATCACGTGGGCTATGTTTGAATATTAATATTTTTAGTACAGAAGTGGTGTATTTAAGTGAACAATGTGGTAAATTAAAGCACATGCTTCTTACGTTAATCTCACAATAGAAATGTGGTTAAGAAGCTGACAAGACCACGTGTGAGATTACCAGAGGTTTGTAAATATGTACTCGTGATAATTCATGACTTAAATTTGAAGTCTTTCGGAGATAAAAACCTCAATTCATCTTTGTCAGAGGAGTGTTTTATTTTTAAATAATACAGGAAGTGTTTCATATTGTTTGTATAGCATACCGTGTCGTAGTAGACTGATGTACTTACCTTTTGTATTTGCACTCATTTCAAGGGTGGCATTGGTAAAATTTTGGAACAATTTTTTGTTGAATGTCTTCGTTCAAGAAGGACTTGTGTACATGCATAGGTTTGTTTGTAAGTTTCAAGCTATTAACTACGCGATCATTCGCGATCATTTGTCTTCCTTTTCTTCTAGGTGTTATAAATCAAACAAAAAAGAAAACCTTTTGCACGTGTCTTTGTATAGTTTAAGTTCTGTTTATCAAGTCGCTACTGTACACAAACATGATCTAACTATATATTTATCACATGAGAGTGAGTGAACTTTTCGAAAAGTAAAAACGAAAATAAAAAACAAAATTTAGGCATATACTATAGGAAAACAGCTTCAGGTGGGCTGATGCAGAAACAGGTATTTCTTAGGTTTTTGCTTTGCTGTGTTCCAGTGATGGTTGTTATCGTCGTAGTAATTGTTTAATTAAGAACCATAAACAATTTTTTTTTTTACTACATATGTATTTTATTTCTGAGAGGTGGTTGTTTATATGCGAACCCGTGCCGTTTTCACAATGTTGGTGAATAACCAAAAAAAAGTACATATACATATGTATATTATACTAAAACGGGGCTTGTCAAAAAATATTTTATTGTGGGTCACCGTCTAAAATTACCTACACAAACAGCTAATACTTGATGTAGAACAAATAATCGCGAGTATAATTTATTTATTTTTAATTTGTCTGCCTCTATTTTATTTGCAGTTGATTATCAATGAATAAAGCCATAAAGATGGGGCAACAACTTCTTGGTTCTCATTATGTTTTTATTTTCTGGGAAAAAAATTGTAGAAATATTGTATCTTGCTGTTTGTATCCACTTGTTCAGTTAACAGCCCTTCTTTAACCAATTCGTCTTTTGTTTGTCGTATCTTATGCTTGTAGTTTCTTCTCTTTTGGTTATAACTTACCCTGTCGTTCATCCGGTTATTGTTTCGCCGTAATAACCATTGAGTGTTTCCAGTTTTATTTGTTTATATTTGATAATTATGCCCTATACCATTTGCTAATACGAAATCCCGCAGCACCTGTGCTTGCAAACAAAAAGAACAAATTAAAATAAAACCCCCTTTTCGCCTATTAAACTGTACACTATGTATATATGTACATATGTCAATGAATGTCAAGTATTATGATTGGATATTCCTCTTCACACGTTCTAGAAGCAATAATTCTAATTAGCTAGCTTCATGGTTTCATACATACCTTTCGTGCGTCTACAGTATAATTGGCAATGGAAATACACACTATGAAAAATTAATTTAATTGATTTATTTGCCAAAGGGCCTGTGTAAACAAATTGAAATATCCCACGCCACAATGTAACTCCTTCGGTCATTCTCTTCTTTCCCGTCATTTTTACAATGGAATTATGCCTAAGCTAATTATTTAAAGTAACTCCGAAATAATAGCACAAATATAAAATATGGCAGACAATTAATACTAACGATGCGACATTTGGTGGTGAGTCGACATTAGTTACTACGTCGCCGCTATGGGAAGACAACACTTGTAGTCGCACCCGTTTATATTCGTATTGTCTTATTCACAGTTTATGGCGTACATGATAATTAGCAGAAGCAGAAAAAAAAATCCATAAAACATAAAGGAATATGTGAGCTCATTGTTGACTAGCCACTGCACCCCAAAAATAGACCCTATAACTGGCACACTGGACAATGGGGCCATAAAAAGAATTAAACAACAATCGGATTATTGAACCCCCACGAGTCGAGTCACTGAATCCGCTCAGCCATATAACAAGAAACAATGAGACAAGCATCGCAGCGCAGTCTTATTCATTCAAGACGGAAACGATAAGGGATGCAGAAGATAAAAGCACAATGCACAATACATAACTTGGTTTCAATTACTCGACGAAGTTATCACACGATGAGCATTCCTTCTGGATAGTATTTTTTCTTACACGCCACGGTTTTTTTTGTCTCCTCTTTTTTAGCCGTCTCTTTCTGGAATTCGTATCTGTGAGACATTTGTGTGGATGAGTCTTCCGGTGTGGCAGAGCCATTGACTTCTCCATCGCTTCGCAAAATAACAATAACAGAAAAATTACAGAAACTAAAAATAGCACCAACCAGAGGGTGAAGGAAAGCAGGAGACGCAGAAAAGTTGTGCGATGTTTGAAAAAAAAAAAAAAATAAAAGACTTTGAGTCGGATATCCACAGCACGTCGCAAATATGTATTACAAAACAATATCCAAAAAAAAAAATAGAAAAATCTGCGACATAAGAATGTGGGTGTAATGAAAAAGTTTACATGTTGGTGTAATAACTTTGGAGACAAACAAAAGGGGGCAACGATTTAGTCTAAATGCTTCCAATGATTGGGCTACTGTAATTCTTTTACACCCCAATATTGGCCTAAAAGCTAGTCCTCCACGGCAGCCTTTGTTTCCGATTGGTGGACGTTGAAAACGCAAGAAACTGTCCTGAAAATATTACCGATTTTCGATCCGCACCGTAGTAGAACGTCTTTTAAGCGTTTGCCCTAATGCGCCCAATGGCACACTTGATACCTACTCGCATACGTATTTTACTCGCTTTAAAACTTTACGACGTACTACGTATGTATGTATTGCACAATGACCAATTTGGTAATCTACGCATCTCTAAAGAACAATCAGCAAATACCTTCCGTAAACGTATAAGGAATAAAGAAGTCACAATCTGAACGGACAATACCCGTTTACAGAGCTTAAGCACAAAATTACTCAATTAATTGCGCACTATAAAAGTGTCTTCTTAAGTTTATTATTCCAGACATGTGTGGCGGTATGCTTATTAAAATTGAATTCCATTTATTTGCGGTACGGTTTTGTGGCATTTTAAGTGATTTGTATGGTTTCAGATAAATTGAGAACAAAAACGGAGCAAAAGATTATCACAAACTGGACAAATGGCATTCGTATTTAGACATTGGTCTCAGCTGGCAAACTTTCAAATTGGGATTGCGAAAATAAATATAAGAATTAAAGGCAATTTTCTGTCTTTAGTGGGCGATAGATAAGCATGTGCATTGTCGATGATATTCGGGGCGTTGCACTCGATTCAATTTTGAGCTAAAATTAGCACTGAATTCATCGAACAATTATGTATGTTACTACATACATTTTATGATACGTTTCGTTGGGAACATAATATAAAGCCTAGTTTGTCTATTTTACGTATAAAAAATACAAAACACGTACGGACTAGTGACCCGGATTGCCTACTGATTGGTGAATTATCATATAATCAGACTCTACATTTGTAAAACGTCAAGTCTATAAATATCTAAATGCGGCAGCAGTTTAGCCAGTTTATATATGTATATAAGCTGAACTTAAACCAACGACCGATTTGCGTAGATACGGCACAAACAACAGTCATTCCAATTTAACCTTCACGTAGGCAATCAAGTTTTGGATACAATTAAAAATAGAACAAGGTCGAACACCTTTAAAAGCAAACAATTGCACCCAAAATGCACTTTAAACCCTTCTCCAATGCTTAGCTCCAAAGTCAACCAAGCCAGATACAATGTTGAATCAATTTCAATTCACAACAAGTAATAAAAAGTCAATAATATTAAATCAAAAACAAAGAGCAACAACCAACCAAGTAGAGAGAGAAAAGTTCTCCATTCTAGAAATTAGCGCGTGCGATAGGGAATGAATTTATAATGCGACACTCTTGCCGAGATCTGTACCATTCTGCCAAAAACTGGTAAAGACCGCTTCATATCACAAAGAATTCTATTCTGAAACTTTGTTGTTCTATCATCCTCCTATGGTCGACAGCTAAAAGACTAACAACAGCAGTGTAGGAGTATATTCTGCTCGTTGCAGATTTACATAAAACGTTTCCGTTCTTGAGCCACTAATTGAATTAATGTATCTGGACTTCCTTCAAACCGTACAAACATCTGGGGAAGTGCATTAAGATTATAAGCGCGCACAGCTCTGGAATGGTGATTGCTTCTTGCAGATTTAAATTTAGATTCACTCTTGATGA
The DNA here is from genome assembly GCA_949716465.1 of Chalcosyrphus nemorum. Lineage (NCBI taxonomy): Eukaryota > Metazoa > Arthropoda > Insecta > Diptera > Syrphidae > Chalcosyrphus > Chalcosyrphus nemorum. Next base: position 807,065 of record OX454335.1, on the reverse strand, counting down.
GATACACACTCACACAGTGGTTTAATTCAAAATGCAACGATGATAGCTATGTTGAGATACATTCATATTTCACTTTCGATTTCAATAAGAAACAAGATCCCTTGAACCCAGTTTAACTTAGGTCATGTTCAAGCGCAAGACCGCAAATAAAAATTTATTGGTGATAACAATAGAAAGAGTATAATGATCGCAATCCGTTTGCCACCACGATATTGCAAATAAAAATAACGTGATGATACAGTAGGTTCGTTAAAAATTGACCCGTCGCTTTGCTATGATAATGATAAAAATAATCGTGGTCGGTTTTATTTACGAATTTGTCTATAAATTTGGTTTGGGTTCGTTTCGATAAGGAGGTTTCCAAGCCAGGTTGATTTATTTATACTGGCGGGTATCACGTGGTCTTTAAAAAACAATTTAGTCATAGTTAGGTCCAATGGTTGTAATATCTGTAAAATGAATAAATAAATGTCATTTAGCGATTAGATTTTCTGTCGTCTGTTGGAGATTTAGTTTTATTATTTTTTTTTATCGCAATGAAATCAATAAATAAGTGCAAGTTATATATGTATTTTACTTTTACTCAACAAACTATCAGGTCACTTGTGATTGATTGCATATTTGCTCGAGTTGAAAAGAAATCCTCTCGAATTGGGGTAAACTCTCACAGCTCCATCATGAAACCAGTATTTAGATCCTAAGCTTCAAAGCCTCTTGATATTTTTTAATTAAAAAATATTATGAAATAAAATATTTGACCACAGACAATCTTAAGTACATTGCCTCTACTTGAATGAGTATTTGCGGTTAGCAAATGTAAGGCGATGGTGAAACTAATGAATGAAGTACCCTTTGTTAACGATATCGTAATGCGAGTGAAATAAAAAGCAAATACTTGTCCGCTGGCATACGTAAATTTAGCGTATAGGACTTCAATCCAGATTAATATTTGTTTCTAGAAACGTCTTGCCACCAATTTTGTTATCAGATCTCCTTTGTCTGTCAACACTCCAATTAGTCATAGATTTTTATCTTTTTTTATTAATCGAATGTTGTCCTGTAGTTATCTCATCGAATTTATGACTGTTGAATTTATGGAAGTCATTGTAAATTGTAGAAATCTGTGAACTTCACTCCGATTCAAACTAGATTGAGATTGATAAAAATAAAACGAAGAATTTTATAAGAAAACGTTCTTAGTCACTAAGTTCAAATTATTTATGGCTTGAGACGAAATATTTATAGAACCCACTGAACAGGAAATGGAGTATGTTGACTCTGCTTTTGGTTTTTTGGTTTTATTGGGCAGCTACTGATTGTCGGTGGCACAGTATGATTCAGGGTGATAGGGCGAGGTGAAACAGGAGGAAAATTGTCTGGGAAGGATGTTATAGGAGGTTTAAGTCTTCCATCGTCGACGAATGTGTTAAAATATTCAAAACTGTTGTATGTGAACATGTTTTTGTAAAATTAATACAATCGACAACTTGATGGTCATACAAAATTCATCATAGTTTTACAAATATTAGTAATCAATTAGTTTCTTTTACATTCTACTGCCTTATTTTATAAAGTATTCTCCACAAGTAAATGCCTCGCCTCACTATTTCTAATTCACTCTTTTGAGAGTATATAATATAAAAATAGTCTCTTTAAACCTATTTCCATGCGCTCTCTTAAGTTTTTTTTTTGCTCAGAAACGATTGAGATGGAACAGCAAGCAGCTGCTTGAACTGTCATATTTTTATTTTATTTTACATGTGTTTTCGTTTGGAGTTGGTTGAGGTGCGCTTAGTTATTTCTTGTTTATTCAGTTTTTATTACTCTCCAGCAATGAATAATACGATTTTGATTGTAAAGAATGTGCCCGATCTTCCAGCGAATGTGGAGGAAATATTTGCTTTATATAATCCCACTTCGGTGAAGAGATTCGGCCGGCGTAGAGTTCTGTTAACATTTCCTGACCCTGGATATGCCAACTTTGTGCTGCATAAACTCCACCAAACGGAAATCGGTGGTAGGATTATTTCTGTGGAGTATCATCGAGTGGGAAAACAATTTAAAGCTGACGAAGAAAGTGGAGAGAAGACGCCAAATATACCAACATTTGTGAAGAAACTTTATTCGACGAGTGATGACCTGCAATTTGATCAACCGCCACCACCGTACCTTAGGTATGCGTATCCAAAGATAAACAAAGACATCTTGGACAGCATTTCCATAGCACTTTTGAGTAACTCGAGGTTTTATACACAAGTGCTGCATTTGATGAATCGCATGAACATTGATCCACCATTCGGACCAAGAAAGACTGATGTGCAGCCTACGGAATGTATAAATCGAGAAATCGGTGTACAAACTGACCCAGTTGCCTTTGCATCGGACACCGAATCAGAATGGGAATCAGATAGTGAAAAGAAAATTAAGCACAAACCGCCTAATAGAAAGAGAAAGGCTCTCCCGGATAAAGGGCAGTTGTTAAAGCGGAAGGCAAAACAAATGCTTCATGTAGCTTCTCAAATGAAGAACGATTCAAACCACCACCAGCGCGAAAACCTCTCGAACGTCTTTGAAATGAAGCAACTGGTTGAACAAAAGATTGCCGTAAATGTCGCCAAGATAAAGCTTCCCGAGGTTGTACCAGAAAAAGTTGAAGAACCCACCTCTTCCGTGGAAACTTACATGCTTCCAAGTGATTTAAAAACCAATAGAATCCCAGAAAACCAATTGGCAGAGCTGCCCGTCTTCAAAAATTACAACAAAGGCATGCAGAGCAATAAACTTTACATCAAGAACCTTCACAAGGACGTGACAGATAGTGACCTCCTAAGTATCTATGAGAGGTTTGCTTCCCCACTGGAAGTTAAAGTGATGCAACAAGGTCGTATGAAGGGTCAGGCATTTGTTACATTCTCTAATGTAGTTGACAGTCAGTATGATATTGTGGAAAAGGCATTAAATGAGACAAATGGTTTTATTTTAAAGAACAAACCAATGGTTGTCTGTTTTGGAAAGAAATAGGCACGTTTATTTTTATTACCTTTCATAATTTGACTTGGTACTAAGCAATGAATAATTGGTTGTTGTTTTCTCTATTTCAGACAACTTGGTTTGCTTGAGACCATCTATGTAGATGCAGCTGGCACGCAACACTCATCAAGACGAAGTAAAATGCAAAAACTAGCCGTGCAACCGTATGATTATGTGATAGCTGTTGATTTTGAAGCCACCTGTTGGGAGAATATAGCACCACCAAAATGGCGCGAATCAGAGATTATAGGTAAGGATAACATAGCTTTATTTTATGAGTTATTAGGTTACGTAAGGTTGGGTTGTGAGGTCATCATAAAAACATTAGGTATTATATCCCGATCCCTAGGAGGAACCTAAATCCCCGAAAACAAAAACCAAACCCCCTCCCAAGCCAATAAGATCCGTGAACTGGTTCTATGAATCAACATCCTTAAGGTTATTAAAGAAATAGCTACTTAAGTACGTCAGTCTATTTCTAGCGTACAGTATGTGTATCTATCACCTCATTGCAGTATCTGCATGCATTTGTTTCTCATTTAGTTAGTTTCCTAGTTTGCTTCCTCAGGATTTATTATTATTTGATAATTTCCTCGGATATCCTACGGTCTAGCTTCGACTGAAAAGCCTGGACACTGTTCCAGATTTCACCTTCTATAGTTAGCCAGGTTGAAGATTCTGTTAAGAATAGTTTTAAGCAAAGTACATTGTAGCTTTAATATCACTTTTTGGCTAAATTCGGGACGCATTTATTTCCGCTTATATGTCAGAAATTTGACACGGTTCTATGGACATAATGCCTTGAGCATTAATCGATAATAGCTCAGATTTAGTGATTATACATTCTAACGCTTTGACCGAAGCTTGACTGCCCATATCCTTATTGTATATAGTATATCTTAGATAGATGGCCAGCGTTAGATAAACCGTAGCAGTTTGTTGTGTTGTTTGAAAAACGTTCGCAAGTAGTGTGTAATCTTAAGTGAGATTAAGCAGACAAGTTTTACTAATTTCATTCAATCATTTTCACCATTTCACATCACATTTGCGCAGCAGAAATAATCTCTATGTTCGTTCTTAATCCTACCAGAATTTCCTGCAATTCTAATCAACTTAAAAACTGGCAAAATAGAGGCTGAATTCCACAAATATATTATGCCAATCGAGTCACCAAAACTGAGTGCATTCTGCACAGATCTAACCGGAATCACACAGAAGACCGTCGACACAGGCATTCCCCTGCAAACTGCCCTAATGATGTTCCAAGAATGGCTACGCAAAGAGCTGCGTGCCCGCAACCTTCACCTGCCAAAAATGTCCAAGGACAATAAAATCGGAAATTGTGCATTTGTAACGTGGTCCGATTGGGACTTTGGCATATGCCTGGCAAAGGAGTGCCAACGAAAACGCTTAAAGAAGCCACCATTCTTCAATCAATGGATTGATCTTCGTGCAATATTCAGAGAGTGGTACAACTATAAACCGATAAATTTCAGTGATGCCCTCCTACACGTCGGTCTGGAATTCGAGGGCAGAGAACACTCGGGAATAGACGACGCGAAAAATCTCGCAACTTTAGCATGTAAGATGGTCAAAGACGGTGCCTCGTTGGCAATAACAAAAGACCTGACACCGTTTCAGTTAAATATGAATTTCTGAATGCAAAAGAAGTGTTAAGTAAAAAAAAAAAGAAAATAAGCAGAAGACTTAAGTTTTGGTTATTATTTTTTTTGTTTGTTAATTGTTTTACTTTTTATGCAAACTTTTTGTAACATTAATTTAAAAAGAAAAAAAATCAATTTAAAAATATTTTTTTAGGAATATAATGTAATTTATATAAATAAATGTATTTTAGTACTATGAGTATGTAAAATACACTAAAAACACTCACACATTTTTTTTTTTATTATATAAATTGTATTTTAAATCTACATTCTAAGAATAAGGTCACGCGTAACATACCGCCACACTCTTGATTCACATACACAACATTATTAAAAAGGAATTCGATTTGTTTTTTAATTTTACTTAAGTAATTTGTAGTATATAAAGCATAAGTGAACCAGTGAAACAGAACAAGATTGATGATTTAAAAACAAAATAAAAATATATTTATACAAACTTATAAAGTAATCAAAATTAAAGAAAAAAAAAAGAAATACGCATTTCCAATATTTTAGAGAAATGTAAATTTTTATACTCGCTTTTATACTTTTTTGTGAAATATACGAAAAATATTTGAAATATGATAAAAACGAACATAATGTCCTAACAAGAAAATCAATGTTTTGTTGTTTTTATTTTGAGAATTTCAGTGTGCTTGATAAAGTAAGGCATCTATCTCTTAATTAGCTTTGCAGGCCTTATAAAGATGAAGGCATTCCTGACCACAGAAAAAGCACAAACGAGCGATAAGTACTACTTTTTTCAATATTGTAAACCTGCATACTAGTCTATAAACTTTTATTTTAAATTTGCCAATATATTTGTAAATCCATTCTTCATCCTTTTATGCCAGGCTCACAACAAACAACTTAGACGAACAACCAACCTGGGCGGCCCTGATATGAGTATCGCTTTCGAGGTAATTCATTTTAATTATAATGTTTTAATCATTTAAACTTTTCTGTCCACAGCAAACTTACATTTCAAATACACACGTTTTGCTTATAGAAGTGAAGTTTATTTCACCCATAATCGCTTTGTTGTAAGCTGCAATCACTTTGAAGGAATTTCCATGCAGGTATTATGGTTTTTTTAAGATGATAAACTACTTTGTTTGAGGTAACTGCTGTCGCTTGTTCAAAACGTTTTTACAGAACTTGCTTGTTTTTTCCCCAGTGTTTTTCAACAAGTCGTCTACACAAAAACTCAATCTTGCAAGACAGACTTGCAGAAAGATCTAAGACAATGGGACTAATAATTTTTCTGCACCACAATCAGCTCTGCACTACAAATACGTTTCTTGTGTGAATAGTACATCAAGCACGGGGAATAAATCCTTTTTTTCCAAGGTAATTGACTTCAGTTTAAAAAAAAAATCATATTTAATATAAAACTTTTTATTACAGTTGTCTTCCCGAGACAGGAATGGAATATGCCTAAGTTCCCTGTTTACTTACTTCCGAGAAATCGTGGGAAATGACATTCAGATTGCAGATTTCTTTCAACATTCACCATGTACTAATCATCACCTTTGAAACCGAATGCTGAAGTCAACTAAATCAACGCTGTACACTGTTTTTCATCGAGCAGAAACCGAAGAAAGAAGCAGAAGAAAACAACAACGTTATAGTAACTTACAGTACCATTTTATTTTGCATTGCTTTTGTTGTTGCAATAAGAATCATGTATCATCCTATACTCACACTAACAATCTAATGAAAATAAAGCAAAAATACATTATTTAGCAGAAAAGTCGGTCTTTGTTTCATGTCTCTAGCTTGTCTAGATCCCGAGCCATCGCAAAAACTAGTCCCAGAACCGAAGATATTGGCTATGAAACATTCGCAAACCATAACCTACACCCTATGCCGGACACCACCCTGTGCCATAAATTATGTCTTACCTTATAAACATACTCCACTTTCTGACATAAATCATGGTCTTTGTTTCATGTCGCTAGCTGGTCTAGATCCCAAGCCATCTCCAAAAATCTGCTCGAGTTTTCATACAAAATTCTCCTAAACCACCAGGCCAACAGAAATTCCAGAAAAGCAGTAGGTACCTCTGCGTCTAGCGACGCCCTCTTTTGTCAAAAGCAAGCTTTCGCCATGACCTACAAGCTGAGCTTTGTTTCATGTCGCTAGCTGGTCTAGATCCCAAGCCATCGCCAAAAATCTGCTCGCGTTTTCATACAAAATTCTCCTAAACCACCAGGCCAACAGAAATTCCAGAAAAGCAGTAGGTACCTCTGCGTCTAGCGACGCCCTCTTTTGTCAAAAGCAAGCTTTCGCCATGACCTACAAGCTGAGCTTTGTTTCATGGCGCTAGCTTCACCGGAAGCCGAGATATCAACCAAAATGTCTTTGAAAATTTGAGTAAAACACCAGGCCAACAGAACTGGTAGCAGGTACCCCAACCATTCATTCTGGGAGCTTTCTGTGTACTGGTTTTGGCGTGGATTTGTTTTTGGAATAACTTTTCTGTCCCTCGATGGATTTTGATGATTGAGGTGTCATATGAAAGGGAATTTTCTTACGGATCTAATGGCATGGAATTGAAGAAAATCCAATATGGCGGATCCAAGATCGGGGTTGTCCATTTATGCGTGATTTTGTGTGCTTTATAGGATCTACATATGTCGATGGAATTCAAAAAAAGACATGTGGAATTAATCTACTCCCTTTGACTTAAGTTTTGGTGTTTGTTTCATGTCGATAATCCGCCTGGAACCAAAGATATCGTCTGCGCAAAGTCAGGTGAAACTAGGGTCTCCCTTGCTGTTTAAACGAACAAAATTCTGGGCTGGGTGTCATCCCCTGGTCTCTGATTCGGGCGTAGATTTGTTTTGGCAATAACTTTTTTGTCTCTGGACAGATTTTAATGATTCGAGTATCAAATTAAAGGAGATCTTCCAAAGAATCCTTTTGACTACGACTTATGGCAATACAAAATGGCGGATGCAATATGGCGGCCTTTCTATTCCTACCCCTTACACAAAAGAAGACGACCGCCATCTTGAATCTGCCATTTTTGATTGTCATAAGTCACACTTCCAACGATTCCTTGGGGCATGCCCTTTAATTTGATACCCCAATCATCAAAATCCATCCAGAGACAAAAAAGTTATTGCCAAAACAAATCCACGCGGAAATCAGTAACCAGCGAATGACACCCAGCCCAGAATTTTGTTCGTTTAAACAGCACGGGAGACCCTAGTTTCACCTGACCTTACACAGACGATATCATTGGTTGTAGATGGACTACCGGCATGAAACAAACACCAAAATTTAAGTCAAAGGGAGTAGTTCAATTGGACATGTCTTTTATTTTAAATCCATCGACATATGTATATCCTATAGAGACAGCAAATTTGGGCATTATTAAACGTCCGCCGTCTTGGATCCGCCATATTGGATTTTCTTCAATTCCATGCCATTCGATTCGTAACAAGATGCCCTTCAAAATGACACTTGATTCATGAAAATCGGTCCAGAAACAAAAAAGTTATTGCCAAAACAAATTGACCACAAGGATTGTGTCCAGGGGACTACCAGCTGAAAGGGGAAAAAAGTCGTCAGATGGCGCGGGATACCTACTGCTTTTCTGGGATTTCTGTCGGCCTGGTGTTTTACGAGAATTTTAACAAATTTCAGTGCGGGATTTCTCGGCTCGTAGACCACGTAGCGACATGAATCCAACACCAGTGTGTAGACATGAGGCCGAGGTTTGATCTTGGGTGGGTCATGAGTTGATACGTTGGAAAGGGGGGAGGGGGAGGGCTTAAATGTTGCGGGGACTTGTTGCATGTGAGTGGTTACTGATCTGACAATGCAGATTTGTTTTTTGAATAACTTTTTTATTTCTCAATCGATTTTCATGATTTAGGTGTCAAATTAAAGGGCATTTTCTTACCAGTCATATGGAATGGAATGGAATGCACAACATACCACAAATTTGTTTCTAGTATAGCTTTTGTTTTTGTTCATGGATTTGGTCAAATTACAGAGCATGCTCTGAAAAATAAAACAAAATAGCTTACCAAAAGATTTGTGAATGCCAACATGTCGGCGGACATCACTATTTTTGGCTGATTTGTGTTTGCTGTTACTTACCTACTTGTACTTATTTGAATTTGGGCTCAAAGGTCTCTAGACTGTGGCCTGGAGAAATGGGATTTCTGTTGAAATATGAAAACTTGAGCAGAGTTTTTGTGATGGCTCGGGATCTAGACAAGCTAGAGACATGAAACAAAGACCGACTTTTCTGCTAAGTAATGTATTTTTGCTTTATTTTCATTAGATTGTTAGTGTGAGTATAGGATGATACATGATTCTTATTGCAACAACAAAATCAATACAAAATAAAATGGTACTGTAAGTGTTGACGTTGGTGTTTTCTTCGGTTTCTGCTCGATGAAAAACAGTGTACAGCGTTGATTTAGTTGATTTCAGTATTCGATTTCAGATGGTGAATGTTGGAGGAAATCTGTAAAATAAGAGTAGAGCTGTTTTTGATATATGCTCGTTAGAAAACCGAAACAGGCTTACCTTTGGAAAGAGACATCCTAGTTCTGCTGAGGGCTGTGTGCTTAGTAGAAAAATGAATTAACTCGAAAGAGGTTGGTTGTTCATCCAAGTTGTTTGTTGCGTGCCTGCAATAAAAAGATGAAGAAAAAGAATGGATTAACAAAATATATTGGCAGATATATTGTATATTTCACAAAAAAAGTATAAAGGCGAGTATAAAAATTTACATTTGCATTAGGTATGCAACAAAACGAAGAAAAAAATACAAGAACATTTTAGATATACATAAATTTACACATACTCTTAGGCGCCGTGCATTTTTGTCAAAATTAAAGAGTATACGTTCGGGCGCAATGTGACGGGGTTTCACTGTAGTTGTCATCAACAATGGATATGAAGTTATTTTTGTATTCATACCTACATATTACTTCAAAACGAATCGGCAAAACAAGAAAACAAACCATAATCTCGGCGGGATGAAAAATTGAATCACCTAGTCCTTTTTATTATATTCCGCGTACCCATTCATTTGTCATGCATGGAAAAGAAATGCATCAGAATTTTTTCAGACAGTTAAACAGACATGGCAGTTGTACTGCCAACGAATTTTGAAATCATTATTTATCTTCTCTAGCATTCAAGAACTGCCAAAGATAGTAGAAAAGACATCATGTCACGTGCATATGAAAGGGGAATGGGATAGCTTGACAGCACTGAGCTCGAGATGAGTTGACTTAGTTTTATGCCCATTACTATACAAAAGGACGTTCAAGGCCAAAGGGTGAATAAATAAACCAGTTGACTTATGTGACTATGTTATTTTTCACAAAGAGGAGCACTATTTGTAGTAAGAACTTTGACTCAAATTACTTTTTAGGAAACGATAGACAGTTCAAATAAAACAGCTGGCAAACGATGTCGGATGTTACGTTAGAGCTATCTCGCAGTTTCAATCTAATCAATGGCATCAACCTCACCTATTATGAAGCCACTAGAGTTGCTCTCCAACAGCAGTGCGTTTCGATAATCAGAAAAAAGTTGGTCTCAATGCGAATGCAACCACTAGAAGTCGAGAGACATTTCCCATTTCATCAGCTGAAAGAGGAAATCTTGAGATTTAGCAGTGATACGGTCAATTCGTTATTTATTTGGATGTGAATGCCGTGTAAGTTTACAGAGAAAAAGTGTGTTATGTAAATAGACGAAGATAGCGAGATAGCGAAGAACTTGCGCCACTGAAAAAAGTTTATCTGTCTTTCAAGGTGAGTTTGTTAACCTTCCTGGAATCCTTTAATTTATTTAACATACAAATCCAAGTACATATCTAACATCGAAACATGTACAGTCTCAATCCTCAAGAATCTCAAATGCATTGAAATTTATTTTCATTTTAATGTTAGCTTCATGAATTTTATTGTTATTGTTATTATGTCATCGATGTGGAATTACGAAACAAGCGCCAATGCACTATTTACTCTCAAGCAAGAATGGATTCTATCTATTTGCATTGAGTGAGCATCGTGTGTAAAGAGCCCTTCTTTACTGCAGAATGCAATCAGCATGATTCTACTTAACGTTTTCACTGTATGGACCTTGCGATCAACGGAAGTGCAAATGTAAATTTGAGAGGGCGTTGATTATTCGCAACTCACAGCTGCGCGATGCGATGGAAATGCTGATTTTATTCGGAAACCGTGTGTAGGCTTAAAGGGCAATAAGAAATAACGATTGAATCACAAAGTGTTTCTTTGAAAACATAAATATTGGACATATTTTCAAACTCAAGTGCGTTCGGCGGCAGTCTCGAGGAAGCAATTTATGCAAACGATAGAATGTTTGATATGCGATTTTATTGAATAGATGTTTTGCGTTCGAAATCGACAGGGAAGTAACCAATTTTATATGGAGTTTGACTTGCGAAGAACTTCTCAAAAAGCTGCATACATACGTACACGAAGTACAGACATGCATTTTCAATTGTAATTTATGCGGGTCGCGGAGATATAATATGATGCGCAGATGAACCCTGCTTCCCTCTCAATCCTCCACCATTTAGTCTAAATCACCGGGAGGAGTCAGGAGCAACATTGTGATAACAAATTAGTACGGCCAACAAAAAAGTACAAACACTATTTTTAGATAAATAAACAAATTTTAATTTATACGCAAAAGTGTATTCCTCCAAGCGAACAAGTACTAACTTTGACACAAGAAATCCATGTGCCGAAATAGCTCAGTTGGGAGAGCGTTAGACTGAAGATCTAAAGGTCCCCGGTTCGATCCCGGGTTTCGGCAGTCAATTTTTTTTTTGTTTTTTGTCTCAAAAGGGAAAAATAAAACATAAGAAACAGTGATAAGAACTTTTGAATATTCTTATCAATGTAGTTTTGTGGAAATGCAAAAAAGCGTTTTGCCGAAACCCGGGATTGAACCGGGGACCTTTAGATCTTCAGTCTAACGCTCTCCCAACTGAGCTATTTCGGCAGGTGTAAGTTTTAGTCCAGGAGATAGGAACTTTCCATAGTGTGTGCGTGGAGTTTGTTTAATTTTAGTTTGTGGCATGCTTCTTGGTTAGGGTGTGTGCCTGGTAGGGGCGTTCTTTTCTGTTTGAGAAGTGCGATGGGACATAAGGCCGATAATTGGAATTTAAGCATCGCTCTCCCGATCCTTAAAAAAGGTGACATGCTAAATTGCGTCAATTATAGGAACATCAATCTTCAAAGCAACGCTTACGAGGTCTTATCTGCTGCAGTATGAGAGAGCTCTACCAAAGTCGGTAACGATCGTACGGACACCTTTTTTGTCAAAAAAGGATTTAGAAAAAGTGACGCACTTCAAAGTATTTTACGGAACTCACAAGTCAATGTAAAAGGGACAATATTTTAAAAGATTTTTAGAATTTCTCGCCTAGATAGACGGCATTGACTTAATTGGGAGAAGAGGACGTGTTGTCATATTGAAACAGAAGAAAATAGGTCTAAATGTGAACGGGGTTCTTTTAATAGAAAATTAATAATCAGCATCGAGAGGATGTCAGTTACAGCATAGAGATTGATCAGAACTATATCTGTCCAGGCACCAGAATCAAATGAAGAATCGATTTTTCTAAGCGCTGTTTCTTTGGCCTAAAAAGCAAGAAGGCAGTTAGAAAGTAAAGTCCTCTTGTCGTTATTATTTCCAAAAAAACGTTCCTTGAGTGATTTATGAACCCGGAGAATGAAGGTTAACACAAATGTAAGAATCGTAAGAGCCACTGAAATAGCTTAGAAGAGTGTGAATAAAGGAGAAGGTCAGGACATGCAAAACGGAGCGACTTCAATGCTCTGGCTCAAAGTAGGTACATTAATCGTCCATTACCGAGAGACTACGCAGTATAGGGCTTCACCTTAGGTGGTACAAAAAAGTAGAAAGGTATACCAACTAGCTTGGTGCGCTCAACTGTAGACAGATGGTTCATGATCTTGCCAGCTGTAGAGGCTTCGGACTTGGCCTCAATCGTATAAATTGACAAAGATACGAGTATGTTGAGCAGCCAACATTGAAATCGCGCTCAGGTGGTCTGTCATCTTGGGAGGAACATCTATGAATGGAATAGAGCTTAAGAGAGAAATTGGTCAAACATGTTCCAATTAAAAGGATTAAAATGAAATTGAAACTTTTCTTTGGGAATCATTGTTCGGCTGCTTATAGATTTCGGTTAACAATATATGTACACAAAAAGACAAAAAAAAAGTATATTTTGCCGAAACCCGGGATTGAACCGGGGACCTTTAGATCTTCAGTCTAACGCTCTCCCAACTGAGCTATTTCGGCAGATAAAAATCCTTCTTCTTGGCGGTGGTAGTTTCTTCAGTAACAATTCCCCATGTTGCAACCACCCAGGGGTATGAGATTCAGGTCGGGATACACTTAAAAGTATTTCTTAGCTAAGAAGTTTTCGAAAACTGATGATTGGCCTTCTGGATTGAGGAAAAGGAGGTTTTTTTTTTCATAGCTGCAATGTTTAGTATGAGAATTAGTATGACCAAGTCTCTCAATTTTCCCATTGCTCCTTCAAGTTTCTAGGGTTTTTAAGGATAGTTTTTCGGAGGTATCTAGCAATTAAGGAGAGCCGCCAGTTGCGTTATGTATCTCCATCTGTTTGCATGGTAAAAACCTTTCCCTGTTGGCTGCACGCTTCCTATTATTGTGTTGCATTCAAATATAGAAAGTTTAGTAACTCAATTATTATTAACATACTCTATCAATTAACATGAAAGCCACACTCCATATCGTGCAATAATCGATTAAAAAAGTATTCCACTCGATTGCACACCTTGTTTGTACAATTTTCTTCTTTCCGCTTGCGCCATCTTTAAATCGAGGTAAGTTTTTGGTCTGATTTACTGTTATACGTAATCACGTAATAAATTAATTATCAAAGTTACACCTCCACATGCTGTTGATTAACTTCTGCTTCAGTGTACACGCTTCTATAGCATTTGCAGCTCGGTTAAGGACCGGCTTTATACGAAATACCCTTTCATAACCCAAATGAGTTTCCAGTTCTCTTATGGGCTGTCGTTGGTTGAATGCTACTCTGCATTTAATTTGCTTTTCCTTATCTCTTACATGAGCTGCGCAAGTGCGCCGCGCCGCTGCGGCTGCTGCACTTATCAAAAGTAGCATCTTGTGCGGATTGCAAGTATCGCATCTGCATATGTGATGATGGGTAGGCGCGGGTAAACTTATATCTCTGACAAACAACAAACGGAAGACCACCAAAGCTAAAGGACTGTGTGATACTTGCGGAACGCATCTTTTCAGCTCTTGTCATTAATCAGGTGGAGATGGTATTCACTTATGGATGCTTTAGAATTTTAATGGCATTGCGTAGCCTTCAAGTGGATTGTGTTTGTTGACAGTTGCTGAATACTAGTATTGTTTACTATGAACTGGAGATTGCTTATGATAAATGCTGCTATAATTGGTAACTATTCCTTTGCTGAACCAAAGTCTAATGAATGCCAAGGAATCCGGTGGAACCAAAACCAACTAACAATAGTCTTGGCGATAATCATTTGTAATAGTTAGCTCTTCTGGTCGAAGGTGTCCTTGTTCTGTTTGTTGCACCAGCCAAGATGTTGCACTTCTTTAATGTGTTGGCTGTGTTCCTTTGGTGTGCATCATTTGTTAATGTCACGAGGTCTTTATCTGGATTCCTTTTATTAGCATCAAGTGTATGCGTCTTCTTGTTTAAAGTTAAAAGCATAACGCTGTTTGGAATCGTGTTAAACTCAATTGCAGAGGAGATGATCTTCCTTGTTCTAGGTTAGGTTAGGTTTTTGTTTTAAGAGAGCAAACAAATTTTAAGATTTTGAAGGTAGAACAAACAATAATTCTTTTGCACCTAATGTGTGACAATCTACATTCATTACAAGCGCATTGCGTTCCAAGACCTCAACCTTGATCCTTCATTTCAAATTGAAAATCAATTGGATTCGTATATTGGACAACAGTGGAGGTGACATAATTTTTTGCTTTATTGAACACTTCATTGATTGCTGAACCGGATGGGTTGGTACTTGGTACAATGGCAAAAACTATTGCGACGCAATATTACCCAACACGCCTTCTACTACTCATTGAACAGGTTGTCTTTGCGTTAAATTCGCCTTTTTATTGGTTTTGTTTGTTTACAAAAATAAATTAATTAATGAAGTACGACACACTCAAGGCGTCAACGCTGTCGCCGTGCATCAGGCTGACTTATGATTCATAGAGAAGTTTTGTTTTGGCGTCAATGCACTGCGGGGTGTATTTTAAGTGGCTATAAACAAATATTAGTTGTCATGGGGGGATTAAAGTAAATCGAGCAAATTAATGGGATAATTTTAGACACTTCTAAATGTTGGTGGTCTGATAATACTTTGTTCGACCATGACATATGCCATAACATCAGCTGGGTGTTAACCGAGTAATAAGAAACGCCCGGCTAAGAATATATTAGAGATTTAAAGTTTACAAATAAAATAAAGACTGGCAAAGTGTGCCAAGAACTAAGGACTGAGTCCTTGCTACTTGCCGCCAATATATTAATCAATATTAAACTCATGTGCAATGGCGATGAGGAAGATGAGTTGCGGGATCCTTGGGCCCATTGATGAGAGAACATCGCTTCACGGATCATAAAATATTTCATATGTGATGAAAATCACTGAAAAAGTACTGAAAAGTACTGAAAATGTAATGAAAAATGTTTAAAAAGCACTGAAGAGTACTAAGAAGTACTGAAAAGTACACAAAATTTACTGAAAAGTACTAAACAGTACTAAAAAGTAATGAAAAGTGATGGATAAGTACAGGTAAGTACTAAAAGCTGCTTAAAAGTACTGAAAATTACTGAAAAAGTACCGAAAAGTAATATAAATTACCGAAAATGTAATGAAAAATATTTAAAAAAGTACTGAAAAGTACAAAAAATGTACTGAAAAGTATTAAACAGTACTGAAGAGTAATGAAAAGTGCTGGAAAAGTACAGGTAAGTACTGAAAGCTGTTTAAAAGTACTGAAAATTACTGAAAAAGTTCTGAAAGGTATTGCAAATGTACTATGAAATACTGAAAAGATATTCTACTCGAGAAGAAGCAGCTCCAAAAATCAATGATGTCTTGGATAACATGATAACAATAATGTCTTGGAGATCTTTCTGATCATCCTAAGGCAAATAAATTGGTGCCTACGTTCTTTGAATCGGGGAGCATTGGTATGCGTCAAACGATAAACGCTTTAGGCCAACTCTTCTCTATTCTATTCGTTGCCTCCAAAGACGACCTTGAATGAGACTTTGCTAAATATCACACTATTCAGCTATTTGACTTCATACAAGATTCATTCATCAAACTGCTTAGTCAATGTACGTTGAACCGCCTTCGCAACAGTGTTTGCACCTTTTTTTGAGTGTTGTTTACATTTTTCTCATCCCCAAAGTACCTGTCAGTTGCATCAACTTTTAATTGAAAAATATTCAAAATTTCAACTCAATTAGAATGCCAAATTAATAATTTTCTAATCAAAGTCGCAATCACTCATCTGGAATCTCGTTTTGACCTCATTAAAACCACCGCAGAGCCGTTTATACACATTCATTCACGTATTGGCGGCGGCGCACGCTATATACTATATTTGAGTTGAGTATCTTGTTAGCTACCAGAAACCGAAGAAGAAGATTTCACTTTCATTTTTATTTCGGGGGAAGGTCATTCTGACAGAAGTGCACATCCCCACAACCATTGTGGATGCTGCAACCAGTTTTGAAAATATTTTTTCGCGATGTAAGGTAACCGGCCTTTCACTGTTTATTACCCATAACCGGCTCGAAGGCATGCTTCACAAACAGTGAAGATGTTTCTGCTCAAGTGCAGATGAGGATGACGACGATGATGAATTGTATAATTGCCGCACAAATTTGTTGCATCGATCGCAAAAAATCGAGGACACTTCCATATCCGGACATCGGTGATGTCAGTGGCCGCTGAAGATCACATATAGATGAGCATTAATTAGGAATGCAACTTAAGTGGAGAACTCTTAAAACTCTGACATCATCTAGATGACTGATGCATCGCTGACCACGCAGTCAGAGGTTGTGTCAGAAGGTCTAGTATATCAATCAGCAGATGTATCCTCTTTGGGAATCGATGTCATGCCACAAAAATGACTTCCCATTTGAAGTGTCAGCTTTGAGTTGCCGCTTTGACAATACCCGCGCGAGAATTTGTTTTCAACTTAAACACTTAGCGAACACAAACAGTGGCACAGTGTTACTATCCAAGTGGTTCGTAATAATTGTAATCTGCAAACAGGTTAAGGTGGTAAGAGGTACGCAGTGCCTGTCCTTAGGAATTTATTTTAGTGGTTTTGAACTACTTCAGAGCGAGTTCGGGAGTATAATTAAATATTTATGTAGCACACAAATGAACATGAGTGATAATTTTAGAGCAACAAATTGTTGAATCAGGTTTTCTTGATTTTTATGGCATCGTTATGTCATTCCTTCGACAGGTTTATGTTTTTTTATTCGCGACACTTTAATGACAGCAAAGATCAATTGGATACAAATGCCTAAAGAGCTAACGATACCTTCAATTGATAATTGAATTGAAAGTTGTTCCATGTTTTATTATAGATCCTTAAAGCAGAAAGTTGTAATTACAGATCAGACTAGGGAGTCAATATCAGAAGAGCAATTAGAAATGGACCATACTTTGTCAAGAAGTTTCCATGTGCCAGGTGTTTAAACCTCCTTTAATCTAGTGTCGCAAACAATAGACCAACTGTGATACAACAGCTTAAGAAATCTACTTAAAAGTTGAATGCATTACATCGAGACTGATTTCTCTTTTGACCAGTTAAGGCAACAGATGACATTAGTCATAGCTCAGATTGTCTCCATTTGAAAGGCTATTAGTAAAATCAGAGTTATATGTAAGTCCAACCACTATAAAGCAAAGTTTATCAGGGAAGAATGTACCAAGCATGAAGTGCAACAAAACTACATAATTTTACTCTTAAAACACATTTAAACTTCTAAACCCATGGAGAAAAGAAATTTTAGGGAATTGTGAAAAATTGTGTGCAGAAAACGTTAAAAGCTGGACATTTTTTGAATTTACTGTACAAATTATTATAACTTTAAAAATACCTTAGATCTTGAAGTGCCAAAGAGCAGTGATGAAGCGAACATTTTCCTCAGCTTAGATCTTCGGTTGAATACATTTTTACTGGAGACGAACTTCAACCTGTAATAAAAAAAAAGGGAATTTAATATATAAGCTTTTTTTGGTTAATTTAAAGACTAAGTAAAAAAGATAATAGATTGCATGTAGAAATCTACATAGCGCTGGTTGTTCGTCGTAATTGCCTGTCAAATTCGTTCTCAATTCTCAAAGAAGTGTGGACTGAAAGTCCAACATCCAGACCAAACAGTGACTTTCTCTGGATGTATTGCAATTCGGTGAATCTCATGTGGATTATTATCGTTCCCAATACGACGATTTGGCTTGTTGACGAGCCCATTCATCCAGAAATAAATTTCAAATGTTGCTCGAACAGAAGTCCTATTTTCATAAAACAATTTGATCATTTGCTGCTATAAACGTGCTTCACGTTGATTTGGCAAAACAGATTAAATAGAACACAGCTAAATTGACAGATGTAACCTCAACAATATGGTCGAAATCATCTCTCAAAGTTCGGAAATCTCTATTGGAAAACACATTATTTTGTTTAAAGAGGGCCGTTGTCATACTTCAAACAAAAAAGTGGCACTAAAAGAGTTTGAGTTTGATACCCCAGTATAAGATCTATTCTGTTAGCCCAATAGTTAACCAGAAACAAATTGAAAGGATACTTATTTTGAATTTGTCTACAACGTGAACGACATCATCATCTACATACAAACGTATCTTTGTACACTGTAAATCAACTATAATTTACAATCGGAACAATCCATGTAATGAATATGAAAAATTATCAAATCCAATTTTGTTTTTTTTTTCCAACCATGGGGCTTGGACTTGCCCGGGAAGCAATAGGTGTACCATGGATGGCTATAGAACCAACCAATGGCTGTGCTACTGATATCAAGTGTCACATCTATATGGTTGCCAATCCATCAACTCAGAGCAATTTTTTTGCATTTTTTTCTAACAACCAAGGTCTCCTTGAAAACATGTCCATTTCAAATTGTGATTTTAAGAAAGAAAAACAGAAAAAAACGAAAAAAGATCACACTAATGTGGGCTAATTGGGAAATCAAGTTTTCATGTTTATTTATTTAGTCGTGGTTTTACATTCTTCACTGCTTAACGAGCCTTGCTCACATCGAATTGTTTATAAGTTCTTTTTTTTTTTGTTTTTGTTTTTCTATCACTGATTTAGCTCTTTTGCAGACCGTAGTCATGGGTGTGGCGCACATGGAGGCATTTGGCTAAACGACTTCTTGAAATTTGACCAGAAGTTGTCTCGTTTAGCGATGTGTCGTGCTGAAATCTTGTTTTGTGAGTTTTATTCGCCGACCATGCACACTCGATCATTATAAGAAGTAACCACCAAGTTGGTAATTGTGAGCTACATAAACAGTTGGCTATGATTTACTCACGGTCTGCAAAAGAGTAGAGGTTCCCAATTCCAAGTGTTTTACATTTACTGAAGTTAATGGCTGAATTGATCAGGAATGTTGTAGAAAAAAATTAAGTAGATAAATATTAAATATAAGTCGTCCATATATGCACTGCGTCTCTATAGGACACCACTGGTGTTGAGAATTGCTTTATGACGTAAGATTTCCAGTGGAGACGCTAGTGGGCTCCTAATGGAATAGACGAAGATTGTGTTTGGTGGCGACAGTAAGGTTTTAGTCTCATAGTCTGAGATACCTCCCATAGATCATCTTAAAGCTCGTTGCCCAAAATGCCTAAGTAACGAGACACCATACCTAGTGCTGCCCCGTTTTTTCTGGCAAGGAACTGAACTAGAGCAGATTTCGAGAACACAGTGCCAGAGTATTCTTAGCTCAGTTTCTTAGGGTTTACAATTTCAAGCCAAGGAAAGAAAGGGGTACCTTCATCATCAACAGGAAGATCACAACCCTCCCACTTTACTGCATCCCTACTGCGCCGCCTGTGGGGTTTGCCGGCAACCACCTTCATGACAAACATTTTATTTCGAAACATATCTCCCTCGAGCACATTTTAGCTTGTTTTGATAGCAATCTTTCCAACAAAAAGTTCACCCGAAAACTCTAATCAAGATGACACCTCAAACTCGCAAAATTTACGAAATAAGCCATGAGCGGAGCGGAACAAAAGCTTTCAATTTGCAGATCTCAGCATAGTAAAGGGATCTTCAGCTAGCAAAACAAATGCATACACACATCTCAAGAGATACTAAATCACACTTCAAATGCTTGTTTAAGTAGCAAATAAACAAAACAAATTTGCACGTCTCATAAATAAGCATGCAGAGAGCTCAGCGGTGGTTCAGTCCTCAGCTTCAGTATTCACGTAATCACTAAATGGGAAGTGAAGTACATCTTTTGCAAAGCTATCTTTAGCGTTGGTGGTGTTGACATGAATTTGTCCCGACACGATTCTGACGACACCATCACTCTCTTGTCGCTGATCCAATGCTCCTTCTTTTGTATTATAGTTTGAAGTACAAACAACTTTTGTGTGATGTTCCTCAACTTGAGCGGTGTGTTGCTGCTATATGGCATCGAAGATGAACCAAACTTTGAGATTTTGTTTTACTTTCCCTCAATAAATTGCAGTGGAGCATCTGCTCCGAGGATGAGGAGGGAGTTAAAGGTGTCTTTGATTTAAGGCATGGATAAGCCATACATATTATTGATCTGGTATTCGATGCTGCACGGGTAAAAAAAGGAGTCTCGTGCATCCGTGAGTGGTATGCTAAGGCATAGAGTTACCACATGCCTAGTAGTAACGTATCGAGAAAGGAAATGTGATTGTTATTGATGTACTTGCGCAATGGGATTGTTTGGAATCAGACAGAAGGAAACGTAACATGTCATCGTGAATACATATCTGTGATATGGATTTTTATTTTAACGAACCATGTTTTGGGAATAGAAATTGGAGTTTTATCGTGCAACAGAAAGTTGATAGTGATCTATGTTTACAATCAACGGATTCATTGAGCTGTTTGTGGCATTCATATTGTTAGTGGATAGAGTGAACAAGTTTGAATGGGATGAACATTGATTTTACTCAAGCTTCAGAGAGAGAGAGAAACTCTCCCGATTATATATATATTATATACCGCTTTCTAGAACTAGGTAACCTCAATTACATTGTGCAATACCCATAAAAATAATGTAATATGGCACAACGCTTGTTTTTTGTATCTTTGAAGCTTCACCTGATTGACTACTGTGGAACTTTCTGTTTACAGAGTCGCGATTTTTTTTTGTTTTTTGAGCAGCACCTAGAGGGGAACTCGAAAGTAAGTCAAATTGAACGAGGATTACAGCATTACATCAATCAAAAAATTGAGACACCACCCGTTGCGTGAAATTAAGCAAAAAGCAATTGTTAAAGTCGATCTACATAATTGTGGCATACCAACTTATTGGCAATTTCTTTTATGCGATGGTCATTACTTGCACAAAAATTTTGAATAAATTAGTTTATTACCCTCCAGTGGAAACAATTTAATTGAGCGATTTTTATTGTTTGATCGGAATATAGACAGTATTTGGTTTAGCCAGAGGGTGTGAAGGCTAATCGCACAAATGATTGGTATTACTACTTTGCACGCGCTATTGTTTGGTTTGAGATACATTTCGATTATTGTGGAGGAGTGTTCTGTATTCTACATATTTATGTAGATAACACCACAGTCTATATCTTCTAAATTATGAAAGAAAGTGGGTAATATCTTTGAGACAACCGGGTGAGGTATATGTCCAAGAGGTATAAAGCTAGAGCAGCTTCTACCTGTGTTGAGAGCAATATCCAATGAGAATATCGTCATCTTATAGACACTTAGATTTGTTTGTCACAAGTTTTGAGATAGTCAAGAAAAGCCGCACAATACTCAAGGCATCATACCCGCTAAAAAGGTCAATTAATTGCTTCGGCGATATAGTTTAGGTTTGCTTTTTTAGTCTACTCTAAGCCCACATTCGATTCAGACTCATAAGTGACCAATCAGTGGGAACTAGAACCAAAAACAAACCTCGTTGTCCACTCCTACATTAGATACAGAATCATAAATGATTGCAAGTAAAATAAATAAACAACAACCTCCAGCGTCCATGGGTTCTTCGTCTAGAACACAGAAATGGTAAAATTATCTCTTCCCCCAATCTGCAGCATATTCATGGCCAAAGAAGAATCTCTGCGAGTGCTCTCCACCGCAAATGGAAACAGTTAATTAGGTTTATATTTATGGCAATCATTAAGTTAACGTCTAGCATGCTTCTTGCCATTTGCTTGCTCTTCATTTTCTAGGGCAGTAGCTTCTACACGGATAGCCCTCCTGAGATTGAGGTGGACACGAAAACGCACAATGTCATAAACAATTCGTTACATTTTGTCTAAACGAACACGAGAGATGCATCTTTTGCATTAGCCACAGCACCACTAGACACCAGCAGAGGTGTTGCGATGTACACTCTCAGCAAGGTCATCTCGGAGGTGTCTGGCCAAGAGAGCACTCGGGTTCTTGGCATGCTTTCGTCGTCGTATCGAATTGAGTGAGTTTGACACAGACCACGATGTCAGACACTGTGTGTGCATTGTCGGCTTTTAAATTGAGTGGTTGTACTGGCAGCAGCATCATTTGATGTTCGGAATCAGTACAAGTACTGGCAGTGGATACATGGCTCACACCAACAAACAAGTCAACAGATACGAGTACTTCGTGTGCTTATTAAATTGTTTTATAGACACCGCACTTGACAAAGAGTCAGAGAGTACCGTGCCGCCTTGTGATGTGTGTCCTCTTGTCAAATGGACATCGGAATTCGTTTCGCATTTTAATGGCACAAACAAATTTGGAATAACAAATGCATTGTGTATCTTACCCATGCGCTGAGTTGCATCGAAGACGAGCTTAAGTGGCAAAAGCATTCTACATGTAAAGTGGAAGATTTATGGGCGTTGTCATGGAAAACAATTGGCAGGCGATACGTAAATCAAAACTTTTCTGGCTGCGATTTCATGTAACATGATTCTGGGTAGAGAGAGGTGTTGACTTAACATCGGCCAGTGGACGTAATCCAAGATTGAACGTGGTATTATTATTTATTGTGCTGAGATTGTTTTATATGTACCCTTCAAGACACTTGTCGCCAGTCAGCCCGTATGCTTACATACGAAACGAATATGGAGGACTATAATTTACAAAAAATACAGAAAGGTTCAGTGAAAAGTGGCGCCAGGAAAATTTGAAGATGCAGGTCTTAACGGCTTGTTTGCAATAAATTTTGTAAGGGTTTGTATATAATAATAATTTTTATGTGGTTTCCTAGTTGGAGCAGGATATGTTAAATTGCATACATGGCTTTAGAAAAAGGCGAGCAAAACCAAGAGTCATCGGATTCAGTGGGAAATTGAGAGCACTCAATTGAAAAGCGTTAGAAAAAGACGTCATAGGAGACTAACACGAGTCCAAGTGACAGCTACGTCAGAAAATCACCCTGCTATTGAATGTCTGTACCACAGGGAGAGAGAGAGAGTGAGCGAGAGAGATAGAGAAAGAAAGAGAGTAGGGGACGAAAGGCGAAGTGATCACTTGCTCAAATGTGAACTCTCCTAAACATTTCATCGGTTCAAGATCACTCTTCTCTGGGTTCTGGGATACAACAACATTTAGGGAAATGATCAGCTAAGAAAAGTAGAGATCCGCTCTTGACAGATCACTTCCGGAAGGGGCTTATGTATTCTTGAGGGCTGTCAATGTCACTATCCCCGGGGATTTCCTTTTACAGGCTACTAACCTATGGTATCGATTGAGCAATTGTGTCATATCTAGGCACATTAAGCCCAACTACAACCGGTATAGAACACAAGGTGTAGATATGCTTTTAAGCTGCAAAGAAAAAACTCATACGTACGATGCCAGAGATCATTTACTATCACCCCCAATCAATATGTATCCTTCCACAAATTGATCTTTTCAAATTGGACAAAAGTGTGGATAATTTTAATAGAAAAGTATTAAATAAGTCACAACATTTACATCTTGCAAAGTATAACTAGCTATAGAAAGATCATCGAAGCCAGAGAACGTTGTCATTTCTCCATTTATCTTAATTAATGGTGAAGGTGCAGGATAATAAATGAAAGCAAGTAACGAGCAAAAATTTATTAGAAATCAACACCAGATACCAATCAGAGAAAAGAAACCCAACCTGATCGACAAATTGCATTCAATATGCCCTAAAAGAAGTGTTTAAAAAGAGCTTTCCACTTCAAATGAACTTTTGTTTGCTACAAAAATATTAAGAGAGTATTTTTTCGAGCTTTTATTGATCAAAAGAGTACAATACCACCATCTCGCGTTACGTTACGTTGCCGATTGCATACGATTACCGCAAAATTAAAGAAATATTCCAAGGCAAGTCAGATACAAGATACTCGTACACAAGCAACAACAAAATACTTGTTCGGCTTACAGGTCTGCAGGTAATGGTGAACAAGAGCGCGGCGCGCAGTGGTTTTAGCACCTGAATACTGTGGGTACAATCCGACTGTGGTGGCTCACAGAAACTCCAACCACGATACCTTGATTCAGTTTGGTTCCAACAGCGATTACGGCTAGAGATACTCTTTTAGACTTTCTCAATCCGTGTATGTAGTGTGTGAAGTTTTTTTTTTTTTATTATTATTTTTCGTGGCGTATGCGAGCTCCATCCCCGGCACAAGAGAGTGTGTTTGTCTTGTTGTTTGTTGGTCATTTGCATGACCCGCATTTCATCGATTTCTTTGCCTTCTCCCCGTGTCTCTTCGATTAGAATTCATAATTTATTTCATTTTATTAGTACGGTGGCGCGGTACGCGTGATTAAAATTCACAATTAGATGTAAAACAGAAAAGAAAAACCAGCACTTAACCTAGCGAAATAAGAACACAACAACAAAGAGCAGCACACTTCTTCGTCTTGGCATCGAATTCAAGTGACCTTTTGAAATAGCTTAGTGATTTGGTTGATCGCAACCAGCACCACCATCCTCCTGCTTCTCCTTCCTCCGCTCACCATCCAGCAGCATCATAGTCATCTCTGTGAATTTTTATTCAAACTCAAGGTGCATACCTCTGCGGTTTGTTTGATAAGTGTTTGACGAATTTGTGAGTTTTATTTGTGCGATTTCGCAAAAAAAATCCACCAGTTGTTTGTGTACATACTCGTACGTATCTTTCATTATTATTTAATTTTTTTTTCTTGCAACTTCATGGTCAAAATAAATGTGAATACACATGCACAGGCAAATACAATTTCGAGTTGAAATAAAAATAAATATACGCGTGTGTTTATTTTCGTGTTAAATAATAATTAAAGAAAATATCTGAAAAAGGAAATTTTTTATTTAAAGTGTTGGCTATTATTATTTTTGGCAAGAAAATATAAAGAAGTGGCAAAAGAAGAAGAAAGAGAAAAAGTGTGCAAAAGATTATTGTCCTTTCGGCTGTGCAATTATGAAATGATTTAGAGTTTTTTCGTTGATCGCTTTTGCTTTTGGATTACATAATCGGAGAGGCGTACATTCTGGACAAAATGGGATTACCAATGATTGTCTCGAGGAGTTTTGTACTCTGGATTCTATTGGGATTCGTTAAATGCCAAGGTAAGTTGGTGTTGTGGTGGAAAAAACCCCAAACAGAAATATGTGATTTCGCTGGTCAATCAACCTGACGAAAATTTTAAGTTATAAGTTGTGACTAATAGAGCAGGTTTGGTTTCCTTTTTCGAACTAAAGAAGCTACTTCGTGGGTTTTTATATGAAGCTTGCAGTCTAAAAACCTTCTTCTTCCTAAGATTGGGTAATGCAAGGGTTTGTTACGTTTAAATGCGTTTTTGCTGGTTAGTCTTACTAGACTTAAGCCAATTCTGCCCCTTTTGAAGTCTTAAACAAACTTTATTGCAATTGAGCCTGTCCATTGAACTTGATTTTATTGATTTTTAGGCCTACGTGCTTTGAATTCTAAAAGTAAAATTTGCCATTAAAATAAACATACAGAAATCATTCTTTTACTTAATAAATCATCATCATCACATAATTAACTGCAAAAATAAAAGATGTACTCAAATGACATCAGTGCTATCCACCTACCACTGGTTTGTTGTTTTTTTTCTGAACAAATTGTGTAAACGTGGATTAATTTTATAACTTACGCCAACGTAACTTGTTTGTCGAAGAAAATCGAAAATCAGGTTGTCAATTTGTTTGTTATGGCAAGCAACCGTTCGCCAAATAAGTTAATTACACAGCCAATCCGGCACCTGGTTACCGATTTTGGCTTTTGATTATCATCAAAACGTATGGTGGTATATCATAGCTATATAGTTTTCTCAGGCTGTAATTATTTTTGGTGCAGACTATCCTTCATGTTTGTATTACTGGACCCATGAAAACTTCTACAGCCTGAGCCATAGAGGAAATTTTGGAACCCATCCTTTTGTACCTTGTGGTTGAAGACTACGTAAATAGAGCCGCTATGTAGAAAGAAGTGCATTAGAGCCAGAAAGTTTTAATTGCTTAGTAAAAGACTTCTTCTAGCAATCAGTAGGGAGGATTTCCTATTGAATCTCAGAAACAAAAAGAACGGAAAAAAAGGTTAAAGCCTTATCGACTACATGATAACAACTTGCACAGTTGGATCAAGAACTGGGAAAAAATTGCGGAAATATTCCAGACAATATGTGAAAGCACCAGCTGTTTCAGACCAAAATATAGCCATAGACATACATGACTATGCGTCCCAATCAATGTTGATATAAACTACAGAGATGGTGATATGGCAAGAATGTCAAACAGTCAAGCATCTAACAAGGAACTTGACACATAAATTTGTGTAGAAATGCCTACCCAAGCCTTAATAATGTAGCCCCCTATTGCATGCAGTGTCATGTCGGCATGGGAAGTAATGAAGCAGCGGAAAAGTGGCAGAAAAACCATTTATAGATCCTAAACCATTTTGCGGAAAAAAAAGGGAACTAAATCCTTATTCAGAAACCTATAGATAAACACTCAAGGTAAGGCAAGTGGAAAAACTTCTAAGCAACTATAACCGACAAAGTTTGGACACAACTGTATCTCTAAAGAATAGCTTTATCAGAATACGGGCCATGAATCTATAGGCACAACCATACGACAACAAAAGTGGCTGTCACACTCTCCGAAAGGGTGACAGATCTATAGTTAACTAAGCGATGCTATGGAACCCGCTTACCCAGGATGGCAGGATACGCGACGGTCCTAGGAGTACGTAACGAAGAACAGTGGAGAAGAAAGCACAAAAACTGGGAAAGAGTTGGGGAGAGCTGAGATACATTTCCAGAAATCCCACACGATGGTGCGTAGGCATTGTAGAGCCCCTAAGAACTACAAGGAGATACAGGACATAAGTAAAGTCTTGACACATGCATCAATCTAAATAAAAATAGGGAATCTGGAGAGGGTGCAATAAAGGTGGTCTTATCTCGCTGAAACTAGGGAGAGTACAAGACTCTCAACTATAATTCTGGTCGAAATGTAGTCCGAGGAGAACTCTATGAGGGTGCAAACCTCTACAGATTAAGCGACAGTAACCTTCAAGTCCGACATCTCTACCAAGACCATCTGAAACGTCAAATCTATGAAACCATAAATTTGTGTAACTCCTCGTACATTGCACGTAATATATATAGATGAAGTCTTTCTCTTTGCGTTAATTTCACAAACTAAAAATGTCTTTCGTTACGCTCTCTTCTTTCTTCCATTCATTGCGTTAGTACAAGTACTTATTGTCTGGTGATAGGTACGCCATCATTATCAAAAGAAAATTCAATCAGTTGAGTTTTCATATTTTCACTCAATCAATAAGATACATGATTTTGTGTTCAACTAACTACCAACGCAGTAGCAGTTGCGAGCACTCAATAAATCCCATTTGACACACTTCACGTTTGATCGTTCGTAAAAGAAAACAAAACAATAAGCAGTTTATTTTTTCTTTTTTGCACTCTTCTTTACCTTTTTTTCTATTTTAATTGATTATATGAATATATAAGAAAAATCGTCGTGATGATCACCATTCATTTTCACAACAATTGACAGTTTACCGTGAACATTATCAGTTACCCACCAATTTGTATGAAAATGTCAAAGTTTGAACTTTTGGTACCATGCTGCCATTGTGCGGGAACTCGTGATCAATAAATTTTGTATAAATTAGATAATGGATACATTTTTGTGTATATAGATACCAATTCTTTTTGGCTAACTTCCGCAATGTGGCTGAATGGAAATTGAAAAAGATGAGGCACATAAATCAGGTAGTCATTTAAAATAAATTACTTTTGAACAAGTTTTTAATAGAAAATGAAGATCTATTGCATCAGGGTCATCAGTTTTTGATTTATAGTTTATTTTTGGCAAAGATAAACAGGATTGTCGTATCAGTATTTTAATTAGATATTCACTGCTTCTCACGAAAAGTGAACCTAAAAAGTCAGCGTATGCAAACCATTATCTCTGGCTCATTAGTTTGCAATAAATGTCGAAGATATGCAGAAATATTAGCAGAAAAAAAGCCCGGTTGCAAAATTTCCTAATGACTTTTGCATGTTGTAATTATATAAAGTGCATATTGGATGGTGAAAGTTGCAGAATTTTTTGCCACTGGCTTAAGATACATAGAAAAAGAATTGCAACAGATGCAAGCATATTAAAGAGCGTAATTTGTGCTAGGAGTGGGATTGTTGGTAAAAATGATGAATAATGTGTAATTTGTGGCCAATCGGTAATGACTCGAGTCAGAAGAGGCATATTGGGTGCCTAATTTCAGTTGTAGGACAACTTCTAAGCTTTTGGTTATAAGGAAGGACTTTCAAGGAAAATTGACTTTATATTTGCACCGAAGCTGCAGCATAAACAGTAAAGGCTGTCAGTATATGTCAGTATATGACAGTCTTTTAGCTTAACGTTGAAATGGTTCCACTTTCTACTGAGTATACTGATGAGCGTTCGAGGCATGGAGAGTATTGCAGTTAAAATGAAGAAGGAAGTGAGTGTTAGTCAATATTTCGTTCTGTCACTTTTGGTCAAAATAATGATGAAACCGAATAGGGAAAGGCAGAAGACGTTTTGACTCTATTATGTAAGCTACGATACTGTTCTCTGCTATAAGAGTTATTGCACTATTTTGTATCATATAGACCAACTTTGGGTGTATCTGACCAGATGTAAAGTTTTGGCAAATGTACGCCACATAAGTTGAAGCCAAATGAGAAGAGATAAAGTGGTTCAAACAGGTAGATATTTCGCAGCATCCGTTGCCATATCTCGCCAACATAAGTGTCAAATCCTCGCGAAGCCAAAAGTGATGGTCACACGTGCTGATGATCTATAACTTAGGTCGAGGGGCCTCATAAACTTCTTCTAACCTCTCGGTCGATCATATTTACATAACAGAGTTTTTTTTTTGTTTAGATTACCAATCAAACCCAATTTCAACATCAGAAATTGATTAACCCAGACGACCTTCTACCGTATTAAGCACACAGTGATACACGTTCCATTGAATCAAATCCTTATCAAATTCAAAGTCAATCTAGTAAGAAAAATATATATGAGAAACTACCAACCTAACAAATTAATTTTTCACACATCTTCATTTCGTTCCAAAAATAAATATATCTATCGACTGACTGACTGATGGCGAAGACCTGTTACATCCGCTTTAACACACGTGACCAGTCAAACAAAAGTATATATATTTCTTGTTGAATAACATCTCAATTCAATATGTTGCGTTTGGTTAGGAAAATTCAAAAGAACTGTCATCCGTAGAAAATAAGTCACAAACTAAAGCGAACTAAAGAAAGATGAATTATTTTGTCAGACGCTGGCATATTGGTACAAACGAAAATCCAAACAAACAATGAAATGAAGAGCGAAGGTATTTTTTATTTCTTTTCATTAAATTGCAATTAGTGGGGAGTTTTTTTTCCGAAGTAATTGATCTCATTAGTGGATGCAGATGGAAAGGTTTTTTTTGTTATAACATCTCTATCAATAGGGAGTAAAAATAGGTATACATATGTTGTGTAATATTACTAAGCAAATTGGAGAGTGACCAATGATTTCACCATCAATTGTCATGGGATTTAGGTTTGAGTTGTGAAAATAAAAATTTCGTTTGCGATTCGTGGTGAGCTAATACAAAACGTGCATTGCGCAAGGCGGGTAATTATATCCTAGACACAAAGTATTTTGAAAACACATCACATAAGATGGACGTGGGGTGGATAGCCTCCCATTTTTTTTCTAACTCGCCGTGGAGGAAATAGTAAGCTGCTTAGTTGCGGGTTAGACTCTGGGCTTTTTTGCTTGGCTTCTAGTGTAACAGTTGGCGCTGGCTATTCGTTCATAAGCTATATGTTTGACCTTTTTTCAAAAGTCTTAATGTTTATGACTTATTCCGCCGCAAAACCTAGCATAGGCACTAATCCCGTAATCTTTTACAATTCTCCTTGCGCAATTCACCCAATAGTGACGCTTCTTCGAAGCCTAAGAATCAATTTGTACATTTGTTGTTGCTTAAAGGACATTTTTTTTGGACCTCAATATGGAGGTTATTCTTAAAAAATGATAGCTAATTTAAACGCCTCAAACTCAAAGTAATAAATTTGTAAACTTTTTAGTTTATGTTCAACCAATCCCCCGTTTAGATTTATATGACTACCCTGTGTAGTTTCCCTCGAAATCTATTAATTTCAATTAGAAAAATATAATGAATAATTCAACAGAATTATAACTGACAATTAATAAATCCATTCGCTCAAATTTAAATTACATATCTATTCGGCGAGATTTTAGAAACGCCTTTTTGGAAATGTATCACACTAATCTGCATATGCAGATCCCCCCAAAACGTTTAATAATAATAATTCCATTAATAAAATAAACATAACAGAAGCAAATACTTTACACAACTCTCTCGACTTTCGAACAAATTGTCATCAATAATCGAAATATTTTCATAACTCGCACAAACAGAAAATAAATCGATCCACACCACTCATTATCATATCAAAACAAAAAATAATCAAAAGAAAACAATTAAAAAAAAAAAAAACGACCAGATTTTCATTTACCAACAACAACAAGTTTTCACTTTCCTATTTGTTTTTCTTCTCTCTTAGCCTATAAAACATGTGAAATCAATGAAAACAAACCTAATAGATGTAAACAAATATCAAATATATACTCGATGTGAGGTAATAATGAACTGTATCTACAAAGGAGAAAAAAAAAGTGAAACTCATTCATATTGAGGCGCACACATAGAGAGAGAGGAATTCCACTAGGAATGCTCCATTTTGCAACGTCACTCTGGATGAACCTCTGTACTCGTATCTCTAAAACGAAAGGGAAATGCGGAAAAAGAAACTCCATACGAAGTGCAGTTTAGTAGGCTTTTTAGACTTTGGTTTCACGACTTCACAGCAACAGGTGAAGTCCTCATGCATGTTACACATACCTTTCAGCAGAAAGATGTATGGATAAACTGCATACCGGAATTGAAGTAGTATCTTTCGGCACCAAAAAATATTATACCATGCGAAAAAAAGTAAAATGTAAAAGTATCTGTAGTTCTGCTTTGCTTGGTTGGTACATACATATGTATAGATATAAGCAACTTTAACCACAAAACAGGTGATAGTTTAATAGGAGCTATTAAACTGGTTTGACTGTTGTGTATGTTTAGTGAATACCATATTGCATGACCCACTTCCATATCTGAGCAGAGTAAAGGAAGTGAAAGACTTTCGCTTTTATTTTGTTTCATATATAAATTCGGGTGAACGAACAGTTTAGTCAAATTAGCAACTTTGCTGGTCAACTCCGAGGTTTTTAAATGAAAGTGAAACAATTTAATTATCTTAAAGATCATTTTCACGTAATTTTATATCAAGAAGTAGTTTGATTTAAAGTGCGTCACAAGCAAGTATCAGAAATGGTTTAAGTCACAGCTAGAGATAAATCTAGAAGCTTAAAGTGCCCTGACTACATATTCCTGATCTTGGAGCTTCTTCATACTTAGTTGGGACCCGCTAGGCACAGGACATGAACTGTGTTTGTATTGGAAGAGAGAAGAAAGCATAGGAGGTATTAGCATTTAATATTTATCTCGAGTGGTTGGTGTCCAAATTATGTGGAAATTTGTATGCTAATTTTCCATTCATTTGTAGTTCACAGTATTTGTTTCGCCTTTGCTATAAGTTTACATTTGAACGTCGATTATATTTTTAAAATTTATTTAATAAATAGAAATCTATTTAGCGCAACTGAGTCCCCAAAATCATGCTTTAAACACCAACCTTCTAAGCACATCTAAAATAATTTGTCAGATTTCCTAAGTAACAAGAAAACACGTCATGTTAACCATTAAATTAACTTGTTTACTAAATTTGTCGTGTGAATTTTTGCCCGCCTGTTGGTGATGTGTGTTCCGCAATTAAATGAAATGCACGGTCGCTGAATGTAAATCAGTCGAGGGCTTACATCACAATGAAATAGTGGATACAAATGTACTGTCGGTTTTTCTCTATAGTCCTCCGGTCGGTAGGTAAATTTGTACAGATTTTCGAATCGTCACAGTTTCCATGATGAATAAATGCACCCCAAGCACCCGCGCCATTGGCCTCGTGATGGTGACGAAAGAGTGACAAACTGGTGAAGCGAAAAAAAAGAGGGTGTAGGCTGCCTTAGTTTTCCACACCATAATTTAAAGTAGAATAACCGGTGTGCAGATTTCAAAATACATACAAATTCCCACCTACAAAGGCTTACTGCTGCTCTGGCTAAAGCAAGAAAACCGAAATCCAATGCACAACGGGCGACGCACGCGTACTCTGCCAACATTTTTCAGATGAATTTTCCCCCAACCTACTAAAAGCCAGGCTCGGCAGCACCACCAGTGCTGCAGCACGAGTTACGATTTTAAGTGATCTTATTTTTTACTTGGTATAGGTAGCCATAGCCACTAGTTGCTGTGTATTCAAACCATATTTTCTGCAATTCACATTATAGTGTGATTATGAAACTGTTTGGTAGTTGTTGTTGGTTTTTTTTTTTATTTTGGAAAAGTATATCAAGTTCTGCTGCTGTGATATAAGTCGGGCTTAAAACTGGATTGGGCTGTTGTTGTTTTTGTTTGTGTGCAAAGCCAAAGCCAAAGTAGAGTAAAAGTAAAAGTGATTAAGTGTCTGGTACTTCAACTGGAGTGTGCAGAGCCATGGAGACATGGATTAAATAGATAAATAAATAATAATAAATAAATTCTTCTAATGACAAATCACTTAAAATTAAGCCGGTACAAGTTTTCAACTAGCGAGAGACAGGATTAAGAGCACTTTCGTTTTGGATTTCGATTTTAGGCGTGATGTTTACAAAATGACCAATCGGATTGTGCCTGGCGAATGTGTGCGATTGATATTTTAAGCTTGCGGCTGAGATATATACTTTCAAAAGAAGCTAGAGAATGAAGTGGACTTGCCCCTAAAGTGAAATCCATTGTCCATTGGACGTTGATTTGATTTCAAGGAAAACAGGCCAATATGTTGCAAAAGTTTATAAAGAAATGAGGACATGTTTAGATAGGCATTGTGTTTGTGTTTAGCAGGATGACTACACAATATCGAGGAATTAGACAAGGCTGTTGAGCATAGTTGGAACTTTGGAGGAAGGTTTTGAAAGCATAAAAGAACATAGTACTCCTATTAAACATGAAATACGTTCGAATATAGAAGCATAGACTTCAAAACTTGAGATTCATTTTCACTGACGAGTATAACAAGTTGGTGATGTTATGTCCATCTCAACAAGACACATAATAGAGCGTTTGAACTTGTATTCATCCAGCCGCAACCGCTAATCATCTCCATCATCATCATTTATAATGAAACTCACATCTTCATTTCACCACCACGGCGAAAAAAGAGAAAAATACCAGATAATTGAAGTTGGTAAAGCTGGATATTTTGCACCTTGGCGGAATAGATGTTGATAAAATTTCACCAGCGCGGCAGATGGTTCATTGCTACTACTCGAGCACCCGTACTTCCAAAGAGGATACAATGCTTTCATCTACTTTCCTTTTTCTTTTTTTTTCTCTTTTCATCTAATTCATAAAAACAATGAAAATGTGAGAGATCTACCAAGTTGAATGCCACCCATCCGAAGGCGGGTAACCAGTATGTAAATACTCGTATTATCTATGCAAAAATTCAAAACCCATTATGAATTCATTGCAAACAAAAGATCAGACACAGACTTCCCTTTTCATCCATTTCAGCAGTGTCTGCGTGATGTTATGAAATACATTATAGAATTTGAAATCTTTTGTCATGGCCTCAGATATTTTATATCTTCATCATTCTATTGACGAGAAAGCATGTCTAATGGTGAATGGTTAACATTTCAATTTCACTTGTTTAGTCTTTAAACAAACTTGCGAATCATTTTCGCTCTTTCTTCTTCACCTACACCTTTCATTGTGTGACCAATACAGATGGTACAAGTCACTCGTGGCTGTTATCCAAATATTTACTCTTTTTTTTCTCAAAGTGAAGAACGAGCAATGAGTGTTTGAATTGGACTGTTGACTTTTATCGAAGAATAGTGGAAAAAAAGGCAGGCAAATGGCAATTTCTTTGGCTTGACCTGAATATACAGTTGGTAATTCGATGATTCCGACATTATTTGAAGATGCAATTTGTCGAAAATGAAGATGTGGATGGTAATTTTGCGAGGTTGCACAATTGTGAGGCAATAATGATTGGTTTAACCTGGTGATAGATAGAGAATCTGGAAATGTGATGTCCTTTAGTTAAGATGGGTTAAAAAAATAGTGCTTACATGGTGGAGGCGTTGTTAAAATGGTGCTTAAATAGTACTGCTTTCCATAGAACAATGCACAATTTCGTCTATTATCTAATTCCCTTCTTGAGTCGTTCTTTTTATCAGTAAATACAAATTTTGCGCAAGAATTAAGAGAAAAGTTCGCATGCCAACTCTTTTGTTCCACCAAAGTCTGGTTCCCTTGATAAAGCATTATCCAACCTTCTCTCCCCAAAAATCCAAATCTACTTCATGATACGCGTACAGGTGATAAATTACAGTCTCAGAAGAGATTGTACAAAGTCAAAAGTCATTCACGTTCGATCGAAAATTGCAATTGCGTGTATTGCATCTTTTTGCAATATCACTTAAGTAAAATACTTATCTCGAACTCAATCCTTAGAAACCATTTATCTCAAACTTAAACCAAATTGAAAGCCTTTTGCAGCTGCAAACACTTTGAACTCGCAAAGTATCTTGCAGCGAGTTAGGCAAATGCACGAGAAAGGTAACATATTCTACATAGTTACAAAACTACCATAAATCATTGCTATTTTTCATTATAGCTCATCCGAAAGTAGCAATATTGTTGGTTTTTGTTGTACGATAGTTACGAACCGAAAGGAAAAGCGTAAAAATCCACGTAAATTCACAAAGCACATCAACATCAACAACAACATCGCAGATAGCTGATGTCAGTCTCAATTCTTGTAGCGTGCAAATTGCATTTACCACATTGTTACCCATCGCGCGTGGTAGCTTGATACGGATATGCGAAGACTTTGCGTTATGGTGAAATGACTTTAGTGCTGCGGTAGCGGATCTTCTTAGTTAATAAGTAGGTACCTATGGTGGCCCGACGAAAAGTGGGAGGAGGGCGAGAGAAGCAACAACTTGAATGCGAACGCAGTCGAATGTGAAATCAATATTTAGCCTAATTTATTACAAATTTGAGTAACTTAACGCAATTGTGGCGTTAAGTTTGCATCTCTGTTTGAATGGATGGATGGCTAGGTGTGGTGTAATTTAGAGATTCCTTTTATACACGGAGATTTGTTTACTGGGTTAACATGTGATTGAGTAACAATAGCAAGGTAATTAGAGGATATATTGCAAAATCAAAAGCACATGCCATAGATTGATTTGCTGCTTACACAGATACTTGAACTCATGTTCTTTCTGCCATAACATAATCTCAAATTTGTATGCAAAATTATTAAAAACAACAACCACCCTGAACAAAGTGCAGTATTATTTCCTATCGACACGGCGCACGTCACTCCAAATCGATTGAAAGGAAAAACACCATTCGGCTAATCGAGTTATGAAAATGTTGACGGGCCGAAGGTCAACCAGTTGGAGTTGTAGCACGAGCTGCAGAGGCAAATAGTACAAGACACGCCTTTGTAGGTGGATTCTGTCCGTTTCTGTATAGTGTTTTTTCTTTCTCCCCTTTTATGAGCGAGCATTTTTTTAATTGGAGCAATTTAAATTCTTGCACTACAACCAACTGTATCTACCTACTTGGGACAAGCTACAAATACAAAGAGTGACATTGAAATTCTAGTATTTCAGGGTGTGTTTAGCGACCAAATCTGCGCAGCTACCGGACTGGGTGCCTTTCTCTTATTCAGGGTGACGTCGGTCGGTGTAGGTTCGAAATTCGGATCCGGATGTTGAATGAGTGAGTAAAAATGTAAGTTGGCAAATAATAAACCTATAAAAGGTTTTTCACATATTTAATAAAGAGCAACGGCGAGGCCTCGACAAACTAGTTTCTCCATTAAAGTGACGATAGCTAACATAATTGTGGTCTGAAGTCTCATTTATGGACTAAGTGGGCTGACGCACAACATACCGCCTGACTAGTTGGCATTATCTTTATAATTTGCAGTACTTAATGCGAACCGTAGGCTGAAGAAATTAAAATACGAGCAAGGTAGCACTTGAAAATTTTGAAAATATTTCGCTAACTACTCACATTTTGGCATAGTTTCACCCACGAAACATATACTTTGGGGTCACACCGTTTTATTGACCTACAGCGTTTTGTTTTGGAGCTCGAAACCATATCCGGATGGTTAAGTGGTCTTCCGAATACTATTTGGCTACGTATTGTTCGGCAGATCTCTAAGTGCGGAGTTCTTCAGCGGAAAAGTATTATATACACCGAAGGTCTTCTTCGCATTGTGTACGCGAATAGACAATTGTGCGCACGTGAGTTATGGTCGAAAACGTGTAGAAGCGATTGTTTTCACTTTGCTCGATTACCATCGTTGGTCAGTTTTTAGAACGGAAACTCTTTTAGGTTTGTGGAACGTGTTTATGATTCGCTATCGTTTTAGGTCAGGTTCGTCGGCAGCTATATTAAATTAATATTCAAGTGAAACCAGTGTGCTTTGAAAATGCAAATTTGAAAAGCTTGTTTTAATGGTATGTGAATGCATATTTTGGATGTTTAAAGATATCTTTTTTATGAATATTTAACAGCAGAGTGGTAGTGCGAATGATACGCGACTATAGGAGGTGTGAAGTTTTCTTAGAGTGGGTTCTGTAAGTCGAGCAAAAGAGCCTTATGCGTGGAGGGCGAATGGAGGAGAAGCAGGAGTGCGAATTGACATTTTGACATTGAGACATTGAGACATTGTCTCTCCACATCGAGCGAATCAACAAGAATGCTTCATCCAAGAGAATCTTCGAATCACAGGCCCAAAGGAGAAAGACTGAACGTTCGGTACAAAGACACAACTTGGTCTGATGCCAGGAAGCTTAGTCTTCAGAACTGGAAGCAAGGTTCTCGGGACTTCAAAGGGTGGAACACAGCCGTATCTCAGACAGAGCCCCTACAAAGGATGGGAGCCCTTTAAGTTACCTACTAGTAGAGCATTTACAAAACATGGTTATGAAGCTATTGTAATTAGAATCACACGGTAGCAAGTAGAGGCATGAACATAAGCACTGCTAGTGTTTTCAATATTGGCTAGTTTGTAACAAGGCTCCATGACAACACTGTTCTTTGAGATATCTAAGTTTCAAATTCTAAGCCACGGTTTGTCCTGACTCAATAAAGCCCAAATCAACTTCAGATGTAACTAAGTACTTTCCAGAATCGCGTATAAGCAAACAGTCGACATTTTTAAAGTGACATCGGTAAGATGATACAAATTTGGATTGCAATGTAATTCTTCCAAGTACTGCACTTCTTCGAAGCAAGCATTTAGCACTTAAGGAGGACAGTGCATTCATTCCCAGACGTTAATACCCATCAATCAATATTTACGTGTCAAAATCTCACAATAAATATTATCAGAGTAAATAAAAAAGAAAAATATTGTCCGAGTGACACAACACAAATGTTCCCACATCATTTGTCTTCATCTGAGAGAGAACATCCAACTGCAACAACCGAGGTTGCTAAATGTACAAATACATCAAATCATTTGCGTTGCGTAAAAAAACGCATTACTCATTTTTTCTTGCATAATCTTACGAGCATGTACGCGCTGTATATTTAACCAATTACAAGCTTTAATCAAACATTAGCATCTTCATCGTACATGTATCTGTTAGTGTATCTGATGGGTACCCCAGCATCCATCCAAGGAAAAAAGAAGCCATCTTTATGTTAAATTTATCGATTTCTTATGGTTGGTTGGTCGATTCAAAATATATCCTCCATCTGCCTGAAAGTCTTTGGCACGTGATACAAAAGGCTATAAATACCCCCATTTCGGGCACTAATCACAGTTATCGAACAGAGTATCGGAGCAAATTGTCAATACCCTAAGCGCAAACGTTTTTCTTGTATATCTACCACCTTTTTTGTTGTTTTTGTAATTCGAATGATGATGACGATGGTAATAATCATGAGGTGATGCATATTGAGATGGTTTGCGAGACTACTGCTCCCAGATATAAAGTATTACTTTATTTATCTCCATTTCAGATAGCTTAACCTTTGGCAATTGCAGTTGGTGTCATCCTCCGCGACTTGCATTGCAACAAGCTAGTATGTAGGGTTAGGTAATGATGGTTGCAATGAAAATATGTATACGAACGGCATTATGGGGGTGGTAAAGGAAGTTAAATATATTGATTTGATAACAATGCAACAATTTGGATAATGGAGAGGTTTAGCCATGGGCCAGGCGACACTTCAATTTGATACAATGTGAAAATTATGCAATTTTAAGAGGAGATGCAATGGATACAAGTAAACTCGTTTGCAAATGGCGTAATAAATCAAGTTTACTCTCTTCTATCTGAATAGCCGCTTCTAGTATGACCAGCAGATCAGCGGACTGGGTAATCTAATGGCTGTTTGTGGGAACCTTAGCGTGAATAGTGTGCTACAGACAAGAACTACACTTACTCAACAAGGCGACTAGGGCAATGTTCATTTGCTAACGTTTACATGGTAAAAAGGGGAGTCTGATGTAGAAGATGAGCTACTCGCTGTACTGGACTTAGGCTAATTGTCACTTATTCCTCTCTAATATAGTTGTAGCTAAATCGATTGCCTCGATCAGCCTGTATGGGCATCACTGTTCATTGAAAACATGACTGATGGCAGCATCAAGCTCTTTACTCAACTTCTCAGGGTTGTACCTCACATTGAGTGCTTTATAGATGCCATAAATGCTAGAACTTGTGCCTGAGAATTTTGTCAAAAGACTTTGAAATAAGGGTCTCTAAAAAGTGAATTATATCAGTACTGGCACAGTTCAGTTAACCCTCTGCCATTCTTTAATGCCTTCGGAAAGCTAATACCAGAATCTACGTCTATATCTGCTCGGAAAGTGGGTTAAACAGAAAGAATCACTCCCGCAGGTCAACACAAGGCCCTAAGTCAAGGAAAACAACAGATCTACTTGAGCTTAGCACGAAAGATTGGCGAGTTCAAACGGACTCTGTAAA
The DNA here is from genome assembly GCA_949716465.1 of Chalcosyrphus nemorum. NCBI lineage: Eukaryota > Metazoa > Arthropoda > Insecta > Diptera > Syrphidae > Chalcosyrphus > Chalcosyrphus nemorum. The sequence goes on along the minus strand of OX454335.1, from coordinate 767,315 downwards.
GTTAACAGAAAATGTTAATAAGAGAGACTGTATCATATGCCCCCTCAATCTGTATTCCAGAAATTCGCTGAGTAGTGCTTAACTTCACTCCTACATTTTGAGTAGAAAATATAGAAATAAATTTAAATAAAAGAAAATTAAGACAAAATTCTAATTAAGACTTTTCTTTTTTCTACTTTCAGGTAAGAAGAGTTTACTTGAATCTAAGCAGAGAATGCGATTCCATTGAGAAGGATGTTATGGTAATTAGTTAAACTCTTTTTTACTTATTAGTCACTACTATGTGCAATTGTACCACTGTACAATTAAAGGTCGAAGTCCCCACTTGAAAATCACGCTAGTTAGTTTCTCAATTTTACATGTGTGCCAAGCGATTTCCTAAAAGACCTTGAGAAAGGTGGACGACACGATCAGCCACACGCCTACTGTGGCATTTTAAAATTTCACGTGCAATCCACCGCCTAGCCCATATAATGATTGCCTATAACAATGTTACACTAACCGTCCCGGTCACATACCGACCGTCATCCTCATCACTAACAACTACCACCACCTTCAACAATTAGAGGTCCGAGAAACCTGTACTAAGCATACCATTTGATTTTCATTTTCTTTTTGTGATTGTCAAATAAATGACTATGACTATTATTAGATTCATTTTCCTTGCCCAGAGCGCAATGTATCTCCGTATCTATGAATTCAATTTTGTGGTACGCGGTCAGCACGTCAGCACGCTCTCTCTCTCTTGAAAGAGCTAGAGGGGAAAACTATAAAGGTGACTACGTTCGTTACCTACTAACCGCGCGCATGCTGAAAGTCTCTGTCCAAGAGACACCTCTTCTTCGGGCCAAAACAAGAAATCCGCAAGAAAGTTAATTGGAAATTGGTTTTATGATTCGTTTTCTTCTCTTCTGCCTTATTGCCGGCATTTGTTTGTTTGTGCTTGGACAGTCGATGTGTGTTTAGGGGAAACCGATGTGGACGTGTTGACATTCTTGTTTATTTTTTTTTTCCTGCGAGAGGGTATTCCGAAAACTGGTAGTTGTCAACTTTGCTTGCGAATCACGTTTGAAAATAAATTTTGACTTTTGAATTTTCTATAGAAGAATCCACTAATAAAGTCATACATACAAGTGGACGACAGTCTGAAGAGAAGGTGTCAAGTTTAAGTGTGACACTGTCAAGCAGACGGAATAGGAAACGTTGACTGGATACTGATTCTATTGGAAATTCTCCTTTCCTCCCAGAGACACTGATTCGTCGTCGACTGTCAGGTGGAGTATCTTAAGGAAGATAAATTTCATAATGAATCTCAACGCCCGATTGCACATGAAACACATGCTCGACTTGACCAGCCGCTGGCCATATTCAGAGAAAGTATTCCGCGCTGTTATATGGTTATTTATGATTACCACTTATTTTCCACTCAGTGAGTGAGTTCTCTTTCATTTCAGCGTTCACTCCCCATTTCTTTGGAGTACTCAACAGGGTCTTAAGTGGATATTGAAACCAAAGAAGGAGAACCCCGGAATAACAAAAAAACGTTAATAGACCATCATGAAGACTTATTGTTGAAAGTTATACAAAGTTTTTTTTGTTTTTTTTTTTTGTAAAATTTCAAGGTTGGCTAGTTATCCGGTTTGGATTTTTTCCTCTTCTGTTTCGGCTCATTTCAATGTTTAGAGTATCTACAGTGCGTCCAATTAATGTGGTCGTTAACCGTTCTTTTCTTGTTAAACACAATTGATTGAGCGAGTTTTTCCATTGGAACTGATATGCTTTCTATTATGCCCTACCATTTGATATGCTTTCTATTTTCAGCAACAAAAACAAAATTCCCGAAGAGGTTATCTAATGTTTAGTTATTTTGTTGATCGGTTCTTCAGGTGCAAATTATGATAATATTGATCGAAAAAAGAAAAATGAAATTAGCAAGTCTCTTGTGTAAACTTTAATCCGCGATGGCTGACTAATGGTTCTTTTTAAGACTAAGATGTTCGTAATAGAAACCGGACACGTTCGCGACGTTAAATATGTAAATGCAGAGAATCTTGGATACTTTTAGACTGAATGGGGGGAAAAAATTACTAGCCGATGGCATATTTTAGAATGTTTTGCTATTGAAATACAAATCTTTTGTATATTTTGGATTGATAGTGTTAATAAACCTGTTTCTCAGAAATTCATCATGCAAATGAGGTAATGAATTCTCTGAGCTATTTTAGATTTGATCTTGACTTAGTTAGAACAGTGTCATGTATTTGTGTTAAGTTAGTGTGAAGTCAATAATTCAGTCTACAACTTTCCAAGTCCTCAACGTGAGGTTGTGCGCTCAATCATGTGTAATTTTATCCTAACCCTTCGTTGTCTCCCGATAATAATGAGAAACCACAATTTTGAAGAAAGCACAATGAGGAAAAAAGGTCAAAAGGATTAGATACATAACTGTCTAATCTGAAGTTTACGCTCTATGTATAACACTGACGAAGTATGAAGTCAAAAATCAGAAAATGACAAGAAGAGTACCACAAGAGTCAGATCTGAGACCAATCTGTATAGATTGGAAATTGCCAACGTTGTGCGTGAATCATACTAGGAAATTTATAGTTATATAGTTATAGTGTATAGTAGGGTAAACCCCTTGCATTACTTCGCTTTGAGGCAAATTTTAGTTCGCCGACTAAGCAGGCTTTATCAAATTCTATTCCACAATTAGTTGTCACCTAAGACATTAGAAACTCTGTGTTCTCTCAACTGTTTGTCCAGCCATACATAATGGCGTTGGATCCCATTTTAGCTTTTGCTGATTTAGTCCTTATATTTCTCGATCGATCAACAAATAATCTATTTTAAATACATACAAGCCCATGACCAAAAGCAATGATCTTACAAAACATTCATTACACTTGCTGATCAAACCCACAGAAATGTATATGTGCCTGTAACCAGTTCTGTCTGTCTGCTCAAGGGCTTGCCAGCCTTTCACCACACAAGAAAAATACACGTTGATAGTTTTTAATAAGAAAATTAATTTGTGTAGCTCTTTTTGTGAACGCCAATCGAATACGATTTAAAACAAAAACAAAAGTCCAAAGGCACATTTTTGAGGTTTGAAGGAAATACCTTAATTGAATCTACACACCACATTTGAGCATTTGAGCACTGCCCAAGTAAAGCAACCAATGCTAAACCGCATGTGATTATAATTGAATTCGGTGTTCCAGGGTACACCTAACATGCAGTCGAACAAGATTTTCCTGACACACGCATTCCATGTTGCAAGAAGTAGTGGGCTGCGCTTGTGCCGCCGCCGCACCAATTTTCCTGGTTTAGGTTGCTCTATGCATTTACTCATTTGCACTTTATATAAATATCTGTATAGGTATAATTTTGTTGAAAATAACGATGAAATCTGCAAACAGGGTGTGTTAGAGCTGTTAGCAACTTTGCATCTCAGTTTTCATTTCGTATCTTTGACTAGAGAGAGAGATTCGTTATGCTAAATCGTTGAAATTCCATATGAAAAAGTTATAAGTGGGTGCCGCCGCCACTTGCTAATGTATTTTAATCAAAATTTATGATGAAAGTCAACAGACGACAATTATCTTAATTTGTCACGAGGAATTTTATAACTCCTTCCGGAGGTGCCATAAAAAAGTAGGGAAAACCCAAATGTGTGCGTCATATGTATGTATCTTTTTGAAGATTGAAATTGAAAGCGAATGAAATTTAATTAACAAATCTGAGCCTAGTAGAGCTGAAAAAGTGCTTTTTACTTTTCACCCAACAAAGAGGAAGAAATCAATTTCAGTTTCATATGAGTTCTTCATTCATTATGCATACCGATGCGAGATGAGACTGCTACCATTACAGAGTTCAATGTTAAGCCATTCGTTTCACTTTCTTTTCAGTAATTATCACGCATCTTTGGCTAAGAGGAAATCTCGGAAATTTTTCCACACCATTTCACTTAAGACGTGTGAAGATTATGTCTTATTTTGTACCTTTGATTTTTGAGGAATTTGAACCAGAATCACATCGAAGTATGACTTGAGTGGTTTCCTCTCTTTTTTTTTTTATAATAATATAATTAATTAATTGAGGAAGTTATTAGAAATATCCAAAGTTTTCACTCCATAAAAGGTATTGCTTAATGAAAGTGAGAAAGTTAGATACTATACTATAGTTCGTAATTGATGAAATTGTGTAATATTTGTACCTCCTCTTCCGGTGGAGGGCTGGAACTGCAAATACCGATAAATAGCCATGGCATATCGAATATAAGGTGGCAAATAAGATCCTATCCAACGTATCACACTAATCGGCACGTACCAGTGACAATAAACCAAATTTTAACACTCAGACAAATCTTGGAAAAGACCGACGAATTTCAAGTCGAAATCTACTACCTTTTTATAGACTTTAAAGCCGCCTTTGACAGCATTCATCGTCTTGAGCTCTACCAGGTGATGGGTTAATTTGGAATACAGGAAAAACGTATCCAGATGTTAAGCAGTTAACCTACCCCGGAACAAATATTAATCCTACAAATGACACGGACGAAGAATAACCATAGCAAACCACTGATAGTTCGGTTTTGGCAAAAGAACTGGTCAGTCCTGCTGTATGGAATCGAGTGCTGGACGGTAAGGAAGAAAGCTGAGCAAATATTGGGTACCATCGAGCGAAAAATACTTCATGGGATATTAGGTCCCTTATGCGAGGAGGGCGAACGGTCAAGTCGCAACGCCAAGATGCGCAAACTGCATTGGCTCGGTCACATCGAGCGAATGGCCAGCAATGCTGCCTCTAGGTTCGAGGCGGAGAAGAAGACCGAACCTCCGGTACAGCGACCAAGTTGAAAATTTTGTCTGTTGTGGAGTCCTTTTCAACCGTGACTCAAAACTATAGCTACAAATCTAGGGCTCAAAACTAGCAAAATAAAAACTGACTGCTAGATATGGACATTAACAGTAGAGGCCGTGAAATTTGGCTAATAATAAAAAATGTATCAGTCTTTATAACCGTGAGATCCATGCCACATTATTGATTTCATTTTTGTGAAGTTTTCTTTGGACAAGACCACCTAAGTTATAAACGTGGGAAACATCACCTTAATCACTCATATCAATCAAAAAAGACGACATAGTTTATGCTCACAATTAAGCCAATTAAATAAGATTTAATCATTATATAGGAACTATAATCGCTCAAACAAACGCCACTAATTAGGCCTCAATTGACCGAATGACTTCGATTAAAAAATGTATATCATTTCAGTAGCGAGTCGAAATTGTCACATTCTACCGCGATTCAGAGTCGAAACCTGATTGATTCCCATCGCTCCCATGAGATACAAAGATCGAATCTGCGTTTTGATCTGTTTCCAAGAAAGAAAAACACTTTCATTACGCAATACATATGGTCGTAACCCAATATTGTGTGCTTATGACCATATTCAGTGTCTCGGTGGTACAATAAGCCATCATCGTCATCTTTATTGTTTGTTTGTCTATTTTTTCTTTATTGTCCATAACGGTATTTGTTCTACAATTTGCGCTACATGTACGAATGCATGTGCTATGCGTCCATTATGAGACGTTCTCTATGGTACGTTTTGAGTTGGTGCAGGCAGTTCAGCGCAGCGGCACGACTTGTGTATCTATGGAAGGAAGGCGTGTGCACCGCACCACAAAACTATTTTATTATTATTACCATTATCGGTCTCCTTTTTTATGTAATTGTGTCGTGAGTTGCTTTTTTCCTATTTGTATTTTGCTGTGATCGGTTTGTCCAAACGGGACACAACGACATGGCCTGGTGCGGGCAAGCTGCTGCAGAGAACTCTGGTCAAATGCCGCCATTGTCTTTTGAACGGGTGAGTGAGGGGCCACATAATTGAGTTGTGTTATGGAGCAGAAAGCTGCTTTGTTGAGTGGTACCCTCAAGGGAACCAGACGTTATTGAGTCACACTCCGTAGCACATGCGAAATGCTGTGACCTTTTGGCATGACGACTTTGTGTGAGCCTTTCGGCGTTTTTTGACATCTTGCTTCTTTGAGTGGATTTTCAAAAGGAAAATCATCGACATCAAATGAAGTGGCACACAATCAATTTATGAATGGTGTTGGACAGTTGGTAACTGGATAGACAGTAAATTTTGAAGATGTGGAGTATTATATTCTCTTTGTCGCCTTATTTTTTTGAGTCTTACATGAAATGATGAGCAGGGGTACACAATAATAAATAAAACTAGACATAAGAACTCTTCTTTAGATAATTCCTCTAGAACTTTTCATCGACCTAATCAATTATTGTATTCTTTTCCTCTCTTTGCAGGTAAGAAACACCTCAACAAGAGAACTCGCTGAGGACAGAACATATTCCACGAAATCTATATAATTTGTAACCGGCAGATCGTGAGTGAAATAAAAACAGTAATCACCTTAATGGCAACTTCATGCATGACTATGCCAAAGTCTTTAGCTTTAAAGAAAATTTGCAAAACAAAAGATTGAATTCCATCATAAATCACACCATACACAGGTCTGTGGAGGCTAGAAACAAGACATGAACAAACGCCTTTAGCAGTTCACAATTCGTTCGATTAATCCTATAACCCCTGGTCCTTAGCTGCAAATCTTATAATCTTCTATTATTCTTGCGGCAAACTGACGGCTGTGGCACGGCCAAAACAACAATCATCCAATTAAAAGTCAATTGAACGACGACAGACCTATGACTACTTCAAGGACATACAATCACATACCACCACCGAGTGCTGAATTTAGCACCACCCGCGCATTACAAACAATAAGTCGTTGAAGTAGCGCCCTGCAGCTCGCTCGCTCAATCAATTTCAATTGAATGTTCTGCCACAGCAGATACATTTCCTTATTTCTGCATTCCAGGTTCGATAAATTCAATCTGGTTTCTTAGGTTCTACAACTAGTACGAGTGGGAGTCATTGGTTTGGTATTTCCTTCTTAGTCCACGGGTGGTGAAAAAATACTGCAATTATTGGTTAGCAGTAGTTGAAGACCTCCACTACTTGATTTGTAATGAATAATTTAAAAAAAAAAAAAACTTAATTTGTTCTACATAAAGGCAATCCCGTTGGACAAGTGTCTAGTATAATTATGCGGAAATTTATTAAAAATGTAACACGTTATTTCATAAAAAACGAAACCATTTCCATACGATGAAGGTGGCTTAATTAGTGTTCAGGTTGTGTGAATAAATGGTTCAGCTCGTGCCATTTGAGGAAGCTAAAAGTTGCTTTTGAACAGAGTTGTCAAGCATGCAAACACTAATTTCGAAAACATGTTTGAGTGGGGTATTAAGACCTAGTATAACGTTGAGTTTTATAGTGCTATTAACCAGTCAAAGTGTAGTACTTTTAATAATTGTTGCTTGAGACTTCATTAGTTGTAAACTCGTGCACTATATTCAAAATTTAAGTCAGAAGTAGGATCTACTTGGATTCGAAAACAAAATTCTCAGGTCTTTGTTCCCTTATAAAAAGGGAAAAGGATGACAACAATAGAAAAGAAGGGATAGCAAAGAGTTTATGTACAGAAGAGATTTGAAACTCAGGTAGTATTAGCTTAGCAGTATTAGATTAGCTGGTGCCCAAGTTGACTGGGCAGAATCGTATGTGACTTTTGCATGTTTGTAATTCACAGTATTTTTTCCGCTTTTGTGTTGAAATGTTTTTAGTTCTTTTCGTGTAAGTTTATTAATTTTGTTACTTCTTGCAAACAGCGGTAAGCGACTTTCATCTGTCATGTGCTTATAGTCTGAATTTATTCTAGGGGGGATAGCAGAGACTTGCGCTCTTGATAGCTCTTTTTCTGAGAATCCTTTTGTGCGTAGTGTAGTTCAGAGAATTGAAGCATTACCGAGGTAAGGAAGTCCTAGTAACAGAGAGATTCCGTGTTCCAACGAGGACAAGTCCGAACGCACTTCTCCCTCTATCTGGGAACATCGAGACGCAGTTCTGCCAGTCCTTCTTCACGGGATGGCTTTTTAAGCAACAAGTAAAGTCTTTACCAAATTTGACTAAAATAGCAAAATTAAATCTTGCACGAGTATCTTTGTGAAATTTAAGCTTTTAACTCGAAACATAATATGTAGTTCCTGTAGATTAGGATACCTTAATATCTCGTACATAAATCTCGCAAAAGACATCAAATCCGAATCCGTCCCAGTGACACCAAGACGACTCCATAAAATCAACATTTTTTTATCTTCTACCCCAAATCGATACAAAATACGTTTAAGCATCTGCCAGCCTGTTTGCATCCTTGATTCGAGTCAAATACATATTATTAACCTGCTGCAACAGACAAAGAAGCTAACCGACCGGTTAAACCTCAAGAGCACCCGGAAATGCCGGCAATGACTCTCATTAAGTGTTCCCAAAAGAAGACGAAGACGAGAGAGCAAAAAAAACAAAAAAAACCTGTAAGGGCGGTGCACATGATACCAGTCTCATTCGAATTTTAAAGGTCATTAAAATTGGCAAAGGTTGTTGCCTCCACGGATTCTTTCAGAATTGTTCTCTCATCAACCGCATGACATCACTGCCAACGATAGCCACAAACTCAGCAATATGAAGTGTATTCACCCATAATCCAACTCTTTTTTTTATCAGATCAAATACAAAGTACCACGAAAGAAGAATTGTTTCCCCACCAAGGACATTGTTTGTACTTACAAACAAAAAAACAAAACATTTAATTTGTATTACCTGACAAGAATTAGATTGAGCGCTAGTTTCGCGGTTCCATAATCAAGATCGAGAACGTTTTCATGCTAGAAAGCAGCAGTAGACGGCGTCGGATGACTAATGTTAAACTCTGTTTTGTTTTGTTTTTGGTAAATTCCACTCTCCAGATATGATAAATAATTCTGTCACCGAGAAGGTTAATATGTATCTTCTCTTCTTCTAAAAAAAACAAAAAACACCAAGATCATCTTCTTAGTCACACGCGCTGAAATAAACTTAACAAAAGGCGAACAAATGATGAAAAGATATCCATTCTGCCTACGTAGTGTGTCATTTGTCAGCGTAGCGCATAGTTCTTAGCTTAAGACTTTATCCAGCACCACTCTTTAGGTTTCATTTATCTCTGTAAATGTATCTTTTCAAGGTAAGTGCTGGTACTACTTGGTTTGTTGGTCGTTTTTTTTTCTGTTCTCTTTGCCGCAGTTTGTTGGCGACAAAATAATGGAATAATGATGGTGTGACGTTAATGCATAAAACATAAAGGCCCGAACAAAAGTTTCAGCAAAAACAAGAAATTCTGGTTGCCTTCTGGGTAGTATTTAGTTTTAAGTAGTTTAATTCAGGAATTATGGACACGTTTCGCAACAATCACAAGTGCAGAGAGCCTACAAGGTCACATGGTTGGTATTGAGTTGTGAAGTTGTGGTCAAGCTTACAATGGAGATGTAAGATGCATCAAAGGGTAGTGCTTGACGGCTGTCGGCATAAATTTTAAAAGGACGAACAATCATCAAACATAGCTTTGTCTATTCGTTAAAAGACGAGCACGAAAATAAAGACTATCAGAGGTTCTTGAAACTGTAGAAGAATAGGATTGATACCAGGAATGAAGACTATCTTCAACCTTCTCCTGGTAGACATTATAATGCAAGTATCTACATCAAAGCCCGCGGTTTGAAGCCAATTTGCCTTTTTCTGAAGGCAGAATACCACTTGACAATTTCTCACGACAGAAGACTCGCAAAACCCTGTTCGATGAAACAATATTTAGTAAAGCTTAACAATTGAAGCAAGTGCCCGCCATAACCTTAAAAATATTCTAACTGATTGGCCTCTAGCCTTGCTCCATGCGGTTCTCGTCACCACCAAGCAATTATCTGTAATTTAACGTCATGTTAGTTTGCAATTAAATTACACGTTAAAACAAGTCAATATTAATTAGAAACTCGCTGTTAAAGATAATCGCTCCTGTACAAAACGAGTTTTGCAAAAAGGAAAAACAAAAAAAACCCCACGAACCATAAACACAAAAGAGCCAAACGACAAAATGCACACATCTTCGGAAGCTTTTCGTCATTTGCACTATTGCAAGTGTGGTATTTCACAAAAAAAAAAAAAACGCGATTGCATCGAACAAAGTTCAAATGTCAAAGCTTTAAATGCCGAATAGCAAAACAAAAAAGATTCTTTAGCAATGTGAGCAAACCTCATTCCCTCTTGCAGTGACTGCACCCAAAAAAAAAAAAGACACCATGTTTCTGTTCAATGCAAATGCTTAGCCTGCCCTCGATCGGAGCTCAAGACTCGCAGAAGACTTTGCTTAGACAATAGAGTTTCGCTGCTTCATCTATGAGCAAATACAACAAAAAGCGTGCACCTTAGCCGTTCATCGATTTATGGCGATCGAGATTTATGCGAAGCCTCATATTTGTACTTTGAAGTTCAGCCGCAACAAAAGAAATACATATATGTATATGTAGGCGCAATTACTCAAGTTTCTGTTGGGGGCAAAAAAAAAAAACAGGTCTATGGAGTGGACCTTCGTGCAACACTGTTAGGCCTGGGCTTATGTTTCATTTGGTCAAGGCCGTTCAACTTTGTTTTAATTGGAATTTATAATAAAAAATAGATGAAAGAATTCTCTCAAGTGTCTTTACAACAAGTGTCATCGCTTTAATGGACTGTAAAGCGATTTGATATGATCCAGTGTTTAATTAAGAATTCACCTTTAATTAGTTGGATTCAGAAGAGAATACCACCCGTGCGACTGACCGTGGGTATGAGATGAATCAGTTTTTCTGTATGACTTCAGCTGCCGCTACAAGTTAGAGATGACTTCTGACATTCGAGATGTTTAAATACCAATGGGATGCCATGAAATTCTGCTTGAAAAGTGGTAGCGGATCTGCATACACCTACGATGGATGTGAAAATGATTTGCATGGTTCCGTACAGAACCAGATTGTAGACTAAAGACGAAATTGTGTAAGGCTGAATCGATTCGGCGAAACCCAGCAAAAGAAACGATTTAAACGTACAGCCCGTTGCATATGGGACCCCGCACCATGTAATTACGGCTCAGCGTTGCATCTTGTGAGCAATGTGGTTCACTTTAATACGTAAATGGAATCAAGGCAGTTCCAGCACCTGTAATTATTATCTTAAGATCTATTCGTACGAATGCTATCCATGGTGTTAGATCTACACAGTGTGTGCTCTTTTATATATTTTTGGCATCAACTCAAGTGGAAATTACATTCAAATACAAGCTCTCAACAATGGAAACAGACACACATTCGTTTGCTGAAATAAAAGAAAAGAACCAAAAATAAACAACAAAATGATAACGGTCCAAGGGGATGCGTTCATTCGAAATGACATTGAGAAGTCAATGAACGACCTTCACATATAGAAGTATCCAACGGATGATACTGATGATATTTTTATTGTTTTGTGGTCGGTTTTGAAAAGTTTACTTGCTCTTAATTGGGCTTGGATTTAGTTAAATTTATAGTTATGAAGCAGCACTGGACTTTTTCATAAGTATTACAATGCTATCTGTGAGCATTTAATGAAATATTTAGATCTTTTTTGACATGGAAAATGTATGTCAAGATAGATTCCGCAGACAATGCAGAGTAATGAACATTCCATCAGTCTGCTGACTAATCGGAGCCTTTTTGAGTATATAAATGCCAGCTGCCGCAATATGATTCACTGCCTGGAGACTATGAAATGCCGATTGATTAATGAACCCAGCTATTTAACAAACCAAGTGTCTTAGTAATTTATTGCGCCCACAGCTATGTAGCTTGTCAAGCAAGCATAATTGAGTTAACGGCCAATAGGACAGTGAAAGGAAGTGGACAGTAAGTCGAAAATTAAGTTTTCAATTTGTTGTTTGATAGATCATGACAAAATATAGCTCATGCTTCATCATCATAACTCTAAAATTGAGGATCTTACTTAAATAAGACATGTATCTCTGGTGGATCATATAAAAACCATATGACACAAGACAAATGGCTCTCCTTAACTCTTTCCAGATTTTCAAGCTTCCTTTTGGGTTGCTTTGCACTATTTGCCTCTCGGACTGCAGTTTATCCTGCAGTTTAGCTTATCCATAACATGTTTGTGCCATGGTTGCCGCAACTTTCGACGTGAGACAAACTTATGTAGTTTGAGCAGAAAACTCTTAAGAATCATAGCAACAGAAGCTCTCAGGGATGAAGGCTGATAAAACACAGTGGGTTCCGGCTCAGTGGCTAGTGCAGAGTAAAATAAATGCTAAACTATCACCAAAATTAATAAATAAAATAAAAAAAACGATACACAGACAAATTTTTGTAAAGACACTCGAAAGGTACTACTATTAGCCAGACCATCCTGATACAAGGCGGCGAGTCATAATCTCTGTATTAAGCTGTTGATTTGAGAGAAAATTCCTTCGGTTGGATTGGAAGATAAGTTACAATGAGGAATTATACGGACTGTACAGTGGCATCAGTTAGCCAGAATGTTGTGCATGCAAGGACTCAGATGGCTTTGTTTCATAACTTCTCTGTTAAGGCCCGAAAAGTGTCTTTAAATTCACTCCAATGGGACGATGTTGAGTGGCACTAGTAAGTGAAAACGGACTTGTTGTGGATAAATCTAACTAGTGACCGGCCACTTCGAAAAGAAAATGTTCCAAAACACAGTCCCAAAACTAAGGGATTGGAAATTTTGGATTTTTTTTAGCGAATATAGGGATTTGATGATGCGAAACCAGACAATCTTAAATTTTTGCTTAAGGTTTTCAAATTTAATTGCTCTTTTTAAGTTAAAATAAAATTGCACTTAAAGACAGTAGATAGGCTAAAGTAAGCTCACGGCACTCAATCGATTATGCTCGGAAAAGATGTGAAGATAAGTTTTTTACTCAAAAAGCTCGTCTACAAAAAAAACTTATTCCCACGTTTAAATATCCTCGGGGCACAATTTCGTTCAAATTACTTATCTATACACCAGACTTCAATTCTACCAACATGTTTTCTTTCCCAATTTATCTAAAATTAATTGCTAATAACAAAACCAGTAGAAACCAATTTCCTATGGCGTTCGCTGTCTTAAAAATGAACTTTGCATGAAATCACTTATAACCTATACCCTCATTTGGCCTTTGCCTTATTCCATTCCCATCGACCGACGCGACGTGCAGCAGCATTAGGCAATCTCCCCGTCAGTTGGCCGATGTAAAGCCACCGCAGTTTTTTGTTAAATTGCTTGTAATTAAAAAAAATAATATTAATCAGAGGCATGTCCTAAGGGCATGCACGTTATTTTCCAGTCCAAATTATTCCAAACAAATCGGCGTTCTACTGATCTTGTAGTGCCATTGTATCTATCTCTAATTGCAGGTCCAATTGTGGCATGCATAAGTCAGAGAGTTGTTATTTAACTTGACAGAACGGGGTAAAAGTGTCGCACAAAGACACCGAATTCGCTCCAGGTCTTACACCCACGCAAACCACAGACTGTCTAATGAAAATGGAAAATGATATTTTAATTTTCCGATGGATTGGAGGAGATAGCGTGCAACGTTTTCACTCAAAGTTACTACTTTAGCACTCAGCGTTTTAAATTCAACCGCAAGTCAACTGCGTTGAAGTTTACATTTAACCATCTTGTACTGGACCGGATGACGGCGAAGAAGAAGAAGATGTGAAGTGCAGAGGCCTCTGAATGGCGTGTAAAAAGTGTGCCTTTCAGTTAAACGGTCACGTTTTATATTGCGGCTAAAGTCGGGATGGTATTTTCTCCTTTTTCCTTGTTTATTTTTTTCTTTCCTTCTTCTTTTGCTTCATCATCTCTGGCTGTGCTGCAGTGACCTTTACGGGTATGTTATTACGTAATGGACCTTGATTTGTAGTGGTCGGGATAAGTATATAGCAATCAGGATGCTGGGAAAAAACCTATTTCTGTACAGTTGCATAACAGTCTGGCTGGTTTATATTATGGCTGACCAGCGGAATGTGCTATTCAGGTCACAGGGGAGTATGAGGGATTGGAAAAATTATTTCCTTGCAAGGGGAAGATAGGGTGGCACATGTGAATATGTATTTCGCAAAAATCAGAAAGAAATTCTAAATCGAGAATAAGCTGGGAGGGAAACGAGAGCAAAGGACCAAGATCATTCAAAAGAAACGAGCCGAAATGGCCAATTATTTTGCAAGATAGTGATAAAACTTAAAACTGACAAGCCTTTCCCCCTACTAAAGTAACATCAAGAGTACCACTACATCATGTTGCTGAGAATAAGGCCTACCAGGGATAACTCAATAAAATAAAATGCATTGAAAATTTTTAGAGAAATGTGGAAGAAACTTATGCTGCCAAAACTGAAGAATGGGATACTAAACGCAGGCTTACACAGGGTACTCATTGGCTAGGACCGGCCCTGATTTAGAAGCCTATGAAGACGATCCACTAGTCGAATAGAATCTTCTTCCAGAGAATAACGAGAAATCTTGGAAGTATTGTGGGGCCCTACACAACGACCAGTTTGACTAAGTAAAGACTGACTGAATGTAAAAAAGCATCCAAAGGTCTATGGCCACAAGCGATAACTACTTAAGTCGACTCATGAAAGAATTGAGTTAAGTATAAAAGAGTAAAACCACATTCTATATATTTGCCAGAAAATCGAAGCTTCAAAGGCGCTTTTCTAGAGTCTAAAGAAATCGACTTAAGCGGTTACCGCTTGCAGCCACAGAAATCTATGTGTAAACCAAATTTAAGCTAGAAGAAGGAACGAGAGTATGGGTCTGAATGGAACAATCGAAAACTAGGTAAAGGACGCTGAGTTTTATTCTTTCTGAATTCAAAAAGCTAACGATAGACCCAAGGGCGTCGCCCACGGAGCCGACTTTAAATTTTGATTTAAGACAAAAATTTCAACACAAAATTGCGCGAAATAACCTGTTCGACTGAGTGCCTATTGCAGATGGAATTTGATTCATTGACAAATGAGTTGCAATTAACTTAAATTACTGTCATTTTAATGTTGGGTACTTACCTTAGACTATACTGCATTAAAAGTTTTGATTAACTGTCCGCTGGCACCTGCAAAGAAAGAGTAGTTATTAGTACATACAATGTTCATAGCTTTAAACTGAGAGGTAATTGTGCAAGGCAATAAAAGTAAATTAAATGACAAAATGTTGGTAGTAGACATGTGCTGTTAAAATTGACAAATTTTACATGGCCTGATGTAAGTCATGTGTTCGATAGAAAAATTCGCCACAAAAGCAATCCATAACTTTGGGTCTTTTTAAGATAAATTATTCAAAAGAATTCATAATTTGAAACAAAAATAAATGCCTTTCCAGTCGCATTTGTCTTTGATATGCATTCACTTTGGGTTGACTCATGACTTTTTCAAAGCCATCGTGATGGCTGACTGTGTTGCATACAACGACGATGACTTTTTCCTCCAAATACCACGAATTTGTCGGTCGGCCGTTGCTTTAATACCAAAAGCCCTACCCTACTCATCGACTTAATCATTGATTGCTCTGAAAATCGACAAAAAAAAAAAGAACGCTAGCTAGATACAACAAAATTGTTTTTTTAAATTTCAATCACGTATTACTCATGCTGCGGTACAAATAGGCTCGACATGGGAACAAGTCAAGTCTCCGGTTTCTGATGTTTATTTTTTTTGTTTTGTTCCCCTTTGTTGGCTTTTAGCATTTGTTTAGCCCCCGCGTATTGTGTTTATTTCGTGGTAAGACAATGGCACATGTATGACCAATTCTGAAAGAGGCGGACAATTATTCCATGGAGCACTTACAGATACCGGTCGGTCGGTTGGATGGCTGGCTGGCTGGCGACGACGACAACTCACCGGCATGTGCTTCAGCGCGACAAAGGATGAAGGTACTTACTTGTGGATTTATGGTACAAATGGGTAACTGTTCCATGTACAGCGATCTAGATCTGGGATGTTGGTCAGTATTTGGGTGGTGCTGCATTCTGATGCACAGAGGTGGTATACCATTTGACAAATGTACATGGTATGCACTCGAAGAAGAAGGCGTTACGCAATGCAAACGAAAGAATGCAGTCATGGTTAGAATATTAAGGGACTAGCTACGTGTATGTAAGAAGGTAAAGTGGATGGAGTATCAGATAGATGATCTAATATAGGAAAGAGGACACTGCGAGGGTAATTTTCTTTAAAAATGTCATCTCTTTTGAAATCATGTATCATCCACATAGAAGTACATACATATATTTTTACCGACCGCGGAAGTGACCACAAATTTCCAAGATAATGTGACGCAATGGAGCTTTGAGTAGTTTCCAACTTTTCTGAGCTGCACAAAGCCATTGAATACTAACAATCTATTCAAATGTATACCAAGTCGACAGATCCGGACTGTGCCTTATTGATTACTGTATCACACATGTCTATGCCCATCAATAACCCCAAATCTTTCGAACAAAGAACTTCCGATTCCGGCTTCCTACTCTTCAGGTTTATCTGCAATTAACGACACCTCATTAGCCTAACGATGTAGGTAAGAAATCCGAAACTTTTCTATTCGTTTTAATTGATTGCGATCGAAAAGAAACTCTTACTCTTTGTCCATCATAAATTGGATGAACTGAACACTTCGTCAAGCTTTGTATCGCTTCATTTCTATCTTCGCATTCCTACATTGCCTACTCAACAAAAGACTTTCTTTCGAGTTGCTGGGCTTTCAAAAAAGTTTCAAATCAGTTTCATCATTTAGTTGGCGATATCTAGCTGTCATATCAAATGCAACTGTGGAACTAATGAAATTAATTACCTTCGCACAAGCAACAACATTTTAGTACTGTTTCGTGTTGTTGCCATCAAGAAATACGTTCTTTTTGCATGAATTCAAATTCCAAAAATAGTTTCCCAACACTCAATTTAAATGTTTATACATACACTTAACAGAAAAAAAAGAAAAAAAAAGTGTATTCACTCGCATGATGTACGGGACCTGAGAAAACCATTGAAATTAGGTAGCCACAGGTACGGCGTAGCGAGAGAACGATTCACTCTACCTTCTTTGATTAGAGTTTTCAATCGAGAAATGGATCAGAAAACCCCTGCCAAGCGTAAGAAGGCGAAATATTTTTATAAAAATTCTTTTTCCCCGAGCGGAATCGAACTCGACTCTGGTAAAATCAAGCTGTCATAAGGCATGCGCACTATCGCACAACACCACGTCGTTGTCAGAAATAGAATGGATACTTGACTCACTTGATGTGGTGAGAACATGTAGAGGAGAGAATGGAGAGTTTGGTTTTTATTTTGGAGAGATATTGGCAGTGACGTAGTTGCGAGTGAGTAGACAAGTGGATTGGCATTTTCACTGATAAGTTCATGGAGATGGTTTTTGTTTTTATTTTTTTAAGGATTATTTAATGCAGGGCTTACGGAACTGAAACATCTGTCAGCATTTATGTCAGTAAATGTCCTTTGTTAGAAATGTTCATTCTTTTCTGCCAGAATGTTATAATTTGGTCGGCATTGTTTTTGTATGAAATGTGTTGCTATGGTTTTATGTGGAAAAACAACTAAGGAACCATCATTGCTATGAAGCTACCTGTAAGAATATGATTACGGAATGCTCAGATTCTGACCAAAACAAGTTCAAGGAATAAAAGGAATTTCAAGCATAGACGTGGCATATTTCTACTCCTGTCAAAGACAATAGATTGGTTTGATAAAACAGAAAACTTAGGCCGTAGTTCAGTGGTTAGACTATTCTGCATGGGGTTGCAAGTCCGACCCCAAGCAAAAGCCCCACCTCTGACACACATCCCAGAGAATGTAAGGAGAATAAAAATACAATACAAACTGCATTCCTGCAGAGTAAAAGACTAAATCGTTGTAAATTTTAATGTCCCCCATTCCCTTATGAACATTGATGTCTCTCATTATTACCCATTATCTCACACCTCCTCAGCTAAGTATGGATTAAAATTGCATCCACCCTACTGTGATAGGGAACACCATTACCGCAAAAGGACACAAGTTTTAACTGCACAATAAATTAGTCACGTATCTCATTTTAACCATTTAACCAGGCAGTAAACATAAATCAAAGTACACTTGCAAAAAGGAATGACAAAATCTGCAGAAAACATATTAAAATGCGTAGTCCGGCCTGACAAAACCGCCATTATTCGTTTACATGTTTCGGTTAACTGCACGCCGCCACTGCTGCTGCTGCAGCAATAGCATTTATGACCATGGCACCTTTAGAGAGCAAAAATTTAAATATGGCAAAGCAAAAGCACGCATGCATGACAAGGGAAGGCGCTAAGGCGGTAAGAAGTTATAGCGTCTCCATAATGACGACGTCTAGAGATATTAGCCTGAAGTTGGTTCTTTTGTCCACTAGATCGTAACTTCTGTGCTGCAGTAGTTTTTTTTAGCAATACAATGGACTAGAAGTGTAACTGATTCTTTATGGGAATCATTTTTTATAAAAACCAAAAAAAAAACACAAACAAATAACAAGGCAATAATAATAATTTAGAATTGACTGCCGTGTAATGTAAACAAATAAATTGCTCCTTGCGACATTTGAATAAATCTTGCATATGATAACTCTTTGATAAATGGATGGTGATTAATTTTCACTGTCGGCTTTTAAAGGGTTAAGTATCATATGTATTCGTCTAGTAGAAATGAATTGAGAATATGATAGCAAAGCGGTGTTATTGGCCATTGATCCTACTTTCTGTTTTGTGGAATTAGTCATTCTTGATTAATTTTATACTATTTGGAAGGTGAGACCTTTTGAAATGTGGGAATTGAATGGTTGCCTGCGGCAAAGAAGGTTAAGAACATTTGAACTTAGATTTTCTCATATGCTTTACACGTTTTTCTACTTATTTCATTTCAGATCCACAAAATTACTTCTTTACGCCATCGAGTCCAGCTCAAGGTCGGTTTGTGCCATCCTTCCAGAACACACGAACGTCATCCTATCTGAGTGGTTCACGCAATTCGTTAACCAATACAGCATCGTCCTATCCCGATCAACTGATTTACCTCAACGAAGACGGACCATCAGGGCCACAGTCACCCCAACTGACAACCGGATTTTCACAGTTCGCTCAACATCTTCCGGTGAGTTTTTCCCCCCCTAAATGGTTACAGTTTTCTCTTTTTGACCAAAATCAAAATACCAATGTAGCACGTGCGAAATTCCATAAAAAAATATCTACCTTTACGAGTATGAATGAATTAATTACCAACGTCTATGCGTGACCAAAATCCAAACGTGAAAGTGCGGAACCTTCTGCCGTAAAAATTATGAGTATTTTTCAATCAAAAGGAAACGCTTAATCATCAATCATGTACTAAACTCATCGATACATCCTACAGCGAATCTCATGCATTTCGCATGCAATCCGTAAGACTCATGCATGGATGAAGTTTTTTTTTGTTTTTTTTTTGTAAGCGGCAGAATGCAAAGGCAAAGAAAACCGATTTCAATCGACAAACAGTCTTTAGTCATGTTGTCCAGTAGTGTGACACGAGTGAGTCCAGTCAACTGACATAAGATATGACGTACTCAATGGACATACATAGATACGAATGCAAAACATCACAGGCAAAGATCGACGGCCACAAGTTAAATTCCTAACAAAAGGTCAGCATTTTTAAGGCACCTTTATACGGTGCGAGGTGATTACAACTCGTGGCCTCTTCCGGGGGCTATTCGTTCGGCATCGATGGGTATTGAGTTAAGTTGGCTCTCTTTGATCCGCAAAGATTCACGACTATTTTAGAGATGGATTAAACACTCGCCGATGAATATGCAGAGATCTGTCTGTTTGTTTGTGAGTATATAATTCCATGACCTTTGAGGGTCTTGAGGTTGTGCTTTTCAGTGTTTTAAGTGGTGTTTACGGCTTTCTATTTTGTAATGAAGTGCGGCCTTTATAGGAATTTTCAAAAATACAGCAGGGGGCATGCTATGCGAAGAAAATTATGCAGTTTCATTGTTAGACTGTCATTTGGAAATAGATATGACGAATGCGTGGTTATTTTCAAAGAAATTTCTGACTTGAACCCAAAGTATTTTTACCACAAAATTTCATCTGCAAAGTGTTCTAAGAAAAGTATAAGTAGATGTAGCTAGATGGAACAGACATGAATGAAACTTGTCCTTTGGCTTGATTTTCGTTCAAAGCGACACTCCATCTACAAATGGTCTTAAGGTCGATGAAAGTTGAGTGCATTTCGCCATTTGAGCAATTCAAGATAGAATTATATTCGGCAATTTAGTCCACTGTATTGGAGACAGGCGGTTGAGCGCCACTTTTTTACGAACAAACCCAAGACCAAATAATGACTAAAGCCGCATAAAATTTGCACAAATGACATAACCATCATTTAATATGTAGGATGAGCGCCAACAATCCAGTAGGCCGTATCATTCTTCTCCTACATCTTCTTTTGCCATCTGTCAAATAGACCTACACGCGTCTCTATTCAACGCAACGTACAGAGCGTACATTAATTGTTGCAATCTTACCCAATATTAGTTGGCGTACTTGCGCATGACAATCGGTAGCAAAAAAAAAAAGTTAATAAATGAAAAATCACTTAATCACAAAAACCTTTTGTCGTTTCTTTGTATAAAGGCGTTCTCACCTTCACCGCGCGTGTGTATAATAATCAGACTACAGACAAACATGTGTGCCGCTTGAGTCAATTGAAATGTTGTAATCGATTTAGTGATTTACCTCAGACAGGTTTGTTTAGGCGAGAGAAGAAGAAATGTGCGTCGTTTTTATTGCAGCAAAGCATAGAAAATAAGCGCTAAATGCTTTTTGATTGCAGATGGATGTGAGGCAATCTTGAGATGGAAGTTAGGTTTGGCTAGATGATGGCATGTATTATGTAGGTATGTATGTCCTTAAATGGAATAAAAGAAGGCTCTATTCAGAGTAATCCATACAGCCAAGTTATAAATCATCTATTCATCATGCCTTTCTTTAAATGTACTCTTAGCAAAAGAAAACCTCTTAACCTGTTACATCCGGAGAGTAATCACTTCATTAGTGGTACGTATGGCCGTAACTGCATGTAAATACAGGCAATTATACTTTGTTATATGACTCCATCAAAACATTAGCTCACATTAACCTCGAGCAGGTAGGTACTTTCGCTCGCCCAAGCCAAGGGAAACTGTTCTTCTTCGAATGCACGATAATTTCACTAAACGTGATAATTTGTGTGAGAAGGTGCTTAAAACAAACACTTTGACCTAGACCCCATTGGGCTGTTAATGCTGCCCATGACACCAAAATAATAGAAAACCTACAAGTAGGGAGTTTCATCTGAGAGTTTCGTTATTTTGGGAACTGAAATTGAGGTAAACGTGGCATGAATGCGTGCAACTGAGTAGGCATTACCTATTGTCACCTCGATTTTTATTTGTTTTAAGGTTTGAAGGGGAATTAGGTACTAAAATGGTCATAAAATGCTTCGAGAGATAATTACTATAGGGTTTCGTATATAATATCCACGGCCTTATTAAGCCTCTGCTCAGAATTAATAGATATTGAGATACTGTATTCCTTTCATTAACTACCTTCTTATCGACAGTTTTTTATCGATACGATCTATATAAATACATTCCAAATCGTTGAGTAATCACACGCAAAACAAGGTTCTCCAATCTCCGGTACCAGATACCTCAATGCGCCCCACTTAATTATGCTAAGCGCGGTAATAAATTTGTATCATGGAATATTTAACGCATATGTACGCTTCCAACGAACAAACACCACTTACCCTTGGCGATATAAGATACATAAATGCAAGTAATCCACCATGCAAGAGTGTGTGACTGTAGCGTAAAGCAAAAAACACCTTTTTTGAATATGATTTCTCATGGTTCCCCGCTTAATACTAATTGTGCGTAATTTTGTTTTCCTTGTTTTGAACAAAAAAAAAAAAAAAAAGTAAGAAAATATTTTCGTTTGATTCCAGCACCAGCAAATATCATTATAATTGGAGTGTCAGAAGTACAATTGAGAAGTTGTTGACTCCAATGTCAGAGTATAAATATGAACTAAGGCATTCATTGTTATGGGCATTGTTAACAAGAAGATAAATGGGGAAAATGTATGCTTATCAGAGGTATAATATACGCGTGAGACTTAGCTGAAATGAAGGTTTTTTTCCTTCTTTAAAATGGCTCTTTCCCTCAAAAGAGTTGCGATGGAATGTTCAGAAGTTCGCACGCCAACTCTTTTGTATGAAACGATGGTAAGAAACCGAGCAATAAGTATCGAAAGCGGACTCTTGAGAAGGCGATATTCCGTCGCCTTCTATCAATAATTTATATTTCATTAGTTCCCATAAAACTAGTAAAAGGAATAATCATGTTGGTGTGCCGTGCACTGAGTAGCTCCACAAGAACATCAATGGCACAGTGGCTAGCAATTACGCCGGAGATGATCAAGTCTTCAGATGAACCCAGGGGCTGTTTGCTCAACTGATGCCTTCATCTTCTATTTTCTTTCGTAAGGTACTGGTTGGTCTACGACAAAAGGACGGGCCCGGGATAGATTCAGCGTGCACCGTTTCCTATCAAATTCAGCTTTTCTGTGTTCTTCAATATCCATATGCCCTGGCACCTAGCTGAGGGAGCATTGGCTCTGAGTACAAGCGTAATTTGCAGGGTCTTGACCTAGACGTCGAGGACTTTATTGAGCCAGGTTGCTACTTTCCAAAAGGCGGTTTATATTGTTAGAGTGTTATCCTTAGCTGAAAGTCAAACATCCTTTGGATCAACCTGACGAAACACATCTCCCAACTCAGAATAATGAATTCACTTTGCGAATAATTTCCTACAATCTATTAGTAAGTTTAAGTAAAACAAATTGATAACGAAATTTACTTCCCCTTGTCCGAGTAACACTTGGCTGGAAGTGTGGCATTCAGTGTGGCGCGCTCCAACACCTTAAGTGGAAAATCCATTAAAGTGCGCAATTTGTTAATTAGACCGAAACGCAATAGAGCGTTAGAAATCAAAAGGAATACTATAAACCGTGCAACGAAATAAGTGCACCTTTCACATTTTCGCACATACTTGGGCAATTTAGCGTGCACAGCAGAGAGTTACAGTTGAGATGGAAAGTATGTATTCAAGAATAAAAACAGACTGTTAAACTTATAAATATCTCAATGAAAATGCTTGGAATCCGCACCTAGAATCTGCAGTCTGATACGGTCGAGGGCAAGACAATCACATAGGAAGTGTTCATCAGTGTCATCGCTCTCTCCACATCAAGATACTATGCAAAAGTGAAGTACCCTGTAAGAAACCAATAACATGTCTGCAGTTTTTCTGCTGAGAGACAGCAGTAATGCCGTGGATTTCTGGGAGTATCCGTTTAGTTAGCGTACATCTAGGACTAGGAGAGATATGCCACAGACAATTGCTGGCCCTGACGAGATGAAACAGTTCAAGGATCTCTTGCATTCACCAACCAATTTGGAAGTGGTTAAAGAATAAGGCAAGGCCTTGACATTCACTATCGAAATAGCAATGAGTATTGCAGTTTTGTGTCTTGGAACTATCTGTGAACATGCGACTGCATTCATCCGGAAAATGGAGCTCATACTTGCGCCTTAGCAGAAGCCCCAGTGTCATAGAATCAACGGCATATTCATATAACCAGAGTCATAGGTGTCGTGCGAGATCATTAAAGCTGAACCTGTGGAAAGCGACTTAGGAAACTACCTTTCCCACACAACTGTATGGATTGATCACAACAGGCAGGCACAACCAACTGTGTTGTGTCTTTTTGGTATCAAACATTCCATTGGCAGGCGCTTAAAATATGAATTCCAATAGTACCAGTACCAGTCTTTTGTATCTCTTGGCAATTAGTTCGATATCTGTCTTTTTTTCGGTCCGATTGCATTTGTGCAACTCAACCGCAGCTACCACAGATACCCACCCAAGCAAGAAGTTTGGTCACCTTAACCGACACACACAGCAAATGCGAAATCTGTACTGTAATCTGAATTAGGAGTAGAAGCAAGAGTGTAACACTGGGTTCTGTGGTAATTAAAAGGCCCTCATCATTCTAATGTGGAGCAGATACCATCCACGACTGCGAGATTCTCCCAGAAAGGCGTTTTAACTCACGTTGTGTCGACGTCGCAAGAGATAAAATCACAAAGATGCTAATGGTAAGACAATAAAATGCGGTAACCACCACCACAACCGCCACATTAGAGGTTGGCTAAATTGTGTATCACGGTGTGGAGTATTGTGGCGGAACAGGTTGCTTTTTGCACTAATTCCACCTTTTTTTAATTCAAGCTTATGTTTCCACTAAAGCCAAGTTGTTGTGTTGAGTAATTTGGTGCTGTCGTAGTTTATAAGACACCGCACTGCAACGTATGATGATGGATTGAATGCAAGCAAATTGAAATTTATAGTTCACCTGTTCTATGCTGATCGCAACAGAGAGTGCAGGCAAGATGACAATCATTTTCCCATAAAATTAATG
This sequence comes from Chalcosyrphus nemorum, assembly GCA_949716465.1. Classification (NCBI taxonomy): domain Eukaryota; kingdom Metazoa; phylum Arthropoda; class Insecta; order Diptera; family Syrphidae; genus Chalcosyrphus; species Chalcosyrphus nemorum. Next base: position 742,729 of record OX454335.1, on the reverse strand, counting down.
AAAGAAATTATGTAGGTCGAACGTTTTTGTTTTCATCTCAGCCAGCTCGTTGAGGTAGGCTATGGTTGGGGTTGATGGCTTCTCAGACGATGGCAGTCGGAAAAACACACGGCAGTCTATTACCTAACTTTAACTTTGAATTGTTTCACTTTTTATGTGAGCTTGTTTGTTTATGCGAATTGTTTCGAAAAAGTGTAATAATTTGTGTGAAAAGCAAGAAATATGCAACACAGGGCAGTGACATTGAGGTGTTGCTGTTGTTCTTTTGCAACTTGTTGTTTTGGGAGCAATTGTGGTGAGATACGCCATTCTCAAGGATAAGAAATTGGAGGACTGTACTAAACTGCTTCGACCGAGTTTTACTTGCCAATATATTAATTGTTTATAAAATCAAAGTCAAACAACAAAATGATTACGACATTGACCGAGATGATTGCGGTCTTTCTTCAACTACTCCACTGTATACAATGCAATGGATACTTTTTCCATCGCTTTGCACACTTTGCCTTATGATTCAAAAACATGGGCGAAAAATAAATAAAATCCATCTTTAATTACCATGATTGCGCAACCGCAACAAAAGTTATTTGAAGATTTTGCAATGTACACCGTAATTTATCTGACAAACTGTCTGCAAAGTTATTCCTACCGCATCCATCAAACCGTCGTCAATTATTAATAATTAATTGCATTTTAAATTCTCATTGGTTTTAATTGCCGCCAGAGAGGTGATTGAAAGATACACTATTATGCAAAGCCATCAATAATGAGGGAGGTGCATGGAAGAGCAATCACCTGCTTAGACCTCAGTTACAGTGTCCAAGATTTAACCCAATTACTGGCGATGTAATGACACATATCTTGTTAAACAGAAACAATTGAGCTCTCGCCTAATCCGTCCCTGGGTCTCGATTTATTTTCAACATTTTGTAATGAATATCTTCACCGTTTTGTGACTACCTGCCGATGGCCGATGGCCGATGGCGATGACTATTTACAGGCGTTTGGTGTTTCTTCTTTTTGTTTAGACTCAAATAATATTGACACACATTGTTGACATTAAGTGTAATTATTCAGAAAAGCCCACGTACCGCCAGTCGGCCTGTGTGTGTGCGTGCTAACTGATTGAAAACATGGTCAAAGTAGTGACCTAAGTGTACCTAGTGTAATGACGAATCATTTTTTATCTCTTTTGCGATTTAAAACGAGTTTCGATGTGCACAGTTATTTATGATAATTGCAAATCGCTATAAATTTTTATTTTATACTATAAATCCTTATTCGGACGGTCTCTTTCTCCATTTACAGCTTCAACAGACGACGAGAAATCCAGATTATTATGACATCTCGCCACGACCATTTGGTGTGCCGACAGGGTCACAAGGCTTTACTAGGCCGAAAGCACTTCGACCCAGCAGCAGCAGCAGTAGTGGGACGGGTTTTGTTCCCGTTAATCCACATCAAATTCGAACGAATGTACCGCATCAGCAGACACAGTTCTTGGCGCATTTCAACGAGCAGGTAAGTTGAGATATGATTCATATTAGAGGTACTTTTTCAGAAATAACAAAAATACAAGAATATCAAGTTTATCGAGTTTCGTCTGATATCAAACTAAAGAACAGTTTTGGGCATTAACTTTCCAGAAATCTTTTCTTTCGAAGTTCGAATTTTTGATGAATGAGGTGCCAAAAAGTGCTCAACAGTTAATGGGCTTTAAAGCCATTCTTTCTCAATCAAATTACTTTTTAAGACTTCTATCCGCCTTGTAATAAATTCGCCCTTAAATCACATCAGTTTCGAAACTAATGGGCTTTCAAAGGAAACTTCATTCTCCACGCTGCTTTTGGAAAATGACAATTAAATTGTAAGAGCTTTCCCAATACACAAAGATCACAATGCTCTTGTTGAAATCACAAGAAAAAAAAACAGATACATTAAGCCTCCCATTGAGATACATTAAAACTACAGCAGATCAGTTTGTTTTTCTTTTGACTTCTTAACGAGCTGGGGCCTGATTTGTCTGTTTCCATTCCATTAACAACATTCGTCTAAGATTACTTTTGAATTAATAACAAACCACAGCGGAAAACTTTGTACTTGTGTGTACACAAACGAAACCACATGTTGGGTTAACTTATTACCAGACTGATCGCGTGTCTCTAATATAAGTGACCCATGCAGCCGCCTCTGATATTGCATGTCAAATTGATTTTGAATGCATCGCGCCGAGTGGGTAACCAATTTAACTGGACACATCTGGCTAACAACAACAACGTTGCTGACCAACGCCACGACCGGCGACGGTTGAATGCATTTGAGTGCACGGTGGGAAGTGAACTGTCATTTTGTTCCATGGCGTATGGTGTTGAAAGAAAGGATGTCGTTGTTAGATTATATCGGATTTAAATGCGGATAACATCGAAAAAGGAAGTCAATGTGACTTTGAGTAAGAACCGTGTAAATGCGTTAAGCATACTTGTAGTTAGATTGTTTGAATGAGAAATCCTATTCAAATAAAAGCCACCTAAGTCTAGATAAGAGATGATATGGTTTAGGTAGATAGATTGTATAAATGACACTAAGGAAAAGTCGCTTCCATTTTAAGTAGTCTCCGAAGCTACACCTTGCTACGGCAGGGCAATAAATCCTCTCACAACGTTCACGTGTATACATTGCACTACCAAAGAATTCGGTTCGATATATAGTTATCACCCGCATTAACATCAGCTTAATTACAACGAACAATTCTGCCTGTAGTCAGCATTAGAAACATGGTGTCATTCCATGGTCATGCCCACCACTGTCGCTCCTCGTTATTAACTGCCATTACCACAGAAAAATCACTTTATTGATACCTCATAAGCAAGCTAATCAATTTCCATGTTCTTTTCATTACAGAATGCTCCTGTGAGTGCCCCAGCGGCCACATCGAGCTTCCAATCGAATCGCATCAACGGCGGAGGTCGACCATTTACCAGCAGCAGCGGTAGTGGCACTAACAGTGCATTTACCCGAAACCGTCCATTCGCCAGCAATACATTCAATCGTCAACAGCAGAACAAACAATCGACGACGAGTTTTGACGATGAGGTTGTGACTCCTGTGCAACAGCAATTACCATTCCGGAATACACGCGCTCGTTTCCAGCCAAATTCGGCCAAGACATCCACCACGACGTCAACTACGTCAACGACATCAAAACCATCACGATATAATCGATTTGGTGCGCCAAGGTCACCTCCATCAGCGGCTACAGAGTTTCGTCAATCGACAGCGGCGCCACCGTCGTTGGCCGCGTCAAGAGTGCGACTTCCCACGTCGGCAGTCAATAAGACCCTGTTCGCACCCCGTCGACCAGTGTTTATCAGTCGTGAAATAAATCGACCCTTTGGAGTCGGTGGTGTAGGTGGTGGGCGAATCACAGTCAATCACAATGGCAGCGATAAGAGTACGCTGAACAACACCAACGGCCAAGACGAGGATGACCTCGATGGCTCTGATGAGGGAGACTCTGTTGCGGAGGAAATTCGTGAGCAAAATCATGTCAGCTCTGGTCCAAAGGAAGAGATATTCGAGAAACTGAGTCTACATGAGGCTGGTGCATCCCTGCCGTCGTCGTCTTCCGTAGAACCACCATTGTCATCGTCGGGAGCGATGCCGCCCACAATGGCCACCAGTGAGAAGGGACAGGATGATCATACAGTAATTCTTACATCAAATTTCTACCTCCCTGGTTCATTTGAGGACGAAGATGAAGAAGCTGATGATGAAGAAGTCGAAGATGAGGAGGGCGAAGTGGGGGAACCAACAAGTAAGGAAAACGATGAAGAGTCAACTCATGCAACCACTCATCATCCATCGGACTACGACTATGAATATGAAGATTTAGCTACAACGATTCCACCACCAGCTCAAACTGAAACCGAAACAGACACCACGGAACCAGCGACAGAAGTTGAGCCAGAGGTTGAAACCAAATCCACTGGCGCCGAAATTGCGGAAACACCCAAAGCTCCAGAAGTTCCAGAAATGAATGAAATAACAACCGAAGCACCAGCACAAATTGATATAACAACAGTGCCACCACCAGAGTCTAGCGTCGATTACGATGATGAAGAGTATGAAGAGGGCTACGGGTCCGGAGCTGATGGATCAGGAGACTACGTTGAGGAACACACTGAAAAGACCCCAGCCAAAGAAATGTTAGGTCGAGAGGTTGTTTCTGTGGTCACAACAAAGAGTGTCATCAATGGATCGACAGCTGTGCCACAGCCTGTGACGCCTAGCACCACAACGTCCAAGGAGGAAGAAATCTATTCAGAGAATAAACTAACACCAGCCAAGGAAACAACAGAAGACTTGGCTGAATCAGATGGAGAAGTTGCAGAAGAAGAATCAGCCGAAGAGCAAAGTGTTAACAACACAACCGAGAGCTATGTTGTTATAGCATCCATTCAAACTAGTAGAAGTATTAATGGCGCAAGATTCCTTCCATTCCCTGCTATTGAGCAAGAAGAAACAAAACAAACTCTCTCCGAGCTAGAGCGTAAAATACACGGCAAGAGCACACGAAAGAAGCCACAGCAATCGGCTAATGAGAGCAGTGAAACTCCATCCAGTAATGAGTTGCCTTCGGAGGGTACTGCAGTCAACGCAACTTCCTCGACCACCACTGAGGCATCACAACCTTCAGATGACTCCGACGATCAACAGCCAGTGGAAGTGACTACACAGGCCACTTCATCTACCACCGTCTCTAGGTTCGCTCCAAACATAAGAAAGTTCATGCCGAAGACATCACCTAAGCCCAAGATCAACATCGATGAGATACCAATGGATGATCTGACAGGTCTTCTCCCAGCAGGTTTCAAGCCCCGTCCTTCGTACAAGAACAAAAAACTATCCAAAACAACAAGCACTACCCCAGAGCCATCCTCAGATGATCACCGGAAGCCTTTGAGAAACTCCACCATAGGTCGATCCTATAAAAATTCTCCAAACGCAGCTCAAGATGTTGCTTTAGCCGGTCTTCTTCCAAAGGGCTACAGAACCACCCACTCACCATCATCTACAACCGAGGCTTCGACTCCTAAAAAACTTGAAGATATTCTAAGCAAAATCAAGTTCGAGGACAACCTTGATAAGCTACTGCCAGCCGACTACAAGGACAAAGTTACAACCCCTAAAGCTCCAGTGACATTTGTCGATGACATCTCCAAGTTCCTGCCACCTGGCTTCAAAGTGCCAGTCCCGACTACAACCACAAATATTCCGCCAATCAAAGTCGCAGATGACTTGAGTAAGTTCCTTCCCGCTGGCTACAAGCCTCCGGCAGAAGACAAGGCCCCCATAAAGATTGCCGTGGCAGATGATATCAGTAAGTTCCTACCACCAGGCTTCAAGTTGGACAAAGCGCCAAAAGAAGAAGCCATTGATATATCGAAACTACTGCCGAAGGACTTCAAACCTGTCGCCAAAGAAGAAGAGAAGGAAGGTATTTTCAAAAAGATTGAGTTTAAGGATGCGTCAGAGTTGCTTCCGCCAGGATTTACAGAATCTTCTTCAGGAGAAGTGACTACAACACAGAGTCCTGTTTCTACAACCACAGCATCATCAGGCTTTAAGGTCGTATTCCCCAAGGGTCTCAACAAGCGACCAGGACACAGATTAACAACTCCACACGCAAACTCGGCCGAAGGCGGTGTGACTTCCCCGTCAGTTGTTATCAAGAAGGGACCTCCAACCCGCGCTACGACCGAATTCACTGGCTGGCCTACTCCTTCAACCACGCCTATTTCGATTGAGAAGCTCTTGGAGCAAGCTCGAACGGCAACAATTGATATTTCTGATTTGCTGCCACAAACAACGACGTCGACGACATCAACCAGTACGACTACGACGACAACTCCAGAGCCACCCAAGCCCACAAAGCCTGGTCATTGCAGGTCTGATTGTGATCTTGCCGGAACCATAAAGATCATCGATGGAGTCACCTGGAAGCCAGAGTTGTTGGATCACAACACAGCGGAATGGAAGAACCTCGCTAGAGAGGTCGAAGCACAGGTTTGTTGAATTGAAACACCCAAATGGGTTGTGATCTTTGATAAGTGTGTTCAAAGGGGTTGCGATCTTAACTTGGGATTAACCTAAAGGTTCATTTTTAACTGATTTAATTTTTTTTCTACCCACAGCTCAATGAAGTGTATAGCAATGCGCCACACCTGAGTCGTTGGTACAAGAAAGTCCGTATTGACAGCTTCAGTAAGGGCAGTGTTCTCGTAGACTATTTCGTCGAATTAGGAAATATCACCCAGGATGTCAATACGTTGGAGATTAAGAAGCTTTTCCATCAGGCTCTGACACAACCACCACTACCTGTGGTACCATTGCAACGAGAAGTGGATAACGAAACAGACAGTGACGACGATGAGAACTTTAAGGAGGGCAAGGGTGAGAAACTAGTCAAGGAAACTTATTTGATGGGTAGGTTTGTTGTTGACCCGGCGTCAACTGATTTCATTGGTGAGTACACAATTCTGTGATATAGTACGCCTAAAGAACACCATTTATGCACCACTGCTTTTCAGTTATACCAAAATCCTTCTCACCAACGGTTGAGTTTGCCGAGAACGATGCACTCATACCGCACTGGGCGATTGTGCTGATTGTGATTGGAGTCGGCTCATTGTGCTTCGTTGTGATATTTGGAGTCACTGTGGTAAGTAGTATCTCTAAGTTTACAAAACTGGGTTTTAGATTAAGAAGTTTTTTTAATAAGTTAATAGTTTACTGGTTCATAGACATGTTTTGTTCACTTCCACTTTCGTCACAAAGACGCTACAAGGAACAGGGTGTTACAGATTACTGTGGCCTGCTCTTAGAGATTTTTTAATACTTTTTAAGAAGTTATAATAGATCTCTGGAGATATAAGGACTATGTTTCTCTACTTTATTAGAGTTTTTTCGTATCTGATTATATTTATGGTGCACCCTGTGTCACAGTCGGTGCTGCGATTAGACGGACTGAATAGAATATTATATAGACATTCTTATCTTTATTTTTATTTGAAGTCTGTTGAAATATATACTACATACTTATGTACGTTTGTTTCAACCTCTACCTAGTGTGTGATTTATAAGGTGCCCCGCGCCCACCCAGCGCCGGATGTACCAACTAATTTCATGACAAATAATAAGGTATGTATCTACAAGTTACTAATCACAGCCATGGGATGACTTTCGTTAGGTTGTACAAATTTTTTTGTAAAAAAATGATACAGGCATGGGAAGTTTCAGAACGTCCTGTTGTTATAGAAACAGACAAACATAACGACCCTCTTTTAAAATAATTATTTAACCTGTTCTGACAGTAAATATTGACTATCTATTGACAAATTTTCATATTTTTAGTTACTTAATCGTCAAAAACGTGCCAAGAAGACACCAATTCCCCTCACAGCGGATATGATGAACGATTTGAAGGTGAACCACATGGGCGGAGCTGATAACTATGGAGTTGATGACTTCTATAATATTGACGACGCTTGGAACGACACCAAACAGCCAATAAAACCAAAGGTAAGAAATCTTTAAACAGTAAGAAGGATACTTTGGGAATTTTCTCTTTCGATTGATTTGACTTATTTTTATCTATTTAACAGCGCTTCACAAATTCAGTGCACGGCAGCAGTGCGTCAAATATTTATGACAGTTGGCGTTCGACCAGGCACGGCGACTATTACTATGACTCCCACAATTATACGCCCCATAGCAAGGGGGAGCAATATCCACCAGACGCATTCGCCGATGTACACCAAATGTATACATACAACCATCCTAGATCAAGATATCAAAGGGATTATGATCCTGATTTTTAGTAGATCCCTCTAGTTGCAAACCAATCTGTTGTATTTAAGATTATAGTAATTATTTTATTATTATTATTTTTTTTTTATATTTTATTTTATAAAACAATGTGTACATCTTAATTTTGCTACAATACTGTGTACAGTGTGACAAAAAACAAGTGAACACAACAAGATTATGGCAAAATAGCTATGCGCGGCTGTTCGCTATAACAATTTAAAGTTAGTTATTTTAACTTAATTAATATATCGGAATCGAGTGTACTCTCTATCTTCCTCTCTCTCTCGTTGCTAGTGCCTTGAACAATACTCCAATACTTACAATGACAAATTCATACTCAAACTCAAACTCAGCTTGAGATGATTATAAGAATTGTAAAATCTAAGCAAAATTTTGTATTAATATTAACGAGTTGTAGGCAACTCGATCATATGTAATTTATATAAGTTAAACATTGAAACATTTGTATGTAAGATGGAAGCTTTTTGTATTTTTCGTAAACAGTAACATATTGTAGATTTTTACTAAAAAACAAAACAGTGGAATGAAAATTTGTAAATCCTCACTATTTAATTATTGAGTTTAAATTAAATTAAATAAAATTATTATACTTATAAAGAAGGATGAGTTTTGCTATAATCAATTAGACGCCACTCTTATGGAATTATGTAGCTAGCTCGTTATTGTGGTCATTCAACTGGACCGACTGAGTACACCTCACATACGATAGAAGTATTATTTTGAATATAATTAGGTAATTAGAAAGGCAAACAGACAATTGATTGGATTGAAATACATGGATATACAGTGGAAGGAACTCATTGAAACCTCAGTAAGTTGAGTCCTTTCGGTTGGATAAGAGTTGAATACAAGGATTACAATGTATCTACCAAGTTGGTTCTTCAAAAGCATTCTCTTGGTGTTTTACTCCATAAGTCTGTTCTTGGGCTATTCGGTATTTTCTCTCAACCGTCAAAATAGAATAATTGAACCGTCCAAAAAAGTTCGCATCTACACGATATTATTCTTGGGACAAAATTCACTTCACTTAATTTACTATGTAAAAACAATAATAGTAGGTCTCCAGGGCCTTTCCGCTCCAGGGATAGCTTTCATAGAATCTTATATCCCAATTTTGCTCTGGGTGTGTTTGGATACAATATTGATATATTACCTGATCTACTTGGTAATTAAAAAGCACAGTGAAGTCATGTTCTTAATACAAGAATTTGAGCAGCTTTACATCAACGTTGGAAAGCTCCTCCAGGCTAACGTGCTCAATGACAAACACTTGTTCCTCTTAGCGATACTCATAGCTGACCGAATCTTAGTATTTGGAGTGTCCGTATACTATGATGCCCTCGACTTAATTAAAATTCCAGGCTATACTCTTTACACAATATATATTGGAACAATTTACAATTTAACAATTCGACTGTTTGAATTTGGACACATTATAAGTGCAATAGTACTGGACGCAATTTGTCAGAGCATCGACGGGATTCTAGTGAGTAACACCCAAGCAGGGCCACCAAGACTGCCTATGCATCGGAGTCGAAATATTCAAAAGTGTCGGTTTTATTTGTTGCAAGTGTACAGAGTGAAGAATAAATTTAACGACCTGTTCTCTAGTTGTACATTTATATACCTTTCGATGGCATTTTTGGATAATTTGATGGCTTTTTATACACAATTTACCCACCGATTCGTGTTCTATACAAATCTCATTGGGAATGCGCTCTTCCTGTCATTTCTCATGAGAATGTTCATATTTGGTTATACTGCAGAGATGGTTGGGAAGAGCTACCGACGAAGCGCAGATACTCTTTTTCTGATTGGAAATCAAAAAAGAAGAAGTGCCACGATGGTAAGTTGAAGCAAGTGTACATATTTTAGAGTAAAAGTAAAGTATTTCTTTCATTCTATTCCACAGATTGATGACTATCTTTTAGAGTTGTTTAGCAAAAATATGAACTACATTGACGTTTTTGGAGTGTTCAGCTTAGGGCGGGCACTGATATTCTCTATGTTTGCCGCCACAGCCTCGTACATAATAACGCTTGTTCAATTTCATATTGGAAGTCAAAAAAATTAAAAAAGTGATCGCTCGCGTGACGTAAGCTCTAATAAGTGTGGACTCCAACTACAAAATTGAGTTTAGCTTGGACACACATATACAGTAGCGATAAATAAAATGTAACCGAAATAATATGTTTTTATTTTCTAACCAAAAGTAGGTGAATAAGATAATTATTACATTAAGAATGTTTGTTGAATGTGGATTCTAGGGTGAACAAAACAATAAAAATATAATGGATTTCATAAAATAAATATAGAGTATTATTTGTATATAGATTTATATGTAGATTCTACCCTTAAATTTTGATAAACAGAAATGTTATCAACTCTTATTAAAGAACCTTGTCACATCGACTTCTGTTTCCACGTAAAAAGTTGGGAATATTTACAGTCATTGAATGACTTATAGACCTACTTTAGCCGCAGAATCCTTTACTGGACCTGAACTATTCTGGGGAATAGGGTATCATACGCGAAAAATTCAGGAAAACAGAAAAATAAGACAGGCCATAACCTGAAAGTACACTACAGGCCTAGGACAAGCTAAGAAACTACTGTGAAACTATAATCGGAAAAGATTCCGAGCTTGAATCTGCCTAAGCAAGAATAACCTACGCATCCTAACTGGTTTCCAAACAGGACACTGCAAACTGAGGGAGCTTCTACGGAAAGTTGGTATAACAAATGAAGGCCTTTGCAGATTTTGCAATTAGTGAAGCGAGACTCCATGTGGGGCATTGACCCACAAAAGGATGAAATATTTGGGTATGCACCAAATATCTGCAGAGAATAGGCACACCTTTGACCCACTTCTCATTCTCGGATTCTTAAAAGAAACTGGTCTGGAGGGAGAGCCCTAAAGGGAATTATTCTCACGTAGGCAAAGTAAAATTCCAAAGGAATTGTAGGCGAAGGGGTACTCTGACGAGGGTACAAACCTCTCCAAGGTTAGTAGGAGGGTCAATAGACCACTGGGTGCAGAATACAAATAATAATACGCCGTTGCGTTATTCTGAACAGTATTGGCAGCCAATTAATAAACGTATGTACATAGGTTTGTACCACTCATTTGTGGAATTTTTCCGGGAACACTAATAACAACTTTACTTTCAAATTCATTGACTGCTAGCTCGTTATTGTGCTTATTCAGCTGGAACAATAAATTAGGGCTGGATGCACCTCTGGTTATAATTTTACTAATTATAAGGACATTTAAAATAAATACACAGAGGAAGTCATTAAAACCTCAGTTAGTTAAGTCCTTTCGGTTGAATAGGAGTGGTAAAATGTATCTACCAAGTTGGTTCTTCAAAAGCATACTCATGGGATTTTACTTCATAAGTCTGCTGATGGGCTTTGCAGTATTTTCCCTCAATCATCGAAATAAAATAATGAAACCGTCCAAAAAAATTCGTATCTATACGATATTATTTTTGGGACAAAATTCATTTCACTCAATTTTCTTTGCAATAAGAACAATAATGAAGCTCCAGAGTCTTTCTGCTCCAGGGATGGCTTTCATGGAAATTTATATCCCAACGTTTCTCTGGATGTGTTTGGTTGCAATATTGTTGCAATACTTGATCTACTTGGTAATTAAAAAGCACAGTGAAGTCATGTCTTTATTCCAAGAATTTGAGCAACTTTACATCAACGTTGGGAAGCTCCTCCAAGCTAACGTGCTCAGTAGCAGACACTTGTTCCTTCTCGCAATACTTGTAGCTGACCGATTTATGGTTGTTGGAATAACAATGTACTACTATGGACTCGAATTAAGGAACTATCCTGCATTTAATTTTTACGACGTATATATTGGAACAATTTATAATTTAACAATTCGATTCTTTGAATTTGGACACATTATAAGTGCAGTAGTACTGGACGCAATTTGTCAGAGCATCGACGGGATTCTATTGAGTAACACCCATGCAGGGCCACCCGGGCTGCCTATGAATCGAAACCGGAACATTCAAAAGTGTCGGTTTTATTTGTTGCAAGTGTACAGAGTGAAGAATAAATTTAACGACCTGTTCTCTAGTTGTACATTTATATACCTTTCACTAGCATTTTTGGATAATGTGATGGCTTTTTATACACAATTTACCCAACGATACGCACTAACTTCAGATCTAATTGGGCATGTCCTCTTTCTGTCATTCCTCATGAGATTATTCATATTTGGTTATACTGCAGAGATGGTTGGGAAGAGCTACCGACAAAGTGCAGATACTCTTTTTATGATTTCAAACCAAAAACGAAGGAGTGCCGCGATGGTAAGTTGAAATACATAAACTTCATATCTAAGTTAAAGTGATCCTATTCCACAGATTGATGAGTATCTATTAGAGCTGTTTAGCAAAAACATGGACTACAAGGACGTATTTGGAGTGTTCAGCTTAGGACGGGCACTGACATTCTCCATGTTTGCCGCCATAGCCTCGTATATAATAACATTAGTTCAATTTCATATCGAAAGTCAACAAAAATAAAAGGAAATCTCTCACTTAGCATAAACATTGTGTTTGTTTTTTCTTTTTATAAAAGAATGGTCTTATTTCCTTACATTCCTGCTACCCGAAGTCCGCCTAAATGAAAAACCCGGTTAATTGAAATTAAAATGAGCATTTTTTCTTAATTTCATTTAAGCGGGTTCGACTGTATTAGCAAACGCACACTCTATACACTCTTATTTATAAACCCATTAGCCCCTTATTTATAAACAAATTTGTGAATATTCACTCGTTCCTATTCGAAGATCGCTGAGCTGTGAATGGACCTTAGCTCTACCCATGAACTTAATTTCTTCCTTCGTTCCTACTTCCCCATTTATGCTAGGATTATGGAGTTATGCGGCCATTTACTCGTTATTGTGCTTATTCAGTTGGAGCGCTAAAAGAGGATTGGATGCACCCCACATACGATACAAGTATAATTCTGAATATGCACCACTGGTTATAATTTGACTAATTAGAAAAACAAACAAACAATTAATTGGATTGAAATACATGGATATACAGTGGAAGGAACTCATTGAAACCTCAGTAAGTTGAGTCCTTTCGGTTGGAAAAGAGTTGAATACAAGGATTACAATGTTTACAAGTTGGTTCTTCAAAAGCATTCTCTTGGTGTTTTACTTCATAAGTCTGCTCTTGGGCTTTTCAGTGTTTTCTCTTAATCGTCGAAATAGAATAATGAAACCGTCTAAAAAAGTTCGCATCTACACGATATTGTTTTTGGGACACAATTTATGTCATTCAATTTTCTTAATAATAGTGATACTAATGGCTATCCCGAAACTGTCTGCTGCAGTACTGGCTTACATGGAAATGTATATTCTAACGTTTCTATGGATGTTTTCGGCTACAATATTGTACCAGTACCTAACCTACTTGGTCATTAAAAAGCACAGTGAATTAATGCCTTTATTCCAAGAATTTGAGCAACTTTACATCAACGTTGGGAAGCTTCTCCAAGCTACCGTGGTCAAAAGTAAACACTTGTTCCTTTTAGCGATACTAATAGCTGACCGATGTTTGATCATTGGGCTAACCATTTACTATTATGTACTCAAATTAACCAACCCTCCTGAATTAAATCTTTATACGGAATATATAACAACAATTTACAATTCAACAATTCGCCTATATGAATTTGGACACATTTTAAGTGCAATACTACTAGATGCAATTTGTCAGAGCATCGACGGGATTCTATTGAGTAACACCCAAGCAGGGCCACCAAGACTGCCTATGCATCGGAGTCGAAATATTCAAAAGTGTCGCATTTATTTGTTGCAAGTGTACAGAGTGAAGAATAAATTTAACGACCTGTTCTCTAGCTGTACATTTGTGTACGTTTCACTAGAATTTTTCGATACTTTGATGACTTTTTACACACATTTTACCCAACGATTCGCCCTAACCTCAAATCCAATTGGACACATGCTCTTTCTGTCATTCCTCATGAGATTGTTTATATTTGCATATACTGCAGAGATGGTTGGGAAGAGCTACCGACAAAGTGCAGATACTCTTTTTATGATTGGAAACCAAAAAAGAAGAAGTGCCACGATGGTAAGTTTAAACAAGCGTTGATAATTGAAGTTTCTGATTCATCCTATTCCACAGATTGATGACTATCTATTAGAGTTATCTAGCAAAGATATGGACTACAAGGACGTATTTAAAGTTTTCAGCTTAGGACGGGCACTGACATTCTCCATGTTTGCCGCTATAGCTTCATATATAATAACGTTAGCTCAATTTCATATTGGAACTCGACAAAAATAAAAACCAATGCAATTACTTTCTATTTTATTGTGTACCCTTTGTTAGCAATAAAGCACATAATATCTATATGTCAATCCATTCTAATCTTATTTGTTTCATCAGCTTAGTTCGCTTCCTTATCTCCCGATCTACAAGATTCTATTGGATAAAGGTCGAGAGATTACGCCAGCGACTCCCAAGTATCAAAATTCCCTCTTTCCAAGTTACTCTCAGCGACCAGCTGTAGTGTTTTGGGTTGATATCGTGTTGAAAGAAGTTATTTTCAGACATATTCGTCCGTAAGCGTGGAAGCATATAATTTTGCAGTATTTCCTGATACATTTGGGCATTCATCCGACTGCCTATTTGATGTAATTGACTCACTCCTGCACAGATTGAGTTTTTTGGTACTGACTTTTTCTAATTTTGCCGCCATAGCCTCTTTAGTTTGATTTTCTATTAAACGTAAGCTAACGCAACATAAGCTAAAATAAGGGTGGCCTCCAACCACTTTGGAGAGTTGTATAAACTGCAAGCGGTTGTAAGAAATGCTAAAATTAATAAATTTTATTTAGCTAGGACATTTACCGGTGCGAAAACACTGTAATCTGATGACAGTTAGACTAGTTGTCGGTAGATGGCGTCAACTAAAACTATTTTCTGTTTCCGGCAGAATTGAATTTAAATTCAAAGAACATTAGGAGGGAAGGTTATACATGCATCCAACCATGCAAACCATTAAGGTGGCGGAGAAATGGTTTAATTGGTCACACGAATTAGAAGTGCAAGAATATTATCCAAAAATGTTTCATATTCATGGCTGAAGTACTGCCCAGTGATACTTGGCCTAAGACTGTGACTAATGAGCCTAGTTATACTAACTTCAATTCTGAGAAGACATAGTGTAAATGTTCTCCGTTAAGGAAAAGTCCTTAAAAAAGGTAAAAGAAGTATACTATTCCCTTAACCTCATACTCTCAAGATGGACAAAGGACTGTTCATTTCTTTGACGTTAGGCAATAAGGTCTTAAGTCGAAAATTGCATTTTAGGTCTTTGATTGGATTTCACTCCATTTTTTCCTCTTTCATTTGGTATTGACTAAGCACAAGTAAGCACAATTGCTAACCATCGTAATAATTTATTCTTTAGGCAGTAAGTCAGAAAATTTGATTAAAATATTTTCAATTTGGTTCTGCGAAAAACTGTAGTTTCTAACTTAAGACCTTTTTGCTTAACGATGAAGATTTTTTTCCAAACATGTAATTATAGATACTATTTTTGTACTCTATAATTGTTTTTCTTAAAATTTGGATGGGTGAGCGATAAGTAGAAAGAGTTTTTGCCTGAATATGTATGCCTAAGACTTTTTTTGTCGATTAAAATAAAGAAAAAGAGAAATGCTAGTGGTTAATTTGTTTGACAGCTTTTATGGTGCCGAAATAGACTAGGAATAGTTCTATATGACTTGTTTGCTTTCATTTATAATTCACAGTATTTATTTCGCGCTCGTGTTGAAATACACCAAGTGCTTTTTTTATCTATGAAAATTGTATGAATATGGAATATATTACCACTAGACCCTGACCACCCACGCATTTGGAATGCTTAGCCACAGATTTTCTTCCTAAAATCAAGTAGTTAAATGACTCATTAAAATTCAAGTCCTATCTTCACCCAGTCGATCGTCAACTTCGCCTACGTATCCGCATCACACCAAGAAAATAATTCCCATAAATAAACTCAAAGCGATTATGATGCCATATGATTTGTAAATCACAAAACGCACTAACAACAAAACCGCAGTCCCATTCATATGTACATATGTCGCCAGCGTACAAATTCAATTCAAGAAAAACCATTACAACTGTTAGAAATATGTGTGTGTATGCTTGGACTAAAGTAACCACAAGATGAGATACGTAAACTTAATTACTGCATGCAACATTTAACTCCACGTTACCCTACATTTCTCTATTATCCCGAAGTATCCATCCATCCATCCTGGTAGCCTGCCTTTTGATTCTTCTCCCTATATAAATAGTTTAAGCGTCTTTGTACATTCACTTTAATACGTTCCTTCGTTCATAGTAGACGTTGTGTGGAGTCCTTTCGCGAGTGTACAACATTGTTTGAACTTTAGATTAGTATTTTATTTTAGAACAAAAAAAAAAGAGAGATAAAAAGATGAAACTAGCATATTGCATATTGGTTTGTGCTTTCCTCAAAGTTGTGTGTTGCTTACAGGTAAAGAAACAAAATTTCATGACAGTGCATCTGGGAATAACCTCGTTCATAATTGAATTACTTTCTCCTAGAAGCAGGCTTCTCTAGTGGAAGACGACAGCTACTTTGACGTCCAGAGGGGTAAGTTTTTCAACCATATGGATAAGGGTTTTCATACGAAACATAGAAGTTCGGGACAGAAGGTGCTACTCAAAGTAGGAATATGTGGAGCTTAAGAAGCTAAAAGTTGTATTTGCTAAAGATTTCCCAAAACATATCAAATTTCGATCAATCAGTCCGCCAAATCCTACTGTGTTTGAAGTAATTTTGTGTTCCGAAAGAGAATCTGAATTTTTTTAAATCAATCTTGGCCAATTCGAGAGTTGCGTATAAGCAGATATAGTAAAAGAGCCTTTTAAAAACATTTGTGGAAGGAACAACTATATAGAAGGACGAAAGGGTTGCAGTTGTTGAAATTATTTGGTAATGGACTGTAGCATATGTGAACAATTGTTTCTTTAGCTAAAGGCTAGAAGCAATGAATCTTGACAGTAGTTGAAGCTTTGATCAGTAAAAATTTAATACTCAACTGGATTTGGTTCTCAGTTTTAACTATTTTAAATATTTTTGTATTCTTGCAGCTTCCTCTAACTACCCAAGTGCTGAAAAGAACTACCTAAGGTACGAGTATAACAAAAATCCACTTTTATGCCAAGGAGCCTCAATAAAACTAAACTTCTTTACAGAATACTGGCCCTAGCTGAGCGAAACATTGTGCAATGCCTGTTCTGCAATTTCATCCTTCTCAACAAATACATGATTGGAAGAAGTTACATCAGTAAGGACCGACTTGTCCAATGCTCATACTACTCCCCCGAAAGATGCCTTAGCTACTTCGAAAGCTATTTGAATGAAAGCGATGGCGACAAGACGAACAAACACAAGAGGCAATTTGACGAAATCGACAAAACCGACCCCGGATTCAGCACCTTGAACCAAATCCATTGAGATAACATGACAAACTATTTCTATAATGTGTACTACTTTCGAAATTAACGTTAAATTGATTTAAAATTTATTAAAATATATTCTTACTTGAGTTTAGAGTCCAATGAAATGAAAAGAATTTTATTTGTTTTATTGAACAGCAGAAACACATTACCACAGCAACAGCAACTTTGACAATCGGAGGAAAAATTTTAGAACGAATGCTTTCCAATGGAACAGAACACAGCAACAGCAATTTCAACGTTTGACCCAAGTCCTAAATCTGCTGTTGAAATTGTTGTTGCATTCCCGTGTTCACTCTGTTCTCTTAAAATAAAAAGATACATTGTGTGTTGTTGTTGTTGCTTTCACATCGCAACATCGGCCTATTTGCCTCTGCTGTTATCTGTTTCTGTGTCAATGTGTCTCTTTCTTTCTTTTTTCCCATTGGGTACCTACGCCCGCCATCATTAATTTTTAAAACCAAAACAAACCTAACCTCGGCGGCCATCATGAAATATTCTACAAAATGGCTACACCTTGCTAATATTGGTCAATAATAAGTGAGCGATCATAGGAAATATTAAGGAAAAGGAACAAAATAAACAAAGACTCACCAGTTTCAATATTTTTCTTGTTGTTTTCATATGTATTTTGCTTGAAAATGTCAATTGATTAACGAATACCCGAAACCGACACTCCCGAGGTTCTTCTTACCGCCCAAGAACCTTTAACCGTACCGAGGAAAAGGAATGGGTGATTTTTTTAAGCGGTTGGGGTAGGGGCAGGGGCAGGGGCTTTCATTTTTTTTATGACAACATTTGCTTAAAACACTTTTTTTTATTATGGAAAGTTACAGAAAAATAAAACACTTCTATTTTAGATTTAAATTTCGAAAATGCACTACACAACAGGGGCTTTGATTTTTTACAAGCACATTCAAAAGGAAATTTGCTTAAAAGACTTTTTTTATGTAAAGCTTTGGAACAAAATACACTCACATTCATTTTATATTTAAATTTAAAAAAATGCACAAGGGCATTGATCACTAACACAACAACACATTTCTCAAAGAGCAATATTGAAATGGGACAAAATAAAATAGAACCCAATTTGCTTGATTTGCATTAAAAAAGGACAAATAACACTTGAATATGGAAATGGAACAAAATAAAAGAAAACACAATTTACTTATGATTTGGATTAAAAAAACACTAACACTTTTCTATGATCACAAGGCTGTCGGGAGATGAGACACAGACAGAGAGCACAGGGGGCACAGGGAGCGCAGACACAGAGAGCACTACACCGAGAGCACAGCACAGAAACACTCGCGGAACGAAACGAACAACGAACGACCCGCACTCGAACACTACCGCGCACTACTTACTACTAAGCTAAACTAGACCACTTACCTTGAAAGCCGCGACGATACTGCGCCTGCAGCTAGTTTGTCGAGTTCATGGAACCCAAAGCTAATAAACAAAAGTCAATGAACCACTGTGTAAGTGACTTTGTCCTTTTTTCGCTTGGCTTTGCAGGTTAATGAACTGCAGTGCAAGCAGGTGCAGTGCATGTTTTGTCGCACTCTGCATAGATTTGACAGATGAAGGTCGATGGATCGTCGTTTATGGGAGTGAGAGGGGGAATGGTTGCGAAATATTTGTTTCGTCTTTTGGTACTGCCAAAACTCTATTGCAGGTGGATAAAGTAATTATGGTATAAGGTGGTGAATATAATATAAAGGGTGTTTTTTTTTAGAGGCGGAGAACTTTGAATTGAAATAAGACATTGAAAATTATTGTCAATATTAATGAAAGTGGATGTATTTAGAAGATAATTTAATGGCATTTATGAATGCAAATAAATACATATTTCGTTTCATTATTTCGATAAAATTGAATCGTGACTTAAAGAAATTTAAAAAAAAATTAGCTTTAATGTGCATATCTTAATTCAAATGGTACACATAAGATGTGTATATCATTTTGCCAAGGATTTCATGGATAAATTAAGCTTTGGAATACTAAACGATGTCTGCAAACGTTTTTTGCGTTCAATGCAAAGAAGAAAACTGCGTTTGTTTTCATTTAAATAAAAAGAAATATCGCTTGACCAAATCTGTTAGGTACACGGGGCGAATACTTAACATTTTCGTAGTATACATCATTGAGGGAAATAAATAAAAATAAATCACAGCTAATACTGGTTATGCTCGGCGTGATCTCATTTCAAAATATTAATAACAAAAAGTAGTTAGTTAAAAAAAGAAATCTAAGGCACTATATGCATTACAAATTGGCTGACTTGGCACCACTAGATTTCGAAATAGAAATTCATTATCTATTATTCTTGCACATACATGCAACTCCTTGCACTACAGTCCATTGAACCCCAAATTTGAACGAAGGAAAGAGACAGGATCCCTTTCGCTGCACTGTGGTTCATTGCCCCCCAAACTTGAACGGAAGAATGAGACAGGATCACTTATAGAAAGCATCCGATATAAACCTGACCTGCATTTGATATTAATTTAGGTTCCATGAGCTTGAAAGACTAGCTTCAGCTTCAGTATCGTCGCGGCTTTCAAGGTAAGTGGTTTAGCTTAGCTTAGTAGTAAGTAGTGCGCGGTAGTGTTCGAGTGCGGGTCGTTCGTTGTCCGTTTCGTTTCGCGAGTGTTTCTGTGCTGTGCTCTCTGTGTCTGTGCTCTCTGTGTTGTGCCCCCTGTAATCTCAGTGTCCCCTGTGCTCACTGCCTGTGTTTCATCTCCCGAGAGCCTGGTCATCGCAGAAAAGTGTTAGTGTTTTTTTTTTAATCCAAATCTGAAGTAAATTGTGTTTTCTTTTATTTTGTTCCATTTCCATATTCAAGTGTTATTTGTCCTTTTTTAATGCAAATCAAGCAAATTGGGTTCAATTTTATTTTGTCCCATTTCAATAGTGCTCTTTGAGAAATGTGTTGTTGTGTTAGTGATCAATGCCCTTGTGCATTTTTTTTAAATTTAAATATAAAATGAATGTGAGTGTATTTTGTTCCAAAGCTTTACATAATAATATAAGTGTTTTAAGGAAATTTCCTTTTGAATGTGTTTGTAAAAATTAAAGCCCCTGTTGTGTAGTGCATTTTCTAAATTTAAATCTAAAATAGAAGTGTTTTATTTTTCTGTAACTTTCCATAATAAAAAAAAAGTGTTTTAAGCAAATGTCCTTTTGAATGTGTTTATAAAAAATCAAAGCCCCTGTTGTGTAGTGCATTTTCTAAATTTAAATCTAAAATAGAAGTGTTTTATTTTTCTGTAACTTTCCATAATAAAAAAAAAGTGTTTTAAGCAAATGTTATCATAAAAAAATGAAAGCCCCTGCCCCTACCCCTACCCCAACCGCTTAAAAAAAAAAACCCATTCCTTGTCCCCGGTACGGTTAAAGGTTCTTGTGCGGTATGAAGAACCTCGGGAGTGTCGGTTTCGGGTATTCGTTAATCAATTGACATTTTGAAGCAAAATACATATGAAAACAACAAGAAAAATATTGAAACTGGTGAGTGCATGATTATATTTCTATGATTTTTGTACACAAACCATATTTACAATTTTTTGTTTCAATTTCATATTGTGCTTATAAAGAGTAGAATAGTCATTGAGAGGAACTTTTGGTCAGTAGGGTCGACTATTTTATTGCTAGGGTTCGGAATAGGGAATTGAGATTTAAGAGTGGGTGGTAAAATTAGAGAGAGAAAGAGAAATATTCAAAGCTGTGGCCGGCGGAACGTGTTCAAGGTTACTCATTTCTCTATTGTTTCCCTTCCATTTTGTGTTTTGCAAAGCAACAACAATAAGATCCATTTGGCAGATCTCACATAAATTTGACAAAAGGAATTTATTGGGCTAATATTGGTAGGTCGTACCATGGGGAAATTTATTTCCCTTCTCTTCTGTGAAAAACTATGACTCTTTGACTTGCGGGAAGAACACTTCACTATTTCAAATTAAATTTCCCTGATTTTTGCTCTTTCATATTAGAAATACATTGATCACAGCAACAGCAACTTCAACGATAGAGCTAAGTCCCAAACCTGCTGTTAGTTGTTGCTGTGTTTCTGCTATTAGTCACTGTCTTTCTTTTAAAAATCTACTGCGGGGAGGAATAATAGAGAAAAAAACATGGTTCTTTTTGGCTTAGCGAGTTGTTTGACAAGATTTAGGAGAATTACCTACCTAAAAAGTTGAGAAGCTGATAACTTAAAAGTAGGCCCTATCAGACATTTCGAATGTCACTTCAAAGCACTACTCATTTTCTATAAGCCAATTAAATTCATAAAAGATAACCCACTCTCAAGAAACACTAAACCAGCATTTGGTATACATATGTATTGTGGAAAAGATATTCTAAAAATATCCATTATCCATTAAAACTTCCAGACAGACAAACACAAAAAAACCAAAAGAATTTCGAAAGCAATTTCAACCCCATCTATTCACACAGGAGCCCAGCTCACCTTTGGGCTTTGGTTGCGTTTGCTATTCGCAAAGGAATCTCATAAATATCAATCTCACAAGTTCATATAACTTTCTAATATAATCCAAAAGCAACAAATAGGCTGATACCTATTCGGGGTTCATTTTGATTTTGGTCCCTTTTTCACATCAATTAACTTATCCCAAAACTGTAAAGACGGAAGAAAAAAAAAAACAAAGAAAAGCAAATCTCGAAGGGCCTTTTTGTTTCAAAGTGGCTAAATAATTATTTAGGCAAATTGCCTGTAACAGCATTGCCATAGACCAGAGCCCATCATAACCCATCAAAAGGTTGACTTCGCTTTCCTACAACAATTTAAGTGATTATTCCAAGAAAAGGGGCTATCAACACACTCAGTGTTTTTCATTGTTTTCGGTATGACTATATCATACAGCACAACCAAGTCGAAGAATAAGAAGAAGGTTAACGCAAAAGGATAACAAGGAAAATAGAAAAACTTTTAACTTAGTTAGCAGGTCTCGGCCAGGGAAAGTGATTGTCCTAAAGGGTATTTTTAAACATAAATTGGCTTGACTATTCCCAAGTCCCAAGTGAAGGTGTGTTTTTCAATGGTAAATACGATCGAAGGATAATAAGTTTTAATAAAGTAAAAGAAGAGGAAGAAGTTGTAAAATTTGTTGTTATCCTGAAGATAGCCAGATGAAACCCTTTTTATTTGGTGTAAGATATAGTTTTGGCATTAACTTTTATTTCGTCCTTCAGGGATGAATCTTTTTAGATTTACGTCAACACCTTTGGTTATTTTTAGTAGGAAATATAATAATTTATTGGTTACGCGATTGAGACTGTGTTAAGGGGGTGGAATTGCTTTCGTGTGACGTGGGACTGGGGTTGTTTAGAATAGATAGAATATTAATGGTGGCTCTCCTTTTGTGTTCTGTTGAAATTTGTTCTCCCTGCGATATGTGACGGTAAGAGTTAAGTGCAGCTAACTGATTCGTACAGAAGAGCTATTGTGAAATCTACAGTTTGAAAACCCATCTCCAGTTATTTGGTCTTTCAGTTAGTATCATCAGAGAGCAGGTTTTGAACCTATGGCTCAACCGTGCCATGACGAAAGTAGCAGTGGATGGGTCACTGAGAACACATTGCGAGATATCATGCAATACCTCTTGGCTCGAACAGGTCTTCTCATTCTTCAAACAGTCTGTTTCCCATGCCAGTGGACAAGGTTGGGACAATCATTTAGATTTTCTTCCAAAAAAAAGCATCCATAACTCAATTTGTGCAATGCCCAAATTGGTGCTGGACATATTCGACCTGTAGCTATA
The DNA here is from genome assembly GCA_949716465.1 of Chalcosyrphus nemorum. Lineage (NCBI taxonomy): Eukaryota > Metazoa > Arthropoda > Insecta > Diptera > Syrphidae > Chalcosyrphus > Chalcosyrphus nemorum. The sequence goes on along the minus strand of OX454335.1, from coordinate 719,496 downwards.
GCCTGACGAATTTTGACATTACCATTATAAAAAGGTAGAGAAGTCCAAAAAAGTGGGTCTGCCAATTCTGTCGGCCTGTGCCGATGACTGAACCTACATACGTATGAATAATCGAGAAAAAAAGCTACGGCTGTTCACTCATTGCTATATGTTTTTGCATATTTCCAATTTGTGACAGTATTCATGGTGGAAAATCAGGCAGAAACATACATATATAGAAAAAAGTCGCAACTGCATAAATTTTAAGTTTTAGTTTGGGTTCAATTCCATTATAACTTTCTCGAATTTTACGCAACTGAAAATGTGAATTAATTAAAGAACCATCCCATACTTTATGTTTCAGCTTGTGTGGATGATTGTTTCCGATTTTGTTCGAAATTACCAAAAAATATAACTCACGAGTCTTTTTGTGAAAGGGAACGCGATAAAGTCGTGAAAAATATTGCCCTTTGAGAGTTCTTCTTACAAAAAAAAATATCTTTGGTTGTAGCTAATACAAAGTTGTCGCTTAGTTTTTCGCAATGATGACGTGGCAGCTAGGTAGTCTGCAGGGGGAATACATAACCATATTGAGTAGGAGTCAGTAATGTTAGAATGAATAGAACACTTTACATAAGTAAGGCTTCTTCTTACCTTTTTATATTTCTTAAACCAAATTCTTGAGTTCGCGGTATCAAGTCATTCTATAGCATTCTCTATAGCGCTCGCCAGTCACAGCCTGCAACATTTCCTAAGCTGTCCTTACATTCCCTCTGAAGTTTAGAAGGATTTGGCTGCAAGCCATATGCGATTAGTGGTCTAGCACTTTGCGAGGGTAAAGGTGTCAGTTTCTTTCACATACTCACATATTTATACTGAGTGCATACACTTTAAAAATGGCTTCTATCAACAACAATGTACAAAAACTATCATCCGTATTCGAAATACTGCCAGTTGTTACAAAATGTATACATTCTTAATTCCTTGTATTCACTCATCTGCCTTCTGTACATAACACATTAGCAGCGCCTCTAAATCATTGTGAAAATTTTGGTCGAAATCATTCTTTTTTTTCTTTCGTTTAATGAATCGCCAACTATATTTGCAAATCGTTCTGTTCGATTACGATGCGGTGGTCCACTAGTGGATGCAATTTCGATTGATGGCTGTCTGTAGTTTATGGCGAATTTATTTGAACCATAGGCCGTCACAATAGGTATCCATTTTTTTTTTATTTCTAATAGCCTTAGGCCGGAAAAAATATTCTCAGCACTATTATATTCCTCTCCTGTGTTTTTTTTTTCTGCAATTTTTTATTTTTATGGATTTATTTTATTTTTTGGCTACCATAAACATGTGCGGCTGCCGTTATATTTTCCAATCGATTGGACATTATGGGCATGCATGGCTCCAAACTATTTTTTTTTTCTGTTTGCCTTCTATTTTTTCCGGAATACAGTCGGAGAAACCGTGGGGGTTTTTGGGTGTTGTTTTTTTGTTGCTATTATTGCTTTGAAATTCATATTAAAATTCGCCAGGGACATAACGGACCAAGAGCGCATAAATAAACTAAGTTGATCTAAATTGCCGTTTGATGGAAGTAGGTATGTGTGTTGTCATGTGGCCTGCCGATTTGATGGACGTTTTCTGCTTACTTTTTTATTTAAAAAAAAAATAAAAACTTAAAAAAAAATTCTCTCGTTCGAAATTGTACAAGGGATTTTGTGGAATTTTCCATGGAACTAAATAAATATTTGCGAAAATTGCACGTCTATTCATTGCAGGCGCTTAAACGAACACCCTCTTTCAGCGGAAACATCAATTGAAGGGGAAAAAAACTTGTTTTTGCGTCAAAAAAGGGATTTGGTTTCTAAATGTTGTTTGATAGTAAATACAGTGTCCGCGAATGGTGACAGGAATTAAACTGTTGCGCTACTTAAATAGCATTTAAACCTTTGCCTAGTAAAACTCTGATTCTCCATCTACACATGCAGATATTGTAGCAAAGGATTATTACCCAATTCATGTTTTTTTTGTTTGTTGGCAGCAGGTCATGGTAAGCCATAAATTGACCATACGCCGGAAAATTATTGTAAGCCGTGGTCCACTTTCGATTTACCAATTTGTGTCCCAAGCAGATGTTAAGTGCCATTTTCCTCAACAAAAAAAAAAGTGTTGACTCTGCCGGATGTACATCTGTTTCGATTATATTCAAAATTATCGACACGGTTCATCTCGCTTTTTTGTTCCGCGTACATCCGCAAATTATTTTAAGTAATACCCCATAAGGTTTCCATTGGCAATGCGAAAGAAATAATAAAAAAACAAAAAAAAACCTCTTGACGTGTTACAGGAATACGCAGCATTCTGTGACGAAGGACAGAGGCAGGCGAATATTTCATTTTAGTAGGCGCATTTTTTCACCTCTGACATACTGCAGTTTTTGGATTTATTTTATTTTTTTTTGTAAAATTAAAATCGTACTGCATCCGATAATGTTCTGTCATAATATTTCTGTTTCATAGACTGAGTTTTATGGAGAAGACACATTCGATGTGCATTGTTTTCATACTTTACGCTAGACTTATGCATTGTACGAGAGTACATATACATTTTCCAGAGATTGCATTCAATTTATAACATTGTATGTACTTTGATGGATTGACAATAATAATCCGAGGACCGTGTCGGTCGGTCGATGAATGAACAGCATTAAATCGTGCCGAATTCAATTTTATTGAATATTAATTTCTTTCACGTGCAACAGAAACAAAATGTAATTCAATTGTTGTTGGTATCATTTAATTTTCTTTTTTTATGTTTAAATTTACATGTAATTGCATTTTTTGATTTATTATATTTCTTACAGTTATTTATATCAATTCTGTACAATATTGGTGCTACCTAACCGAGATTTTTGTTTCATGTCCATAAACCTACTATTTATTAAATATGCTTAAGTTTAGGTTTACATATAAAACATACCTCTTACATTATAGTGTTTAAGAATCTAATTTCTGTGTTAGTATTCTATTTGGTTTTCGTCTAAAGTTATGAATATAAAAGATTTAAATTTTTAACCACTTACAATGTTAAAGACAAAAAACAAAAAACGTAGCTACACATCATTACTTCATCATCAACTTGCACGTATGCAGTCGTATTGAACAAGTTCCCAAACCAAGTTTAAATCTTTTTATCCTGCATGAGTTTTCACATCCATCAGAATAGTTTCAGAAATTTTCACTTCAACTTATTCTCAACTTTTCCTGTTTGGATAAGTGTCTGGCTTTCCATTTATTGTGGGGCTCTTATTTAAGGAAAAAGAATAAAGTTTGCAGTAACTTTTCAATTTCATGTTTAAAATAGCGAATAGAGTCCCAAAAAATGGATGTAATTATATTTGTGAGCTTAAACTCAAAAGGAAGAAAGGAATGCATTGTTAAAAAAAAAGTTTAAAATATTTTTCCTCAAAATTAATTAAGACTTCGTTAGGATTCATATTTGCGTTCAAAGTTTGCTTTGTAAAAATATTTGCCTTGCAATTTTCTGCACAGCTGGATAAAACACACAAGGCAATGTAATATTGCAAGTTCTTGCAATTACAGGATCAACCAGTAAACCACAGAGATTGGCAAAATAGTTGTGGTTAAATGGAAGTCATTGGCTGAAAATGGATTGGATTTGGCTGTGGTTTCTATGTCTCTTTTACTTCGGATTGCGGTTGAGTTGTAAAATTCTTAAGCTAATTAAAGGGAACCAAGTTTGACTCGTGGAAATTCGTGGAAACAATATGGGTTCTGAAAATGATAGAGAAATAATTGAATTTGGTTCCTTTGTCATAGCATTTTCGAGTTTATAAGTTTTCAGCCCAGCGTAAGATACAGAGTGCTTCTTAAAAGATTGCAAAATTAACTAAATTATTTTTTGTCTTAAATTGTGATTTTGAAATATGAAATGTCGGCCTTTTTTTACGACGAAAAAGTTGGAACCGATTTCAAAATAGAAATTTTTGAAACTTGAATCGGAAGTAATATTTGGATTATTGGAAGAAAGAAAAGAGAAGTAGGGATAGCAAACAGTTTGTTTAGTAGTATTGGAAACTTAGGTTTTAATTCTCTATGGGTGGTGTCTAAATACAACGGGGAGAGCTGTTTGGGATTTTTGTATTCGTTCGTAATTCACAGAATTTGTTTAGCGTTTGTATTATAGCCATGAGAAGCTAGGCCCTGGCGCTCTCTGTGGCTTAGTATTTGTTAAGTTTGGATGCAACATAGAGAGGAACGAAAGAGCTGACGAACTAGCAAAGGATATGTGTCTTTGTGCATTGGTTATCGAAGGACAACATTGAAGCAATTCATTTTGAGCTAGACAGCCCAAATTATTCTTTGAGGAGTATAAAACGGAATCATAGTAGATGAGGGGTTAATTTTGAAATGTTTGTTGGACCATGAGTAACATTTTAACGTTTTATTCTCACTTTTAGACAGATTAAGGTCATGGTACAGTTTTTCGTTTTTAATTTGTTGGACCTCCTTTCTGTGGTTTCCTTTATTAGTTAGAAGATATAATCAAAATAGTCCTTAAATCTTAGTGTTAACATGTTTAGTCCCTATGCAATAATTGCCTAATGCAAAACCTACACCATTATCATAATAAATTCTATTTTATTGTACACAAACTCAAAAGTCATAAATCGCTTTACAAATACGAATGCAAACATGCAAACATGCAAACAGAATATGAAAAAGGAAAAATCTATTCGTCTTTTTATTCGTATGTACATGGTAATCCTAGTTCGCGCTCCTTGCCTTGACTGTTGATACTGGTGTTGGTGGTGATGGTGATGGTGATGGTGGTGGAATCGTAAAGAGCCATATTCATTTCACATACTCAGCTCCATGCCTCATTTGACTCTTAGCCAAAATGACATCCTCCGCGTACTATATATCTGGTATACTTCTCCCCGTCGGATGATGCGTGTTTTGACAACTGCCACTGCCACTGCCATTCGTAATCGTTGACACTGTTGCCGCCGACATGGCTGAAGCCTTATTTTTGGCACAACTCGCATCATGGTATATATGTTCGCACAGCTTCGGTTCGGAATTGGAAAATTTATCTAGAATGTTGCCGCTACTGCCACCGTCTTCGCCGTTCTCGCAGATCGTTAGGTTCAAATCACTGTTCTTGCTGAACGATGTCGTTACGTGATGCGGTTGATGCGGTGACGAGAAGGATTTCTGCATGGCATGTAAGCTGCCGGAGCTTACTGTGCGCTCGAGTATTTCGCCCCAGTACTTCTCGGAGAGACCCTCGATATCAGGCCTCTGCATTCCGTGCTGGGGATGATGATGATGATGCTGATGGCTACGCAGGGAATGCAGGTGAGGGGTAATGCGACCTCCACTACCAGACCCACTGTGTGGTGGCCGAGACGTGGGTGGCTCCGGGGGCATTGGTAACGTTGTTATGTCACATTCGGAGTTCATGTGACAGCAGGGGGATTTGCGGTCGGGTGTGTCTTCGGCGGGACACCACTGCAAAGAGAGTACAATTGAATGTGTTAATGCGTTCAGAATACTCGTATAAAAAAAAGAAAAAACAAAAAAGCGATAAGAGATTCATGGAAACAATTTTCAAGGCATTTTAGGAGAAAGACAAAAAATCCTTTTAGCACATTTAAGGATCAAAAAGAGAGGTAAAAATCCAATTGCTGAAGACTGTACCTTCTACTCAAGCAAGGTGACGGAATAGAAATACGAAACAAAGAAGGAGGATACACTTTCTTTACTCACCAGCGGGGAAAGGGGGTACTTTCGTTTTTGTTTGGGGTTAAATAGGATTGTGCTAGGTTTCTGCATATAATATGGACGGCCGGAGGATATTTTGCCGATAGTAGGTTCGTTCTGAAAGGAAAGTCGTAACGGGGCGATGGGAGTGGTGAAGGACTCTTCTTCTTTTGTTGATATTCTATTTTATCCTGAGGCTAGAATCGGAATCTGCGTTGAGTCCTCTCTCAAATTATTTTGATTACCTACTCGTGAACATGGGTTAAATTGTATACTGTGCCAAAGTCTTGGCAGAGCATCCTTTTGAGGATTTTCTTTTGAGTGGCCTTATGGCCTCTCGTGTTAAAAAGCTTAGTGAAAAGATGTCAAGATAGTAATGGAACGAAATTGGGACAATGCTTTTATGATTGAAGGTTTGCAGATTTATGGGACGTATAATTAATTAATTTGTAAACATCTTTTGTGAGTCTTAATATCTTATTTGGAGTATGAAGCGTGTGGCTGGCATGTCAATAAAGAATGTTGAGGGCAGAGACTTTTCCATACATTGGGTTCCTCTTGCAGTAGATATTTAAAGTGCTTGAGATTAGGACGATTGGTTTGTAGAAAGTCTTATGCTTGGGGAAGGGGGTGAATTGAGGACTGTTCAAATGAATTGTACCACCCAAAGACCATACATTTATCTTAAGCCAATTGCACAGTGAACCTTCGTCAGATTCTACTATTCAATCAGAGTATCATTCATTAAAATGAAAAATGCAGGACACTGAGTCATTATAAATTCAGTGTCGTTGTGAAATATGACCTACCCAGTGCAGCAGCATTGATACGCTGCAATTTATTGGATCCAACAATTGGTAACCCCATCCCTATTTATCGCTTTTATATCCTTAGCTCTATCATATGAGTCTGGCTCTATCCCCCCAGAAGAACTATTCATTTTCGGGTAATAAACGCAAATCATTTTTATCAATTAATGCCCGCTCCCATTTAGAGCAGAGGGCCATAAACTATTATTCACTCACCCGATTCGGCAGTAAATGGCGACTGAGCCGTCGGAACTGCGAATTCAGCAGCCAATATAAAAATGGATTCCAAAAACTATTACTAAGCGCAGTCCATGTTACAATAAAATCTAAAAACGGCGGAAGCTGCAAAGAAAAATCGTTCCAAAGGGAAAAAACAATTAAAATTTCCATTTCATGCTTCGCAGCGCATTCGTTAACACTTCCCAAACACACACACACACACACACACATACACACACATGAGCACACATCGTCAACCACGGTCTAGGTTGTGAAATTAATAATAAAAAAGGATTTTTCATACCTTGGACCCGGTACACGCAGTTACAATTTCCTGTATTGTCCAGGGTGTTACCATCACAATGAAGCCCAACGATATGGCGGCCATTGATCTGGATGTCGACCCGTTGTTCGATTGCCTCTCCTGAATGGGCACAATCTACATAAAAGACACAGAGAGAGAGAGAGTATGAATGGGATAACAAAACTAAAAACTTCCGTCAGACAGAAAAGCGAATTATTATGATGACCATTAGAGAGTAGGCCATGGCAAAAGTGTACCATCCCTCCGCCCGTGAATCCAATTTATTACCTTTTTCGTTATTGTATTAGATGGTCCGCCTAGGCCCATACTCATAGCCATGCTTAGATTCATGACGGGGGTGTTTGGTAACGTTGTCGACGCCGTCAATGGATGATGCGGATGGCTCGCCATAGTCGGTAGCGTGGGATCGTTGAGTCTAAAACGACTCATATGAAAGCTCGAACCGTAACAGTACATGAGGACCATCGTTGTGGGGAAATAAAGTGCACACGTTGCTAAAATTCTATATGACGGCTTACTATAGAAGGGTTCACATGCCATTAAGCCGGTGTTGTTGAAGTAGTACCCTAGATGATTGTGAGTTATTATACTATGCAGAAGTTAATGTTACAAATGAGCTTACCTTTTGGTAGGACTAGGAAACCGAAAACTGTTAGGCTAATGATCCATGTAAGGCTCAGAATTGCCACACAGCCCTGTAAAAGAAGAGAAGATATCAATCAATGTGCAAATTGAATACGAATTGTTTTGGTTCACTAATTGCAAATATACGCGCGGAGAGAGAGAAAGAGCCTTGTAATTGATCAAGTTCTTTTGAATTTGAATAAATCATCTTACCGTCCAAATGACCAAACTAAGTGGGAACAAAGCCTATTTGAATTGAAATGAAGGCCGACGAAACTATAAATTTCGTCAGTTCTACAGTGGAGTTGCTTGTCATATATTGAACTGTACGTTCATCAACACAAGGTGTCCGCTGATAGCTATCGGCAGGAACTTTTCTGGCTTTTGTGTTTGTTATGTTTGACCCATAGGCGAAGTTTCCCACAGCATTCCAGTGGTCCACGTTCTCGTAGATTTCGCAGCTAATCGTTTCCACTTTTAAGAAGGGAATGTCCCCGAATTTTTGGTATTGAGATGCCCTATCACCATTACGATGATTATAGACGAATGGCTGTAGGAATTGTCCATCACCATGTGGTTTCCAGGAATTAAGGCTGAATAGAGCATGGCAATGTCTTTTGTTGCGATATCAATTAGCCAAAGTCGGTACCAAATTCCTCGAAAACCAAAAGGCGTTCTCCAATATTCTGCAGTTCAAATTCTTCTGTGGTGCAATAATTAAACAGAAAGTATCTATGCCAGACATATTCAAATTGCAATCAAGTGAAAACTTCTACACAAACATATCCATTTGATTTTGTACACCCACCTCACCTGCTCCACTTTTCATTTACAATAGAAACCCTTTTCCAATTTTCTTAAAATTTCAATTGGACTTTTAGGGGGTGTGCATGACTTTGAAATCTAACATCAAATACAAACAGTATTCATCTTGGGGATATTTACCTTTTACTGCAAAAAAAAAGAAGAAGAAATGTTTCGTCCTTTCAAAGCCATACATATATTTGTAGGTCAGATAATCAACCCATTCAAAGCGGACTTTGAACTTTATTTCCAATATCCTAAGTAGAAGATGTGTCATGGGGAATGGGGGGTTATTATAAAGAGACCACCTGACTTTTTGTACCTCACCCATTGCCACCCAATTGTAAAAGGATATTAATGCATTTTACCGACTCTTTGTGTCCTTTCCTTTGTAAGTAATTTCCATGGATGTGTAATCACAGCGAAACTCCAACAACAAAAGGGTAAACATGCCTCGAGGCATTCCACTCAATTATCCTTATTTATCTTTCACGCACGATTGTCAATCAAGAACGTCTGTGTAACAGAAAGAGAGTCTATGTGTCTGTCGTCTCCTCCTTGCCGTATGTCAATGGTATGTGGTGGAGTGCCGTGGCATATTTGGCAGCTCGACGGCGGCGACGGCATCCATCCATACTTGCCACAAATAAAAATCTTATTTCGTCAGTCATAAGCAAGCAGATCACGTCCCGATTTAATTACACGCTGTTCCTTTCGTCCTTGTTGTACTTATATGTTGTATCTACTTTTATAAGCATAAATATGAACCGCAAGAAAAGCGACGTTTGAAAAGGATTTTCTCCGGCTGTGATTTTTTGCTGTTTGTCTTGGGTCGGTCTTCTTATTTTTACTGTTGTTGTCTTTTTGTTGTTATTCTTATTGGGTCCTTTTGATCATTGAAGAAAGTTGATATAAAATTTATGCTAAGGTATTCGATGAGATTGGACTGTTTTATTTTGTTCGCTTTCAAAGAATGTATTTGATGGGATATGGCATTTGGTACGAGTATTATGTTATGAGCGACGACCCCAGATGAGACGGCTGCGATATGATGGGGATACAATAATTTGTGGAAATGACTTCATTTACAAAACATTTTTGGGGTGGCTAAGTGAATCGGTGTTTTCTTTTTTTTGGTTTGAAAATACATTGTAATAAAAATATTATGCCTTTTTGAAATTTTATGAAGGGATGTTGAAGTCAGGGTCTGGTTGAGAGGGTTGTAAAACGATTAGGAAGACATGCATGTGCTTCGGATGTAGACGTTATGTCTCTTTGAAATAAATTCAATTACCTATATCTTCTTGTGTATCCTCTTTTATGGGGATTTTTTGATTTTCAAGTCAAAATTGAGTTAGGAAACCTTAGATTTAGGTCATTCAACTCGTAGGGTTTTGAGTAAAGGTTAAATCAGAAGTTTATCGAAATTTGATAGAACTTGTGATGAACGTAGAATAGCATTAGTTGCATATTCGTACAATAGCTTCTGCGGGGTGGTTATAAGTTGCACACGTTGAAGACGGTTGTGGTATAACACACACGTTTGAGGTTAAAGTTGGGGTACATTAAGGGTCTGCTTTTAGTCCCTTACTCGTTAACTACAAAGTGATTATGCGCAACATACAGAATGGCAACCGCTGCTCTGTAGTCCAAGTATATATCTGCAGATCCAAAGAATCTGGAGGAGAAACTGTTTTGATAAAGTCGTGCGATTCGTCTGTTGAACTTCAGGAAGTAAAGGCAGGCTTCTCGGTTTTGGATCACTGAGGCCCATCATGGGTTGGTGTGTTTGCAATTGGGTGATCCAGTCGCCTTTTTGTCTACCCTTTCTCACCATTTTGATGAAATGATACTAGTGGTGGGTCCTTTATATGAAGGCTTCCTTCCTCCTTCTGTCCCAAGAAGCATCTTTATCTATTTGGTGCTAACAATTTCGGAATTCATGTCACGTTTATAGAGGAAATGTTTCTTCGCCATGGTCCAGAGTTTTCTGCAAGACAGTTTGCCTGGCAATCTTACAACAACACCACTCACCGAATTTCAACAAAATATTTATTGTTAAGCCTACTAAATTCAGTGTAAAAGAGAATAAAGATAATAAATTCCCCAAAATTTGACACACAAAAAGCTTAAATAAAAATAAATCACACATCTAAAGGTACCTATGTAGGTGTACTCCTGCAATTCATTTCAATCGTTCAAATATCCTCTTCCGACTCCCTGTATGTTTATATCCTTTCAATTTGAACTTTCACACTGCTCCTTCACAAGCCATACAAATAAAAAACAAAAGCGAAAATTTGCTGACTCTCTTCTCGAAAGACAAAAGAGGCGGGGATGACTGTGACTTCCAAAGGGCTGGCACCCTACCTTGCAGAATTCACTACCAGTGCGGAGATTATCATTATGGTCATTTTTATGACGTCTTTTAGTCTCTCCTTGGTACGAGTACAGAGTAGATAGTGGGAGTAAATAAATTTGTGTGTTTCTATTGTGCCAAGATGGCGAGAAGTCGTGTCGTCCTTAGACTTCGTTAGACTGGCTTTTTTTTTTGTTGTTGGTGTATTCTTAATTGGAATGGCAGCGACAGACGAAATGAGGTGGCAGCGCGACGACAACATCGATTCACAGCCAAAGAAACTCGGGCATATATTTTTGTCCAATTAAAATAAATTTTAATATTAATGATGGTACGGTCTTAATTGCGAGAACCGAAAGAGAAAGACGATTTAATGTTAGTGTCAGGGAAATTTGCCTTTGTCAGCAGAAGTTGGCGTGCGAGAGGACTTTTCTTATTAATCATTTGGTAATAATGGATTGTGATGAGTTTTGTCGCAGATAAGTTTTATTGCATTTGTTCCTGTTGTTAGGAGCAGACGATTGCCGATTGTGGTTTTCCATTTAGCTTTAAGTGCCCCAGTTAGGTCGAGTAGTTTTCTGGAAATTAATTTCGTTTGAATTGATTCAAATTAATGTCCTTCTGACTAATAATAATAATAAGAGTCGACTTCAAACTGCCCAAGAAAGCTATAGTCCTGTTGCCATAGTTCTCCACATTGACGCTCTGTTGACTTGGTGTCATGCCACATGTAAAATAAAATATCCGGTAATCGTCTACACTCTCATACAAGTTCGCTAATTACCGAATTCGATTTACCGAATACAGTCAAATAGAATGCGAGACACACACAAAATAAATTAGTCCCTTTGGTCATAAACAAGTGCACTACTTTAGCAGATGCGGTTAAATTGTATCTCACCGGGTATATCAAATAGATACACATGTCTGCTTGCCGGAAATTTATCTTTTAATTAAAACCTCGCAGCGTACCGACAAACTATTATATTAAGTCAATGTGTAGTTTGGTTATTATTATTCGTACCTCTGAAGCTAACAATAAGGTGTACGACTGGGGGCTGCAAACATGCCTGCGTGTGATTTAAGTTAATTTCGCTTAGAAACATTCACCTTCACACACAGACACGCAGCCACAGTTACATGTTAGTAACATTCATTTGAGTACACTCTAGGTGATTAAAAAATATTAAAAATTCTGCCAAGCATAGCTGTATAGCACATACGATTATATTTTGAGCTCAAAACAGACTCGTTATAAGGTATTATATGCTAAATCATTAAAAGATACATTTTTTGTTTTACCTTTTTGCTCGAATGCTGATAATATCGTCTCGGATGCAGCGCACACATATACCTATCGACGGCCATGCATACCAGGATCACAGCACTCTGCTGGGAGAGAGCTCCGCGTAGTAATGCCTGCGAAATTTAATTTTATTTTTCACCTATTATAAATGAAATATCAGAAAATCGCTCTTTATTAGAGGAGTGGGGCTTGAGAAGTGGTTAAGGGCTGAGGGATGCCGGAGGATGATTTCTCGTGTAGGTTTGTGGTGGGAATTTTTTCGTAGGAAAAGTTTTTGTGTGTGTGTGTGTGGGAGGGGGTGGAAAAAGGAAATGGTTTGCAGTGGGGGTTGGGTTGCTGGTTCCTTTTTTCCATTCAGGAAGTCGGAGTGAATGTGTGCGCTAGTGCGCCCTTGATAAGGAAGGACGAGTACAATGATTGCCTTGAATGTTGGATTTCCTTTTATCCGGCGGTTAAGTGCTGCAGTGGGTGGTGGTTCTTTTTTTTTTTGCGCTACACAATGTAGGAGTTACTTGAGAACTGGTAGTCCATTTAATGGAAGATAAAGGGTACTCGGGGATGGTCGGGGTTTTATGAGCACTCGGATAAGATATTAACTCACCTGAATTTGGCAGAAAATCTCACCATACGGCCAACAATGAAACAATGCTGGCAACAGTCCAAATGGCGTGATGAGCAAGCCAATTGTAAGATCGTTTAGCGCCAGAGATGTTAGCAGGTATCGTGGCTGTAATCAAAGTAAGAAAGTTTTACAGTTATCATTGCAATTAGGTTGTATTTTCAAAAGGTAGCCGCGGCGTTGAAGTTTCACTCTTAGGGTGCTGCTGCTGCTGACTTTTATGTGTTTAGTTGTTATCACCACAGAAAGTTTTTGATTTAATGGTTGCTTTTAGCGAATCCTTGAACTTGAATCTGTTATTCGGTAAAATACGATGTCTGTGAAGAGGATACTCAAACGATATCTGTCTGAGGGGGTTTTTACAACAGTTTTTATTACCCTTCCTTGCGGCAGCGCCCTATTTAGGAAATAAGTATATAGTAAGGCCCACTACCACTCACCTGCTGATGGATATATGGTGAATAACGACGATTGTTAATGACGAATATGACCAGTGCATTCGCTCCTATTACACCTAAGGTTAAGACTAATATTAGTAAAGCTTCAATCGTTTCTGCTATTCCAATGTGGATGATAAAGCTGTGACCCGTATATCGAGGATGTGAACAACTGGAGTTTTTAACTGTTGGCGGCACTAAAAGTGTACCCGATTTAAGGTCCATTGCAAGTCTGGAAAAAGAAAATAAAGGAATGTTGTAGTTATATATAAAAATATTCTTTTTATAATAGAAATACATGCTTTTGCCTTTTGGCAAATAATGTCTAACTTTACTCTTGGTTCAGAGTAGATACTTTTGACTATCTCTGGCTTAGACAGGAAAGCAGTTTAGGGCTTAACAAAGGAACCCCTTATGCATCTTGATTCGATCGGAACCCCTTTTTCAAAAATAAATTATTATAGTATCTGTAGTATCATATCTCTTTCGTCACATAAGACAGGCAATTTAACGAAATAAAGGCATCCTAATTGCCCTAATTACAACTTATCGGCTTCCAACCTTCGGAAGACATATAAAATGTTCATCATGTCCAATCCTCTTATGATCGCTGAACTTTGTAATTTCGATATCCATTTCTATAATGAATCATAAATAATCACCCATTTAAGTTGATACTTTGTTGCTGGTACCACTGCTGCCACTCACTTCAATTGCTTTTCCTCGGAAGCTGGAAATTTATCGTCATCCAGAACTTTACTCCTTTTGTTCTCTCCTCCTTGGAATTGTGACCAACAACATAAATAGGATACTATTTGAGGCGTTAAAAGGTCGATGAACAAATGTCACCCCCAACGACAATGAAAGGAAGACCACCCCAAGCAAGCAATATACCCGTAACTCCTGAAAGGACATTTGAAATGTTTCAACGCAAAGAGTAAGAGAACATTAGTGTGACCAGAAGTCAAGGTTCAAATTGTTGTAAATACCATCAGTTTTTAGTGTCTCATCCCTTACGATTGCCTGACAAACCTGTATGAGTATTATTATCGTGAGAAGCTACTGTCTGAACTGCAGAACCCATCCAAACGTGCATGTATACTACACAAGGGTTTATTTGTGTAACAGATCAGACTTTGGTGCTCTTTCATAAAGTAAAAATAAAAATAACTGAAAATGTCTAGAACGTTTCTAGAACTTGTTTAGTTTGGGGATCAAATCGACTTTGGCTTTGTCATGACATAGACAAATCTTATTTTCATAACAAAACATTTCTCACAACTTACGCACACTACTCTGGTCACACTATTCGTGACCGCTTCGTGATTGGAATAACTTTTATAGTTGGTCCTCTCCTAATTAGCTCCTTTACTTGCGGTGCGTCTTACTGGTTATAGTAACATTGTCGTCCTACTCCGTTCCGACGATTCCAAACGATTATTATTCCAAAGAGAATACAGAAATAAGAAAGAAAGAAATTGTGTGTGTATGTCTGCAAACAGGACTACTGGAATGGTGGAGGCAATTTTCTAAGGCCACCCTAAGGTATTGACATCATTACTTTAAAATTATATGCAAAAGATTCTCTTTGAGCTCAGCTCAACCCTATAATATAAAATTAATGTTGCCATTGTATAATTTGCATTTTAATGTGTTGCCTTTGCTATGGTTTAACATTACAGGCCACAAGTTCAATGAGAATGGTACTACTTATCTGGCACAAGGACTACGCGACGTTGAGCATGTCGTCCTTATTAGGAGTTAATTTTTTGCAATGTTGAATTGCTTTTCATACACAGAAGGATTGTGTTGTCAGTTGGGGTTTTAATTTGTAAGAAAGAAGTAAATCATGAAGACAGGAGGAGCACACGTACATGGCAAAAAGAAGTTATTGAACTTATGCCTTGTCCTTTCCCAATCAACACTAGGAAACGTCCGGAAACATTAATTTCATGTGAAGGTTCTCACTTTACCTCCTAGGATACAACAAAGTCACTTAATGTGTCAAAGACAGTTGCAAAAAGTGTAGATGATGGAAAGGAGGATGCAGAAAGAACCACAGACAATTTGGTATGTTTTTGTCTCGATGCAGACGGTTTTTTCCTAGTATTCCAGGTTCAAGAAGGTGGTAGGTGAATATTCTACACACCATTTAGTGCAGACGTAAAAAATAGCAAAGAGCTCGTCAAAAGGAATTTAATTAATTCACAGAGCGAACGATGAGCTAAAAGGTGGCCACAGTTGAGCACCCAGTCAAAATTCCCTGCGGCATGCTAGGAGTTTCAAAAGAATGTCAGTTAGGAAAGGGGGAAGGAAATGGGTTACTTTGGAGGTGTGATAAGCTTTTCGTTGCAAACAAAAAGTCTAAGACTCATTTCGTTCCTTTTTTGTAGTGGTAGCTCTTGAGTAGGAGGTTGACGGCTTGAGCCATAGCAATAACCATTAAAATTGATTGTAAACCCTACTTAGTCCTTGTTTCTAATATCATCTAGTTCTATGCTCCCTTCAAACAACATTACGTTTAACTATTTCCGATCTTAAAACTTGAGATTTTCTCATGAGCGATAGAGTCTTGATATTTTAATTAAAATTTTCATTTCCATAATGGTGAATGATACTTCAAATATACATCGATGTCGTGTAACTCGGGTGTTTTTTTCCCCACTGGTTGCTTTTCTCCAGTTCTTTGAAGTCCTCTATCTCATCAAATTTTTGCACCTAAAGGCGGCAAATCCCATAACAAATGGTTGAATTTAATTCCAAGAGAAAGGAAGGTAAACTTGAGAGACTTTCTCCATCACACGAAGAAGGATTCTATCCAATTAAATAAATTACAATTAAAAGATTCCAAGTAAAGCCGTTCTACATTCCTTTGGGGTGTTGGATTAATAACTTGTTTTTTCTTTTTGTGGTTGTCGGATTGCCGATGGCTGATCTGAGGTCAGCGGCAGTCACGTCAGACTCCCGTAAGTCAATATTGTCAAGAATGTCAATTAGAGTTTTTTTAATTATAAAATGTTGACTAAAGCAAGGAAAATCTTTTTTCCTAAACCTAATGTCCAATGGCGGCTATGTATATAGACAAACATTTATCACATCCGCATTGTTTAATTAATTTAATTATGCAGAACTGATTGTCAAATTCAACAAAATAAATAACGATGCACTCAACAATTTTCGAAAATTGTCAAATCAATTAACGAACCGGAAATGGCGACACATCCGATTATAGTTATCATGAGTGCAAGTTGTACAATATGCATAAATCAAATTATTATCAATCGCCCACATACATATGTACGAGTATATGTAGAATCCCATAAATAGACCGTGTAATTCAGTGTCTTTTGGTGGCCAACTGCGACATAAATAATGCGATTACTAATCAAAAATTGTGCAATTCATATGCAGATACATTTGTATCTTAAAACAATGCTCCTGCAGCACCGGCAAATGTGCAAATCCAACTAATTTCACTTAATTGCACGCACATAATCAAATAATCAAATTGTTGTGGCATTAACCGGTCGAATTTTCCAAATCACATTTGCGACTCATTAAATTGTAATTTTAGTACCAACCTATACTAGGCGCACCATCTGTGCAATATAGTGGGACAAATTAAATGAAATATCAGATTAAATCGAAATCACGATAATCGGCAGCGTGGTGTGAGGTAAGGCAGCCGCCAACCGATTACAAGGAAACTAGCATTCGCGGAATAATTGCTGCTCAGTGTTGAAAATGGGCTAACCGCCCATTAGCGATCCTTACCGTTGCGATTAGATCCAATAAACTTAAAACCCATTCTCATCGATACGAGCGAGGGTGGGAATGGGACTTGATTTGTATTCCGTATTCCGATTGTGACTACGTTAGTGGCGATGTAGATTTCTGTGGCTTAATTGCAGTAAATCGCGAAAGGTATTCTCTTAATTGTCGAAAGGGATCAAGGAGTCTTTCGCTTAAAAAATGTGAAAAGGACAATTAGTGGAGTAATTGGAAGTCATACAGATGAAGGTGGCTTTAAAATGGTAAACATTTACCAACTGGGGATATTTCTATATACCCCTCTTGGAGACACTGAAGTGACAGTCACAACATTTCTATTTACGTCCTTGCTCGGTGTAAGATTCATTAAGGATTTATTTGAGCTAACAAACAAACTATCCAAACAGTGTCCATACGAACACAGTATAGATATTTGAAATTGAATTTTCATTATCGATGATGCCCCCGAAGGAGTGCAGGGAGCCAGATTTGAAAAATAATCTCTTTTCACGTCTGCAAACTGTAATTACTCAACGGACAAAGCCCATCTCTAAGAGCATCACCCAGAGGAAGAACAGAAACAGACGTGAACAATGCTGAGGACGAGCGGATCAAAAAACCATTGAGAAATAAGTTCATTGCATTGTGCAGCTGATGTTTCTTGTCGACGACGTCGTCGTCGGGCGGTGAGAATTTCGCCTCCAGTCTTTGGAATAAAATGACCAAAAGTGTGTGGCATTCGAAATCACAAGCGAAAGAAGAATGGTCCTGGCCTTCACACTGTGTCCATCCGTTCAACATCCGGCATCATCACGGATACAGAGAGACGACGATGACAAGCGAACAAATAACTTCAGAATAACTTGACATGTTTTCCTGTAGATATGATTTTTGAATTGAAATTTTCAATTTTTTTTCGTTTTTTTGTGTTCACCCACCCACTGTTTGTCTGATTCTAGTGCACAAAAATTGGAAAAGCGAAAAAGTTCAAACTAATCTCGTGGTCTGAGTGGTACCATGGTGATTGGTTGTGTGTACATAGACTGTTGGCGGCGGCCCGTACTTCTGCTAGTATTTTCACGTTCAACAAAGTTTGTTTGGCATAAGATGAAAATGTACTATTTGGTGTATAGTGGGTGGGACAAGCTTCACGATGGCACCAATTTCGGGACAGGATTTTTATGAAATTGATGGGATTTTGGGTTTCCCTCGTTAGATCTGTGCACTATTCTTGCAACCGGTTTTCCAATATTGTGCAAACGAAACGTACATATGGCGTGTAAATGTTTTATGTTGCAATGGGCTAGTTTCTGTTTTTTGCTTGTTTTTTTGTGCACTTTATTTGAAAAGTTGTTCGATAGAAGGTTTTGGCATTTTCATGCACAGAGTCGGATACTAGAGCGGATGTGATGATGTATATGAGTAGAACTTATAAACTGGGTCTTACAGTTTGTTGGGTTATCGAGCATGAACTTCCACTTCTTATGGCAGAGGATGAGGCTAGCAGCACATTCTTGGTTTGGTTTTGATTGATCGTGGATTTGGTGTATATTAAGTTTCACACTGCATGATGAAGTCTTGTGGCTGACAAGGACATGAAAAGTTAAAAAGTTTCGACTGGGAATGGAAAGTAATCACCACAACAAGTCAAGAAGGATCAATGTGTGTGGGGATCTCTATCAAAAATGAATATACATCACATATACAGCCGTAGAAAAAAGTGTAAGGACATGGGGAAACTTTATAAGACCTCCTTAACCTCTAGAGCTATTTACACTTGTTCACCTTCAAACGTCGCACAATCGATGGCCTTGTACTGCACTTGTTCCTCTTGTAGCACACTCCTAATACTTATAATGAAATAACACCCAATGAATAGATTTAACGAGATACTTGTCAAAGTATTAACCTTGAGGTCACACTCTTCCTTCAAAGAGTCTAAGTGAACGCGTTTTTTTTAGTGTTCATTCGAATCCCATCATGCAATCTAGAACTACTACGTCTCCTTTGAGCATCCGATTTGTTTTTACCTATCATCTTGCAGCATCAAATACCAAAAAAAAAAATCTCTCTTATTTATTTTTCTTCAACTTTCAACCCCTCTGTTCCGCGAGCGCATTCTCGAAATGAGCTCTGTAGTGGAAAAACCACAAAAGTCCTTCGAGAGAAACTGAACCAATTCGTGCAGAGAATAATTTTCAAGTTTATCCTTAAGCCGAAGGAGCTAGAACGCGTTGAACAAGGATCACGGTGAAATGCAACCAAGCTTCAATTATCTCCACTTAAAAAAATATAAAAAAAAAGTTCTAAGGATACATGGTAGTAGAATCCCGTGAGCATGGGGAGTTCATTTCATTTCTTCTTGTATCCAACGATACAGTAAATAAAATAAATTCGAAAAAGGAGGAGGGAGCTCCAAAATAGGTGGGTGGGTGGACACATGAATATAAACTCTCTCTTGTGAGACCGCGAAATATCAGCCTCAAAGTTCTGACCTAAATTTTGTTTGTACTTCGTTACAAATTTCGACAAAACTCTTGGAGGACCAATTAACTTCTATCACCATCGTATCTGACTTCCGTGATTCCTTCATGCGGAGGTTGGGAATGTATAAATAGCTGAGTCGTAGAAATTCGGATTGGGAACGGTGTGTACAGATGAAAGTTGTGAGACAGCGAGGACAATGTAACAGACGTTTCAATGAAGTCGCGTCGTAAAATGTTTAAGTCAATAGCAGGGCGCAACACAAATTACATTTACATACATATGTATTTACATAGAAGAGAATTCAGCGAAGTTTTGTTGGAGTACGGATTTTATTAGAATTTCTACAATAAAGTTAGCTTTTTGTTGTAGAATCTAAACCCGAAAAGAAATGCAAAAATAACCTCGCTTTCGCTTGATGCTATAAGGCTTAAAAGTAGTTCTTGTGACAGAATATAGATTGGGACTGAAGCTCGTAATGTAGTGCTTGCTTCACTTAGGTACCAGAGCACGAAATGTTCAAATAAACACAGAGAACATACATATGTGAATGACCAAGAACAATGCTTGTAAAATATCCCAAAGGCAAGAAAGTAATACAATGAGGTTTCCATAGAGAGCATGGATCCCAACAAATATGTACAAAGAAGCCTCAATTGATGCTCAATTATTGACTTAAGATTAAGTTGTGTCTTATTTATTCATTTTACGCATTCTGCAACAATCTATCTGGGTGTACATTTCGAAAACTCCTCAGGACATTTTCTCTAGGTAATTACAATATAATTTCAAATACTACATTTATCTCTTCAAACATTACAACCTCAATTAACTTGTATGTTCCCTATAAATTGCTTGTATCAATCAGAGTTCACATTGTCCACGGGCACTCCCCAACAAATTGCTTCCATAAATGACACACATACACTACACATCCCCCTCCCCTCCCCCGGAGGAAAAGTCATTGAATGGAATGAATGAATCTACGAACCCTAAAAGGAAATGGTCTTCAAATTGTATTTGCACAGCATTTCATTCGAAACACACATAAAGATTCCGGTCTCTGTCCAGTCGCATTGTTTCCAATATTTCATGAGAATTTACTGATAGATTTTACAATTGAATTCTTTTTCTATTTTTTTTTTTTAATTCTCCAATGCAAGTTGTAAACTGGTGGTGGGATCTAATTAAGTGCTTGACTTTAATAGCGGGACATTTCGAATGCAAGTTTAAATACTTTTCATTGAATCCCTCGTTTCTGTAGAAATATGTATCTATGGGAACACAGATTGCATCGATGTTTGACCACACCTCTCTGAGCATCTTTTGAGTGCAATCGTGATAAGCAATTAATTGAAACCAAAGCATTTAATTGTCCGGTTACGTTTTGTTAACTTGATTTGTATACACATTGTACGGACG
Organism: Chalcosyrphus nemorum; assembly: GCA_949716465.1. Taxonomy (NCBI): domain Eukaryota; kingdom Metazoa; phylum Arthropoda; class Insecta; order Diptera; family Syrphidae; genus Chalcosyrphus; species Chalcosyrphus nemorum. The sequence continues at coordinate 698,546 of OX454335.1, read as the reverse complement.
GGCGGCGGTCGTAGTTGGTCCTTGTAATATCGCTGAGTGGAGAGTTAAACTGTTGCAACCACAACGACGGGTCACCGGAAAGCAATCAGTAAAAATAGAGGAAAATCAAGTAGAAATCTGTATTCGATTCATTTGCAGGATTCATTTTAAGGATACACATGAGGGGGAGGGAAATTTATTACCTTGAGGTTATGGTGAAGCCAATTAGTTTGTTTTGTTTTGGAAAAAGTAATTGGCTGCAGTTTTTTGTATAAAACTCTACATTAAATCATTCTTCAAATTATGGTTTGAATTTGAACCAAACAGCAGCTTTAATTGGTTTGTATGCCAAAAATAGGAGAGAAAACAAAATAAATTACCGAAATGTCGCTGCATACGGCAACACATCTGTATAAGAGTCCTTATATTCAATTATCTCGAGCTAAATCAATTAAAATCTCTCTTTTTCATGTGCAGCACGGAGGAATACTGCATATATACTAGCACACTCCAGATGCTGTCTTTGCCTCCTCATAAAAAGAGTTTCCACGCAAACTTAATTTAATCGTTAATCTAGCATCAGATAGGACTCTCATCGTGTGGAGCGCCGTTCCCTCCCCAAGGATATGCCAACAAAGCAAAACCCGACTGTGAAACACTTAATCTTCATGTCATCTAGCTAGCATAGCGCTTTATTTCATTTTCTCCTTTCGCGCGCTCATTAGATATCCTTTTCTGTTAATGTATTAGTTAGTGGTGAGGAGTTAACTAGTCATCGGCAAAGGGTGCGGTACGTACATTATTGAAATGCTGAATCGTCTCGATACAAACTAGAAGATTATCCTCCGTGCATTATGGGATTAACACCACAATTGCATTAGGGCGAGAGAAACGTGCCTCATAATTATGTTATGTGTCAGCAAGGGGTAGTCAATGGAAGTTCGATTTGCCGATTGAGTTATCGAAGTTAAGTGGTTTTGGTTTATCCTCCCTTTCTCTGTGTTAGATTGTGTGTATACCAACCACAAGTTTAGGATACTGCTCGCTGTCGCTGTTTTCCGTAGGATGTGAGTGCCAAGTCGTCCTTATTAATGAATGACAAATTATGCTGCTCAAAGTTTCCAATCAAGTTTTCGTACACGCTAATTGGTGGTGACATTTTGATTGGTTGCGATGATGGCACAGTTGTAAATCGGAAAGTTTTTTCGTCGTTATTCGTGTAAATAATCTAATTTGCACAAACAATGTTAGATATGAATTAGTGTTGGCAATTTGTTGCGACAACACTACTATTTTTGTTTGCAATACTCTGTGGTGGGTTTTAATTAGGTTTGAGGTGGCAATATGAATACTTTGTGAGCTTAATTTGGGATATAATTTATGGCATGATTAAATTAAAATTTACTGTCTATTTGAATAGAACTTTTCCATCGATTGTTGAATAAAAAAATGTCTATTATTATATATCCGCTAATATTCACAGGGGAGTTCACAATCGAATTGAAAAAAGTTGCTTTAAAATCAATTATCAATTCCCTGTGGCCGCGTGGTTGGATGAAGATAACATTTAATTAATTCGGTTGCAATGTATTGCCGAACAGCACTTCACCAATATTTAAAAATAAACATAAAAATGCTTTTCATAATTGACCATTGTAAGCGTATATTTGGAATGGCTGGTATTTTTTTTCAAAAGATAATAGTGGAATGCATAAGTGAATAATAAAAAAAAAATACCAAGTGCAATCGTTGATTTTATTATTTTATATTCAAATAAAACCGCAGCAAGTGAATTGGTTGACCAGTTTTTATGTTATTGTTGAGAAAACTGATTACAAATTATAATCTGCTTATTTGTTGCTCATGTAGGTTTATTTTTTTAGTAAAATTCGCATTGATTTAAATCTCTAATGCAGTTATTCAAAAGGATAAAAGGTTTTGGCTTTTGAATTTATAGACTCATTGATTTTCATGAGGTATTCGAAAGTCAATCAAATGATATTCATTAACATATGTATATTCCTTGGGATATTTGTACATGTACATAGTATGTAGTTCATTGGATAAGGAAGATCCTCTGATTGAATGAATACCTTAAATATGAGCCTATCATATCGTTTCGCAAAGTGAACTTCGTAATCGTTCCCTAGAAGATTTATTCTCGTTTGTTTTCTGTGAACGTGAAAGGCTTGTTTTTTAGCGAATGATTCGAAAGAGCAAATGAATGGTTTCATGCAGTTCTTGGAGCTGTGTCCGTCAACTTTGTAAAGATAGTCGATCCACATTTTTACCACAAAATTTTGTTAATCAATGGCACTCATTGTGAATGGCACATACGATCAGACTTGACACATTTGGGCTAAATGACATCCTCAGGTATTGGAACGCCATTAAAGTCGTTGCTTGCTGTGCTTTTTCCACTTTTAAAATACATTTTGTACCAGCACTTCCAGTAGCAAGGACATACGACCCTGCTGTGCACTTTATTTCAGTTTCCTCTTTGTTGACATCTTTATCAACGCCCAGTGTTAATTGTTCGCCATTAATTATAGAAAAACTTCCTTTTTGCGCATTCAATGTGTATTAATGCGTCTTAATTACACTTTTGCACGAAGCACATTTTGTAAATGACAACATTTCATAAATAATTTATTTATTATTACTACTATCAGTTATTCACATTACTATTGGGTTATAAGAGCAAAAGTTTTACCTCGTCGACTTTTAATTAATTGCCCAGTATATGAATGACCATACGAAACATGTGTATATGTCTGCACGCATTTCCTGTTGGAACGAGGCTGATCCCGGCCATGGCGGATATTAACGATGGCAAGGATGTTTAATATTTCGTTTTTTTTTTTGTGTTTTAATTTTAAATAGGTTTTTAATGATTTTAGTCGCAATTGAAGTCCGTATACAATTTGCAAGACCAGATGTTACAAATCAAAATAATGATTGGTATAAATAAATAAATGGAATGTCAAAACTTTTATGGTTAATTGAACTGTTAATGAGTGATAATTTCGCTTTCATATAAATTTATTGATTTTTGCTCTTATAAAAGTCAGATGTTTCATTTTTAATTTTCAGCGACGTCATGTCGCTAACACGAAGAAGTGAAAAATGTGGCAACATGTGTCTGCGATGAATCTTCCTGTCACAGAGCTTCTTTGCTTTATTCTTTCATTTATTATAGGCTTAAGTTCATGGGGTGTTTTATTTAAGAAAATGAAATAAAATCTCACTTGTTAACAAAGAGCTCTTTAAAGATACCATCCAATGGAGAATAAGATCGATTACCCTCTGCAGAAGTGGTGGGATTGGACTGTTTCTGGCTTTGATTGATTTGAAAGAGTCTACCATCCATTTAACCTAGAGAATTTGCTAATCTTAACAGACAACATACAACAGTTTTATGACTGGTTGGATATGGCTTTGGCTTTTGACCCAAGGGTCTCAGCTTGGGTTGTCGCTTACGATCATGTCCTGTGTTTTCTCAAGCTGAGAGTGAGTACAGTGGATTTAGTGTCCGCTTCACTCAAGGCCAAGAATCTCTCAAACTCTATGCCATGTTTCAGACTGAACAACTCACTGGCTTCATCTGCTTCATCATCTTCCACTTCATCATATGAAATGAACTTTTTTACTTTTGAAAATCATCATTAAAGTCATAAGGGCAGTTACTCGCCACATCGGTGGTCTCGTCTGTGGCAAAGTTCTAAAAACAAATCACCGGTAGTTCAGTTTGAGATTATTCTGTGGAACCTTTCATCTTTTTTGGACGTTTCTTTCAAAAAAGAAATACAAAAATTTGCCTACCCGTGGTTGTGTCGTATCCTACGCAATAATATCCCCATCCAAGGATGCGACATAAAAGAAATCTTCAAAGCAAAATCTACTTATCCCAAAAATTATAGCGTTGTCTCAGTTTCCTTTTTATCTTTTGCCAATGTCTTACATGATCAATGTACAAATTGAAATTTGAATGACAGATGAATTATCCTGATTACACATCCCTACAGCACTGACAACGCGGCGGCGATGATGTCCCTCTTTCGCAAAGGAAAAAAAAAAAAAATAGAAAGAAAATCTTCATGAGAGGGGATTTTCTGCGATGATTTTTGTTCGTCGTCTATCCAGTGTTTTGTTTTTGCCAGAAAATAATGCCGCATGAGCTAGAATCCATCCGTAATCAGGAGTGTGAATGGGCCCATTACTGGCACAGTACAAAGTCAATCGAATCTTTTCTACACAATTTCACAGTGCGGTTGGCTTCGCTTCGATGTATTTTTTTTCTTCCTTCCTCTGTCCCGATTTATTCTTTGTTTTTGCGGGAGGACCTTGTGTCTGTCAGGGGGATTGCTTATTGGGAATAATGCCATGATTTTCAAGGAGATCTAAGCATTTTTTTTTCGGGGGAAACAAATTCTCTTTCCGTCACCGATTTAATGTGTTACCGCACAAGAAAAATCCATTTTTGTATCTCGAGCGCTTTTGTATAAAGTTTTTTTTTTTTGTTTGTATCTTTTGATGCGATATTGGGATTTGTGTGTGTAACATCGATTTCGATTGTGGCGATTTGTCTTAATTCAAGGATATGTAGGGAGCTGCTTGAGTTTTATGTAAGACGGTTTTTTTTTTTTTTATTTGAAGTTAGAGCAGTGTGGCTGCAGTGATGGAGGTCAGATACGATAACTGAATACAAAAGGCTGTACGAAGAAAGCATATATCACGTTTATGGATTTATCGGTAGTGGTGTTATCAATCGCACAGATAGAAGTGATAGGGCGTTGAGGAGTACGAGTATAAATAAAAAAAGGTTTCCTTCGTAATTTGGCGATGAATAAGTGATTTGAACCTGGCCGCAGAAATTGCTTAGGATACTGTTCCTTCGAGGATGAAATATGGATTCCAATCAACTTTTTTTTTTTTTTCATTTCATGCCAAAGTAGCCGTTTGATTAGGTACGAAAGTTTTTGTATTTCTATTTGCATGACAAATTACCTTAGTGTGGTCACTTTGAGGAAGCAAATGTGATTTCCCCGCGAGGGATTGGTCAGCATCTTCTTCTTTTTTTATCTTCTTTATTTGGCTTGTGAGTGAGATTATAGGGATCATAAATCTTCCACTGAACTGCATATCCACTTATCAGCCTGTGACAGTCTCTGGTTTGCAAGAAATGCTTCTGTGATCCTGGAGTTATAAGGCCTGTCTCTCTAGCGCTCTTGCCTATGATCAAATATCACTTACTTCTAGTACTTGGGAAGCACTTTTCCATTTAGGATTTGTCTGAAATAGGCTGATTCTGGATCAGAGAACATTCAGTAAAGATACTCTCTCTTTTTTGCACTAATACGGTACCCATTTCCACTCAAGACATTCACTCAAACATCAAGCGCTCTTTGCAAGTGTGATTTTCACCTATGATAGCTCCCTCCATAGCAAAGATTAACTGATGCACTTTTCCTTCAAGCAGATAAGTAAAGGGTACAATAAATAGGAAAGGACTGAGAGGGCTAACCTTGGGGTACACTGATTTCGATTGGAAACTCTGTGACTTTGATGGGTTATCTCTCTCTTCCTCGCATAGTTTTTTTTAGACTCCTCGTTGTCTTAGCGCCACACATTCCAGTCTTATGTTCTTTCAAAGAATCTTATTAATTTTCCATTACGATCCTTATATTTTGGATTGCATCTATGGTTCATTTACCCGCTATTTGTTCGCTTTAAAATTCTCTATGTAATTCAGTTGTCCAAATCTAAATAGGTATGGAGGAAGAAATACTTAAACCCATTTCCAGAGCATCGTATTCCATCTAAATTCATCATTTGCCCCAAAGAAATACATTTTTCATAACTGTTCCCATCAATAGCAACTTCATGCGCAAATGTGTACAATGTACGTATACTCGTACCTACATCAATCATGAATAGAGTCGTCCGTTTCCTCCAGGAAGCAATTTCACTCATCAAATTTCAGTCTATGACAGGCAAGGGTTAGACATAATGCTGTGTCAAACAACAAGTGCACGTTTCAAAACGGCATCTCTTCCTATACCTAACCTATAATGTGGAATTTGTGAATAGAATGCGCCCTTCATCTGTTGAATCGATTCGATATCGAGGGTACAGATACTTCCTGTGTATGATGATGATGAAATTCTATCTGTTGGAATTGCTGAACAAATGAACGAAAAGGAATGCAAAAAAGCGTTGAATGAATTTGGATTTGCAGTATTTACCATCTGGCTACCTTCTCCCTTGGTCCTTTTGCTTAAACTAATAACCAACGAGTTTAATTTACTGACGAGAAAATTGAAAAAGAAAATTACTTGAGGCGAATAAAGGGATAAATATCACATTAATGCAGATGACTTCGAACAACGCCTGTCACATAACAAAACTGTGCAAAAGAGTCCACCCAGAATGCCTATTACAGGCCAAGCACAATCTGTCTGTAGTAAAGGCCATTGCTCATCAGCATATTCGCGCGCAAGGATACCGTATTCAACCGACTACTGCATTAAAAATCAAATTAAATATGTATATCTGTCAGTTTAATTTGTTTTAATTGTGCGATGATATGCCTCTGTCCTTTGCAATGCATCCTTGAAATCATTCACACACACACACATAGCATGCTGTGCAGAGTTTCTTTTTTTCCCTCTGAATGTCGGCAGGAAACGATTGTCTGCGGGGGTTAACTACGTGTACGTTTGTACTTGTCATGACAGAAATGCACACTGAGTGTGCACTCTCGCATTAAATTACAAAATAAAAAGGCCAATGAAATGGCCAACGAGCACAATATCGGCACATAGAAACAATGGCTTTCAATTCCTCCGATTCGAATAGTTGTGGGTTGAAATAATGTAAATATACATAAGTGAAAAAGGAAAGGAAATTAATACATTACACACTCCACGCAGACTGAGTGACGTAATGAATTCGATTAATAATTTTAATGGATAATTGATTGAGTTCATAAGCTGTATTGCAGTCCTTGGAAGGGATTCCTTTTTCTCTGGTATTATGTAGCAAATAGTCCAAATATTTCTCATTCGATGACCAGAGCATTTGAAAGGGATTCATACTGGTTACATTAGGAATCGTTGCTTTGTTCATATACCACAAGCCGACGCAAGATTGCGCCTACAGGAACGCTTGCTTGTTTTGGGTGGCGAATCGTATGGCTTCTTGTGAAGGAATACGTAGACAAACAGCTACAAATTCAAAGTCCTGGGATTGTTTACGCTAGCGGAGTAATTCCTCACGGGTGCCAGTGCACCTCGTTCTTATCCCGAAGCAGTATAGGGATAACAGCTGCTGTTTGCTTAGCATTATCTATATTCGCTATGTAAACTTAATGTCCTGTTGGCCGACACTATTGTCATGTCCGTGGTACATTCCTCTTCTTTGTCTATCTAATCTGGGATAACAAACTGTTGAGGAGCGGTAAACACAAGTACTCGATTAGGCCGAAGGAATACAACTTGGACACCTTCAACAGTTGCCTATACATCTTGGCGATTGTTGGTTGGACGAGTGGATGAATAAAGATGAAATGTTTCTGCAACGCACCGTAAAACATTTGGCATAAGTGCAAGTTTATTAATACTTATCGGTCAAAGGATTCGAAATTTTAATAGTATTAACATGAATCCTCGATTTCATGGTAAAATTATACAAGAAGGATTTGCTAGAGTCTGTTGACTCTCTATATGAACCAAATTAGATTTTGCGAGGGGATAACGATCCAGAATCGCCCTTGCATGCGTTGGAAAAGAGAAAATAGTATAGAGAAGTCAAAAGTTTGGCCATTCCAAAGTCCTAATACAAATTCAGTAAAACATGAAGGAGAGTCTAGAAAGGATACAATGTTTCACTTAGGTTTCACAGGAAATTCAGTTTGGTATTAACACAGTAGGTTCCAAGTAATCTGAGGCAGTAAAAGAGTTTCCAGTGATTTTGAACTCGTTTGATACTCTTATGTGAGCATATCCTTATTTCTCCGAACTTGAAGGGGGCTTATTTTTCCAACTTCCTTTTAGGTTAACTGAGTTTTAATTAAATTCACTTTTCCAACTTTAACTCCCATCCAAAAGAACAAGTAATTCCCAGAAAATTATCCCACTCTATGTGCAATTAAAGACATCCTGAATGAACTACATTCGATCGTTACAAAGCTAAGGTCCAAGTTAATTAAACTTCAAAAAACCGAACAAAAGGCTACCGACTCCTAATTAAGGAAATCCTTAAAATTCTAAAATCGTGCCAGAAATTCAGCTACGAACTTTCAGCTCTATACAAACAGAAATTTAATAAACAAAAACTAACCATCCATAAACCGTATGTCTTCTCTCTAATATCATTATAACACACAACAAAACTTCACAGTACACAATACGTACAACACAAAAATGTCCTGTGTTTGGTGCCAGAAAATTCTATTCTCAATAAATTTCATTGTACTAAAACAATGGAGCAACTGAAACCGACACAAAGTCCGGCCGAGCAAATAACCAAAGAATATTGTAGCAGATATAGTCGAGGATTTGATATAAGGACCACCAAATGGATTCAAGTGCGAAATCAGCCAAACAGTTGACCAAAATGAAGCGAAACTGCCTGGCCTGTGTATGTCCGAATGCTTGTGTATTAGTGCGCAAAAGTTACAATTAAACCGCGTCTAAGTGGCAGATGGTATCTCCTTATTTGTTGTTATCCTTTGATATTATCGTTATATTTAATTCACAGGAAAAGCTATGAGTGCTGTTGGGTATCCTGCCAACAGATAGAATATCCTCGAAGTTTTTTTTTTTTTTTCAACCCCTCTAGTTTGGTGCGTAAATCCTTGGGGTGAGTGTTGGCGTTGGTTACAGAGACTTTATGTAAATTTTCATACATTAAATTAAATCTCGATTTACTGTATTATACTCGTATGTGAGCGGGACGGTGGGGGTGCAAAAACGTTATACTAAAAACGATGAATTCATTGTTCATTATTTTGCATAAATTATTTTATCTATTGATTCGAATGAGTTGATGTTGAATATTTTGAAACTAGAGCAATCGATTCCTTCGCATTAAATTCAAACAAAAATTTAAGTATAACCAAAAACTCTCACATGAAATAGGCATGAATGTGTGTTATGTAGATGAAATGCAAATTTTTGTCGCTTCATTTGTATGCACACTTAACACAGAGCATAACTACCTACCTGTGTGAAATTAAATGCAGACGCAACGTTTGTATTACGATGATACAGGTTAAGTATCTTTTCATTTCATTTAATCATTATCTTTGAGCAGCGACATGAGCGAATCTCGCCGCGAACCAATTAAAATAAATTATAACGCGCTTCAGAGTATGTAGCTATACACTCGTACTATGTCTGTACTTTTGTATTGAAAGGAAATGGTGTCAAATGGTTGACATTCGAATATGCTCACGTGCACACGGTTTTATCTATCATATATTCGCGTTCTAGTTGCCTTAAAACTCTTGTTGCAATGTCAAGTGGTGTACCTTGCATGCATGGTGAATAAAATTTTGAACATTTTTTACATGCATTTTTGAGCGGAGGTAGGGACTGGCAGGGCTGTGAAAGAATGCTGTCATTAGGGAATCTATCTTATAGTTTGGGTTATGGGGGAATGCACCCCCAGTCCCGTTTTGGTTTGGTTCCATCCCTTTAAAGATATATATCTCGCCAGTGACGTCCCTCATTACCCTCCTAGTCTGTTCTAGTGAAGAGGTCTTATTGAATAGAAGCTGGGGGCTGCAGTCTATTTGATTGAGAATGGATGAGTGACCTTTGCTACTAGTTCACGAAAGGACTGCTTTAGCTGCTATTTGCTTTCAGTAGATACATATCTATCGGTCACTGGTTATCAGAGCTCCAGTGACACAGACTCATGACGCTATGGCTTTCTTATCTCGCTGAGAGATGGCATATCATTTCTATCCCTTTCTCCTCATATCTTATAAGTCAAATAAATCTGCTACTTGTATATTGAGGTATTCCAAACAACTTATCAAAATTTTAATTACAAACGAAAGGCAGCCATCCTGACTCCATCTACAGAACCTCTTTATTCTACACCACCCTTTAACTCGATTGCAGAACTTCACCCTTTCATGAAGGTTTATTAATATTACAAGGAGAGAGCATTACTATACTTGTAAGCTACACCTAATTACCTGCAGATATGAACAAATTATTATTACTTAATTAATCACCGACATATTCTTCTCCAATAACCAAAAACAAAGAGTATCTCTTGTTTATTCTCTGGAAATGGACTTCGTCATCGAAATATGTATATTTTATCTCACTGGATTCAATTTAGTATTAATTTCTTGTGAAATATTACCATATCCTTTGGAGAGCCCAATGAAATCAAAAGCCCTCATCCAACACACGTATGCATAAAGATATTTTGAATTCAAAGAGTCATCTCAAGGATGATCACATATCCCATCAATATCCGATTATAGCACTAGAATCTTTTTTATTCAACATAATATGCAGAATAGCAATAAGTCGATGATGATAAAAGCAACAACCCCATAACAGAGAGAACCAGGCTAATGGCACATGCCCGAGTGAGCGCCCACAGTACATTTTAATTCGGTTTCTATTTTTTTTTTGTTCTTTTATTATTTATTTTTCCTATAAAAACTTATAAGAAAAATCGAAGCATATGCAAATTGAAGTTGTGTGTCAAAGTTATCGGTGAGTGCAATTTCCTCTTGCTGTTCTATCTCTACACACACAGTTTGGTTGGTAGATAGATGTAGTCAGGAGCTTAGAAACTGCATGCCAGCAGGAGGACGACGACATGGACCGCGTCATAAACACATAGGGTGTGGCACCCGACCATAAAATTTGAAAAGCGTGTTTACGTCCATGGCAAGAATTTTTCCATTCATTTTTTATTGCATTCTCATCTCGTATAATCAAAGTGCAACTTGAAGAAATGCATATCTAAACTTTTTATATGATGGCGCGGCATTTCTCCTTTCGGCGCTGGTAAATGGAGCGTACGTACATGTTCTATCCAAAAGGATTATGATATTCAGCCTTGCGTGTGTACGCGTGGAAGTAAGACTTGTTTTTTAATTCCACAAATACAGCAATTTGTTATTCTGTCATGACAGTCGAGTCGACTAATGCGTGGAGGAATTGGAAAGGAGCTATTGCTTCTTTCTATCCAATGCAAATTGGGATTAGGTATTTGATTACGGAGCAAGTGCCGCGAGCTGTTTATGTACTTGCTTATTGAAAGTCGATATATTTTTGTTTTTTTTTCCGGGAATTCAAACACATTAAACAGATTATGTAGGGATTTCAATCAGAGCCGCTGGAAGTAAATACCCAGCTCTATAATGAAAAGAAGTCGTTAAATTCAATGGTTTGTGCGAACAGATTCACGTTTTGTTTGACTTTTTATTTTGCAAGGGAGGGTTAGCAAAGTCGGGTGACCTTAAAGAGTTTTTCAAATTTCTATTCTCAAAAAACATTTTTTCTTTGCAGGGTCTGGCAGCACCTGTCGCGCAACTTACCACGAAACCTACCTCGGTCGCTGTCAGAAAAAGTGCCGGTAAACATGTTTCAACTTGCAAGAAATTTCAACAGGTAAATTCATTTTACAAAAAATTTAATATTTTCGGGCAATAAGTTAGTTTAACTTGAAAAAAATACTTCAAAATTAAACATTGATCATTTGTGAACATTTTGCGTGCGAAATTTTAGTTGAAAACAATCAGATTGTGCATGAAATTTAATTTATTTGATTCCTGAATATACCAGTTGAAAATTCCTGTAAAAACTCGGTTTTTCGGCTATAATTCTTAAATTTTAGAAAATAAGTGTATCTTTCTCGATTTTCTTTGCCTAAAATTGTAATTTAAAGCCTTATCGCCGCAAGTAGTAGCTTGCAATGTGTTTATCCGACAAAGAGTGCTTAAATTTTCCCATGTCTAGTCCCATGTCTAGTCCATTTTAAATTCCCTTGTGCGTGTGCCCCTTGAAGCCCCTTTTATTAATGTAGTGTTTCCAAGTGTTTTCCAAAGCAAAATCTGCTCAATCAATAGTGCTTTCCTGTGTAAAAATGTGTTTAGTGCAAGCCCCTGTCTGTCAATATCTAATATCTCTAAGAAGTGCGTTAGCCTGAGTGTAAGTGATCTACAAATTAAAATATCAATCCAAAACCCCCCTCCGGTTCCGATTAATATACCTTCCGTGAAATGAACTTTAAAAAACTTCGAAATTTTGCATCAATCAAGAATTGTTCATCGGAAAAATTCAAGAGCCTCTGAATGGTAAGTGATTTTTTAATTCATTCATCCTATTCATACTTTCTTGAGTCTTCACATTTAATTGCTCCAATTTTATATGTTGTGGGATAATTTTGTTCTGGGTGTCAGGGATCCTAAGGGGCTTAAAGGTTTTAGATCTTAGGTTTCAGTAAGCTCGTTAGTACCTTATCTTTTCTATGATATTTCGTCGGTGAACGCCTGATATGTAGTAAAATCCTTCAGTGAAGGCCAACCTACGTAGAATTTCTCTAAAGTATAATTACATGCACACCGGGGCCGCGAACCAGACTGTTACCTCCGTGAGTAAAAACCATCGATCGCAAAGCTTATGTTGTCAAATAAAAGGGGTGTAAGATAAGCCTCGAGGCAATGGCATTGCTTTATGGAAAAATGTTCCCTTCTTATCGCATGGGAAAAAATTTTTTTCCGATTTATCGTGGACCTATAAAGTATACTTTAAAACTTATCCCAGCTGTTTCTGTTTTAGTTAAGCCTCGATTTATTAATTAAGCTAACGTACTCGTAGTTCTGTCATAATTAATGCATTTAATTTTGAATTCATAAATTATGTGCTCAGCGGATGTTAGTTTTTTAAAATCGTTATAATTTCCGCTAAACTGCCTTTTGGACATGTGCATAATATATTCTGTGCTTTGATTGGCTTTGAATTAAATGGCAAATGAATGAATTTTAATGAAAAAACAAAAATTTAAACAATACTTCTGCAGCTTTCTGATATACACAATATAACCTTTTGTGTAGCATGAGCGTAGATTAGGTTTGTTCGCTTGTTGCCAGAGTTACGTACAAGCCATAGACTCCACTGCGACCAGAAGTTAAAATACAAGTTTTCCTAAGTGAATAGTTGAACATTTGGTAACAAATTCAGATCCAAAATTAAATTGACAGTGCTGGACATTTACACTGTAATAGATTCTATTTCTTTTTAGTGCTTGCGGTCTCAACACTAGTCGTTAGAGAATCACACAGAGTCCTCTCTTAGATGCCAAAAGTTTTTGTCAATGGGCTAACCAATCGAACGATACTATGTTTTCTCAGCCTTTTCCTTACACTCAGTGTCCATCTCCCTTTCTAGTTTCAGAAAAACATGCGAAAGTTTCATATTCTATCCTTCTCTGGCTATGCTAATTCATTCGCTTTTCAACCGCTTCACTTTGGTCACACTATTCTGTAATATAATGCTGGCTGTCACCAATAGTTTCCGCCTTTAAAACCCCGAATCCCAAGCCGATATACACGTAGTGTATAAGCCCTTTATTTATTGCCATCCATAGGTAACAAAATCCTTCAATAAACTGAATGATTTTCTCCCTACTAAAAAAGGTTCAACAAAAAGATCAATACAAAATCCTCTTCATTGTGAAAATAAGCACCTTAATAACTGTTTTCCGTCCTGATGTTCATCCTCTGGCACTGTGGCACATCCCCCTATCTCTCTCTCTCTCTCTCTCTGTCTGTCTTTCTATAGCTTTCAAAAAGTTTAATAATCTCATGAATACTGTTTGCCACTTGCCATAAGGAAATTATTTCAATACACAGAAACCTTCATCCAACAAAAGAGATGATCCGCCGCCCGGGGATAGGAGTTTAATAAAAAGCCACCTGAAAAGGGAAAATATTCAAACACACAACTCGTCCTCGTCTAGGGATTGCACTCTCAGTCAATGCGGGGGCAGCTATGAAAGGAAACAGGAACCAGGAAAATAAATGCATGAAACAACCCACCTAGAGCCAGAGGGATACCATCCCGTAACACTTTGAAAACCAACAGACATAGTTAGACCATTCACAATGTTACTTCAAAAAAATTTCTGCATACATATTTGTGTTGTTATTGTACTAATTTTGTTACATGATACTCGTGACACGATCATGATTAGATGGAATACTTTACATAAAAGAGAAAGATAATTAATCCGTCTGCTCATTTTCCTCGAAGGTAAAAGGGAACACAACAGGGTGCTGTTCATGACAATCAGTTCTTGTGTTTTTAAAGTACGAGTACAGTAACTATGTTTTCGGAACTTGAGTCTTAAAGGTCTACAAAGTTACCTCCATTTGGTTAGCAGGCTTTCCTGCACTTCTTTGCGCAGTTTATGCTATGAAAGCTTTCGAAAACTACCTGCAGGTACACGGTATTCAAAATTTCAAAGGGCATTTTGGGCAATGATATTCGCTTCCAATTGGTTTCAAGGATTTTAGGGTTCAAGATTCATTTTCTTCTCTATCATTTACTGTCGACGAATTTTGGAATGTCTGCATATGTTTCACCATTCCTCCTTTTTGCTAGTGTTGATTTTGTAAAAGACTTCTTTCACCGCTAATTGATTTCAACGAAAAACATGCACATTCTTGTTTTTTACATACGCGAGGGTAAAAAACTCCGCTGTAGGGTATGCTCTCGTTTTGAAATCATCCAGAATGGAAACGATGATGATGACGTTCTGCTTGGCAAAGGAACTCCTTTTCGTAAAAAGCGATGATGATGATATTTACAGCAACAACATGTTTCCCATCGTAAAAAAAGAGAGAACCCGTCCATACAACGCTCAAGAAAAATGTTTATATTTTCGAGAATCCCCATTCATTGACTGAATAGCAGCGGGGCAAAAAAAAAAAGGATACACCACAGCAAAAAAAAATAGCATAAAAAATATCCCGAGAAGGAATCATCCAAGAAAAATATCTCGAGGGCGAAACCGCCCACAATCAGCAACAAACCACCCACTCTTTATGCTTAGTACATAATTCCATTCTCAATGCACGAAGGGGGGGTGACAAGCACGCCCCAGCCTTTCCGTACTGCACCTCGCTGTTGTGTACTCGATGGGGTCACAAGGATGACGGAAAAGGTTTTGAATGCATAACCAAAGTTATCAAAAAATAACACCACTTATACAACAGGATTTTAATATTCATCGTGCATCGAAGTTTGTGTCCATGCTGCTTATACACAGCTAGCTAGTAGTTGCGAGTAGTGCCCTAAAGGATATTTAACATTTACAATATGAAATGAAATCGTCTTTTTCACTCAAGCCCCCATCGCATTCGTTTTCATCTTTATCCTCGTCCTTGCTGCTGTAATGATGAAAAAAACAGACGAGGTAATAGTGAGTGATGGCAAAGAATAATATTCAACTTCTAGGATTTAGTGTCTTATATTTCTCGACTCATTGTGTGAGGTTGTAATTATTTGAAGACGCCTGCCGGCTGGTAAACATTATTTCTGTGGCAAGGAACTTCCTTGAAAGGCGAGTTTGCTTTCCGGAAATTATCTAGCAGAGGTCATGGTCAGAGTGTGGAGGAAATACCAATATTTAAGTAAATCCGGAAGTCTTTTTCTCATTTCTGCTTGTCGAGATGATTATCGATGCGCTTGAATGGGAAAGTAAATTTGTCAAGTGCTATTGACAGATGAAATAAGAATGATTCTTGACTCGGTAAACACACGCAAACAGTGTGGGGATGGGATGTGAGTCAATATGCAGAAAAGAAACAAATACATATGCCGACGAGGGATGCTACTTTTATTTTGGAAATTTTATGTTTCGAGGAGATATGTCATGAGCAGTTCAATTGGATTTAAGTATTCCTTGCATGCATACATACATATGTATATCTTCAATAGTCTCCTTGTGATATTAGGAGGAATATACATTTCTGATGTAGGGGATGTCTGCATTTGTCCTCGGTGAATTGCAACAAATTCCATTTTCTATTTCTCTCCAACTTGCAGACTAGGGTTTTAAGAATTTAAATTTATATTTTATAACTAAAAAACTGATGTAAAACAATAGATTGAGGGCATCCTTCTTGATTCTTCCTATCATTCTTTCATTCTCAACTTTGTACCCTTCCTTTCCTGAAGATAGTCAACTCACTTCCTAAAAGAGACATGTCCTGTAGTATGCCTGATTCCAGATATAATGGTCAGGCAACATTACTTCGGTAAGTTAAACTGTGGACTGGAGAAGCTGGTCTAATGGTATTCTGCCACTGGGCCCTAGAATTCTGGTTTAGAGTTGGAACTGGAATCTTTGGACCCAACACAAGGATTTTGGTACCGATGAATACGACTGCCACCGTGTTTCAAGCTGAAATTTATATCAGGCACAATACAAATCTTATAACTGAACTAATGGACTCCAAAACTTTTAAGTGCTGCTTCGCTGCTCTACAGTCTTTTAAGAAGCAAAACAAGGTAAACCTCGGCTGGGTCCCTGGACATCAAGCGCTACAGATGAGGCTGTCAGGTCTGTTTCAGGATCTACGTCTATTGGTACTGAACCATCGTCTAGACAACTGAGTCAAAGCGCCAGGCCTAAGACACTTCAAGAGATTAATCAAGCCTTATTCGTACAAGGAAATCCAAAATATAGTTTACCAGTTAGAATGTCTTTTAATTTTCTTACAACTTTTTCTTTGGATTATTTTCATTCCGTTTTGCCTGAAATAATATCCAAAAGTACAAAACCCGTCTAAATAAATATAATTCTTCTCCATTAACATAATTTCTTCGACAACTCTTGTGTTTTCGTATTCCTTGTTGTAGTTTCACAAATTAGATAGGTACTCTCAAGTTCCGCTTCAAAGGCTCACAATTTTATTACTATCAACAAACAACATCATGCCGGTAATATTTTCCAGCCTGTATACCCTGTCTTTGGCAGCAGATCATCCCACCCAAAAAAGTTTCACTTTATTCATGCAATACATAGGTACAGCCCAACCCCGGAGATGAATAATGAGAGTTCGTTGACGTTCCCGGCATGAAAGTAGTGTCAACGAATAATTAAATCAAAGACAGAGTCCTTCCTGCGTCAGGTAATGGCAACAAACAACTTCCCATCAGACCCAAGCTGCTGCTGCTGCTGTCCTTTATGGCATAGTGATATTAATAGCAATTCAACACTCTACATCTGTTGTGAAGATGTGTAGTATAAAAGACTTGAACTGAATTTCTAGCAAGGACGAAAGGAGACGATGAGAACGACGACGACGAAAATGTTATCAATTTTATCCTTTAAATGGAATATCAAGCAATGCAATCAAGGACGACCAGACACACATACTTACATGCACACACACCTTGCTTGGTCGTAATTTAATTAGTCCTTCGTTCTCCAAAACACGCAACTGTGCCACAATTTCTAGACATTTTGTCTCTATGTGTGTAGCTAATGAAGAAACGATTCTTCATGGTACAACTATTCTACTCTCTCTCTGTTGCCCGTTAAGGTCCTTTCATTCTAGAAATCCTGACAAACACCTGAATTAAGCTCACACACACACACATGGATAGATATGTAGAAGCAGAAACGATTTAAATGACGATACCACACACAAGCATTGCCGTCAGGTAAAAATGTCGCTCTTTCTCTCTGAGGAAAATTTAGTTCATCCGCACAGTAGGAGACAACACAGCAGGGAATTCTCCATCAACATTGTGGACATTTTCATTCTTTGTCAACCAACCCACCCACTCACAAATACACTTACAGCGCATCGTCTCGAAGGAGGACATAACTTTTTCGAGAACAAAACGTTCAGCCGGGGCTTTTTAGTTAATTTGCCGAAAAATTTACTCATACCCGAAAGTAGTAGTAGGACGTAACTTATGGATGTTTAGCCACACAGGACTCGCCGCCTAAATTAAAATAATTCACCTACAGCCATTAGAAGTTGGCAAATGAATTGGTGCAATTTCCGTCCGTAGCAAGCGTTGACATTTGCTCCACGGAACGGAACTGAGGACAGTGGATACATCCACATAGCAACAACAACCAAGTCCCGGGCGAATAATTTCAATTAAATTCTTCGTTTCGCACTCGCGAACCGCCGCCGAATTACCCGTTCACCAAACCATTTACCCTTGCGGCGGCCGGAAACGCACATCTAATAAAATGACAATCATTTTAGCTAGCTTGTTTGTCGGTGCTTGAAGAGGGTTAAGGATGTAGTTGACTGTTGTCGGGAAAGGGGCGCGAAGCTTAAAAATAATAGATTTTGCGGTCGCATGAGTCTTGCATTTAATTTCTCTCCCCCTGACAGTATGAAACGCACAAATTTCAATTAAGTCAGAAGCGAGACATGAACATGATCCTTTTTTTTTTTGTTTTTTATTGTTTTTTGCTCCTGCGAGGGTTGGGTGGGATACAAAGCTGCACTCTTCTCGGGGGATTTTCATTATTTACCAGGTGGAGCGGGATGAAACAATTGAAATGAATATTTGTTAATGAACACCGCACATATAGTGGGATAAAAGCAGATGGATGTGGTTTCGTAGAATTCAATTCTCATGATTTGAATTTAATTTGGTGAAATTCAGATGCGGATGCGGATGTGTGGCACCAAGTGTGTATTATTTCTTTTTTTTTAAAGAGAACGGCAGAGGGGTGAAAGCCTGGCTGATTTTATGACTGACATGTGTTTTATCCCAAACGGCAAACGGACTGGGATTTTAAAAATAACTTGCCAGAGGTTTTTTTTTTTTTGGATTAAAAAGCTCATTTGTTTAATCTGCTTGTCGTTTAGTATTATAGAGTTTTTTTTAAGAAAAATCTTTCTACTCAACTGCCATCCTGCAAATCTGCTTGCTTAACTAGAGTCAATTATCCACATCTGTAAGGGAGGAGGCTTAATTAGGCGGCTGTTGATGAAAGTAATTCCACTATGAACCCACATAAGCCAGGACTATGTGGAGGAGGATGGTTTGCGGAACCAGCAGCTGGGACCAGTATTAGTAGCAGAAGTAGGATTCAAGTCCTTATGTTATGTTTCATTCTGTAATCCTCATGGTATCACCTGTGTTTTGTAGGAAATTAAAAGGACAAGTAGGTTGCATTTCAAGGCAGTAAGAGTGGGTTGTGCTGTGAAAATGATGTTGTGCTCACTAAATGTCCCGAATCTCCAAAAAATAGATTCGTATTCCTCATCTTTGTTATTCTATCTCCTTTAATATATCGGAAGATATTATCATGATCCTAATCAGATGATTCCGGAAGTGATAAACTTTTTTACGACTTTCTGTTTCCTGTTTTGTATTTAAACGACATCCTATTGTCATCACCCGAAATGATGTGCGTAACCAACAGACTTCGCAATCGCTTTATTGTACAGTCCCTAACAGGCTACTTGTAAGAAATAAAAAGAGGATATTCAAATCGTTATTTACTATAATTTTTGGTCTATGAATCCTCCGCCAGTAAAATGTCTGAATGTTTTTATTGAGGTTACTGAACTAACTTGTAATCAGTGGGATTAGGTATATTTACTTTCGTGTGCACAAAGGAAGTATTTTCTATTCAAAACACAAAACCTAGCTCATGGATGACAGCAATCGCAGAAACCACCAACAGATCGAATCAGATTCCTTTTACTCAAAGCAAATTGTGTGCACTCATCAGTACCTTTAGGTCCTTAAGGTGGTGTTCTCTTCCGTTTACCTTTGTTTCAACTTGAATGTTATCCAATAAAGCAAGCTTAATCTCCATTTATAATAAACAATGTAGACAGAGAAAGAGAGAAAATTCCTGCTGGTGGTGCGCACACAAATCGGACTAACAACGATGGTAACGTGAACTTTGTATTCATCCGTAGACGGCTTTAACCACACAACCTTTGCTTATTACGCTTTCTGCTTTTAACTTCACTTTATTTTGTTTCTTTTCTTTACGGAATGAACTTAACGAAGCAGAAAAGAGTCCGAACAAAAATTAAAGAACAAAAGGCTTTGTGCTGCACGTACCTCGGCGGCGCCATGAACGGGGAAAAACACTTAAGTACACTTTACATTGGAGATGCGAAAGAAAACTTTTAAACAAAAGTAAAGCAATAACGAAGAAAAAAACGAAAGAAAGAGTGGCCAAGAAGTGTAAAGTATAAAACGCACTGCACTATGAAAAATTAATTGATTTTAAATGTATCGGTGTGACAAAATAGAAAAAAATAGCACTCTTTTTGAATCTTTTTTTCAAGTCCCTTGGTTGTTATTAAACTCAAGACAGGAAATAAAATAAACAGAAGCAATCAACAATATATTGTTTGCATTTGCATATCAAAATAAACGGTCTGTCAGGGACGTGGATTTCTATAACAAGACTTCCAAAAGTCACAGAAAATTCACAGAGCGAAAGAGCAAACTACAAAATTTACCAAAGAATTTAAACACTTCCAAGTGGATGCTTGGTTTCATAATCCTTTTGGTATCCACGAAAAAAATTGCATCTTTTTCATATTCGTTCAGTTCTTTTGCAGTCACGAGTTGCCTTTGACGGGAACAGCAAGAAATTTTCAATTTATTTTCAGCGTTTTGTGACTGTGAAGTGGAATAGGGAATTTAAATACATTTGTTCAGTTCAAATCTAGAGCTTTAAATTTATGATGCTAGGAATTTTTATATTTTATTTTATATAAGAACTTGTGCAGCCACTTGTGGTAGCCTAACCTGAATGGCATGTAACAGACCAGGGAATTGTGAAGCTGACGACGAGGCTCCTCAGGTCTAAACAGCATAAACGTCACCGACATCGAGGCGCCAATGTCCTATGCTAAATGCCTTATCCATGCCGGTGCGATAAGAGGTACCAGGCTGCTTTGGCCCTTGCTAAATAAAACCAGGTCCATCGGACTTTTGAAGCACAAGAGAGAACCCTCTCCAAAATTGTAGACACCCTCACTGGACACTGTACTATAGGAAGGCATGCCTAAGGACTGGGCGTCCACTACAAAGGCTTCTGCAGAAGCTGTAGAGATAAAGCAATTATAAAGAATGTGTCTGGAAGATGCCTTCTTCTTCCCTCATCTAAGTTAAGGATTTCCTTGTAGAAACAAGGTTTGACTTATCAACTTAGAGCCAAGAAGACAAGACTCTGGTCCCCATCAACGCAAATTCTAAGACAACTTCTGCAGATTCGCTGATTACAATGCCTTGGCTTTCAAGGACCCAACCGAGTCTTAAATTTTCTTCTGTTAGTTTTACTTAGCTTACATCTTAACGTATTCGCCTTCAGCATTAAACGCTTTGGTGTTCGGTCCTAAGACGCCAGCTTCAATTTCAAGTCCCATATTCGGTCCGTCGGTGAAACTGAGCTCCGGATCAGGCGTATATCCTCGCTGTTAGTTCCAGCCCAAGATATGGTTGTTTAGTGACCACTTTCAGTCTTAAATAGAAGTAGTACTTTTGATCCACTGTCTAGAACTATCATCCTTCCACCCAACGACCGAAGAGGGCTTTTACAAAATTAAAAAAAAACTTCCAAAATTTTTATTATATTTTCAACTTTTCTGGGTTCAACTTGTAACATATCAGAACTAATCTCACTTATGTGGAGGTCCTAGTAAGAGGACTTGTGAATGTGGCACATGTTCCATTTTAGTGTAAAATTACTCAACTTCTGGTGAACTTTACAGTTTTCAGTTTAAAAAGCCATTGGTATTTTTACACACACACTTAAATTTGCCAACAACCCGCTAATGGACACGGTAATCCAGTTTCGAAAGTTGTTGTTCCCGTCTACACTCACTTTACTGCAAGTTTATGCAAAAATTTCTCCATCTAGCGTATCCCAAAAATGTTTTCCCGCTGGAAATGCCAAGCTCTTGAACATTTCTATATATTCTACATGACTGATGGGATTAAGTTCTTATCACAGGGAACCACTAAATTACGACAGAACAGATTTATGGGACCGGACTACCTCAGGCAGTGCTGGTAATATTTTAATACCTTAAAATATGTTTCCTTCCATCGTTTTTTTTTTACTCTCTATGTATTTGTGAAATCTATAACGTGTTCTTCTTACTAATCTATTACTCACACAATGAAACCGCTGATTACATTTAATCCATTTCATAATCCATATGTAAGCTTAGCAGGACTCTAATGATCCGTCCTGACACTCGTCGTCGTTGTGGCTCTCTAGTCTTGTGATTGGGAGGAGTTCTATCAGGATATGTTCCTCTTATTTGTTGTTGTGACTATCAGTAGGGGAAAAGCTGTGAATAGTGTAAAAAAGTTTTACGTTAAGTCGATTAGCAAAAGGAGTTGTAAATTCAATAAAAAAAAAAAAAAGTAAAAACGTGTAAGGACTTTATTCCCCACTTGGGCTAACTCGATTTATATTTTTGACTTGTTCGCTCCTGTAAAATACTACTAGATATGTATGTTGGCAAAAAGTTTTAAGTTCATATCCTGTTTTATTTGTGCCAGCGGAATACACTCAAGTATGGGTGTTGGTGTGTGCATATATGAAGTGGTAGTCCTTGGTACAAGTAATGTTGGAAAAAAGTTGACTTGTGCTCTGGATCTAGAGTGGAAATGCTTAAATGGTGAATTAATATGAATTCGCGGTACCTGGGGGCGTATGCGTATTATTTTTCAGTGTACTAATGCATGTGTGGGGTTATGTTCATGTGGCAAATTCTGTGTATAATCTTTCGGCGAGAAGAAAATGAAGTGGGACACTTAAAGTAAGGATAAACATTTCATTTTTCAATTAGTTTAAATTTACACATGGAGACCTTTATGGTGTGAGGATGTTTTGCTGCTAAGCAGAGGTTTAATGTTACTTTGGTGGTAGGGGTATTCAGTGCAAAGTTAAGGGTATACAAAA
Organism: Chalcosyrphus nemorum; assembly: GCA_949716465.1. Taxonomy (NCBI): domain Eukaryota; kingdom Metazoa; phylum Arthropoda; class Insecta; order Diptera; family Syrphidae; genus Chalcosyrphus; species Chalcosyrphus nemorum. The sequence goes on along the minus strand of OX454335.1, from coordinate 675,605 downwards.
GAGTTGTGCCACTCCTTAGAAGGTGAATGCCAGTAGAAGATGGAAATCTCCCAAAGGAGAGACGTACTTATTGCCCAAGAAAATAGGCCTTTAGCATGACTTGAGTAAATTAGTTCTATTTATAGATGTTGTGCGTACGTAGAACTACGCACTTTGAGTTCTAAAATAAGGCTTTCTCGTGATGTAAATAGGAATCCAAAGAAACGCGATGAAATGTGGGGTCATTTGGTCTATGAATATTGAAGAGGATTTATCATTACTGGCTTTAAATGGAGTTGTTTAGAACATTTATCATTATCTGAAGGAGAAGTCAAATTTAAGCTAATCAGAGCGAAAGACCGTATCCTTCATGCCAAGAAGCAGACAAAAACTGACCAAAAAGCATGAGAGCAATGCTCTCTGGCCAGCTGAGAAATGTCGGTACCTATCCTTTTCTCGAAACACCATGAGGCAACAAGGAAAGCATTCTGCATAATGTGAATAGTGTGCTCTTTTGTGCATGGGGTGAAATGACCGCAAGCATGATATCCTTTTGACGTTAAGCAATTAAATATTCCCAGCAAATCCTTATCCTTGCACTGCGTTACGCATCATACCAAAGCATACATTGCTCTTATTTTCTAACCCAAATATACTTATGCATATGCATAGGATATTTTCGTGTCACTTATCGTTCATCTTACACAATGTATCACATTCTTTCTCTAGCATGTTTGGTTATCCTAGATAATCCTATCCTTTTGCGGTTAACCGGTTGCCCTTAATTGATAAAGTTTCTTTCTGTATTTTTTATTCATTTTTTCGGTCCGTTTGCCTTGTTATGTTTTACTATTTTTTTTCTCTCTCTGAGTTGTTACCCCGCCCCGACTAGCTTGCAATATGATGAAGTCTTCTGTCTACGCATTTGAATGGTCATATGTACATATACAGGATACACAGAGAGGACTCTTGTGTGTTTAGTTTGCTCCTTCCAGCCTCTTTAACCCATTAATCTATTCTTTGCATAAATAAAACTGTGTGTGTATGCTGTGGCGCCTCAGTATTATTGGATAGAGGCGAGTGGTGCTGAATGGAAGATAATTTTATTTGACAAAAAGGACATTTTAAAGGATGCTATGGCCTTTTGTGCTCACCCGAGCGTGTTGTAATTTTCTTTTTTGTCTTTTGCCCTAGGCGCGTTTTGTAATGAAAGAACTTACAAATGTAAATATTGACATTTTCAACAAACAGTCAATAGCATTTGTATCAAGTTAAAATTTGTGTGCGATAAAGGCTTTGTGGTAAAAAAAAAAAAAATTAAAATTGCATTCATTATGCGAAGAGATTATTTATGCGGCTGAATGATTAAATTGAATTTATACATTTTTTTCGTACTCTTTATGTGCAAAACATAATTATAAAGAAGGACAAAGGGGCATTACCCTCTCATTTATATTATAGTAGCTACTCTTAATTAAAGCTCGTTTTTTCATCACGTAAACTCATAATAGGATCTAAAAAATGAGTCCATTATTAAGTAAATTTTTCATGAGACACGGAATTTATCATCTTTTTAATGAAACCCATTAGCAGTGTTTGTTGTACGGCTATATAGCTAAAGGAGAACAAATTAGTAAAGCGAAAATTACAATTTTAGCGACTAGGTACTTTGGTTTATAGGTTGACATGAAATAAAATGGCTATAGATCATGAAAAGGTGCAAGGTACTTTTTCGCAAATAAAAAGTGAATAATTTCAAACTAGACTAAAGTCAGATGGAAGGTTAGTGTGTTATATCCTTATGTGTGACACTGAGAACTAGGAATAGAAAGAGAATAGAGAACTAAGGACGTGGACACATTCCACTACTGTTGAAAGCTACCACCCTTGAGAGTTATCTGAAAAGTTGTGCCGCTTTTTCATGGTCCTATTCCAAATTTACGACATAGATTATCGATATTTCTCTCACTTTGAATTTAAAACTAAATAAAAGGATTTTGTATTAAGAGCTATGAATCTGAAATGTTTATTCAGTATGAAGAATGGCTCGTGTACTTTAGGCAAATGATTTTTAATGAAACTCATCCTGTTTGGGTTACTGCTTTGAAGCCTTGGGTTGTGTCTAACCAATGATAGATGAAGTTTTTTGAAGAACTGATCACTGGCCAATTTCGGTAGAGTAGACCATTTCTTATAGCTTGAGCCTCAGCCTCATTTTACAAAAAATAAAGACTGATGATGACGCCAGCGCGAAACCCACATCATACGCTGTACTTTTCTGGGTGAAATTGATTGCCTTGTCTTCTAGACTCGCCTCAATCCTATAATGGAAATTTTGCTTATTTACTCATTTAGGCAAAAATAAACTGAGGAGCTAAACACAGTCTTTTGATGACAAGGACTTTAAGGGTTTCAACATCCCAGTCCACCAACTCTCAATGGTCTCCTTGCCTTAGGTCTTGCACCAGCAGTGTATACCAATATCTTCCTGCAAAACTCTAAACTCTTCTCCAAATTGAGTATTTATAAAAAGCAAATAGAAATGAGGGAGATATGATCATGCTTTCAAATAGAGTATTCTAGTTCGTTTCTAGGGGCAGTCGTTGTTAACAAGCACCCAGAGACAGAGATGCGTGCTGAACACAGAGTTTTGTGTTCTTGAGCTGCAAAGTCTCGGATAGGGAAAGTAGGTATACTCTCTCATCTTTGCAAAAGCAATCCACTAGTAGAAGTGTGCACTTACGTATAATGGTATTCGAGACAAAACTCGCACGAAGGATCTGGAATGATATTCGACTTTAAACTCGCATTATTTCAGACTCGCCCATTGCTCATTATGCCCTGAATCGATACAGTGCACAACTTTTGTCAAGCTGACAACATTTTAAGGTATGAGGGAAAAGATGTGTAGTCTTTGATGGCTCTATTGGAAAAGCATCTGGGACTCGACTGTAGATCGGTAGAAGCAGACCTCATTCCTTTTGGATAGCCTGTACTTACATTCTTGTACAATGTTTGTGTGATTGCAGTCTCAAGTGCCTTAAATGCACAGAAGCTAATCTTCTTACTATTCCATCTCATATGGATAAGGGTAGGGAGTCTGTTCAGTAGGACTATAAGAGTAAGTCCATAAGTACTACAATGATATTGAAGTATGCAATAACGATGCTGTAAATACCTATGGACATTTTCAAGAGGTGCTCTCATATATGAAGCATTTAAGATATTTAAGATTTAACTTGTGTTATGCTGTTGAAATAAATATCTGAAATTTTGAAATTCCTCAACTCAAAACTATTTACAGATATGATTCAATAAGTAGATTTATCTTACAAGAGTCTTCCTGTGATGTTTGTTTGTGCTAATGCCTATTCACATTTTCAAATTTAGCCTACAGGCCACAGAATGTTTGTAGGTACATACAGCACTGAACTCGAGAGTATTTAAAGACTGAATAGATGTTATCGTTACAAAAAATCAAATCAAAACTGTCTTCATTCGGATGCCAGAAAATTTCGAACAATGTTTCCTTAAATTATACCTATTCTTACGGCACAGGAAAATATCCTTGAACAACATTATAATAGCATTATTCAACTGATGAAATACTTCAAAATATTCTTTGTTCAAGCATAGAACCGATTTAATGCCCTAGAAATGCTTACCCCTGAGCCCATTGACTGTCCTACTTTGGTCTTAATATGACTTTATGACCTACTAAATTATTATCTTGAACTAAACATTCGAAGTGATAATATTTCCTTTGTACACTGACTAGATACTAAGCATGATGTATAACTTTTAATCAAACTAACTTGATTTCGTAGTTCGGTACAAAATCTTGGACAAAAGTTCAAAAATCGAAAACCAAAACATGCGAGCTCTATAAATCAAACAGAATAAGAGAGAATCACTTCATTAGCTTTGAACTCTGGTGTCCCATAAAGAATTAAAGACATTTTTCAGAATCACAGACACTAGGGAATTAAGACTCTTTATATTCGTAACATGTTCACACTTAATTGCCATGCAGAAAGCAGCAAAACTTTAAATGGGCCTCAAGTATACGTAAAGTATCTAACAATTCATTTTAACTAAATTGTCGTTCACTCCGAAAAGTTTTTCTCTTTCAAAAAGTTTTTTTTTATTCTGTTTATAAATTTTCAATGACAAACTGACCCACATTTGTGTTATCCTTTCTGGAGTATTCAATGTATTACAATTACATTATGTGTCTCCGTGATGGTTCCATAAGAGTTATTGCAGTCATTAAGTACTGAATGGATTTTATTTTATTTTTTTATTTTTTTTTTCACAAAACTCCCACTTGAAAACAAAAAGGAAGGACAGCTAAGACTAGGAGATATTCTTTGGGAAATTTATATCCCATTTACTTTGTATGAAGAAGGCTTACTGATAGAAGTTTGAAAACTTTTTTTTTTCTTTTTTCAATCACTAAAATGCTAACGACATAATTCGCGGTTATACTTGGAGTATAGAGGACTAAATTTGACTCGTTCGTACTCGCGATTTACACAAAAAGGATTCACTTGGCACTCGAATAGGTGAACCCGTGTTTCTTGAGGTTGTGCTTAATCTACTCGCCCGGTTGCAAACGTATCCGTCCGAAGAACACCGATAACTGAATTCTGGTTTGTAATTGTTTGGCTAGGACTATTTGCTGTAATCTATGAATGAAATTGCTTGCGGAAATCGGTGAGATTGTGGAATGGAACATGCGCATGCGGGAGATACATTTCTCCTTTGTATAACAGTGGCTGGGTTTTATTTCACATGTAGTAATGAAATTCAACACGTGGTTGTAGTGATAAGGACTGGATTTAGAAGGAACTTTGTGTGCGAAATTAGTTTGTTTGCCAAGCTGTGGGCAGACATCAAAAGGTTGGTTGGTACATTGACAAACTTAAATCATTTGCTTTACAATAATGTATCTTGCCCTTGAAAGGAGGCATCGGGTGGTAGAATCGTTCAGAAGAATAGTCCACTTTATATATACCTACACATATGTATGTACAAAACCATATCTGCTCAGATAAAACCACAGAACGATGCCACGCGCACATAAGTGACTATTACGATTAATAAGTAGGAGTATTAGTATAGAGAATTTTGGTTTTCAGAAAACGTGTACTGTGAACATGTTCGCGGTCAGCATGACTATGAAATTTTCGCAAAGGAGTTCCTTTTCAAAAATTGTCTGTCTTATTATGTCCTTGTAGTTCCCTATAAATTGTGCTATGATCTGTCTATTGGTTTCTTATAGGTTGATATAGAACCTAAAAACTCGTCATGCTCCTCAGTGGCACTTGCACTATGTCCTCTGGTTCATCGAACAGTCTGTTTCCCAGCTTGCGAAGGCGACGTGTTTGAACATTGTTTTATTGTTTCTATTTATTCAATATCATGGCAGCTCCTTCAGTAGTTAGGTGATTTAGTACCCAATCTAGCAGACATCCTAGTGCCTAATTTAGTTAAAAAACTAAACTAACTAGCAGCACACATGAGCAAGTACTTACAACCGAGTCGTGGAATTTAATGCCACAAATTTTCAAATCCTTTGCTACGAAGTAGAAATAAAGCTTAAACTTTCGAATGTTACCGGTCATGAGGTTTTACAACAAATTACTACCGTCGGTCATAGCCTCCAAAGGATATTCAAATGGAACCAAGTGAAAATGCTTCTCTCCACCATTGTTTCGGGGGATTCACTGTGCCCGCAAATCCGCTTGATCCCGAAAACTAAATTACAACCGAAATAAAATCCATTCTTACTTTGTCCACAAAAAGCACCGGCACACAATATGTCGACACATGCAATTGCATGTGTTGTCTTGTCTGCCCACTGTCCGAAAATCCCTCCCTCCCTCGGCTGGAATATGCCGTTTAAGCAATATGCTGTGCCCGATTCTCTCAACTAAGAATTACGAACAAAAGGATGAAATTAAAAAAGCAGAAAAAAATAGAAAAAACACAGAAATCCCTTAAAATAGCTCGGAGGACATGGGATGTACACTTCTATCATCAACTCCTAAAGAGAGAAGGATAATTTCACTGGTGATTCTATCCTTTTAGATTTCCGTGTTTCTTTTTCTTTCGCCCCTTTTAGACCTTGTCCGGGTATGTAGATAGACAAGTTATTGGCTTTTCGAACTATAGACGTTTTATGCTACAGAAAGTTACTCGCTCTCGCTAACGAAAAGGAATAGACCAAGAGGCGAAGGGAGGAGGGGGGAAAAAGAACACCACCACGACAAGAACGACGACACGAGCATTAGGGTTGGTTTATTTAAGAGCTTTTTCGGCTTTCGCAGACAGGAATTATATTTCCATTAGAAATTAGGTCAAAAGCAAAAACGTGCTCCTTCGATACGGTAGTCCTCCTTTGTGTTGGCTGGATACATTTAGTTGGTTTTTTATGTGAACGAGTGAGCATCTGGACAGTTGGATTGGTAGTTCTTTGGCAATTGCAATGGTGTGCATCCGGAACGTGTGTAGTACTACAACACGGTAGGATATTTAATTATTGAATGCATTGTTTGGTTAGGAGCTATTCTTGTTGGTTTTTTTTTTTCCTACTCCAGCACATATTGTCTGCTAAAACACACAGACCAATGAATCCACTCTATGCTAGGCGAAGCATTAAAATCGCCGGTGGTTAACCTATTTAAAAAAAATAACTCCAGACTCCTCAGGATGAAGGTTTTAAAAACAATCGAATAAAATCCACTCGAAGTAAGAACTACAAACAAAGCACTATACCGCTACGGTGCGGTGAGTCAATTTTGCATCTTATTTGGCCATAAAACAACTTCCACTAGAAATCGCGGCCGCAATTCCAAAAACAACTTCCGAACTAACGAAGGGCAGAGTCTCTCAATTCACGAATCGTTGCACACTGCCTGCGGCCCATCGGCCCATCGCCCTCGCAACAAGCTGTAAAAATTTATTCACTCAATAGATTTTGAAATTCTCACGTGTACAACCAAAGCACCATTGAAGGAACCAACTACCCACCAAGCTGGGATACCATGTCGGCTGTGGTGGTGGCAGTGTTGGTGGACTACTACCACACTATAGTCATTTGGAATCCTGTAGAACAAGGCAATAATTTTACGCCTCCTCAACACCATGCGAGAAGGATATTCAATGGCTGGGCGAGAACAAGAAATTCCTAGAAAATTACATGCGAATGTTTTATTATAGCGCAGCAGGATCCTGTTTTAAGGAGGGAGGCTCTGAACAGAAAAAAAAAAAAAAACAGAAATCGTGTAAAATTGGATACTAGATTGGATTTGCTGGATTGTGGCTTTACTCAGGTGCACAGGCGAATGAGCAATAAATATAATTATGTAACATATTGGAGATTGCAATTTTTGGCAACGTGCAACGGTTCCAAAGGTGCAATTTTCAACACAAAATATACCACTCGACTGAATGCCAATTGGTTTATTTTATTCTGTCATATATTCACATCTGAATTACAGTCGTCTCGTGGGAGAAAGAATTGATTTCGAACGATAATTTGTCCCGTGTGGCAGATTTTGGCAGATGGAGTCCTTTGGTGTTGTCCAAAAGAGAAAAAAACCTTTTTGACTAATTAAAGTCATGAGAGTCCAACAAATACAGAACGAATGGTCCAGCAATTAAAATAATTGGTTCCATATCCGCTCCAAGAAAGTGGGAAGCAATTCACCTTGAACTAGGATGCAATCCTGAAAATGTTATACAGGATCCTTAGCGAACAAACGTTCTATATGCATAACAGGGAATTCAGTCGCGGACTATCTGCTGCAATGTCCATCCTCTCGTTTATGACAACAGATTATTTAATGCCCTACCCTTATCATAAGTATCAATTTTAGATTGGCACGTTTATCATGTAACTTCTACGGTTGACATTGTTGTTGACCACCGAATTTCATTAATGAATGGCTTTAGTGGCACACCACCATTCGACAAACTTCACGCCCACCCATCGATAGGCATTATCCTGCACATAATGATTGGCTGTACCCCTCGTAAACGCCATACATTGTCCTTATAAATAATGTTTAGCGGAGGAGGCACAGGTCGCTTTCAAATTTAAATTTTGTCCAGGACAATGGCCAACACAAAATTTCATTATCTGCATAAACAGCCTCTGGAGCGATCCTCCTCATTTTCCCCCAAATGCAAACCTCACGTAAATAAATTTATATAATAACGATCGCTAAACTACGAGTGTATCTGCAAGTCCTTAGTCCAGACAGGACATGGTTTCTCCCCTCCCTTCGTTCCCACTAAGAACAATCATCCATTCATAAAATTTTCATTGCTCTTTGTTCACCAAAAAACAGGATACTATACTGGGTAATGCTTATTCATACACATTTGCATGTGTGCAGCACAAAGAGTAGGAGGATTGGTGGATCAGAAAAAGGATATACTTCTGGCCCTGTTGAATAGTTTATGATACTTGCGTGTGTTTAGGTTCCCATGTCATCGAAGTTTTACAGCTTGAACAAACAAAACTTTTATCCTGGAGCCGGATTTTTGTTCTCTTTTTCGTATTCGTTTTGCTATATGTAATTTTTGCTAGAACATCCTGCCAAACATAGCACGTCTGTGTGCCAGAAACCTTTTCAAGATTTATGTATGGGATTTTTTCTTGGTCGTTCGCTTCATCCGATGTGTACACAGGAAATGAGGCTGTGCTACCTATATGATGTGTTTCCTGTTTGCCAATGGCGTTATATGCAACACACACCTTCAGAACAAGCAAACGACAGAAAACGATTGCAGTACATGAATAAGTAAAGATGAAGCGGGCTTTTTTTTTTTTTTTTGCTGTAACAAGGCGTCGTTCTCTTATACTCAGCATGTGGCTGTTGATTGTGTTATTGCGCTGATTTATTAGATCCCTTAAGGAACAAGACAACAACCTTTTACCCAAAGATGGTTAGATGGTAAGGTGTGAAATCTTAAATTGTGCTGTTGTGCCAAGAGAAATGAGAAATACTTGAATGACGCGCCACTGAAATCAATCATAAGTGGCAGAATGCTATTCTTCTTGTATCATACTCATACATGATGATGGCAGACAGATGAGGATGGTGTCAACGACGTTTTGGACTGGCTGCCATGGCTATAATGACTGATAGATGAATCTGGATAGTTTGCAGGAGGACTACAAATGAGTTTTGACATCAATTCATATCTAATATGTTTGAATAACACTTTCGTTTCAAATAACCCACAGTACGGAGCTGTTTTGGGTCACATGCATGAGTGTTTCATCTTTGAAATGCTGACAGGCAGACATTTAATGTTGACACGAGTATAGGAGAAGATTTCAGTTTAATATGGACATCAAATGCTGTCACAGGATTATGGATACACCGGAAGTTTGTAGTTCTTGCATGGCGCCGGTCATCTCAAGTCAATATTTGTGGCGACAAAATTAATTGCATTTGAAGCAGTATCAAATAATTGAACTAAAATTTTGGTGCAACTTATTTACTATTTAATGGAAATCTTCTTTTTGAAATCTTTTCGAAATTATGCAAAAACTGGGTTTGGAAGTTATTCCTAGGATCTGTTGTCCTTTCTTTTTAGCATGCTCGAACACTTGGCAACTTCATAAGGAGTCAGGTCGTCAATACTCCGAGGAGACGATGATAGACTATCAACCTCTGCTTGCAGTTAAGTCCACTGATGGCCATGGCAACTTGGTACAGTTGAACGAAACACTTCCACAAACGTGAGAAAATAACGTCTAATTAAAAACTTAGTCATTATTTTCAAGAGTCTCTAGAAACCCTATTAATTACAAACCAAAAAACAGCTCTGCTAAAATCCATAAATCATAAGTCCTATAGACTCTGACGCAAGTAGTTATATAAACTATAAAGTTTTGATGCAATTAAAAAAAATGCAAAACCTTCAACTGGGATAGTTCTAGAAAACAAGGTCCTCCTCATAAAACCATCACGAGCAAGCGGAGCTACAAAAAAAAAATAAAATAAATGAATCCATTTCCGCCGACACACTGTCATACAAAAAGAAATAAATATCTCTGTGCGCGCGTTTTTATACAGAAATTCAACAGCTCAAATTAACAAAAAATAAATATCTTTTCCAACCAGGAAGTGCCTTACTACTATATCCAAACATACAAACTCTCTCGAAAAGAACAACAACAACGACCTAGATAATCATGTTTCTCCCGCGCTCCTTCTTCTTACTCACTCTCAAAACTAAATAAATTCTGGTAACTTCTATGAGGGGCAGTATTAAATTTTCAATTTGTTGAAAAACTTTCTCAACCGCATAGTTTTGTATTTCATAAATTTCATCCAAACCAGACAAGGGGAAATAGGAGAAACCCAAAAGATACGGATACCCACAGAGGAACCTCAAAGGGAGCAACTAGAAAAACACACAAAAATAAGTTAAATCGCAACTGAATATGAAAAAGGACGAAGAAAAAAACAAACAGAAGAACGCTTTACAGTAAATGCAACGGATCACTATGAAATTAACGCAGGACCAACGATATACCAAACCACTTCTTATCCTTTTGTTTTTTTTTTTGTACAAATACTGCCATGTAATGTAACACTGGCTACTAGATAGAAGATATGTGCGTCTAATGCAGTGTAGCTTGGTGGAAATTGCTTTGGTGCTTGCCATTTCTAGCTTGGGGGGCTCACATTTATCTTCAGATTATTATTAAAAAAAAACTCTTTCTCTTAAGTGCCATTCAGATAGGAAGCTGTGATTTGTAGTCCTGTTTGGTCGTATATCAACCTTTAGACAAAGAGATTTGTGGTTAAATTCATTGGCAAGAATAGGCACTTTAATAATCATTTGAAATGAATAGCTTTGCGACTTAGTTGTTTAAGAAAACACATCTTTTTGATCTTTTAAAAACTTATGAAATGTTGTGGAGTATGATTGGGCGCTATGAAGAGTCATTTATTCTGCTTTTCTGTATCCAATTTTTCCAGTAATAAAATTCATAATTCGTGTAAAAAACATCTAGTCGTTTTTAACATGAACACAAAAAATACTGTGAATTAGAAGCGAATGCAAAAAAATCCAATAAGTCTCCCCAATAGTTCGGACACCACCCAATTTGTATTTATAAACTAAAATCAAACTCAAACTTAAACCTGTTGCCTCAGGTGGCAGAAAGTGACAAATCTTTCTTATTTTTTTTCTTTTTATTTACCCACCGCCCTTATCCTGTATATCGTGAAAATAAATTATAAGCTAAATTAATATATGTACAAGCAGATAACAGTATTTTAATGTTTTACCTTTTTTCTTATTTTCAGCAACAATCTTCTCATCATTCATCGGGCTTACGTTCAACTTAAGTGTTGTAATAGAGCACGCGTTTTTTTTTTTTACTCGGAATATTCGAATTGTGCGGTCATGTTTCAGTAAATGTAAATTCAGAAAATATCCTTTTTATTTTCGCGTCTGCTGTACTTCTAAATTGATTCCAATCTTTGAGATTCCAATTTTGATATTTAGTATATTCAGTATATTTGCTTTAAATTTAGTAATATTTTGCGAGCGGTTCGAATTCCGGAAAATGACGATTCACAAAATATCCTTTCGGTTTCCAAATTTTAAATTTATATTTTCACAAATGTGTATCATGTATCTCTCGCGTGTGCTATAGAAAAAGAAAGGAACAAAATCCTTCGATCTATTCCAAATTTTTAAGCTCGAATTTTGAAAATTTGTATTTGCTCTTTAGCCGTGGAAAATTGAGTGATATTGATAGATAAGCTCGAATTTTGAAAATTTGTATTTGCTCTTTAGCCGTGGAAAATTGAGTGATATTTCGCGAGTGGTTCGAGAGCTCTATTTACATGGAAACTGGGTATGAACGTAACACAATGATGGTAAGTGCTTTAAACAATATCTATTTATAAAATTCATTAGTTTCGATGATAATTTGGGACCGTTTTCCTTGAAATACGTGTGATTAAATAAGGTTTTGATTGGGAGCTTACAGCTGTGTAGATTAAGGTGCTTTTAACTTCATTCTGACTTTAGGAACTATACATATGTAGATTGTCCTTGACGTACATATATAGGTCCGAAATTTTTAAAGTGTTATGATTGATATGATAGGGTCGAGTTTTAAGATGTATTTTCTTTGAAGGATTAGCAATAGCTTAGTTGATTAGGTCGAATATCGGGAAAAAATAAACTCCAATTCTTTTTGCTTAAATAGGCCTTTTCACTTTCTTGGTTCTATGACTTAATTTGGATTTTAATTGGATTTTACGCATGAAGTCACCATAAGGCTATTTAAAGCCAAACAGCCTTCTTATCTTCATTTTATCCTTAATCGTGTAACAAGGCCATACAATCAATATACATATGTACATATGTGTTTTCCAACGACACTTTACGTGTAATATCCGGCCCGTAATTACTTTGCAACACTCTTCGATGGTACAAACGTTGAACCATTCAAAGGCAAATACAATTTTCTCGAGTGAAAGTCTCATTTTTGAAATATTTAATAAATATTAGATATTTGTCTGCTGAATTTCCTTATAAGCATATTAAAATCAAATTAAAAATTAAATTAGCAATTTGACAGGAAAATTTTACATTTTCTTATAACATCCTGTAATGGTAAGGAAACCTTCGTACTACCCGTACTTACGAGCATAATACCCACCAAGGCTCAACCCCATAACGACTGTGTTGAGATGATGTTGATGATGATTATACACTGAAGGGGTAGAATTGAATAGAAGCGGGGGCCGTGCAACTCCTTGAAGGAAATTTCAAAGTGACCGACTTTTCTGCCGAAAGGAAGTTCAATTTCCTGGTTCCGTTCTTACAGACTACAGCCGACGACGACGACGACGACGACGACGATGATGATGACGACTTCGACTAAGACTTACATTCCAACCATGCAATCATCAAGGATTTTCTTATTGAAAATAACGTTAAACGAAATTGCTTGACTTTTTTTCTTCTTTCTTCCTTACTGTGCTTTTACTGGCTTTCTGTTTTCTTTCTTTGCTTTTTGTTATCATCCTACCGAATGCTAAAATGCATCTCACTCCTGCATGTACCCACACAAGTAGACGTGAAAAAGAAAAAAAAAAAATCTTCAAAAATAAAATTTTTCCACTTCTTATGCACAAGGATCCTGACACCTCTAGGTAAGGACCTTACTACAAATAGATATATAATTGCTATGAAGTGTGGCTCTGTGTGCGCTCCTGCCAATCTCTTATTGTCCATTTGAACGGTGGACGACAGGAAGTTATAGCAGCGGAAGACCACTGATGATTATAATTTACTTAGTTTTGCATTTGATGAGACACCATCTGTTATTACCCAGCGGAGATTACTTGCACACAGTGATTCTGGATTCTAAATATCTACTTGCAAATGTTTGTGGTATTAGCTGGAAGTATGGCTGTCTGTCTGTATACCTTTGCATGTGTGTGTCTGTTTTTTTGATTCCAATTCTGGCAGGAAATCGGATTACACTGAGATTTAGGATTACATTGCAAAATTGAAGATATCCTCGTTTATGCCTCTTTAACATTTCACAATTCATATCTCACACTTCATAATGGATGTAAAAATTTCATCATGCGATAGTTCCATCGAGTCGGAAACAATGCACCATGAATAAGGACACAAAAGAGCGAGGAATAGAAATGCCATCGAGATGCTTTCTTCACAAGCAAACTCAGGGCATCAAACGAGAGCAAGAGAAGGACTCACTCTTGGATTGAGATGAAGGAGAATTCCCCACAGCTTCTACAACAGGATGAATAAATTATCACATCTTTTTGAACATTTAAAAGGATTGACTTTGGATACATTTCAACGAGTTTAAGGAATCATGCAAATGCACAACAAAAGCCAAGCGGATCATTAAAGACACTACCAAAGATGGCTATGTCAATGCCATTTGAAGGTGGTAGAGAAAGCAAGCAAGCAAGCTGCCAAATGCAAGGAATTCCGTTCCAGAGCATTGGCAGAACTAACAACGAACAAAAAAAGGAAGTGTTTTATGCATTCTTGTTTTTTTTTTTTCCTCCTCAACAAAAGGACTCGCTGCTTTGATATTCAGTCAGAGATATAATTTAATGGAGTAAAAAATGTTTCACATTGTTGATGAAATCGCATTTCAGTGAAAATCCTTAAGAGGAGTTGATAACATTAATTATAAGGACTAGTGAGTTGGAAAAGACGATTAAATGGGGGAAGTAGATTTTGGAGTTGCTCAAAATGTTAGTGTGCTAAGAAATTGTATACCTTGGGTCACGATTCTATCGGAGCTCTTTAAGAATTAGTAAATTTTTATTGAAAACGTTCTATAGTTGGCTATAAAAAGTTACAATGACATTAAGATACTCCTCAGCCAAGGGTTTTTGCAAATATCCTTTAAAATTTTGGCGCGTTTTACCCACAACATTATGCAATTGTTTTGTTAGCATAATTATGTAAATATTCTCTTACGGTTTTCATTCCTTCGGGGAGGGTAAAACCTTTCAAGAACACCAACCGCTGTGCCTCTATTAAAATTCAAAATCGCTGCATCTACCGTATATCATTAAAGTTTAAATAGAACTGCTCTCCAACCGATTCATATGCAAATGATTATCATCTCGTCCTGTGAACTTTTCTACACACATATATTGGTTGTATAGTACACTCACATCCTGTAGATGTGCCGGAATGGGTATTAGCAATTAATTATATCGTTCCATTAAGGATACAGAAAAGTTCACGTGCATGAATGCAGGCATTTAAAAGTTATACTGAGACACCCATCCAATGTGCATATACTCGTACTGTATCTGAATAAATTAATTCAAAGATTGTAATCTCTTTCTTCGGTGGCTATCGTAAAGTAAATACTTTCCCCTCTTAGAATAGAAAGGCCACAACCCCTTTATACCTACAGCCAGCAAGGACACAGGCAATCTATAGTAACCACATGCAATATGATTAAAAGTTTCCCAGATATCCCTGCCGCAGGAATAGACTTTGCATATGTTGTGGTTAAGACACACATGTTGGCTGGCTGTGAGTTGTGGTTAATTGGTGTGAAATTGATGAGCATATCAAGCACCCACGCTGAGATTAAAGATAATCCAACGGATTACCGTTCTAATTCGAGTATCCTCGACATGTTTATTAGTGGTTACGCTCTCATGTGTATGATTTGTCATTAAGTTTGATGCAATTGGTCACACCAGTCAGAAGCAGGTGTAAGCTAACCACGAAATGTACACACCTTTGCAATTTCAGTAATTTGCTTGTTAAAATGTAACCACTTGAGAAAGTGTGTGTACATATAGAGGAAGGCATTTGACGTTTGACTTTGTCTACACACAAATTTAAAATATCAAATTTCAATTCTCTCTCTCTTCACAAAAATCTATTTGCGATGATACCGGTTTATGTACATCGAATCAACACCACTAAACATACATTTCCCCAAAAACGACTAGCAGTTTATGCACATTACGCCCAGCGCGCTGTTATTATATCGCCCACAAGCCCTGGTAGAGAGTACAAATTTGTATACATATCCTTTAGAAATGATGATGGATTTCAGTGCACAATCTGTTGGTATTCTCTATTCGCTTTGTACTAAACTTTAATTAATTCAACAACAAACACTAATTTTCATAATTAATCAAAACATCCTGGTCCTTTCATGGATTCATAATGATAACAGGACATTTTAAGATAATTGATAGAACAACTGCTGAATGCAATTTGTGTGTATGCGCATTTCTCCGCCCTCTTGCCTTCTGTATGTCGGTGGGATTGGTTCTATAAAAGCTCTTTAGCCAGAGTCCTTGTAGCTTGCAGTTAAATTGCCTGTCACATACTTACGTTAACATTAGTGAATTCAATCACTTGTGCACGTGCATTTGCCTGCCAGCCAGTGCCAGTGTTAGCCCAATTTGCATTCAAATGCGTCACTTAGTAGTGCATTTGCGGCGCCAGTAGTGGTTAGGCGTAAATCGATTACATATTTTCATAGATGCTTGATGATGTACTGATTAATGGCACTCTTGCTTGTGGTGTTATTATTACACACACACATACACACATACATAAACGGAATAGATGATATGAGAATTAGTTGTAACAACTGACTGGCAAGGATTTATAGATTCATGGTTCACACAAAAGCATTGCTTTTAAGACAAAGTGGCGTGGTTTGTGATTATCCTTTCTGAAGATGCTTTCATGTATGCAAATGACGTCTAATACTATTGCCCCTTTGATATTTCTAAAGTAAACAGAAGCAGAGAATTTATATCCTCTCACCCGCACTGTGATGGGTTTTTAACAGTGCTAGCTAGCTTTGCAGTCAAACGTTACAGACCTTGCTATAAGTCTCGGTTGGTTAGGTAGTAGTTTGTTTATTGTTTATCGTTCTTGTGCACCTAAAGAAGGACAGAAATTTTCTGATAATTTCTGGGATTCGAGCCTCGAATTGCACGTACGTTTGTCCAAAGTACTAGCCACTGAGCCCTGTCGCCTGTATCCATCTGTATCTAGATGCTGACAGCCTCTTTAAGCTTCTTATTCTGAGTTGCAGTTAAGAGAAGAAATTACCCCGTTTCTTATATTCTTCGCCACTACGACGTCCACAAGTAAGTGGCTTGTCCATCACGTTCCCAAACTTCAAGTGATATAAACTTGACTTTTTATTTACAATTTAACGACCCGATAAAGATACTATCCCACAAGTCCGAACTTCTCTGCCATTAAATCCTCTTTTCAAAAAAAAAAAACCAGCTGCATTTATCCCCCTAGAGAAACAGTCTAAGGAACCGCCTCACCGAAGATTCAGCACAGGCCAATAAAGCGTCTCCTTTCTTGCAGTGACATCTAATAAAACTTTTCACAACAATTTTCCCGATACAATTACCTCCAGCAAAATAAACAAAGCCGACATGGAAAAACTTTTATCCGGATAAAAACCATCGCCCTCCGATTTGCCTGCGCCTTTTTCGGAAATGGCTTGGAATTCATTTCGCCTTTAGAACTTTTAATCACAATGTGCATTGCAGACCTTTGTGTACTGACCTACACACAGAGAACCATTAACAAGTCTACCAGATGCAAGACATTGCTGCTGCTTCTTCTTCTTCGTTCAAGGAGAAACATTTCAATTTGAAACTGCAATTAATGTGCACAGTTTTATTACAGATGCAACTATTCTGTCTTATCTCGCTACTCCGTTCGGTGGCTTGTACCGGAACCAAACGTACTTATCTGAATGGGGCCCATAAACTTCCTGCAACCGAGTTCAAATTATAAGGAAAGTCAAGTAGAAGTAGAAGAAGGAAAATTTAAAATTTCACTTAAGCAGATCACTAAAAAGGACTCTCACACAAGAGACATTACTGGAATACACTCGAAGAGGAAGAATGATAAAGTCATCAAATGTGGACAGTATGGACAAACCATTACCGGCGAGAGGGCACATACAGTGCCAAACTTTGGCCACGAAACGGTAGTAAATGTTATTAGCCGTTGACAACTTTTGTTAGTCATTTCACAAAGTTTACACATAATAAACATCCTGTCTCGGTGTCCTTTTTTTTTTTTTTTGAATATCGGAATCATAACAAGTTTGTTGGGCGTCGGTCGTTGGTTGTCAGCGATATAAGTACGACACGACGAGTAATCCCTCATTGCGGAGAACATTTCCGCCAGGCTTTGGGGTTGGGTTGGGAAAAGTTTGACATTCTGGCCGGCCCGGTGTTATTTTTGCGTTTAGTTTAGTGAAACTTTTTTGTACCTCATCCTCATCCGGCCTTCGCCGTGTGGGTTTTATGGGGGACTATCGAGGTCACTCCCCATTTACAGTCAGTCAAGACGGAGTTCTGTAAGTGGATCTCTTTGAAAAGGGGATAAAGGTTGCCACGCTTGTGAGGATTTTCATTTATTTTTATTGCTATTGAAGGAAGAGACATAAAAAATTGTTTGTTTCATTCTTAAAATATCCAAACAGATGGATGACGACGGTGAAGAATGGAATTTTATTTTGTTCTTTAATGGGAGGCATTTTTTATTACTTTCGCGGTAGCTGTTAAGTACTGTGTGCTTGATTCGACTCATATATATTCGTAAAGTCAATTTGCACGTTCTCGACCTGGCTGCGGCTTAATCTACACTTTTTTACGACAACCAAGTGAATATTTGAACGGTGATAATCCGTTTGGCGGTACTTTAAATTACATTGTTAACTTAGAACACAGGATCGTTGAAAAGAGATTAGGTCGCTCTAATAATAATGCAAGAACCTCACTTGGTTTTTTATGTCAAGTTCTATCTGCTCTGTCGGTTGGTTGAGACCTGATATCGGTAATGAGGATGCACTTAGACCAAAAGTTAGTATGCCCTGGTATGTAAGTTGGGTAGGCCATCATCTTACTCTGGTCACCATTTGCTCCTTTGTATGAAGATCATGTATTCACATAGTGAGGCAGAGCTAATGTTGGGAACTACAGAAGTCGTATCTTCGTGCTTATCTTAGCACAGTAAGAAATTGAGTCCTATCTTGGAGAGGGTTCCTCTTGCCTCGTTGCATGACCTCGTATATGGTTGGCGTTTGATGGACCTTTTGGACATCTTCAGACCTAGCTGTGGACCTGTCCTTTCTGCCACTTCTGTATGACTATTGGTTTATTATCCGTTCTTTGACGAAGCTGTTCGTTCAAATTGGGCTGGGCTAAAACCCTCCTGGACACGTCTACACAACATAGATATCACGCTAAGGGATTGCTACCATTTGTCTTAAATCGCACTTTTTATTAGCCTCTTTTGAAAGTTAAATGTATATAAAGCGCTCAAGTTAAATGGTCCTTTTTGAATGGATATATGCTTATAAGAAACGAAACACATAAAGTACCAATTCAAAAGTTTTGAGACAAAAATAATGCGAAAACATTACAACAAGAGCGTTCTCCACCCATTTCCATAGCGATACATTAATTTTTATTTCATTCTTCTTCTAATAAAAATATCTGGTCACTAGGACCAGTCCCCAAAATCGCCAAGCCATTATTGCTTTATAGTTTCGTCCTAGTTCCGAAAATACTAGAATGAAATTGATGTTAATTCCAACTGACTGATAAAGTTTAAACAATAATAAATTTAATCCCGCAACCAAACACCATCCAACACCTTAAGCCCCAAATAAAATGTTAACCGCATGTTTAAAAACAACAACACCACTACTACAACGTGCCCTAACCAAAGTCAACCACCGTGCGTCGCCCACTCCATCGATAGCTAAGGGTTTCATCAGAAAAAAAAGGAAAAAGTTTTGCCCTCCCGCACGCACGAACGCACGCACACAGCTTTCATCCATTATTACATCGGCTTATACTGGTCTTGTTTGGGTGCGGAACAACTTGATAACATTGACAATTTAAAATTTACGATATTATCCGCAATCGAAGGGAAAACACCCCTAAAGCGAGGAGAACCTCAGATTTGTGTCCTCTTTTTGACATAATCTCTTTGAGCGAATAAGGGAAAGTAGGAGATCAGCCGCACCACAAGAGCGCTCGCTGAGTGTAATATAAATCAAAAGTGTTTAAATTAATTGCTTCTCGCCGGAGCCATTAAAAGCCAAGTAATTCTTCAATAAGCGCATAACGGTTATTGAAATAATTTTTCCCCCGTTCGGTGACCTCGGTGCGCTAACACACAGGCCGACTTTTGTTCAGTAGGTATCCCATCCTGTGAGCAGGCAATTTTGTATTAAAGTGTTTCCCTTGCAGAATTATGTATCCCATGTCTTCAATTCCGTGTGCCTTCAAAAAAAATTTGCATAACATTCAGGATTTTCTTTTTTATAGTAATTCCATGAAGGAAGGAAGCAAAGTGGATCCCGGCTGGTGGTGGTGCTGGTGGAAGTGGTGGGTAGTATGACGAGGAGTTTATCTCTGAACAGACGGGCTCAGGCACTGTGGAAAGTATGAATAGCATAGAAGGCAGGACTATGATGTGAAAAATTTATATTAACATTGTAAAAGTGTCACCAGTGGAATTTCTTATATTCCCTAGTTAGTATAACATTTTGGCCCATTTCTGGCCAAATCGTTAATAAAACGAAGATGGTTTGTGTGTCGTTTTTCTACTCATCCCATTTGTGTGAAATTACTGATTTTTTTTTTTTGGATTTTAAATCAGTTGTGAAGGAATCCTTATTTGTGATGGTATTTTTGCAGTATAATTTGAAAGGTATTTACATCAGGGAATGGTCTCGAAGATGATTATCAAATATCACTGACCTGCATAACTGAGATTTTCATGGGCATTTGGCTTTAAGATACGGTAATGACTGTTAGTGGTTGCTAGGATGGCGCATGTCCAAGAGTAATGGGGAAATCCTCGATGTATAACAGTTTTCTGAGCAGGGAATGATCAGAAATTCGGAACACACGTGTTAGTGGAGTGTAGTAAATATGTAGTTTTAGTTTTAACTGAGAACAGAGTAAAGACGAAAGGGATTTTCATGTTTAATCTCTTTATCTGGTTTGACCCTTTTTCCTCCAAGGATAAAGTCCATCACGCAGTAATGGATTTATAGAATTGTTTATTTGTTTTAAATAATGCATATCATGAGCTTACGGTTGGCAGTTTCAATATTATGCTTCGCACAAAAATCTAGTTTTTGTATAACCTACCTTTGAATGTATAATACATTAGGCTTTGAAAGAAATGGTAATGAAATTCCGTAGTGGAAGAGGAGAATGGTCAGGCGATTGGACAGACAGATTAATGGAGGACAGGAGCAAAAGTCATACGTCCATAGCGATGGCAGGTGGCAAATGGCAGTCACGCAGATAGTATTCTATGAAGGTTAAGACATGGCCACGGTTAATCAGTTTCCTGTTGATTTAAACACATCTCGTTGGTTCTCTTTTTCCATTTTTGGCGGTCCTAGGAGTATGTGGCGGAGAACAGTAGAGAAGGAAGCACGGCAACTGGGAAAGCGCTGAGGAGAACTGAGACAAATTTCCAGAAATTGCACACGATGGCGCGTAGGGCTTAGTAGAAGCCATAGGACCCACAAGAAGATACAGGACATAAGTAAAAAGTAGTCTTTTTCCATTTTTCTTCGGCAAAATAAAGAGCAGGTTATGATTGAGATCCAGTTCTTCACCAGACTATGGATCGCTAGTACTTCCACCTACGGTAAACGTGTGAAATTCAAACTCTAAGTAAAGAAACTCCACCTGCACTATAGAGCTAGCATTCTATTAAAATCCTTTTTTATTAAATCTCATATAAATTACACTCGAATACACCCTGTGTTTTCTTCTATCTCAACTTATGTTTTATGTAATTTAATTTCTTAAAAAAAAAAAAAAAAAAAAAAAAAAACAAACAAGAAAAACATCTTAAAATCTATTTTACTTTAATTCTTTGAAAACTTAAAATAAACTGGAAAAAGGAAAAAAAAATCTAAACTAAATTATCCCTCATCATGTACATCGGATTCGGTGAGTCGACGTCCTCAAACACCATGTCTTCCTGTGCCTCCCATCTCACGCTGCGAACACTGTCTTGTCTGCAAAAGTTCAACAAAAAGAAGAATAAAATTTAATGTGACCAAGCATCGTCCAAGCAGAAAAGTCGGTTCGCCATTAACTGACCTGCTCATTGTTGGTTGAGAAGGTGGTGGCGGTGGCGCCGTTCTCGGTGGAGTACGTCGAGCACTAAAATATAATTTCATTAAAAATAATAATAACGCGCACACAAAAAGGAAAATATGTGTATAGTATGTAGTTTACCTCGAACCAGAAGTTCCCCAGTCCGATGAACTGCTACGTTGTTCTGGAGTTCTACTTCTTCTTTCAGAGGATGTTCTATTTGACAGAAGGTTAGACAGGTAGTTAGTGATATTAAAACAGAACTTAAATGTGCCAAAGAGCAGTCTATTGCATGTGCTAAATGTTCACCAAAACACTACTTGCACTTACCGTACATTGTGATAATCACATAGCTAGCAAATACAGAGAATTAAACTGAAGAATCGTGCCCCGAAATCAAGGTTGGCAATCTTTGACGTCATGATATTTTCCTTGACATAAAGATAGAAGTTTTTGGTATTCGCGAATTCTACTACAACCGTGAATAAGAAGAACTTCTGGGAATTTTAGAGGGTATTCTTCGAAGGGAGCTATCGCGTAGAACTTTAGTTAATTATTCAGACACATAAGCTGTTTAAATCCTTGGAATAATATGGATCAAACGGCGATAGCATGGAACGAGATTGGTGCTGAAGAAACCATTATACTCTGTCTACCCAGAAAAAAAGTAATGAAGAGACGAAGCATGCCAGCTGTGGTCCACAAGGAACATAATGTATGAAAAAATGCTACCATTGCCTTGTCCAAGAAATCAAATAGATCTACAACAGATGTAAATACAGATGAGTCAATCAATGGCATCACTATTTAGGATGTGATTTTGTCAATAGGCAACATATTTCTATTTGCATGGGTCAGTTGACTTCATTACACAAACATGACAACAAATTTGGGTAAAAGTTGGTCTTTATATTCAAGAAAGACTCTAAAAATCCTTGCACGCGCTTGCTATACGCAATCCCTTGGCTAATGAATCTAATTCGCATTCCAATCACTTGCTGGCCAAAGACATGTGGCTTATCCTTGATTTCGGTTCATGAAATTCTTCCACAAAAATTGTCAGTCATATCAATAAGCAGTATGAGGACAAAATTTTGTAATGTATTACATTGGTATGTTACTTGTATACCCATACAAATGACTACTGGTGTTCCGCACTCGGTTGAACTCCTTGAGCTTCTTGTGCAGAGAAATCATATTCAAACCAATCGGCACGCCAATAGACCACAGCAACAGACATATGAATGTAAAGAACCACAGGGCATTTAAATAATCAACAGCATTTCGGCATAGAAATATCCGATTCGCATCGAATATATCGAAGAGTGGGCGACACTGTGCCGTTGAGTCACCCAATTGCGAGGACATGGTCGCTTTGTTGTCCGTTAGATATCCTTTTAGTCTGTGAAAGATAGAAAAGATGAACTTGTATTTATTTGCTTTTGGCTTTGTAAAAGTTACCAATCGACCCTTTTGTTAATTACGGAAGGGACAACAAATAACAAGAAGAATAAGGGAAAGAAGGATACAACAGACCTTTTTGTATAAATTCTCGTTTGATTGCGGCAAATTTCCTCGGCTGTCTTCTCTAGATATCCTTGGATGTTCCGTAAATGATTAAGCGTCTGATTGACCTGCTTAGCCCATGGATCTCTTTGTAGTTCCAGTGCTGTCAAATGGTAGAGAATTTCATTTTGTAATTGTTCCAAGGGTTGTAAAATAGATGCCTGCAAACGTTTCGATCGACTACCAAGCGTTGTCATTCGGGATGAGGTTGCCACATCTTGTATCTAAAAAAAAAGAAAATGTTACACATACATACTCTTACACGCAGTAAGAGAGAAAATTACAAAGGACTCAAACCCACCTGTAAGGCGACCCTTTGCATTTGATCAATAAATGTGGCCAAGTCTTTCTCGGGCGTTGGTGCACTCACACTAGTCCTGTAGGATGTCAAGTTAAAATCTGACGTTTGCAGCATATTCTCCAAGATGCTCTGTATTGTCTGCGTCAACGATAGTAGGGTACGTTCCGACACTCGTAGCGAACTTATTGCAGCATTCACCTTTGGGAATTGCCTTAAATCTGCCATCTGTGTTGTATTGACGAACTCATCCAATTGGAAGACATTATACGATGCTTGGTTTTGTTCACAGCCTCTGTTTGGTGGAGAAAATACCAAAACCAACTCTCAATCCCAAAGTCAAGTCATAGAATAAGGATACACGCTAAATATATGCTGAGATTGTGCAATCGCTTCGACATCAAGTTCGTTTTGTAATTAGTGTGCTTTCATGAACGCAACACCCGATGGGATAAAGGGAAGAGTCTGAATCCTTTTGCTCCTTAGAGAGAAGTAGGGTAGTTTTTGTTTCCTCTTCTCTATCACAATGTGGTTGTGATGATTGTTCTCTTTGGAGTGGTTGCGGGCGGTGGCTTATTAGAACTTGAAGTGTGACTAGAGTGTAGTACTGTCAGGTCCTTGAGTTGAATAATTAACAAGTAGAATTGTAAATGAAATGCCTCGATGGGACGTTAATGATTGGGAACTCAAAGCGCAAACCAGCAGAGATTGAGTGTGTTCTCGATTGAACCTGATTTGCTACTTAATGACACTTGCTATTGACTAGTAAGAAAAAGATTTTTTGCTTCAAAGCAAAAAGCCATAAAGGACCTTGTTAACAAATTTAAAAGTGGCTCTCAGTTTAAAGCAATTTTAAATTCAATCAAGAACAAGATTTCAGGAACTTTTTGTTTAACTTCTTCTAACAGCTGCTATAAAGAAAAACATCAAGGACAACATTCATTCTCAGGAGAATTTCACCCTGGCACTGGACACAATTGGTTGCAACAGAATTCTGGGTAAAGTTGTCTCGAGGGCATTTACAAGGACTGGAAAATATTTCGACGTGTTTCAGCATTTCCAAAAAACATACACGTTGGTTGGTACGCCTGTTGTTCAAAAAGGAACAGAATCTTTCATCACTTTAATACGGAGAAGATGGATGCAGAAAACTTCTTTAGACAGAATTTAAGCTGGGTTTTACATAAAAACTGAACTATTAGTAGTTGCCAAACTTTCGTCCTTTAGAGTTCTTTTAAAGCAAACATTCGTTCCTTAAAGGGAAAGTTTGAAGAAGTGTTTTGTTTTGTTTAGAAAAGTGATTGCACAATTGTTAGCAACTGACTACCCACTCACCTCAAAGCATTAGCCAGACTGACATTAACAACTGAACGATTTTCACCCGCTGGTCGTAGCAGCTCTCCAATGATGCCAGTCTGTGGTTCCTTTGCGTACACATAGCCTGGCTTATCGAATAGCTTCCCCAGCATCCCGTACTCCAGATCATCGAACAACGGTCGACACAAAAATACCTCACCATTGCCACCAATAGCCAGTGTTGCGATGCCAAAGATCATTATCGCCAAGCTGCCGACACAAATTATAATTACGCACACGAACATAAGAACGGCTGCCTTGACGTTCGAATTACACAGGAGGCAACAGAATGCCATTAACATGAATATAAGCACCCATATAATGATCATAGCCGAAAACCATCCGATGGTCCAATACTGGTTAGACCATTCCTGCACGACTTCATATTGTGGCTGCAGCATTTCCCAGGTTCCGCTAAGTCGGTCCAGCATCGCAACTATTGTCGTCGTTAACATGTGGGCATTCGCTGTTGTTTTGTCCTTGATGCGTTCCAATTGCTCGAGGGTATCTATATAAAACGAGAGAGAGAGAGAGAAGACCGCCCATTCGCCACCGAGTGACATTACTAATTTGCATCTAATACTCATAACGTCGACCCCGAGAGCCATCCGTTTGAAATAATTAACCAACGCGAAGTCGGGGCTAGGCCAGTGTAAAATCGATTACTGGAATGTGTTGGGTCTGTGCTTACCGTTTCGCTGGTACACTGTATCGTGTTTCACTTGCAGTGGGAAATTCCCAAATATCGACCTTGACACAGCCACTTCAGATGACAGATTCTTAACCGTCGAACCGAATTCCAATTCACCTAAGTAGCGCATCCGGAAAATGGTCTGGTCCTCTTGCAACTGTCGATGATGATGGCGAATGCGATGTGCCGTGAAATGAACAGAAACAATAGGAGAAGGGATAAATTGAATTTGTAATCCTTGCTAATTGGTTTTGGTTGAGTGTGTAGCATAGCAGTGATTATCAACAACATGAATACAAGGTCTAATGAGTTACCGTTTTGAGTGCATCAATAATTCCATTTTCTTCAAAACTACGTATTCTTAGTGTATCGCACAGCGGTCGGTCTCGAAATGTACATTGCCTCTGCAGCACAGATAATTGTATTTGGAGTTCTTCCATTCGCGCAGAGGCTTCTTGTGAGATTTTCAAAGCACGACCGACAGTCTCTTGAAGCAAAAGGACACGATTTATGAGCTCTGTGTTCGCTGAAAAGAGCAACCGCAACTGTAAAACCATCAACAAGAGCAATAAGCAGAAGTTTACCCATGCTTATTCCATTTAACGAGTCGTAAGCTAGTTCAATGCCAGTGCTTGCTGATACTTCCATTCGAATGGGCTCCCCCAGGAGAACGTCAACATCTAAATCAAGAGCAATGGAGGAGAAGAACATGGTTCTTGAGATGATTTAGTGAAAGGATTATTATGTGTAAGATAGCGAACCTTCTAAATCCTTAATAACCTTTTCGATTGCGGTGTGAAAGCCATTATCCAGTTTGTGTTTAATCTGCAAGTGGGTATCCTTGAGGAAGATCTCCATGTCATGTACGGTGGATTTCACCATTTCGGGTGTCATCTCCACTGTTGTGGCTAATCGACTATTGGCGTAGAAAATACAAAAATCGCTTAATCTGAAAGGAGAGCAGACGAATTAGAATTGATTAATAGGACGCGCCGCAGGCCATGGCTATCCCTTGAAGCACACACAAGAGTCAGAGTTAATTGAGTGAAAAATAAATAAATTATGGGCAATAATAAGGGTTTAGTCGAAGACGTGACCTGTGGATTAATATTCAGTTTGGTCGGTTGAATTTATTCAGAAATATATTGTGATTCAGCTCGGATAAGGATAACAGATGATGTTGTGGAGGAGGCTCCTTAAATCAATGGTTTATATTTCAATATAATCGTAATTCCTAGTGCTGGTTTATATCAATCATTTTTATGCATTTACTTCGGCATACGGAAGTAATAAAGGTGGATTCTATGTAGTCTTAGTGGTTTTTAGGCTTTTAGGGAAGATCATGTTTTATGAGTACGTTAGCCTACTGTTCATGGGGTTTAGGTCTGGAGCAAAACTTTGCCTTACTATGGACTGCTTATGGCCTACTATTTATTGAAACCAAAAGCTTCTCGCCTCAAATCAAAGTCAAAATCATACTCACGTTAAAATAACGAAAAATATCAACATTGTGACAATGGAAGCCCTTCGCCTGCAGATAAGTGCATTCTCCGTTGACTCGTCCAGCGCCATTAATGGGTCCACTCGATTGCTAAGTTCCTCGGCAGATGCATTCCGCCCACAACACCACGCCACAGTCGCCCCAAATGGTATGAACGACATTGCCACAAATATGCTCATAAGCGCTATAAATCCTGACTCGATTTTTATCGCCTGTAAAGTAATATTGCAACTTAAAGTATCTCTGTTCACTGCCACCGCAATCCACCAGCAGACTATCTTACTTACGTTTGTCGTAAACTCAATCAAGGTGAGGTTTGAGTAAAGTGCATCTCTGACCAATTCTGAAAGAGTTGCAGAAGAAAAAAAAAAAAGATAAGAAAAAACCACTTAATGGCACAAAGCTTAAAAATGTTCTTTACGAGATAAGTCAAATATAATGTGAATATATGAGTGTGTATATTCTTTTTTTTTTCCACCAAATTCAGCACACAAGTGGACTTGGGCCGCTGAACATAGTCAGGTGCTCGCTTCGGTTGGTTCTTTCAGTTGATACTCACCGAGTGGCAAATCTTCCGGAGTGATAAACGATAAAAAGTCACTAACGTAGGTGAACAGGAATGGTCCCGGTCCTATATCCATTCCCGGGATACTATAGGTAAAAGTAGTTGGCGCGGAAATGTTGAAATCCATGGCCAGTTAGGTCTGGTGGTAGTAAGCTGTGAATGGAACGAGGAAAATGCTTTGAAAAATGTAAAAACATACATATCTTTGAGTATGATATATGCTAAATGATTTTTCACTTTAGGCTTTTGCATTATGTATGTGCGCGTTGGGCAAGTGATGATGTTTCTAGGAAAAATGCATCCGTCACTTCAATGAACGGGTACGTTGTGCTGTGCTTTGATATTTGAAATTTAGATTCTGCAGTTCAAAAGTCTCTTTGAATTAACTGACTCAATTCAATGCAGTTGGCAGTTTAGTTGTGGAGAAGATTGTACTGTGGACTTTTCTTTTTTGCGATAAATTTTATCCTAAGTACCAAAACACTGCAGATTCTACAAAACACAGCTAAGTCAATCGCTGAATCTTTATTGGAAAAAGTTAATGAATTAAGGAATATACTGCATTCCTTTGTTGATGAATGTAGTCACTTGAATTTTATGGTCTTTACTCATTCCACTCTCTCTCTCTCTCATAAGTTTTATGTACTCAATCATTGACTTGAAAAACTCTAAATGACTTCAACTAATTGAATGCAATCATTGACTTCAAATGACTTCAAGCTATTTAATGCAGTTAGTGAATGGTAGTGACTTTAAAGAATGCAGAGCAATCAAAAAGATTGCATTCTCTTTGATTTCACCATTCTGAATGCTGAAAATGATTGCTGCAGTCATGACTTTAATGAATGAATGGTGATATTTATTGAATTCAATGAATCAAATCATTTTTCGGGTCATATTCAAAAATGATTGCATTCTTTTTCTCTCAGTTCTGTCTGATTTAATTATAATGGCCAGATGTAAACTGAGTAAACCGTGCCATGTCCTGCCCAGTCTATTGTAGCGAAAGAGGATCCAAATGCTTAGGTATCTCAAGTGTCTAAATACTGATCTACTATAGTTTGATTGAAGGTGTGTTGCCCTCTCAATATAAATAATAAAATTCGATATAAAGTCCATAGCTTACCTTAAAGTCTAAAGTAAATGAAGATATTTATGTTATGAATCCTTATGTTCCTATGAGCATGCCTTAAAAATAATATTTAACTTTTGTGTTCTCTTCTGTATTTTAAGGTCACTTGAGGATTTTTTCTTGTTTTTGATTATTTTATAGTTTATAGAGAAAAAGTCAATCGATAAATGCAACCCCTGTGTCTCGGTACATTATCTCTGTATTTTTTTCACTTTCATTTGTATTCCATTAATTTTTGTACACTTTTACTTTTTTTGTGGCATTCCTCACAAAATCAATAACAATGATTTACAGTTCATATTTGTATGTCATTCAGCCTACGTGTGCACATGCCTCCCTTCGAAATTCTTTTATTTAGTGAAGAAGCCTTAAAACTGGTAAAAAAAATTAGAAATACGTTTTCTCATATTTTAACATTCATATGTATGAACATATGTATATATGTAATGAATATGAAATATATACTGGCCACTGGGCAAATATAGGGATCCGAGGAGTGTACAAAACAAGCTGTGTGGAGATTTTTATAAGTAGACAAGAGTCTCAAGAACGCTATAAGTTAGGGGAACTTTTAAACTTAAATTATGGAGGGGAAAACCTAAATATGAAGATGTCACTGACTCTTCTGCTTTCTGACAAAAAAATCACTACGTAGATTGACAAGTAAGACCCATTGTTCCCAATAATTTAACCCTGCAAAGGGTGTAAGAGAAAGCCAGCTATTAGAACCATCCAGATAGTGAGAAGAATATCAGGAGGTCTATCAGCTCAACGTTGCCTAAGTCCTCCAGTTCCGAGACAAAGAGTTCTCAATCCTTTGACGGATAGAGCACACCAAAGGTTTTTAGGAAGTTTTCTCATGGCAGTAATTCTCTTGGATATACATATGTCACACCCTCGCAAGAGGTAATGTAATGGCACTTGATTAATAAAATAGAGTCCTTTGACTAGATTTGACTGAAACACCAATCCATGCGCACGTGCTATAACATCCACTTAATTTTTAATACGGCAAAAAACAGAAATTTGTAGTTCAAATCACACTATCATCGAATATCCATCATTATATTGCGCCTATGATCTTCCCCACTTTCACGCTGCATACATCACTACTCGTCACTACTCGAGAGTACTTCAAAGGTTCATCTCCTTGAATTTCCATTAGCAGCACATGCTTGCAATGTCCTTGTGTGAACAATTTTACACCATATGCACACGTATGCAGTCATCACTATCACCCGTATACACACACACAAAACTCTTTAGTAAGAGTCCCTCTTTTATCTTGATAAGTGTAAACTCATAAATCGCATAAGCTGGTTAGCTTGGAAGAGATTACATTCGATATATCCTTGAAATTAGCATTGAAAAGCTTTAGAGCCTCACTGCACATAACAAGCAACGCCAAACCCCACTAACAACATCACAACCGCGAACATCACCTTCACACCGGATCCCTCGTTGCACTTTCAGCAAACAAACTCTCGTCGAGCACTTTTACTTTCACTAGAAGCCATTGAAGCCGTACATGGCCTTATGTATAGATAAAAGCATATCTAGAGCAAACCAATTTACCGATTTGAAAAGAATTTAAGAACTAGGTCGCGCGATATGATACACTTATGGCCGGGTACTATGTTCTACGATAACCTTGAATTTCCTATCTGTAGCCGTGTTCATTATAAGTGGGGTTCCTTCACAATGTCTTAAGGATATTCATTGAAATCACTCTGAGAATACCGCCAACCTCAGGATTCTTTTCATTTTTTTTTTTTTTTTTTTGAATGTACACTCAAGACAATGGGACACAATTTTCTGTCGAATTATCCTTATTAATCCTTGTCTGTTATAAATGGGCTTTGATTTCCTATAGAAAACCGCAAAAAGACTTTCTAGACTAAAAGAACGGGACACGAAGGCACGTAGGTATCTCTGGTGCAACGTTAAACGTACGTGAGCGCGACGACATCGGAACTGAAATGAATAAGAGAAAAATCGTGGAAAATTCGTAACGATTTTCCCAGTGTTCCATTTTAACTCACGGTAATTACTTTAAAAGAAAAAGGCGAATAAAGCGCTATGAAGAGAAAATACACACTCGACTCGCAGGTAAAAGCGAATTGTATGAAGAAATGAAAAGTTAACGCGATTTGTGCACTTTTGAATGGGGGGGCTGATGGTGATTCAAGTCTTCTTCCATCAAAGGGGTTGTTTCAAAGAAGAAATACCGCTTGTGGCTTTTCATTTACAGAGCAGAGCACGATTCCGAGTCACATACTTCGTTCTGTGAATTTTTGCAGCATCAAGCTCGTTAAACGACACTAAAGGCTGCAGTTAATAGACAATGAACCTTAGACTGAAATTGTATGGATGGCGGTTCGAAATTACGTCCTTGGTACCAACACAAAACCATCATACAAATGTCGCCTGAAAAGACACAGAGCTTTGCACAGTGAACTATTCAATCTTCTCACTATTAGTTCAGGGCTTCCGGGTTAATCAATAAATCATTTCAAACCCAATTCCATTTACATTTATGTCATTTAATTTGTCCAAGAAATTCTCTGTAATAAAGCAAAGTTCACTAACCATAAATCATCGTGAGCCCTCATTTTATGCTTTCACATTTATTTTATGTGCAGAAACCTTGACACACATCAAAGAAAAATCACACATCACGCCCGTGATTATATTAACTTCAATCCCATCGCTGTGCACAAACATAGCGAATGTTTATAGTACCTACCAAAAGCGCAAAAGCCCGAAGGAGTCTATCCTTTCAACTAGCGCATTGTACCAAAGTCAACGTAACCCGCTCTGATGATAGATGACAAAAGACGCCTCTCTATGTGCTATGTGACATCGTATTTACCTTGGATAAGAGTAAAACATCATCCGTATAAATTTCATCAAAATAAAAATCACACAAAGAGATTCCGGTATACCGTATACCCATCAGTAAAGAAAAAGGACATTTTACGACCTTCCGAATAAAAGAATAATAAATAAACATTTTGTATCCAAAAGTTGCAATGACAAGTTCACTTTCCTTCTCTCTCCTGCCTCACTCATAGTGATGATAAATTTATGGATGTGAAATTTTGAAAAAGCCAGAAAATTGAAAACGAATGTATTGTCTCTTTTGAACTAACCTGCATCCTTCAGTGGTACAGGTTTCCTGTTTCATATGAGAATTTCTAGAATAACAAATTCTGTACACCGAGATAGGGAATTTATTCAGAAAATCAAATTTTGAGGAGCATCCTTAGAGATTGTCTTATGAAAAATTTGCCTCCATTGACCTCTAACAAAGGAGAATATATAAATTCACTTCCAGCAGTCCAGCAGTCCAGCATCTTGTCCTTGATTTCTGAAGTTTTAGGGGTTTTGTGTATTGATAAACTGCACATAGTCGTTGTGTGCCTCAGCAGAAGCATTGTGTCTAGTCAGCTTTGTGTGTGTTTCTAAGTCGTTGGTCAATTGTTTCCCTTTGGATCGTTATTCATGATGTTTATCTGCAATTGTCATGTTCTCGAATGCAGTTCGCACTTGAATCGATTGAGCTCTTATTTGAGACTACATCCTGCGTGACAAAGGCAAATACACTTTCTTTCTATCGAGGGTCATTTATGGATCTTTGGAGCTGCATTAATTGCTCTCGATGAGTCGACAGTTTGCGTTGAAGAGAAGATTGTGTGAGTTCTTTGAAGACATAATGCAATTTATGTAAGTGTCTTTGAATAAGGAAACGAGTCCTTTATTATGTTCTGATGATAAGTGAACTTCAAGTTTTGTGAATAAAGACCAAAAGCATTAAAAAAAAAGGACCTAAACTGGGATTCTGACTCTGCCTTAAATGCATCATATTTTGGGCTTGGTTTTTCATCAACTCCCTCGCACCAACGTTCATTTCATATCTAACGAACTTAGCCTCCTCTAAGACTGTTTCCATTGGAAACAATAGGACACATTTACCACAAAAAAGCAAAGCAAAAAAAAAAAAAACTGTCCTGAAACTGGAACCAAAGCTTCTGCTCTTCCTCATAGAAACTTTAATTTAGTTCAGCTTTTGCGGTGATACTACTCCATGCCCCTAACCGTTCCCGTTCTTTGGTTTGTACATGTTCCCTATTCGCCTCCACTTACACTGTAAAAAAAAAAAAAAAAATATGTCATCAACGAATTAAGTCGATTTAACTTTACAAAAATATCAGATTGCGGAAGCTACACAGCTTCTCCCACTGCCACTATGCTCCTATTCGCTATTCTACAATCGTGCCCACGCAAGTAGCAGCTATCAGTTAGGGGTGGCATACTGGTTTTCTAACTCTGGAGCAACTGCACACAGTAAAGCACTTACAGACCTATGCAAGTACACTATGCACACACAGAAGAGGCTTGACACTAATGGAATTATGTACCACACAGAAACCCCTACTTCTCTTAGTTCGGGTACGAGCACATTCCACACCCCAAAACCAGAGACCGGGAGAGAACTAAAACACTGGGTCTACTTTGATACCTTTCGTTTGCTGGCATTTTATGCTGCGGTACTTTTGTCCCTTTTTTTTTTGGAAAATTGCTAAATGAATTGGTATCGTCGTCGTCGTCGTTCTCGTCGTCGTTGCGCGCGATGTAGTTTGTGGATATTTCCAAAGGCCAGTTATAAATTACATGAAAGTGAGATGGAGACATCCACCACCCCACGCTATTTTCGTCCATTTAACTAAGGGATGCTATGTATAGGTTGGTCTTTTGGGAAAAAAAAAAATAGAAAAAAATTGAACCAAAGTCAAAGAATAAGTTAAAAAAAAAAATAAGAAGAATAAACGGTTGTTTGTTCCTGTCAGGTGAAAGAAAATTAATGGCCATCTTCGATAGTGCACTTTGGCGATAGTTTCGAAAATTAGGAAGTGTTCCGCTAACATGGTCGTTGGAAGCACGGTGGCATCCGTTAGGTTATAAGGTGTAAAACTTCGATTAAAAAATCACCTCCAACAGGTTGGTAAGTTGGGACGGGGAATGTCATTTTGTATTTAATCATAGATACTAGTTTGAGAAACTTAAAAAATCATAATTCATTCCTCTTGAAGGCCTTTGCTCAGAGTGTAATACTGTGTTGTTGTTTTGGGCACTTAACTGACTTTCTTCCGATGGATATTGTCTTTTGAAACACATTCAACTACATCACCTTCAAATAGCTGTGTGCCTTTACATATGTAATTGGATTTAACATGCTAGTCGATGTCATTCACAATTGCTTAATGCAGCAAGTTAAATCTACATTTTACTTATAACGTCCTCGGTAAACGTTTTGTTTAATTAGATTTGTCAAACAGAAATGCATTTCCCAAGAGCGCGCTGTTAAATGAGCGTTAAATTTGACGCCAGATTAGATTTGGTTTTATCTTAAAAATCCCTGAAATATATTCATCATATCAACGCAACTATTTATAAGCATACGTACTGTCCATAGTCAATTCGATTGCAAATGCCTTCACTTACTTTTGCTTTGCATTTAATTATTTGAATTTACCAATCATTTGGTCCATTAAAACTTTTATTCAACTTGAACAAGAGGCCCTTTAAAATCCATTGAGAAACTTAAATTTATCGATTATATTACCACAAAAACACATGTACAAGGCGAGGAAAGTTGAAGTGACCTTGTAAGAGTCTTCCGGTGAAACTTTACTACTTAAATTCTGAAGTGAGAACTCACAGTATTCCCCTTTTTAACCAGGCAGGCTGAATGGCAATGGGGGAACTTGAATTTTACTTTATTTGGGTACTTTTTAGTCTCATTATAGTTAAGAAATATGTGCTAGAATTTGGGTAGTGCATCAAATTAAGTCTAGAGGACATTAATTTCCTGCACAAACCGCCCTTTGAGCTTAAAGAAGACATTCAGGTGACCCAATTTATTGTTTACAGGACGTATAAATCTCAGGAAGTTACCTACGCTCGGAATTGGTTTCATTTTAATGCGAAATAACTGCAATGGTTGGGTGGACTTTCAATATTTATCTACTATGACTTTGAGGAGGAGGTAGCTCATGAATTATGGGACAACATAAATAAGCTTATCTTTGGCAAAAGTTTGGTTAAATTGGTCTAAGAGTTGAAATCAAATCGAAGGTAAAGTCTCTCAGCAATTGAATTCAAAGAGGACATTGTGGATGCACAACTAAGGGATCAAGGAAAGGGTTTAGTTCATAAATTATTGATGTAATTTATGATATAGTTGTTCGGAACAAACTATTATTTCTGTGAATTCAATAAGGAGATTGCTGCTGGGTACGTTAGAGGATGCTGGATGTCCTCTGAATTGTTGCCAGTAGTAGGAAGTAGAAATAAATAACTTTACTGTTTTACAGATTGCATGGGTTTAAAAAACAATATCATTTCTGCCAAGAACCTTACCAAATTCTTAATTGTATATCTAGATTCGTTTAAACTGCTTTATTATGGATAGTATAGGAAGAACGTCGCCTATAAATAAAAGCGAAAGTAAACAAATGTCGATGAATGGCTTTGTGTCAGGCGCACTTCACATGTGCAGATTATTTGTGGATATTCGCACCTTTGCATGTGTCGCATAAGGTATAGATTCAAACGAACCCCACCCTTTCGTGGTAAAGCATTTGCTTTTCACACTTTCACACGTACATCAAGTCATTTAAATCAGTATTACGATTGAAGGTTTGAATTACAAGTGAAACAATTTCATTGAACTGAAAGTTGAGTGCTTTTAATGATATATTTTAAAATAATTAATTACAAGGTATTGAGCTAAAGTACTTAATTAGAATTCAGGAACGTGTTCATCTGCTTTTCGGAGAACTGCCGCAGGCTCTTCTTTAGGTTATTTCCTATTTTATTCAGATTGCTTTTGATAACGTTTCCAAAGAGATCGATAAATTCTTCCACCTGAAAGGAGACCAAAGAAAGGAAAGTCAGTGGTAGAAGGTACCTCAAACAGAATTCTTAAAGGATGATTCCTTTAACCACTAGCATAACACAAGTTGGAAAATAAGGAGTAAAAGAAAGGCCTTATTCAGAAGCCCAGTATTAAGGATCTCACTTATTTCTTCAAAGTTAATGCAAAGAACTTTAAGCACAGCTATGTCATGCCCTGTTCTTTGTAAATGACAGCTAGTAATGTGTATAATCCCTAATGTAATCGAACAGTGAATATGCATGCATCTCCTACATCCCATTTCCACGTACGAATGGTACACTTCTAAATCCACTCATAAGAACACAACAATTTTCATAACTCTTTCTATATAGTGCCATCGTGATTCTCTATCAAATCACGTCTCAACTCACAGTATATTCCTTTTCGGGCTTAGCAAGTTTTACAAACAAGCACTGGGGTGCGTGTTTAGTGTGCTCAGTCCATGGATTGTCTGTCGCTTCCCATCCGTCTAGAATCTTGTCGCAAACGAAACATGCGGCGGTGTCATTCTCTCGTTCATTGCCACACCAATAGAAACCAGCTTCAGCCATCTGCAAGGAGTTAAGCTTTTTTATTTTCTTTGAAAGTTAAACATTTTAACCTTTTTACCTTTTGGATACTGCACGAAGCGTCGTCTGGAAATGGCCACATCTTGAAGCTCTCCAAACGATGTTTCTCCAAGAGATACATCTTATTGCTACTGTCAATTAATAGACTATTTACTAAATTATCAAGCAGCATTTTTGCAGAGATTAATAAATAAAAACAAATAAAATGAATTCAAGTTGCAGAAAAAATTATTCGAACAAAACGTCGGCGTCTTGCAGTGGCGGTTCGTTTGAATGTGACAGTTGACAGCTGAGTGAAGTTGTTGTAAATATTGTACTAGATCAGTGATCAATTGTAGGGTAACTACACAGGGGTTGCATGTGCAGTTGAAGAAAAGAAAATATGAATATGTTCCTGCCTAACGTAGGAAAAAGAAAAAATCTTTTTGTTGCCTTTGAAAGAGAAATGTGACTATCATATGTAGTTACCGCGATAAGACTAACGAATCCAATTGCATTTACGTGAGATCCGCTCTCAGCTGTATTGAAAAGTATATCTATTGGAAAAATGAATGAACTCAATTACGTCTAGCCTTTCAAATAGTGGATTAGTTTTTCTTTGAAAGTGATGCTCTGTACATTGGCGTAAAAAGAGTAATATAATCAGGGAATTGTGCATTGAGATCGAGAACAGAAATAAGCCAGTCATCGAATAGCAGTTGAATAACTGAAAGGATGAAAAATTATATTCACCGCGTACGTAAATAGGTACGTGAATAGATTCCTTATTCAAAGAGAGAGGGATTAGTTTGCTGTAGAAGAAGTCCCGCGAGTAGTTAAAGAAGTCATATTAGTTAACTTTCCTTACAGTTTTTTATAAGTACTTTATTCATGACATGACAGTCTTAATTTCAAGTGGAAAGTGACTGCCACTAAAAAAAGGAAATGTTTCAATACTGCACTGCGATTCATCATCACCAGCCTATGTAATTGCATCAACTATTTCACATTTACTGCCATCTATATCCAACGGAATTACATTTCACTATCCGGGATTCCACAAATTGGTAGCTGTGCACGTTTTAACTGGATACGAATGATAGATGAGGCTAGGCAACATATGTTCTCTCCCAAAACACATAATCCTTCCTGGAATAGTTATTGCACATTACACACCCCATTCATATGCCGCAATCGCTTAAGAAAGCGCTTACTGTATAGATTTCTCACTATTAAAGAAATTTATGGCAGACGCATGATTCTAAGCAGTTTTATCCTTTATGACTTCAGTTGAGCGAGAAATATATACATGTAGTTGTACTTTGGCAGTAAAGCGTGTCAAGCCTCAGAAACTGTTATTACTTAACGTCCTTCTATATCCTCGCTAGTGTTCTTAAATTTGTCTCAGCTGTTAAAAACTAAAGCATATTTTGTGCATCATGTCCTCCCTTCGTAAAGATTGTCTATTTCTTTGTTTGGTTTTACTCAATTATGGCAGTTCTTTAAGTCATAACGTTGTATTGGAAAGTAAATAAAAATATCAATCCCTTATACTTAGGTGTAAGTAAAAGGAAACGTTTCCATTCTTCTTTTCCTTTCCTAACGAACGCCGTCTAAATGGATTCTTTTCACATGCACATGGTTGTCCTCTGCTTCATCATGTTGTCAATATTGTAGAAAATCGTTTTTTTTTTTACATCGACAATATACTACAATGGATTACATTCGTACATTGTGAGATGAATCCGACGAAACAACTAAATACTGCTGCAATGTGAAGGAGCAAAAGGATGTGGAAGTTCCCTGAGTTGTGATATATCCAACAGTTGAGAGTTAGTTTATATTTTTTTTTTAAGATGATTTTTATTTAATATCACACTGCAAGGAGCTTAAGGACGAGGAGTATTATACTTAATACTTCACTGTCCATCATATATATTCGTACGCACAGGGGAGAATTGCTTCGAATGGATAAACTTAATCCATGTTTAGATTGAAGCAAATGTTATAGTGCCACGTTGTGAATTCTTTTGAGGAGTATTTCCCCTAAAATCCTGATAAGAAGACTGTATGTATTTACGTAGCAAATCTAATCCGATAGGTCAACAGATTTTGCTTCGTTATTGTTTATTTGAACTATTATATCCTAAGTAAGATGCATAAAGACACTTTTCTTTCGAATCAATTGAAATGGTATTTGTTGAAAAAGGATTGATTCCCAATTTAGAACGAGAATAAGACTGAGCATGAGTTTTGTTACTTAACATATGATAACCGTCCGTTTAGAACCGAATTGCATTACATTAAAGGTTTATATTCCATCATGTGCCATGTCAATCACTGATTAAACGAATTTCTGGCTTAAGAGAAGTAACATACTTACATCGTAGTTTCTTTAGTTCATTATTCTTTCACATGCAATCATGTCCTTGAAAGGTATCCATTATACCTTTAAAGCGGGAGTCAATAAAGCTCTTTAAACAATATATTGTTCTATAACCTTGTCAAGGCTCTTCCTATGGACGTTAGTCCGATAGAATGTTATCCTTAAATCGCTCCTCATCTTCATCTTAATCTGATACTTACCTCTGACTAAAACATAAGTAATTTATGATTAAATCCATTTTACATATTTAACAAAAAAAAATCCTTACAATCTGCTTACATCAGTCCGAGTGGGTAGAGGGTGGCTGAACATCAGTACCTACACAGGATGTGTGATATTTTGAAATGAAATCACTTACGAAAACTATTCAAGCAACTGGTCTATCCTGTCCTGAATGGAGAACGTTTTGTGGTTTAATGGTTTTTATTGTATTTTACTTGTGTTTGCCTTCTTTTTGTTGTTGTTGCTTTTCCTCATTTCTGGCTGAGATTGTAGATTGTTGTCGGTAAACATACATACATCTACCGGTTGTGTGCACACACACTCTTCCTTCAAGAAGAGTTCTTCAATTCTTCATTGAGCTTGGGCGGGCTCTGTATGTCTCGATGTATGTATGTGAAAATAAAGGAAACAATGGTAACAATAAGTAAGTTTTAGCTTAAGTACAGGATAAGCGGTTAGACAAGTTTGACACGAATGTTATGAGTGCATGCACTGTATTCACCACATACATATGTGCACAAATATGTACGTTTTGCAAAGGAGATACTTCTCATTCAATGAATCTTGTGTTAAGTAGCAATCTTGAGTTTTTCTAACAATGTTAAGAAAGAATGTCACGAAAGTCGTTGGAAAAAATGACACAGAACTTTTAAAACTTAATGAGTACGTGTTGGTTTAAGTCTGTTAATATTACTAGTTTTGTCTGTAAAAACCTTGACAGGTTAAATTTGGTTGAACAACTGTATCAAGTTAGTTTTAAAAGACTTGTGATTGTAAAAAAACACAACTTTTTTAAGCAAAGGTTCACCCTTTTACCCTTCTGGGAATGTTAAAGTTTCTCCACTTTAACATACCATCGTCTTTTTTGTTGGTACATGTCCTTGTATTCGTGATTCTCGTAGACTTAGAGCGCCAAGGGTAGCCCTCACATGTTGTACGTGGTATACATTTCTCCACGTACAGAAGGGACCTACAGTTTTATGCCGTATCTGTATGCGGAGAAGCTTTCTCATTACATTTATACTGTTGAATATTTGTCAGACACTCGGAAGAGGTGAGGCCGTAAAAAAACTTTTCATGGTATTTTTATGGATTCGAACTTGGAACCCCCTGCGCAGTAGTCCGACGCACTTAACCACTGAGCCACGGCACCCACCAGACTTTGTACAAAGCAAAATGGAAAAATGAGTATTGATTAGTCGACTTAACTGGACTACGATATTGAGCGTAAACATTAACCACAGCAGCTACCACAGCGGCTACCTCAGAATACCTAGATACAGACCACTAGAAGTTCTTTTCAGAGAATATGACTCCAAGTACCCAATAAATATTTTCGCAGGCTAATTCCATACTTCTTATATCTAGAACCATATTACAAATTCGTATTTCTATCTCAATAATAGAACTATTCTTCTGATGAAACAAACACGTTACTGACACACAAACGAAAAGGGTGTACCTACTCCCATTCGTAAGTGCATATCAGATTTCTACGCGGAAAACCTAAGTCTTTTTCCCCCAAAGCATAAGTATTTACTTTGTTTCTTAATTTGTCCCTTCCTATAAGCTTTGATTTTTGCCATTTGTAATTGGAACCACCCAGTACAACAATTACACACATGTACGGTACTCTTAAGCGCATTTTGCAACCCTTCACGGGAGGATAGTCAAAAATATAGGTTACAACAAATACGCCAGTTTGTTACTTCCTGCGTCTAGACTTGTGAACTCTTGTTGTATTATTTTACAGGGTGTTTAACTGCATGTACATACTAAGCATTCGATTTCCATAAAATGTGTCAATAAAGCGCATCGAGTGGAAGTATTGTAAGTTGCCAATTTCATTCTGCTATTAATTCCTAAAAATATTTCTTAAAATTTCCTCTAGGGGAACAAGAAATATTTTCGTTTTTATTTTAATGAATCAGATAGATAGATAGAGAATATGTATAGAGGTGGAAGAATACAGATTTGGATAGAGTCCAAAACTTGAAGCTGAAAACATTTGCAGTTGGCAACGAATTCGGTTGATTTAAAGACAAAAACACTTTGTAAGCAATCGATAGTCAACTTACTGTCGTCTTCATGGTAAAAATTGATATACATTTATGTGTGTTCTGTTAGTGTAAACAACCCCACAAAGGACAAACAGAAAAGCTGAAGGATAATGATTTAAATAGCTTTGCAAAAAAAGTTACCTAATCGATTGAACAGCAAAGAAGTTAAGATCGTCCCGATTCATTTAGATAGCCGTTTCGAAATGAAGCGAAAGTTTTCCAATAGATTGGTAACTATACTATTTAGCATCTATTACGAGTATTGCTCTCGTTCTGTGACTATTTTGGTCTCCCATTCCGACCCAGATTGTTCGTAATGAAGCTATATACTTGAAGTGTGGGATTGTTTTTTTTTTTTTTTTAAGTCGCTTTTAAAGAGATTGACATTTTTCTCGGGATTCTGACAGTATTTAGGGTACAATGAGATAAGAAATTCTTATCGTAGGTACTCAGCTAAAAGCACTGTCATCGAAAGAGGGAAGGATGTAGTTTTTTCGTTTCCTTTTCAAATTTTATACTGTTTTGGACTTTAAGAAGTTATACAGCCGTGGCTCAGAGGATAGTTAGTTGAACGACTGTGCAAGGGGTTCAAGGGTCAAACTTTGCAATCATAAATTTTGTCATAACACATATGTATGCTAAACTTTGCAGCACGTAACATATTTTTCATATGAAAAACATTAATCAATAGTCAACATACAATGTAAATAATGTATTTATTTAATAAGGAAATAGCACACGCAATTGCTAACAGAAACTGAATGAATTATGGGTCTCAATGCAAACAGTAGAACCGTCCCCATATTTAGTGTCCCATAAAATGGAAAAGTATGCATTTGTTTGTACAAAGAAACACATTATAAAGTTTCGTTGCAAATGGCAATAAATAATTTTCAAAAATATTCATTCCATTGCATTGAATGGGCTGATTATGTCAGTTACAACAGCGTGTAGACAAATATTTGCCCAGAGTAATGGCATTGAAAAATCATTTATTTTTATGTTATTAATTGGAATACATATGCTAAAGGATATTAATCAATGTAGAGTTTGAAGTGAAACTGATTTACCAATAGGCCCATAGGCCATCAGTATGGAAATTGGTTCTGCGACTTGCATTTTGCATGGCAACTTTGAAGGCCTAAATATTTCCACTAAGCTAGATAACTCATACCTTTAAATACATAAATACATACATATGTACACATATTCTTTCATTGTTCTTTCTTGCCAAACTAAACCTTTTGTAGCTCAAAACTTAGCCTTGTCCTGTTATGGGCTGCTTGACCTCGTACAAGTCCTCTAAGGACTTTATATTCTTATAATGATACAAAAACACATTCAGTTCGTAATAAATTTACAACAAATTGTATATTTTAACGGTGAACAAACGTACAAATAAAATAAAATAAAAATACAAATAGGAAAAAGCTTTCTGTGCAAAATATCAAAAGTTTAAAACTTTATGGACTAGACAATTCAGTGACTCTGCCAACAAACTTGCAGATATGCCTTCTAGGATTTCTTCTTTTGTTTTACCTCGAACTTATATAACGCCAGTCCGAACTGATGGATGAACGATGAAAATTGCCTCGTTACATAGGCAACTGAAAGGAAATTCTCTTTCGCCGAAGGCACAGCACACGTTCCTTCGAGATCATCCTCAGCTGGATGCAAATCACAAGGATGCCTGCCAAATACATTTGGAAAGGCTTCTGTAGACAAATGTGGATAGAAGACTTTCATGAGATCAAAGTCTATCGATGTCAAGTTCGACTTGTAGGCAACTTCATTCAATTGATCGGTCAAACTGGCTGGAATCGCCAGATATAATTGATACTTTATATTTTGCATTCGATATTTTCGTTCACAGTGGTCGATGATGATTCTGAGTTTTAAAATTACCGTTCTTAGATCCAGGCTTCCGTATTCGTAGAGGTAAAAATCTTTATTGCGGCGGTACTTCTGTCCGGTTTTTCGATTCGTATACAAGACACTAGTGCTAGGAATGTTTACGAAGCTTATTGGAAAACTGTACACGTGACTGGTGATTAAATGCAGATTAACATTCGGTGCTTTTGTCTGCATAGACGCCTCCATGTCCTGTGCCAGGGGAAATATCCCCGCCTGATGAATGAAGCCGAAGAATATAACCAGCGCTATGTTCACTGTATACCAGGTTTTTAGGAGATACTTTGCACTAGCTCGACTGCACAGGCATTTCTCATAGACTAGCCTAAGAAAGGAGTGATCCTCTTTGAAAGGATATGATGTACAAAAACCAGTTACCAACTTTGGAGAGTGGAGCAGGATGATGGGGAATGTGAATGGAATTAAAAAGCGTGCTTCTTGATGATTGATTAGGGACATAAAGAAAAGGGGCACGAATACTGCCGCCGACATTAGACCAACTATGGATTGGGCTCTCGGTAATCCCTGGTATTCTGCTTTAAAGAATCGCAGCATTTGCTGGCCGAACGAGACCAACGCAATCACTCCCAGCACATTGTAAAGCAATGGAATGTTGACCAAAAGATGAATATACCGCGGATGTAATCCATGTTGCGCAGTCTTATCAGGATC
Source organism: Chalcosyrphus nemorum (assembly GCA_949716465.1). Lineage (NCBI taxonomy): Eukaryota > Metazoa > Arthropoda > Insecta > Diptera > Syrphidae > Chalcosyrphus > Chalcosyrphus nemorum. Next base: position 632,056 of record OX454335.1, on the reverse strand, counting down.
GATGTTGTATTTGACGAAGTTCCATGGAGTGAAGACAAAATTATTGATGCTGATGTCCAGCATGTGTATTTCGCCTAGTGTCAGGTACTTGTAGTAGAATGAATCGATCAGCGTGAACAAGAGCAACGCAGGAACTGCTGATAGACAGAACAGTGCCATTCGCAGGTTAAAGTCTTTGAAACTAACTGATTTAGTTCCCATCCCGCGAAGCATCCAATAAAACACCATTGGAGCACCGAAAAGTAAGAAAGTCGGCCGATTAAACACTCCAGCGACACAAAGCGTGGACATAAGAACCATATGGTTGTAGTTGTGTCCAGGTAGTGCGTTCTTAAGCTTCCAAATCTTAACCCTTTCCACTATGGAATCAGCCTTGTCGTAACGCTCTTCAAGAAATTCCTTCTTATAGATGACCGTGTTCGAGTGGATCATACACTCGGCCACTAGGTACAACAGGACGGATGATATAGCCATTTCGATTGAGTTGGAAAAAGTCCGTGTGCCAAAGATCAACATAACATACGAACTGCCCATCGCCAGTAGACGAATCTCGTACCGCAGGCTATAGAGCTGACAAACCTTGTACAAGCTCCAGTCGTTTGCAAACGACAGAATACACATGACCAACCGCGGAAACACTAAATAAGTGTAGCTGCAAATTATATTGATGCCAAAGAAACCCCGAAGGTTCGCAGCTACTAGCTCGAGCACTGTCAGTGGCAGCTTCATTGTGACAAAGGATACTGCGACGCTGCGAAGTGGGAATGTGCTGTTGAACTCCCAGCTTCGGATATGTTCCAGCTGAAAGTGTTCTCCTGGAAATCACACATGGAACCGATTGAGTTGACGAATTCGGAGATATGAACTCACTTACCGACAAATATTTCCGTCGACTGGAAGAACTCATCGGGATGGACGTAACCCAGCTGCGGAATGAAGACCAGAACTATGCGAAGGACAACAAAGAACAGGTAAGTACACCAGTGTTCGTCGGAATTCTTGTTTTTACGCATAAGCGTCTCGAAATACTTTGTGACTCGCATTTTGAATCGATTTCATGGGTGTCTGGGGAGCACTAGAGTTAGTTTATTGAATTTTTTTTTATTAGAAAATCCATTGCGGGCTCCTTTACTATGAGGTAAACAAATGACAGCTGCGAGAAATGTCAAAGAGTAAAACGATGGGTATATTCAGAGAGTTGCAATAGAATTTGGGAGTTCAGCGTCTTAATAAGGGAAGTTATGGTTTGTTATTTCGTTGGTGGAAATATTTTAGAGTATTATAGTTCGTTTTCAATCAATGACTTTCCCTAGTGAAGTTAAATACTTCCTTTCAAATCCGAATTATTGCACAAGAAATTTCTGCAGATAATCGGTCATCTGTCAAATATATCCGATATGAATGCTTTGATTATAATTCCCTTAGAAGAAAAGAAAAAAAAGGATCATCATGTTGTTCTTTCGTGCTATAAGCCACTCAATGTTTCTTAGTTATAATGATATATAAATCGATAATGTTCAAAACCTCTTTTTCTTTTTTACCTTCACCTCTTTTAAAAAGGTTACTTATGGCATTTGCAAAACAATTTGTGCTTCCACCTTGATGGTCGCATTCAACAACAATTTGTTCCCACAAATGTACTAGAACATTGACAAAGAGCGACAAAGATGGCAATCCTACTTGCTTCGTGCACACTCTGTGCGCCAAAGCGAAACAAGTATAATAAATATGGTAGAACTACTCTCGCTCACGACTTGTGTGCAGGTGCACTCAATAAAAAAATTTTGTTCGGCGGGTAGAAGGTTGTTTTACGTTTTGTGTTCCTTTTTTTTAACATAAATTTGTGGAAAAAGTCATCAATAAAAGCATAAAACATAAAAAAATAATGTTATACAATGTTAAGTGACACATTTATCAATAAGTGCTTTGAAAAAACCCCGCATTTATGGTTTTAAATAGTTTCTTCAGTGCGCCTAACAAAAGAACAAAAAAAAATCTAATTCTAACAAAAGAATAGAGTTTGTCTTCCAAAATACATATATTTTTGATACGTTTTTGTGCCAATTATTTGTAGACTGTGTGCGATATCGTTTGTTAGTGCAATTTTAGATGTAAGCCGCTCCAGGAGAGTGCAACGAACCTTTGCCGCGATCCGTCATCGGTGTTTTTGCCGAAATTTGTTAAATTATTCATCTTTACCTGCGCCCACAATAACAACAATTTGGCCTTGACTCTCGCAAATGATCTGCTAACACACGAGCATAAAGTTCATTGACTTGTTTTGAACGTTTTTTTTTCATTTTTTTGAGCGGGCGGGAGGGAAGAATGCGTCTGATTCTCATCAATATTTGGAACACAGTCATATTAAGTTGGTGAAGGACATCGTATTGACTGTGAGGTGGTTGATTACATTGTGTGCAGTTTTACCAGGGTCAGACTAGATCCACCTAGTGACAAAATAACACCTGCTGAAGTAAACAGGTGAGAATCAATTTGGTGGTGGTGGTGGTGGTGGTGGTTTTCCCCACTTTTAGGGATTGTCTTTGACGCGGGTGTGTCCCGCCTTACTGAAGTCTGGTGCGTGCTGTATTGTTGCGCAACTTTCACGGATTTCTTCTTATTTTCTTTGCCTCTATTCTTTACCGGACGATTATGGAATTTCACCATACTAAGAGGCAGTTTATCGGCATATTTTATCAATTCACACAATTTTGTGGACAAGTGTTAACCACTTTATATTGGTTTGCTTCTGAGGTGTATGAATCTCTTCTTCTATTAGCCAATGAGTCACCAAAACTTGTGTTTTTCCTTTATAAAAAGATACAACTACGGTTTAATGATAAGCGACGATGGTGCGATATTGTCTGAAAAGAAATTTAGTAAAAAATGTATTTTGGATCATGAGTCGAACACAATATCTGAAAGCGATAAATAGATATGACGTGTAGATGAAGTGGTGCAAAATTTTGATAATGCTGAATGTGTTTCTGGTCATTGTGCCCCTTCCCACCCATATGTATACTTTCTTCTGCAAATGGGAGCATAGCCATTATGATATACGACTTAACCGTGAACCGTGAACACATTTGCATTGGTACCTAAAACTCTGAATGCCAGCATCATTTTTGCTAATATTACTGATATTCAGAGCTGCGCTCATTTTATAAACTTTTGTATGTAATTAATGAAATGTAATGTAAACCCAATTGTTATTAGAAATGTCCACCTGTCTCCAGTTATGAGTCACAAAACACCATCGAGTCTTCTATTTGTTTTTTTAGAACTTCATTTTAATGATGAAATTCGTTATCAGTAATAAGTATATAATCCAATTACCTAGCTGTTTAAAAATAAATAAAAAATAATTAAACATTTACTCGTACGTGGAGAATTGAACATTAATATCGTATCTAAGTGTGCAACTTCCTCTTGTTAGAATAAAACAAAACGATCACCTGTTCTCAAACTTATCTATCAAAATATATAAAGCCACCCCGATATTTATTTAATTGATGTGTAATAGCGCGTCACCTTTTGTGTACTAATTTATTTTGTATATATGTACACCTAGGTAGTTCCGTAAATGCACACTGGCAGATCTTTTTGTTAGCTATTCGCTAAGACAATTTACTATTTTGCCGGTTGTCAATACCAATTTCGAATTAAGATGGTGACCATCAATTGTTGTCAGGTGGTTTTGTTAGCTCTAATTACTTTGTATAAACAGGGTTTCATTGAATAAATTGATGGTGGTGTCTATTTTTAGCTGTATATGCTTGTGTTTATATTTGCACGTGTTGCAAACCTACATATGTGTGTATTTTGCGAGGCTCCAGTGCCATTTCGCGTCATATTGATAAGATAAATGGTTGACATATTTTATTTTGGGTACTGTGCCAGTGAGTACATATGTACGTATATATTTTTTAAAATCAAGGTCATCTATACAGTCATATATTATATGGCAAGTATTGTTTTTGTTTACTAACACCTGTTATAAAGGAGGCAAGTATAGCGACTAGAGATATAGTTTGTATGCTAATTCTGTGTGCCTGTGACCACATTTTGGATTTCAGCCTTAACTTGCTTCAGATTTTAGGTCTGTGGTATTCTTAAGGATGCATAAAGTATTGTCTTTAATAAATAAAACAACTGCCAGTGGTCAGACGATGGGTGATTCATATTATCGCTGGCTTATATGTTGGTCTACCAGACAAAGAGTAATAATTTTTGCTTTGTACTACGTAAAACTGACTAATTGTACAAACATTTCTTTAAACTAACTAACCATTGGATGCGCGCAACAGCTGTCTACCTACATTTTTGTTGCAATTATAAATGTTGACTTTATTTATCAAAAGTCATAAACAATCGTTCGACAAATAATCAGGTTTTGTGTTTATTTGCTTTTTACCGGCGATTTAGTTTAGAAAACAACGCGGTCTTGCATTAACCAGGTGGTTTTGCTTCCATTGCATCATCCTCTTATCGGTTTGTTGAAGTATTGACGCTCAGTTTTTAGGTATCACTCTCCTCTGTATTGCTTTGCTTCTAAATATATTTGCCAAACTAAATTTCTTACTCTGCCGTGAGCTCTTTGCGTAAAACTAAGGAGTTCTAACGTTCGGTAACAGGAACAGTGTGGGAACAAACCTAACAAGATTCATTTTATTTATTTATCTTTATTTTTGTCTACTTAATAGAAGCCCATAATGAGTTATCACAGCCGAAGTTCTAGTGAAATAGAGACGATATCCTTTCGTGATGTACTTCCAATATTCCTTAGGGATTTCTTGAAAGATTTCTGTTTTGACGATGTTAAAGATTTGGTGAAGCATCGCTTTACTGAAGAACAATTGCGACTTATAGTTGCTGAGGTAAGTAAGACACTACTCCCACAAAAAAGGGTAATAAAAAAAACTGCATTTATTTCTTAGACAGACGAAAAGAAGCAGATATTGCAATTGTTTTGGATTCTATATGAAAATGAGCAAAGTTTAGAGCATTTCCTGCGAGCCATTGAACCTTTGTACCCTTGGTTGAGTAGAAAAATTTATAATGAACGAGACTGTAATCTATCCAAAGACGGCCAGAAGTATCTATATGCTGTACGTGCATTACGCAGTGACTTTCAAAAACATTTGGACGTTAATGTTCACCGCATGGAATACGTAAGTTGTCTAATTTTTCTTTGTTTAGAAACAGTCTAATTTAACAGTTTTGCTTTCCTTTTATTTTAGTACTGGTCAATCCGTGCCGCATTGAAAAAGCTTACACCATTTAACTACGTTGTAGTGAGCGGCGAACTAGGTGCTGGTAAAAAATGGCTTGCAGTCGACGTATGCTCCGAATATAGTATTATGAAAACAATGGGATTTAAAATCTTTTGGCTAGATGTACACCAATGTACCAGTAGAGAAGAAGACTTTAGGGCCTTGGAACAATTCCGATTGCTCATCGGTGAAGGCGATTCCACTGACAAATGGCGCTCATCCAGTGAATTCGATGGTGTCGATAACAAAATTCTTCACATACAACAGTACATTAAGGATCGCTTGGTGGATAGTGAATATAAAGACTGTCTTTTGATTCTGTCCGATGTGCAGAACTCCAAGACTTTGAGAGCCTTCAATTTGGGTTGTAAAATTCTTATCATAACAAGAAATAGAAGAATTGCTGATTCATTGTCAAAGAAGACTACTACACATATCTCTATTGAAAAGGGACTGACTACGTCGGAATGCTTTCAGTTGTTTGAGAAGGTACTGCGACGCGATCGAAACACATTTCACAAGGATGCTACCGATATATTTATCCAAAGCCGTGGACAACCGTATCTATTGAGTATAATTGCCAATAATTTGAAATTAAATAAGCGCAACTGGAGCGAATGGATTAAAAATTTGCAGGAGACAACGTGAGTCTTCAAACTATAAAGCAAGCTTCGTAACTAATATTTTTTTTTACACTTTAGGATAAGCCATGACAAGTTTAAAAAAGTCGTTGAAATATCGCTGTTAGTTCTGCAATCATCTGAAAGGGAATTATACAAAAGGCTAACAATATTTCCCCATTCAACGAAAATTCCTCTAAAGGTAATTTGAAGTTTTTTTTTTAAATGCTATGTATGCTATATATGTTTTCTTTTAATTTGTAGCTCATAGCTGCCGTTTGGGATAAGAGTGAACACGAAACAAGAGGAATTGTTGGGAAATTTGACAAATATTCCATAATAGTTCGTAAATACCTACTCGATGGGAGTGTTGCTGTCGTCTTGCCGTATATTTATAGTTCGTATTTAAAAACAGATAAGGAAATAGACCGAGTTAGCTTACACAGAATAGTTGTGAGCCATTATGAGTAAGATTGTTTTTAGCATACGGTGTAAAGAATGATACATGTAACATTGTTTATTGCAGCATTGACGATGCATTCAAAAATAGGACAGAAGTTGATTTGTTTTCTCTCAGCAACGATAATTATTTCTACCACTGCATTGGATATCACCTGTCGCAGTCTAAAGACTTGGATCTACTTTCCAAACTGTTCTTGGACTTTGGCTTTCTGGGAGAGAAACTACGTTCCGATGGGTTTGCTAACACCATTGGCGACTTGAAATATTATCGAGATGAAGTAACAAGTGAGTAGTTATAGAAGTTGATTGGAAAAGCACGACATGTAGCTTATATTCTGTTTAGATGGCAATGCTTACAAAAGAGAGCTAATGGCAGAGCTGCTGAAATTTATACCTACCATCGAAGAGATGCTTTTTCTCTCCAAGGACACAGTTTTGCTTCAGTATGCCCTGATGGCCGAGGGTGTTGTCAAAGAAGAAGCTGAAAAGCAAGCGAGTCAATTCAACGATAAGATCTGGTTCATCGAAAAGTAAGTTAAATCTAAACTTTTAGTACTTTTCTACTTAAATTTATTTCATTATTTTAGAGGCCACTTCCATCAGCGCCGCCAAATGGTATGCTTACCAAGCCAACCGAAACTTATCAAGTTGCCCGAAGCAGACACCTGCGTAATTGTACTGGAAAACAACGATATTCTATTGGCTGACATATCATTAGACTACAACAATGGACCTGTGTACTTAACGGGCAACAAATTTGCAATAGCTAATGTAAATTTATTTTTTCATGACAATTACATCATAACGCTGGACGTTGAAGGACATTTAAAGGTATGGTCTATTACCGATGATCGTCGTCGAAGTGCGAACCGCAAGCGAAGCAGTCGAACCAAAGTCAATCCCCTGAATCTGACGCAATCTTCAGAGATGCTAAAACGAAAACATAAACAGATAATACAAAAGAGTGAGCGAGGTGCTGTGACAGCATTTTTCGTTGAACGATGCGACCACGGTGCCATCGATTTACATTTGGCTTTTGTCAGTGGTGATATAGGCATTTACTCATGGAATCCGCAACGAGAAGAATTTGAAATCAAGGGCATACCAATGGTGATGACTAAAGTACCGAAAATTATCTATCTCTCAAAAATACTTGATAAATACTATCTGCTGTTGAGCAATTCGGGAAAGCTGTACATTTACAATTTGCGTGATGGCTCACAGACAGCATATTCATTCGAATGGCCACAGCCTCAAAATTTCATCAGCTGTCAAGAGTATAAAAATAATGTTATATACTTTATGTGCCGCGACAGAGTATTTCGTTTGAAATTTGAACAGCCAAAGTTCGAATTTTTGAAGGGTGATTTAGATTTACTATACCTGACCACGGATAATGAGTCTGCTAAGATCACTTGCGCTCGATTGTCACCGGATGGATGCTACTTGATTATGGGCACAGAACGCGGTTTAATTGTGTTTGATACCGAACTGAAATCAGAGGTGCTACGAGGAAACGTAAGCGAATGTATTGCTTGTGTGGATATTTTCCCTTTGGATGATAACGTGTATAAATACGTGATTGTGTGTGGTTCCAAGCAGTCTAAAATACTGAATTTGTTTGCGCTAAGACAAACGGAGAACAATAAAATCGCATGGTCGCATCGGCAAAGCAATTCGGCTGGTGCTAAAAGCAATGGCAACACCGATGATCCCCAGTTTGAACCGGATGTTTGGTTGCAGGGGAACAAATTGTTTGATTTGAATTATAGTGATTCTGTTCTCTTGGTTGCAGCCGACTCCAAGAATAGGGTATGTTCTTTAAAAAAATATATATATACGCACTTATATTCGAAGTTTTGTTATTACAGATCCACCAATTATGTACAACAGATACGAAAAACTGGTCCATATCATTGCCACCGGAAACTTCGAGGAAGATTACGGCGATTTCATCCTACAAGAACACTTCATTCTGTGCCTACGACAATGGAGAAATTTTCAATATAACGAATGAAGTATTTGAGCCATCAACATTCACCGACAAGAGCATAACATTCCTGCAGATGATTAATGAGAACACATTGGTGGCGTCTTCCAAGCCGTCAAAGAAAACTCTTATCCGACGCATGGATGATGACGGAAAGAGGACTGAGCGAATATTCGATATTATTGTCTTTAAATGTTTTACACTATTCGATTCGTATTTGATTTTGGTAGATGAAAAACAAGGCTTTGGGGTGAGTATAAATTTTATAAACATGTTACACTCATAAACGACTTGTATACTTGGACATGTTTGCCTTTTTCGGCGGGCGTTTCTACTCGAAGTTCAAATGCAACTGAAACTCTCTGCTGAAATAAAAAGGTATTTTTAGTAAAGCTCAGCTCAAGTAGGTGCCTTTTGAATGCTATGCACATGTCTAAGTTATTTACCTCTTTCACTTTTAATAAAAACTTATTCTTTGATCCTCTTTGGAACTTATAATTCATCTTTTTCAGGTTGTCAATTTAAATAATGATTTGGAGCTGCTGATCTATGTAGACGATTTGCCAAAACTAAATCCTCCTGCTCACTTAGGCGGTTGTGACTTTAAAAATAATTACCTTCTCATGGCTACGACCAATTTCAAAATTATTGTAAGTATTCTTGCGATTTATTTATAAAAAAAAAACTTTATATTTGATGAAGACATCCGTTTAAGCCTATGCTATGTAAAAAACACATAAAACTACAACAATTTTCCTACATTTAGGTTTACACTGCAGTAAATGAATAAGACAAAATTATCGTTTAAAAGGTAACGAGTTAAGTGAAACATATTAGACTTAGAAGCACTGTTACAAGTTATTTTCAAAAGAAAATTCTACTAAAACATTGTATGTTAATTGGAAAAGTTCGTCGTGTTTTTTGTTCGTGATGCTCACTAACGTATGACCATTTAAATGTTAATTCCACAATAACTCCTCGTAAAACAGTCATACTTACTTATTCATCTGCCGGTACTAAAATGCAAAAGATTGTTGCTATTGTATATACTTATAGTATGCATCATATAATTATTATATATACTTTTTGACTTTAATGTTAGTCACTGAGTTGTCCCAAGAGACTTGCGATTTTCCTCAATTCGATCCTTTCATTACTTCATTGTGGGTTCATGCCTTATACTTAAATTCCAATTAAACTCAAATCTTTCGTTCGGGATGAGTTTTGAAGCAATAAAAATAAAATTTGAACTCGGCTCTGTCCATGTTTAAGTTTAATGTATATTTTGGGAAGGAAGGATTAAAGATGTTCTTTAAGCAATTATATGGGTAATTGCTTTACATATTCATCTCTTCAACCAACTGATGAACAGCTATTTTAGTTAAAATGTTAATTCAGTCAGTTGTTTTAATGTTGCATATTGTTAGTCGAATGAAGGACAGTTTGGACGCACCTTTTGTTTGTTTTTTTTTTTTTTGTTGACGCACTGATGGTGGGAGTTAGACCTAAAACTGTAATGAACTCTGTACCATGATTCTGCTTTAATCAATGAAATAATGCAAATTACATATTATATGAATATTGTTTCTTTCTACACTGTAAATTTTAAGAAAAAATTATCTTATCCGTTCTTAATAAACTTTTCATCTTTCAGGTTTACAAATTTAGTAATTTTAAAGGTAAACTAGGCATAAACTATGAGGAGCGTGCCAACAGTGATAAATGCAAAGGGACCGAGGAGGTTACATGTGTAACGAGCTCATCTGATGCCACACTATTTGCCGTGGGCCTAAAAACTGGAACTATTGAGGTAGGATAAACTCAAAACTATCATTCGATCCAAACTTTTAAATATTCTTTCTTTCAGATATATCAAATGGATCAGAAGTCTATAAAGTTTATTTATCGTCTATTATCGCATACATCCAAGATATACGACCTTAAATTCTCGCCAAATACCGAAGTACTGGTGAGCTGCTCTGAACAACTTTGCTTCTGGAATGTAGCGTATGTTATAAATAATCCATTTGATACGGGCACAAAAAGAAAGCGTGGTAGTACGCGTTTTTCATCGTCGAACAGCCCAGTGGAAGAGATTACCAATGCTTTGGCGGAATTGTCTCAATCTGAAAATGATTTTATCCTTTCGAATCCATGGTCAGGTAAGCGTGGTCCCGCGGATAAGCCCGAACTGCTTTCGTGTATCAAATTTGTTGGTAACAAAGCAGAAATCTTCTATGCCAACGACGATTTCACTCAATTCAACACAATCGATAACGAAGGTGTATACTATCACTTGTGCATACATGATATCAGTCGTAAGTTTAATATAAACGTTGCAAACGGCAATGGTCATTCAGTAGATGCTGGTCAAGATGATGAGGTGATCACTTGACGGCGTTATAGATGTTTTAAATCGCTAAGAGGTGATTCTTTCTTGATGATAGTCTATTATATAGTCATATATATGTTTTATGTCAACATCGCGTTCTGCGGTGAAAATTTTTAGATTTTTCTTTTAGCTAAAGTTATCCCTGGTGGAAATATTATAATATTAAGTTCTAAAGCATTCCGATAAGAAACAAAACTTATGACAATTGTGAAAGGTTGCATTTGTGCTTAGTCATTGCAATTTTATTATGCTAGAGTCAATGCAATTGGGTTGTTTTAGAAGTAGACATTTTTATATCTTTTTTAAGGCCATTAAAAACAAAACAATAACGTGTTAGGGGCAGGACTTTCTGCGTATGGTCCTGTAACAAAACAAACACAAGTAGCACAATATAAACAATAGACAATGATAGAAAAACATATTGAGGCCATATTTTTAAAACCTTTAATGCTCACTGAGGTGGTATCTTTACCTTTCCAGTCTTTTGAAACTCATTTACGCAAATAATATATTTTTTATGTTAAAGAAGTAAGTAATACGTACTCAGTTTATTTTTTCAACTGAGACACGCACAAAAGTATCGTCTACAAGTATTTTTTTCCTTCAATTGGCTGAAATATTATCAACAATCGAATTAAATATATAGATTAGGATTAAAGCAACATATTGACGATTGGGTCAATTGATTTAGACTGTTATAAAATAAAAATGAAATACAGCTCATATTGGCTAAGTTGAAATTTTTATAAAAATTTAAAATGTGATTTCATTGGACGTCCAAATTTTTTTTACATATTTGTATATATAAAAAGTAGATGCAATATTTTTCTTACCAACACTTAAAATGGTGCTATTTTTTTATTGAATAACTCATTGTTATTTGTCAAACGATCAAAGTACACAAATCAAATAGGCCATACTACACGAGAAACATCGAAAACCACAACTCAATATAAAAACGCACATTTAAGAACATATATCGTAAAAACTTATTTATATTTGCAATAGAATAAATACGCCATAATACATTAATGCATTCATACATAAAATCAAATAACATACAAAGTGGAAAAGACAAGATTTAATTATACAATACATAAACTATATATTTTTAAACAAATATACACAGCGTAATTTTTTGTAACTTTTATACTCATTGTAGAGATTATGTGAATGTGAATAGGCAAAATAAAAAAATAATAAAAAGACTTAGAACAGCAAATTTATGTAGTTTTATTTTTATTTATACTTTCTGTTTTGATGTGTGACCATGCAGACCACCCTGTACATGAAAATATTCTCAAAATGAACAACATCCTCTAAGCTAAATTATGATCTTTGTTTCATGACGCTAGCTTAACTAAAACCGAAGTTATAGTCAATTTCAGAAAGATATCATAACCCTAAACTTCCCACCAACGCCAAAATATAAAGACCACCCTGTATCCAAAAATAATTAAACTACACCCTCTAACCTACATTCTGGTCTTTATTTCACGCCGCTAGCTGCTCTAGAACCGAAGATATTGGCTATAATATATACTGGACACCACCCTGTGCCTTAAAATATATCTTACCCAACACACATACTAGACCTTCTGACATAAACGATGGTCTTTGTTTTATGTCTCTAGCTGGCCTAGATTCCAAACCCAACGCAAAAATTCAGCTCGAGTTTTCATACAAAATTCTCGTGAAACACCAGGCCAACAGAAATCCCAGAAAAGCAGTAGGTACTTCTGCGTCAAGCGACGCCCTCTTTTGTCAAAAGCAAGCGTCAAGCATGACCTACACGCTGAGCTTTGTTTCATGACGCTAGCTCCTCTGGAAGCCGAGATATCGACCAAAATTCCTTTGAAAATTCTCATAAAGCACCAGGCCAACAGAAATCCCAGAAAAGCAATAGGTATCCCGCGCTATTTGAGCGCCTTTTTTGCTAGCAGCCAGCCCAGACAGTCAATACATATTGGAACATGAATTTGTTTTTGGAATAACTTTTTTGTTTCTTGATAGATTTTGATGATTGAGGTGTCAAATTAAAGGATATTTTTCAAAGAATCATTTGGCTCATGACTTAAGGCAATCCAATATGGCGGATCCGGCGCTAAATCGTATTAAAGAATTATTGGTTGGATAATGAGTTTGTTTTAGACAAACTACAAGTCGTAGAGGCGAATGGCTTACATTCTCGAAAAGAGCAGAAGGAGCGCACATAGCCACAACAGTGTTGCGCTGGAAAATACAAGTTGGGAGTTTAAAATTGATGATTTGCGAATTATTCTTCTTATTTTTTTTCTTTTGAGTGCAATTTTTCTATTTATTTATGGATTTGCGTAATACAGGTATCAAATTAAAGGTTATCCTCTGTTTTTTTAGTCGCACTGTATTTAAATGTTCTACCACTAGTAAAAAATCCTTAAATTACTTGTATCTTTAATTTCTTACCCTATTCATTGTTTACTGTAATCCACCCACGTCTCGACTCCTAATGCTTTTACAAAACAATGTCGAGTCTGGTTATCGTCAACCCTTATCCTTCTGGCAGTCATCTTAGATTAAGAATTCATTCACACTCCTCCTCAAAACTATCTACATGCATAATTCTTGCTTTTTAAATTTACATAACGCAAGGATATCGTAAATATGGAGAAACTATTTAGGCAAACATGATAAACAAGAAAACTAGCGACACTGGCGTAAAATGTTTACCTGCCATTAATATCTGAAGGGTAGCACGGAAAATTTAAGAGAAACCTGTATGTATTTCAGATGCTATCGTGTTTTCACATTCTTGTGGGTTTATACCAAATTCCATTACAAAATGCTCTCAAATATAAAATATGTACATTTTTTTACGTGTTAAGGTTGCTATAATGTCCTTCTATGTTATTGTGCTCACGAACTAAGCAAATTCATCGTTGTTCCGAAGAAGTTTAACTCCTTGTGCAACAGTTTATGGCAAGTGATAAACTTGTGAAAGAACTTTAATGATTTAAGTTTTATAGCTGATTTGGGGTCAAATTAGAAATTCAAACTGAACGATCAAGTTTCAAGAAACATCTCAACCGCTGTTGACAGATGACATTGAGACTATATTGACATGAAGTAAGGAACTTTTAAGAAATACATGCACACACAAAAGTATAGCCAATACTTGTCGGTCTCTAATGGTATTCAGCTCATGTGCTGACATGATTAATGTGCGGAAAAACTCTTCTTATATCTACCGGAAAAGGCTGTTTATTATAACTTGTCACGTAGCTGAGAGGTAGGCATATTAGGTTGCACCATTCTCATGCTATGAAGTTTGATTGATGGTTGAAAGTTTTAAGTGAGTCCATCTGTTACGGGGGTCTCTTAACTTGGGAAGAAAAAATAGATCCTTTTTAGAGGACTTCAGTTAACAGTTTTTTAGTTACTTATTTTGCAGAAGTTATTGAATAAAAGTAACAAGTTTTACAACTTTTTATTCCCTGTGTCCTGTGTAGCTAACATAACTTTGTGCAATGAAACCCGGCCTAGTAGTCCTTCTTTCCAATAATGTTTCTGCTTTTGTCCGCTCAGTCGAATACACAAGGTTTAATCGGCAATCCGATTATCTTCCAGTAAAAGTAACTAGTAACTATTTCTACGTTTATATGACCGGGTTGAGAGATCTGGTTGAAATGGGATTGAGTTTCATTCCGCGTAAACTGTTTTCCCTTTGACAACAACCCAGTTCTCACTAAGCCACCATCTAATGTTAGCGAATGCAAAGTTTTAACTGCAAAAGTTAATATAATTCACACGACAAAAATCGGGATATGCTTTCTGTTTAATAGTAACAAGTTCTTTATGACCTAACTTCGTATTAAAATTCTTATAATCCAAGGAATAATCTTCAACACTTTACGTTTGACTAATGCACAAACAAATTTATGGGCTATTTTGCATTTTCTTCTTTTATTTTTATTCCTATTTTGTATGTGTATTATTCTTCTAATGGAGGGTGTTGCTTCATTTATTGCATCAACTTTGAATATTAAAGTAAAAGATTGCCGATGAGTTTTTGTTAACGACTTTTATGACAATTCTTCACCAAAAAGTTTCTCGCATGCAGATACATCCGTTTCTCGGTGGGTGTCTTCACCCTAGGAATATTGTATCGGCTGGCACCTAAAGCAACGGGTGGCAAGTGGATTTTACCAGTGTCAGCAATCAGCCGAGTGGAAGTCACGCACCGGCGTGGATCCCGACGGAAGGAAGCACAGCGAATTACTTAATGATACACTTAGGCATGCCGTTCACAGTATGAGCACCTTTGGTAGAAAATATGAATTCTATTTTCTTTTTAAATTTGCCACCTAGGTCGTAAATCAAAGATTTTTTTCTTGATTTAAGTATCCTTGTGTACGATAGACAACGATGGCTTTTTGGTAAGGTCTTCGCTTGGTCACGTGCTTTGTCGATGCGAAATGGAAACAGACAGCTGATGGGCTTTTCGTACAAAATAATAAAAAGTCCTTGTTGAATGGCAGGGTCGAATTCCACTTCAGTTGATTTCAATTAAAGTGTCAATTGTTCTCTTAACTCAAGCACATGCTGTTCACAGGAATGGGGTTTGTGTTTCTAACTCATAATGATTTGTGAGATTCAATAGATTTTTATTTTGACTTTTAGCCATCATTTCTTCTCTTCACATGAACTTCGTGTCTCTGGTAAAGTTTGACCATGCTCTAAGGCAAAAGGGGCTTTTAATAAATGTTGACCCTTTCCTTAGAAACCATCCATAAAAACCGACAGCATGCAACAATCTTTTCTACCCTCACAATCGGACTTGTTTGCTTCTTGAAAAGAGGGACTTAATCTATATTTACTTATTGGATATTGAAATTCATAAAAAACGTGAGGGCGTACATCTCCCGTAATATCTTTGTGCTGCACGTTTTGTGAAAATCGAAAAGTCAAATTGAATATTTTTCAACTCTCATAGCAGTGGAAGGAGACTTCTATGTTGACCCATCAGATCGATAGAACCAATGTCTCATGGAATGTGCTATGTCACAAAATACATACATACATAGCAAATTTCCATATCCTGCTCCTGCTTGTGGGAGGATTGTTGGTCATACTCAGATGCAGTTCTGAATATTAAGAGGGGACTAGACAGACATTGGTTGTTATCCTGTAAATCAACACATCCATGTGTGTGGACAATTCATAACTTGTGCAATGGACAGCCCAAGTGCAACTTAATGGATATCCTTTATGCAGTGATTTTAAGGCTAGTGCACAGAGTACTTATTCAGTAGTGGTAAATATTGACTTAGGAGCATTATAACGATAAGCTCTATTTTGGTATACTGCATGAATACTTCCTGGTGCAAAAGAGAATACTGTTAATATCCACTTTATCGAAGAAGGTGATAATAATTTGAATGCAAAGTGGCTGTGAGAGCTAAAAATGGAACGATAAATATGTTGATTTTAGTCACGTCTGTGTTTGATGCGAATTGAGTTATAACTTTTTAGCACAGCACAAACCAATATCCTCAACTATGTATATTACTACCGGTGCCGCATGCACAGGTTGGGTTTATGAATATTTATAAACAAGGAGGGTGTTTTGTAGGGCGCACATGGATGTATATATCACTCACTGTAACACATTGCATGAAGGTGCGATAAGTTGGCTAATGAAATATTAAGACATAATTTTATTTTAGAGATCATAATGGTTATATTTTTTTCCGGAATATTTTTACCTTCCCTTTTATTTTATAAATGTTAAGAATGAAGCTATCCATCAGCAGGTTCGTAGAAAGTGTGTAAGCAATGGGAAAATTCAGCCAAGGTCTTTGTGTAAACCCTGTGTATCTATAATCAGCTTTTTTATCTGTCTACTTGTATCTCGATTTATGAACATACTTACCTACACTATTTTCCTTTGAGAATATTAGATATGGACCTTCCAATTGTGAAGAGCTACATACAGTAGTCTAGTATCCCTTAAGTACGTAACATTTTATAGCTTTTTTGTAAGGAAAATTATACCATTTTAATTTTACGTTTTATTATTCCCATAACAATCGCACATAAGTATGTAAATTTATTTTAAATACCTAATTTATAAAGTAATTGACTTTGGTAGCATCTTCGTCCAAACAATTTGATTTATGGCTTCCATAAGAATGGTCTCCAAGGATTCTTTTTCATTTATCTACATTCTCTCGAAGCTGTAGCTAAAATGAAAAAAAAAAAATAGTAATAAAAAGTTAGTGATTTTTCGAGTTGAGTTTACAAGTATATATAAATATTTACAATTATTTTACAATTGTAAATTACATATTTACTGAAGAACCACGTAGACACTAAAACAATTAAGTGCCTTGAAATATTTTCATGTGGGTTAAATAGCAAATAATTATATGTCATACTCACAAATTGTCTTCATTGGCTGTAGTAAGGATATATTATAAAAAGTAAAACAATAAGGGAAGGATTATATGTTTTTTTTATGCATGTAGATTATGTCCATGTTGCTTTTACTCATATCAGACGAACTTAAATTCAGTAAAAGGTATCCTGGTTAAATTTTGATTTTTTCTGGGCACCCATTCATAGCACTCTTTACTCTTAATTCGTCCTTTCTAAAATACAAAATTTATCTTATGATTCTGAAACAAATAAAGTCCAACAAGTTATATTGATAAGTTACCATTAACAATTTTACCGCCACCATGACTTAGAAGGGAATAAATATACCTACCCTACATCATAACCCTTCCGGTAGAAAACTTCTTAAAGTGCAACATGAAAATACTCAAGTGTGCATATATTTACAATTTTAATTATTTTTATTTTTGTTCTCAACTTTTCTAATATTTAAGTTTACAATGAATACAGAGTTTTCACTAATTAGCTGCCTTAACAGAAGTGTATTCAGGTTCTATGTATATATTGAATATGTGTATCTGAAAAGCTAATAATATTTTAGAATTATGTATTTGTTTCTCCCCAAAAAAATGTTTCGTTTTTGATAAATCTAACAACCAGCTTTGAAGTGCCAAATTTTTGAATTTCCATTTAACAGCACGACCATTATTTTTCTAAAAGAGAAATGGAAGTAATTTTAAACGCGAGATAGTTTGTGGTAATAAATTGGAAAATTACAGAGATATGACGAAAGAAGCAAATACAAGCCATATTAATTATTTTGCGAGGATGTATATGTACATATGCATGTTTTTAGTCAAAACAAAATATAAATAATAATAAATATTGAATAAATAATAGCGTTCATCCTTTTTAAATAATTTTGTAAAAAATTTAATATGAATCCCAAATCCTATGTGTTTGTATTTTCGGGGAGAAGAAAAAGAGCTTATTCCTAAAACTGTCTCATAATTTTTAAATATTTTCATTATACATACGACTTAACCAAGTGCTCCACAAAACCTCTTTAGTACATATTTACATAGCTTACTACAATTTTGAATTATTCGTTCTTATATGTTTTATAATATTTACATTTCTCTTATTTGACATAAATTTTGCCATAATGCTCAAGAGGAATTCAACTGTATTCCACAAAAGGAACTTATTATAGAAAATCACTTTGCAGCATCATGGCAACGGTTCCTCACCTTTTATCACTTAAAATTATGCTTTGGGTTGGGGAAGAGCCACCATTGCTATTGATGACGCTATGTTGCATTTGCAAAGATTGTTGGCGTTGGAAATTATTGTGGTAGTTCTGATGTCCTCCGGAATTATTGTTCATGTGTAGGGAAGAACGATTATAGTTGGTAGAACGACGTGTCGACATGATACTTGTGTCGAGGGCGCCTGTTGTGGAATGCTGTCGATTTCGTGGTGTGGGCTTATAGCACAAACAGCACAAATACCGATTGAAGTGCTGACGGAATACACCAGAGACACAATACAATGCAACGGGGTTTGCACAGGAATTGAGAAAACTGAAATGGGAAATGAAAAAACGACTGATAGAAAGAAGGTATGATTAAATTTAATTTAAGTGGAAGGTATAAATACGTCAAGGGATTTTCGTCTAGTTTAAAGAGGTATATTTTTTATCGGCATCATATTTCTCAAAAGTCCTCCACTTGGTGTCGTAGGTTTACAAAATTGTTGTGTATATTTTTAAAGTCCACTCACGCGTCTAAGCCTAATAACACTTTTCTATGTCACCCACATGCGACCATACGCCGCCGTGCAATAAAAGTCTACCCACTTAATAAACCTCTACAACCTTTATTAGTTAGGACTTAGGCTCTTCCGAACAATACGTACACACGTGTGCACAAAGTTATGTAAATTTATTATTGATTTAAGCTTTACGGAGGAGCTCTCAAAATTAATCACATTTTGATAAGTCATTAAGGATATACATACTTCAATGGAAGGCTTGTTTGGCATCCATTGAGAAATTTAAGTGCACCACCTGTAAAGAGCTGTACACAAAAAGGCGTCAACGTTAAAAGTGTTGTTTTTGTGTAATAAAAATTAACTAGGACATACTTTAGCCTTACGGTAGTAAATTGTGATGTATATACTCGTATTTTACTTTGCTTCAAAGGCGGTTAACTACACGATATCCCAGTGAATAAATGCTGAAGTGTTTTCTTCGTTTTTGAAAACCCTGAAAGCTTAGGGCGAGTTTATGGTTTATTACACCTAATAATTTTGTTTTTTAAGAGAAGGTATTTATTTCCTTGATTGGGATTTGTTAAAGGCGAAAACTTTATGTAGGGAAAAAATTAAAGAGCTGACGAGTATGTCAAGTATTCGCCACGTCTACCTTACAGTATTGAACTTGATTTTGTTATATCGAAAGAGGATTTAATACTTTGAAAAGCGAATACAAATGTCATAAAATGATCTAGTAATTGAAACTTATTTTACGTATAATAAAACAATTTTCTTTGTTTTACTTTAATTTAAAGTCCTCCACCTCTAAAAAAAAACACCTCCTTTATTTTATTTTTACCACAATATTCGTTACAATAATTACAATAGTGTTATGGCAACACCAGAAGACGAAAAAAATATTTCGCCAACATTCCCCCTCTCACTCCCATAAACGACGATCCATTGGCCATCATTTATTAAATCTATGCAGAATGCGACAAAACATGTACTGCAGTTCATTAACCCGCAAAAGACTACCTTATACAATAGTTACTATTCTGACCTACAATAGAGATTTGCACCACCAAAAGACGAAACAAATACATATTTTGCAACCATTCCTCTTCTAACTTCCATAAACGATCCATTGACCAGCATCTGTCAACTCTATAAAGAGTGCGACAAAAATATGCACTGCACCTGTTTGCATTGCAGTTCATTAACCCGCAAGTCCAAGCGAAAGAAGGACAGAGTCACTTGCACAGTGGTTCATTGACTTTTATTTATTAAATTTGGGTTCCATGAACTCGACAAACTAGCTGCAGGCGCAGTATCGTCGCGGCTTTCAAGGTAAGTGGTCTAGTTTAGCTTAGTAGTAAGTAGTGCGCGGTAGTTTTCGAGTGCGGGTCGTTCGTTGTTCGTTTCGTTTCGCGAGTGTTTCTGTGCTGTGCTCTCTGTGTTGTGCTCTCTGTGTCTGTGCCCCCTGTGCTCTCTGTCTGTGTTTAATCCCCTGAGAGGCTTGTGATCATTGAAAAGTGTTAGTGTTTTTTTTTTTTTTAATCCAAATCATAAGTAAATTGTGTTTTATTTTATTTTGTTCCATTTCCATATTTAAATGTTATTTGTCATTTTTTAATGCAAATCAAGCTAATTGTGTTTTTTTGTTCCATTTCAATATAGTTCTTTGAGAAATGTGTTGTTGGTTTTTTAGTGATCAATGCCATTGTGCAATTTTTTTAAATTTAAATCTAAAATGAAAGTGTTTTATTTTTCTTAAGCTTTTCATAATAATATAAGTGTTTTAAGTCAGTTTCCTTTTGAATGCGAAAAAATATGAAAGCCCCTGCCTCTACCCCTACTGCTAAAAAAAATATTTACCCATTCCTTGTCCCCGGTACGGTTAAAGGTTCTTGTGCGGTATGAAGAACCTCGGGAGTGTCGGTTTCGGGTATTCGCTAATCAATTGACATTTTGAAAAACGCAATTATGAAAGCAGCAGCGAATCAGTTGGTGAGTGCATGATTATATTTCTATAATTTTTGTACACAAACAATATTTTAAAATTTGTGTTTCGATTTCATTTTGTGCTTATAAAGAGCAGAGTAGGTATTGAGAGGAACTTTTGGTCATTAGGGTCGTTTTATTGCTAGGATTCCGAATAGGGAATTGAGATTTAAGAGTGGGTGGTTAAATTAGAGAGAGAACGAGAGAGGTTTATAAGTGTGCCGGGTGAAACTTGTTGCTCATTTCTCTATTGTTTCCCTTCCATTTTGTGTTTTGTAAAGCAACAACAATAAGCCCGATTTGGCAGATCTCACATAAATTTGACAAAAGGAATTTCTTGGACATTAGTCGTTGCATGGGGAAATTTCTTACTCTTTCGCGAGCTCCCTCTTTTGTGAAAAACTATGATGACTCCTTGACGCGAGGGAAGAATTTACTATTTTAAATTAAATTTCCCTGATTTTCGGTGTCTTATAGTAAAGACACATTACCACGGCAACAGCAACTTCAACGCTAGACCTAAGTCCCAAACCTGCTGCTGAAACTGCTGTTGGCTATTGCTGTGTCAATATGTTTATTAGTCGTGCGCGAACAGACCTAAGGTGTTGATGGCTCTTTTTTCAAAATGGCGAACAAATAAGTAAATTATGGGTTTATGCACATACAAACATACTTAAATTTGATGCTCAGACTCATTTATAATCCTATTTATTTGAGTATCATCTCCATTATTCGTTGGATATTGCAGGGCGTTCCTCTAGACAGAATTGCTTCAACTAGGTATGTTTCATACTGTTGACGATTGCATTTTGTACTTTGAAGCCATTAATATAAAAATTTTGCTCTTCCATTTCGAAATGAAGGCGTGAAAGGAAACCTATTAGCAGATTGTTCGATTGAAATAAAATCAGGTTAATTTCTGTATAATCCGGCGCAGAGCAAAAGTGGTAATTAAAATAATCAATTTTGCAGTGAACTACACATTGGTGTCTACAACTGTCCACCATCGATAAATTTTGACTATCGATAGATAGAAACGTTGGAACTAATTGGCACGCAATTGGATTTCTATGTATATTGCGCTATTTTGTAGCGATCGATTATTTCCATCAGTGTGGCAAGACCAATTTGCCTGTTCCTGCTGAACTATGTAAAGTAGCTTTAGGTTATTGATTGAAGCCAATACCATTTGTAGTAACATCCAAAATTAGCTGAAATTGAATGGAAATTGGATTAATTCTGATATGAAGGACATTCCGTTGCATTACAGGGGTAAATATCTCCTTGGTGATTTCTTTTTAAGCAAGTTGTGTGTCAATTTCCCTTGTCGATTGAATTTTCGCGATGTAACATGATTTTATTTGTCACACCGTATTTACAATGGAAACTTATAACCTCTATCACTCTTAGTAAGCGTTATACATTTTACCTATCAGATCGCACAGTATTGTATTGGTTTACTCGGGCGTATACGCATCATTTTCACAAAAAAAATTTTATTTCGTTATCCTATTTTAAAAGAAATCTACGATATGACTTCCAATTGCGTTGAAAGTGCTTAAAGGATTTGCCAAATTCCTGTCGCTAGGAGCTTATTGTATTAACTTTTATTAGGCATTCATAAACTCAGATATAGAAATATTTATCACTCACCTTGTGCAGAATCCAGTAATCCTTGTTGCATGCCAAAAGTCATTAAATTCCTCCGACGATTGCGGATTCAATTGAAACCACAATGCGAATAGATGGATTGGAAAAAAGCATACAAAGAATACTGCAAAACACATAGGGATGGATAGAGTGTGAATGAATTTTCCAATTAAAGCGTATATTCAATTTCGTTCTTATTTTTTGTACTTACCGACAACAAATGCAACCACCATACGTGCAACGTGGCGCCTTGCACGTGCCTGAGCTCTGCTCTGCATACCCAATGCCTCACCAGGCATTTCTCTGGCACTAATGTGTAATCGTTTCGCCATAAGAATGTAAAGTGCTCCAATTATAGACAGCGGAATCAGATAGTAGACAAACGCCTTTGCCACCACCGTGTATCTGTTTCAAAATAACGCAAACAAGAGAACATTAAGGTAGATAGGTACTATGTGTCATAGATAGAAAGAGGTGACAGAATCCTTATACGCAGGGAAGGACTGAAGACTCCAAGGGCCTTATACATACAGTGTTGGCCAAAACTAAAGCAACTAATACACCACACAATTGTTTTAAGATCTAACAAGTGCGTATGAGCCAGAATATTTTTATATTTATTTTTCCCGATATCTCTGAATATTATAGATTAGTATATAGAATCAGTCAACACTCTTATGAGTAAATTAAAAAAACAATAAATACAAAACTGAATTAAGGTCAATTTTCAGCTGGCCAAAACTAAAGCAACTTTTCGTTTCTTTCTTCAAAAAACGATTTTCTGTTACGGAAAACAAAAAGTAACCGTTGTTTTGAGTATTTACTGCTATAGTAATGCTACCAATGAACAAACAAGAAAAAATTGGACGATTTTCGGGTATAATTTTGCTGCAGAAGACATAAAAAGCAGCTCTAACTTATTTTGTAAAAATGGCTAGGAATAGTATTCTGAACGGACAAAAAAAAATTCTGATTTTGAATATGGAATTACACAAGGAAATCTATGCTATATTTTACTCATAAATCAGTGAAACGTCGTTTAATAAAATATTATAAGGCCAGCAAATCCGTCAAAATGATTCATCGAGGGGGCAGGCCAGGAGTTAGGACGCACCGGGAAGATAAATATGTGATAAGAAAGATTAAGAGCAATCTATTCATGTCATCTGAGAGTTGAGATACGAATTGAACATGAATATCCGAACCAGAACGATTCGCCGAAGGGCAGTGAATGGTGGTCTTTAATTTTTCAGTGTCGTGAAGAAACCTTTTATTTCGGTCAAAAACAGAACGGCTTAATTCAAATTTGCAACAGGCCACATCAACTGGGCAGTGTCTAAATGGAAGACAGCTCTATTCTCTGATGAATACAAATTCAATAATAAGATATCGGATGGATTTCGACGTCGTTGACGGCTCAGCAATGAAGCACCTACTTCTCGATATTCGATGGGTATGGTCAAACATGGAGAAGGCTATGTCATGGTCCGGAGATGCTTCCATGGATATGGAATTGGCCCAATCCATAAAATAGATGGAATTATGAACCGATTTGTGTACAAAACTATCCTGTAAGGCGTTATGCTGCCACATGGTGAAGAGGAGTTGCCTTTGAAATGGGTACTTCCACAGTATACCGCACCTAAACATACCTCAAAACTTGTAAAAAATTGGTTTCAGGATAGATAATTTGGGATTATGGAATGTTCTCCGGAACTTTTTGCTATAGAAAACCTCTTGGAGATCGTAGATCGGAGAATAGTTCGGGATACATATCGAAATAGGGGGGCCTTTTCACTCAAGTCAAGGAGGCATGGAATAAAAACCCCAGTTCCATAATTTAAAATATTTTGGAGATTTTGCCTAGGAGGTGTGCAGCGGTGATCTGAAATAATGTTTTTGCATTAAAATATTGAGTTTAACACAACGAATTTGAATATAAATACAATTTTGGTATGGAGTTGCTTTAGTTTTGTCCAGCTGAAAATCGGCATATTTTAGTATTATTTGTTTTTTCTTTGTTTTTGTTATAAATAAATGGATTTTTTTTTATAATCTAATTTTGGAATGTAACCACTACATTTCTACATGCAAATTTTAAGGAATATATTTTCATTTAAGCAATTTTACCCATGGGTTTGTTGTCTGTGTTTAAGTTGCTTTAGTTTTGGCCAACACTGTATGTAGAATAATTACTTTTGTTTCGACTGGTTTAGGTTGTAAATTTTGAAGAATCCTTTCTATTTTTTAAACTCTGATTTCGTTATGGAATGTGGTCAACATTATTGCCTATTGTTTCATTATCTCAACTTCCACTTTAAAGAAAACTTTGGTAATTATTCTGCGAGTTTGTCGCTAAGTAAATATGCACGTCGACTGAGGTCACCGCAGAGCTAAGTCTTAGTTCAGCAAAACTTTCACTTTCATAACCAGAGAAAGGGTTGCAAAACTTTGATGGAAAGGCTAAATAAATAGATTTATGGATGAAATACTTCAAATGAATTTTCTTATCTCTGTAGTTTGAGTGCTGTACACAAATGTTTGATAATGAGACGGTTTTTGGTAGGGTAATGTTGACAATAGGATCCTAATCTTGTATGTATAACCAGAGTTGGTACAATATTTGCTTAAAAAGCGGCTAAGATGGACCTTAACATGTTGACAAACATTTACAAGAAAATTGCAATTTATTTATTTTCTGAAACCAGAAAAAAGTTTTTAATATTAAAACTTCTCCAGCACGGTACATGTCATCCTTTTATTTAACTGAAAATTATTATTACTGCTGTCCCGTCCGAGTTCCGAACCCCTTAATCCAGGCCCGCGTATACTACATCGTGGTGTTCATTGAAATGTGTCGGCGAATATATTTTACTGCTACTGCTGTGGTGCATGGGTGGGTGTTGCACATAAATCTTTCTCAATCCAGTTCACATGCAATACTAGCAGTATCCTGCCCACCGGAGCAGTGTAAAATGTAAATGTCGCTTCAATTTATGTGGCAACACAATTTCCAGTAAGTTTTTCTTGTATGTTGTTGCCATCGATGTGATAAATACGGAAAGTGTTCGATATTTATTAGAAACGAAGATGGGCAAAAAAAAAACACACATGGGGACAATATATTTGAGTAATGGGATAAAATAAGGTGCTGCAGGTGATGATAGAAAATCATAAAACTCAATATTCTTGAGTAAATATAATTTATAATTGACAAGCACGATAAAACTTACCTTGCATAAGCTGAGTAGTTCTCATAGATTCCAAATGGTGTACAAACAGTTATATTTATGTGTTCCAACTCAACATGCCGTGCATCGGAAACGAGCGCTGCTGGAGTAGCAAACAAAATAGCCAGTAGCCATATCAACGAAGCAGTAAGCACTGTCAACGGACGAGTCTATTTGAAAAAAAAAGAAAAAAAAAAATCCACTTTAAGGCAAAATCCTCGTTTGATAAATCATATCACCTGCATTACCTGCAATTTTCTCAGGGGATTCACAATGGCACAATACCTTTCACCGGAGAGGGCCGTTAAAGTAAAGACCGACACTCCAATCGAAATGTCCTTTGCGCATTCGGTAACACGGCACAGCGTTGCACCCCATGGCCACGAGTCAAGCACATACACAACGGAAGCCAAGGGTACACAAATTATAATTACCATGAGGTCCGCCAATGCCAGTGATAAAATGTATCTGCAAGAAACATCAAAAAGGACAAGTTCTGAATAAATTATTCACCCAGAGGCAATTAAAAGAGTAACTCCTGCGTAACAACACAAAGCAGGTTTGCCACAGTCCCTTGGACGTGGTTTTTTCTGTTTCTATTTCTTTTTCCTTTGTTTCTTTTATGAAGAAACGATAGTCATACTAAATAATTGAAATAAAGTACAATAAAGTTCTTTGATTTTAGTATACGAGCACAGGCATTAGGGGCGAAGACAAGTTTTTCTCCTAAAGTAGTTTTAGCGTCGTTTGTGCGAAAGTTCTCTGCAAGTAGTTCTAATGAAAACGACAATTAATTCATGAAATATAGACACTCTAGGAAAGCAGCACCAACTATCACCAATGTGACGCACATTTCGAAAGCATGGTAAATTTATTTTAATCCTTTTTCTTAGGCCAAGTCCTCTGGCTGCTTTGGGGCGGGCGATATATTGTAGCTACTTACTTGTGGTCTATATATGACAGTTGTTGTGGTATTCTTATGCATTTCCTACAGATTAGTGTAGTTGACATGCTTAGAATTTATGTACCGTAATATGGGCCAGAATGGCCAATGAGTCCCTGGAGAACTGAAATAGCCTGATAAATGAAATTGTATTGTGGAGTGGTAGAGGTCCTGTATAAATATAGCTTGGTGACTTTATCGGGCGTTCTAACAATGTGAAAGAGTAGGGAAATAATTAATAGAAATTAAATATTTGATGGAGAGAGATTCTTGTACAAGTCGTAACTTGTAAATATAATTTGATCGGCTTTTAGATAAATTGTCAGAACCAAAGGAAACTCAGCTTGGTGTAGGTACTCAATGAATATGATGCTTGTTTGGTGTCATGATCCTTTGTATATAAGGTTTGACTTTTTATTTAGATTTATCTTTATAAAAAAGGAAAACATTTTTTATTTGAATTTGACGTTCGACTATTGTCCAAAGTGCCCACTTAACCCTTTTTACTTCGTTCGTCACAATTCCAAACCAAATTCAAATAGACTGGTAATAAATTTTGTCATTTTTACCCCATTCAAATATCATTAGGGTAGCCGTTCACAACATTACCTTTTTCACCTACCCAAAGTCCCATTTCATTATAACCACTTTGATCTAAATCAAAGCTAGTCAGTTATAAATGACTGCCCTAACACCATTCGGTGAGAATCAATCTATTACCTTCTCCAATTATTATACTTCATTATGCCAAAAGGAAACCGATTCATGAACTCACAGATACATATCCCCAAATTACACCACATAAAAGCATAGACACAAGCTATACTTTACCACCCCACTTATGTTCGGCCGAACGGTACCTTTCGTCCTAATTTCCTCTCAACAAATTTCCATGACCTCAGATAATTTATAACAGATTCCCCAAGTGTATACATGACGTAGATAAAAAAGATTCTGATTGATTGTTGTGGTTTTCTGTCAGGTGAAACAAGCAGTTTTTTTTCCTCTTGTTCTTGTTGGAAACAGGATTCATTTGGGCCAAATCGGCTTAGAAAATCAGCAGCGGCAGCGATTTATAAAGGTAAAAGGAAATTGTCTTTGCTTCAGCTTGATGTAAGCCAAATGAAATTTAAATTACAAACTGAGTGAATTTAAATTGATAAGAACTTATTAATATTCATTGGTGGCAGCTTTGGCAAATTTAATGTTGTTGGAGCTTTCAATTTTGATGAATAATCGCTTTTGCATTCATGAAGTTGGCTGAATAGGGTAGCGATGTTTTCTAATGGGATTTGTATATGTACATGTCTGTAAGGTTTAGTAGTGCACAACTTTAATTAATGGAAGAAGGACACGAACTGCACTCGAGGCGATAAATCCATTAAAGTGTTTTTTGTTCTTTGCTTTTTTTGATTTTGTGCAGTGGGAAAAATTCCTCAGAGCTTGCGGAAATTCCTAGGGTTTAATCAGTTCCGCTTTAGAATGCACAAGGGTGGTTTTGGGTAATAAATAAGGATAAACGTCTGCTGGAGGTATATCTTCGAAAACATTTTCTTCAAATGATTGCTTCGTGAGATAGTGTAAAATGCCGATATTGTGGGTGGGTATAATTTTCTTCTTTTTTGTGTAAACGCAAATGAAATGTATTTTGCTTATGGGTATTGCCATTTTTGATGGCCAATTTTTTTCAGCTGATCATAGGCAATATTCATTAGGGCAATGTGTCAGAATATATAGTAATTTTCAAACTATAAGAAGGTCAAGAAGTCAAGGGAAATTTCTTTTAAAAAAATAAACTTTGCCACTCAGTTGTATTTTTGTGTTATAATACTTGCTTTTTTACTTTATATATTGAAGAGTTTTAAAAATGTTCTTTATTTTATTTTCAGAAATGATCCTGTTGACAAATTTGCATCAAGACTCCGCCCGATGTAAGTGTTGTAATAGAGCACGCGTTTTTTTCTTTGCGTAATCGATAATATATATTCGAAAAATCTTTAGAAAATAGTATAAAGTAATAAAAATCTGTCCGGTGCGAAAGTGCGTTCTTTATTTTTCTGTGAAATTATTTTTAAAACAGAAAAAAATATCTCGCTCGGGTGTATGAAATGCGCGAAATTGAAATTAAAAAGCACGTGTAAATTTATTTGTCTATTACCCGGTTTGCTAAATTTAAATTAATTTTAAATAAAAAAATTTCCCCTTGTTATAAATAAATTCCTTTTCGCAAGCCAAAAATTATCGTATTCGGTGAATAAAGCGCGGTTTTCTTGTGTATCATTCTTTAATAGTTTTGAAAATAATCGAAGTGGTCTCTGTCTCTGAATATAGGGCAATACCATCTGTATCTGCCACTCGGTTTGTTAAATTAAGATCAATTTTAATCAAAAAAAAGTCCCTTGTTTTAAAGAAAAAATCCCTTTTTCCCAAAAATCGTGCCAAAATCGTATTTCGGAGAATAAAGCGCGGTTTTCTTGTGTATCATTTTTTGTTTAAAAGAGTTAAAATCGTCCCTGATCGGTGAATATAGTGCGGTCATTAATTCCCCTTTCAATATACAAAAACCCCTCGCTTATAAATAAAATTTTCGGTTTGTAATCGCGAGTGGAACGAGAGCTCTATTTACATGGAAACTGCATTGGGCGGAGAACATTTGTGGTGAGTCTTTTTTTATAAAAAAACTCTGTTTTACACTTTTTTTAATTTTAAGAAAAATCCTATAATATGAGCATCTCCCAAATTTTATACTTTTGTGAAAATAGGGACAAGAATTTCTTTGTTGCCTGATACATTCTCCATAGATGTACCATTCCCCATTCGCATATTCCGACTCGTTAAGAGCCTAACCCTTAGAATCCGTCGGTCCGTTGTTCCGTCGTTTTTAACTGACAGCTGGTTAGAATAGGTTGGGCCCTTTATCCAATTAGATAGTATGAAAGTAATAGTCAGATAGTTTACGCAGTAGCTACAATTTATTCAGATGGTTCTTTAAATTCAAAATCGGTTAAATTGAGTAAATAGGGCGTTTTCAAATCCAATCAACAACTGAACGTATCCTTCCAAGGTCGGTTTCATCCCACTTATCTCTCTGTGTCCTTAACTTGCAACTTTTTTTTACAATTGCGAGTGAGAACTTCGACAGAAACAATGATTAGTTCTTCTGCCCTTGGCGAATATTTCTCTTTCATTTACCAACTCACTTCGATTTTATCCTGCCAAATGTGCGAAATCGGTTTTTTTTTCACACTCTCTTTGCATCTTCTTCATTCAAATGATTCTCTTTTATGCACAGATGGAATGCAATTAATTGCTAGTGTCGCTCAAACTCGAATAGATAGATAGACACTTCATCCAAATGGATCGCCAAAGGATAGACACTTATTACATTCCCTATAGTCAGTCAGCCATTTCAACGGCACATCACAGTCAAAGCATTCTGTAAGATTAATTATTGTACAGTCTAAATACTCGCACTCATCCCTGCCGCTGTAAGTTCCCAATTATGACTAAATCTCTGCAATGAATCATGTTGAAAATTAGGTTTCTTCCCATCCAAGTTGCCCGTATGAGATATGAACCTTTACAACCGAAAAACACCCTCCCAAAAAAAACCCCTGAGAGATTACTCAATCGTAAAATATTTTAAATTTAAATCCTAAAATATGAGGCGTACTTACGTATTTGGAATGTTGCGCATAGCGCGGTGTCGAAAAAATATGATAACCAATGTGCCATTCCCAAGGACTCCGACAATGAAAATTATCGCAAAGAGTGCTGGCACGATGTATGTTTCAGGTCGATCCCTGTAGGGCACATATTCGCCGGCTTCCGAGTCAATGAGCTTCGGGAATGTATTTGTCTCGTTTTGACTTTGAGTAATATTCCACTTGAGAAGCATGGTTTCCTCCATGACTTGTTGAATAATTTAGAATCGAAAAAAACGCCTTTATTATTAAGTTGAGTCACTTGAAAAATTTCCCACTCCTGTTGTCGCTGATTACATCGAAATCATTTTGCGTTCCTCGATGCTGAGGCTGACCTTGTATAGGTGGCGTTGCTCTGCTGGAATGTTTTGGGTATCTGTGAGGAGAGAATGAAATAAATTAGATACTTTGCGAGAAATAATGATCAAGAGAATATTTTTAGATAGCATAAAGTAATAAGCATTTTCGCCCGACACTTGACTCAATTCGTTAGACATTTAAATTTCTTACATAAAAAGTGTGTGAGTAAAAGCTTTTAGCCCTGAGGATATGTACCTACATACTTTATATCCTTTTGTTGAGGCACACATGCTGTCAAGAGGGTTTGGAGTTTACGCGGTGACTTCTTCTTTTGCTGCGAGTAACACATTGTTAATTTTGAACATACATATGTATGTGTGCCTCTGGGAAATGAATATGTCCTTGCGACAGACGACAATGAAGAGAATTTATCAACCGTGAAATTTAATTACGTCATAGTGGCTAAGCAATTCTGCAGGGTGTCTGGATACATTTAACGCTATTCACTTGAGATAACTTTCCCACGATGACTCTATCCAAGTTGTGTAATAGGGCGTGTTTTTTGTCTGGCAATAGGCATTTACCGAGAACTACTAGGTATCTAGACATTTTTAAAATATGCAATGACATCTTTCTGGCACTCTGTTTGGGTGAAGAGTTTTAAACAAACCTAATTTCAGGTGGTCAAAATTCTCTACATCTAGAAACCGCACTCTATGACTTGTCTTTAAGTAAGTTTTAACTTGGGTGCGGGATTCAATTCTTTAAATTGACAATTTCCAGATTACAGGGTCATTACGTAACCTGTAATAGATTTTTTTATCTGGTCGTTGCAAAAGCACATGTTTGAGGATTCGTTGAACATCGAAACGTGCCAATTGGAGGCCTTCGTCTCCTCTATAAATGTAAATAGATTCATGCTCATTCATCCCCAAGTCAATACTTCACCCAGCGTATGTCGAAAGCCCTTCCAATTCCAAAATAAATAAATCCACTAAATACTGAAGCACACGTTTGAAAGTACCTGACAAATTGGTTCCGCGATAAACATTTTAATACGGCGAACGTTCAGAACAACATAAAAACAAAATAAAGAAAGTACCCCCGAATATATGCTTTGGAAATCTCAAAGAAGAAACACTTATAATCAAATCTAATGACAAACCATTCACTACGTGATTGGTAAACTTTGAGGCTAATTGACCATTCCGAAAGTACCCATTGCAGCACTTTAGTTCTCAAAAATTTTGTTATTACCAAAAGTACACATAACACAAATAAAATCTCAAGTATCACGTAATATTCAATAATGGGCCATCAAAACCATTTCACTTCTTGAGAAACTCTGCCAAAGTTACCAGGCGATGGGTATTACACTTTGGAAAGAGGAATTTAAAGGCTCCAAAAGCATTTGCACAGAGACTCTCCGTTCTGCAAATCGGATTGTACAACTGTCGCAAACAACGCCAAATGTTGGTATATACTTACAGCTTTTTCGTCTTTTTTTTTTTTTGGGTTTTCCTCCTTTTGATCTTGCCATTTAGATACATTTATTTATTAAGGACCTACACCATAGGAGAGTAAAATTGGTATTTCCCAATTGATAGATGTCAATAGCCAGTCAAAATTTAATATTTCTTGACAATTTGATGAGACAAGGGAAAGGAATGACATGCCATGCTGCAGAGGGATGTCTGTCCAATTAAGGACGCTTTGATATTATCAGGCAAGATACATTTATCGGTCCACGTGCATTTATTTTCATCATCGATTATTATACAGAGCAACATCTCGGAGAAGGGCTTTGGAAGATTTGTTTCCGTTTCATATCCGTAGATACGGGTTGTTATTCCCCGAAAAATGGCTTATTTTTATGGGTATTTTTTCTTGTGTGTGTTCAGTACCGCGAATGATAAAAAAAATATAAAAATTACGCTGTCAGGATTGTTGAGTTGAGACAGGGTGTTCTGGTTGCATTGACGTGAGACTAATGGAAAGTTTTCGCCTCATTATTTTTAGAGACCAAATTGAGGGTTAGCCAACAAAACACAGCTCATTTGTAAGACAGTATATCGGGCAACATAACTATTTGATGGGTTTTGGTCCTTGTAACTTTGTAAGGATCATTTCCTTTCATAAATCATTTTAATTGAAATGGATAAGCACCTCCATGTACCTTCAAGTACAAAAGCTTAACCATTTCTGGAATTATAACAGGAAAACATTCTCATATCCATTGTTTTGCATTTCCTTGTATAAGACTTAAGAATGTTAAAATCTTTCGTTAAAAAATATTATTGCCTAGGCCTCCATAAGCCGGTTATTTTCCACTGCACACATGAGTTCACTAATCACCTCAAACATCTCCACATGAGGGTATACATAAATACTTTCTTTCTTTGCAATTATTTCATGCGAGATTCTCTCCCAGTGGATATGTCTTTTTCCTTTCGAAAAAAAGGGCGACGTCGTCAGTTGTTGTATCACAATGCGAAAGTGTGTATTTCTTAATACAGGATTATTTATTCATGTGCGGAATCCTCAAGCTCCCCATAAGAAATAAAGAGGATCTCAGGAAATTTCATTAAATTCTTGTCCCCGTGTTATGGGTTTAACCTATACCACCACTAGTTGTGCTATACACTTTTCATTTTTGTTGTAGATGTTAAGTTTTTTTAAAAAAATATTATTGCTTTGCAGTTTTCAAATAGATAAGCTGTTGGACTATTTTATATGTAAATGCAACTTTGTTGGGGGGACAGAAAGTATAAACTATAAAAAGATTGGGGGAATTTCGTGATGCACAATTTGTATGCACCCTCTTCATATGCTTGCGTATAGATAAATGTAGATTTAGGTTAAAAGCAAAAGGGATTATTAGAAAAAGGAAAGGAATTCGGAGAGTAAAAGCTATTAGAAAATAATGTTTACACCAGTATTTGTCCCTAGTGCACTATATTATAAACATGAAGGAGTTCTACCGTGTTGTGCAGTAATTGGATACTAGGTTATTCATTTATACCCTTTTTTGAAAGGAAAAGGAAACATGAAGACACTTTGATAAAGATGACATTAATCAGGAGTGATATTAACTCCTTGCGCCATTTGAAAAGCTACGCCCCCACATTTTATGTTGAGATGTGGAAAACCAGGCGGTTGCCCTTCTGACAGAAGAGAACAATAACAACAATTGTATACGTTCCGCTTGAAATCAATTTAACCAACATCTTATTTAGAAGGGATGACCTTAATTCTCTAATTTACCAGCAATTTTGTGTTCTTAGCCTTGTGGCAACACCACCCCTTTTGGTAATTGCGTCCCCACTGTGCCTGTTTCTCTACTATTTACGTTCACAGCCTCATTTCCACACAAATTACATGAATATCAAGTTTTATATGGAAATATCCTAAACACTATCGTCGCGGGCCCAGCTGTCAAAGGGATTAATTCCTGATAAAACCTCACATCGTTGGGTCTCTCGAATAAAACGGATTAATTAGAGAATTCTATTGTATATCCAAGGATCAAATTGGTATCTTAG
The DNA here is from genome assembly GCA_949716465.1 of Chalcosyrphus nemorum. Classification (NCBI taxonomy): domain Eukaryota; kingdom Metazoa; phylum Arthropoda; class Insecta; order Diptera; family Syrphidae; genus Chalcosyrphus; species Chalcosyrphus nemorum. The sequence goes on along the minus strand of OX454335.1, from coordinate 597,816 downwards.
TGATGTGGAACTGTTGGAGTGTTGAGGAAACTATAATCCTCTTAAAGTGATTTGTCTGACATCTTAACACACCTTCAACTATTTGACAAGGATTAATATCTCACACGGGTATGGCTTAGCTTTGAATGAAGGAATAAGACAGAAAAAAGGATCAAAAAATGTATCTGTCAGCAGGGCTATCGGCCGCTAATGTCAAGTCCATTAAATTTTCTCCGAGTTCGCATTATAAGTGCAATTATTTTGATAAGAAATCAAAAGAAGAAGACCCTGACAGGCAGACATCCATTTATTTGCAACATGTAATACTAATAAACTTCAAAAATAGTTCCCTATCATCACATTTCATTTTGAAAGGACATAACAGCATGTGACAGTAATTATACCATCCCATCACAACACATCTCATGGATCTGTATGTGCGTGCTTGTGATTTTCATATGTGAAATGATGGGGCATGTGCCTCCTGCACACGCCGCAACTCTCTGCTACAGATATGTTGATACAAGTCGTTGACAGAATTTCGAAACAAAATGTCATTAGATATTTTCTGTGGGTATAGCAAGATTCTTTGAAGGCTTAAAAGTAAATTTAGTTTTCTTTTCTTTTTTTTTCGTCTTTTGATTTGTAACTCCAGGGGTGGCTTTTATGGTGGACTAGGAAATTTTATTAAAAAAGGCATGTTTTTGTGTGGTGACCTCGGCAGGACATAGGAAACGGCTGGTTATACAAAATTGGAAGTCATTATCGAATTTGGGATTAGGGTTGAACGATTTGTTGTGCCACAAGGTCATGTGAATTATTTGCTGAGAAACAACCGGAAGTCGCTTTGAGTGGTTGAAGTTTGTTTGTTCGATAAACACTAAGTTGACGGAAATGTTGCCATTTTTTCCTCAAAGAAACCTAATTAGCTGGGAGTACTACACAAAGACCTTGACCCTAATATGCTTGGTAGAAAACTAGAGAGGTGGCTGTCTCTCATCAATTGTAAATAATTAATAATTTGTTAAAACACCTTACGAGCATTTGTGTATTTATTTTCCAATTATACCGCTATAAGACATATGCCAAACCATTAAACCACAATATCGCTAGTTCGTTTCTGGATTTTCCAACATTAATCATTCGGATTTGAGTGGGAGCCCGTATAAAAGTGGTTGTTAATGCGAAATCATGATAGGCGTCGTTTGTTTCTTTCCAAATGACTGCGTTGAAAGGAATCTGCCAAATCCTTACTTACAGCGGTTGTTTTTTTCCTTTTCATAAATTATTTTCAAATAATAAATCAAACGATTGGTTAAATGGATTTTTCTACCATAAGCTAGCAGCAGAATGGTGCCATTTCGCGTGCACGAATTGATGTGCCACGTGCCCGTGGGAAATTGTATAAAAATAAATGGGTTGTGGATTCTCTGTATCTGGTGTATTTACCTTTAATCTCATTGCGATTTTTTCCACCTACAGGTCAAAAAAGGATGTATTTTTAGATTCAAATTCATCTAAAACCAATAAAATTTGGTATCTCTCGGGTAATGATATAGTACTTTAGCGGGAGGAGTTATGTAAATATTGACATAGGTACCCCACACCTTTTTTATTCAGTTGGGGGCTGTCTAGACGTTGGACCACATTAACGAGTTCGCCTTTCAAATAAGACAGGGATTAAAGGGGCCCAGACACAAGAGTACGCTTTGAAATTGTTTGCTGTGCACGAAGAAGATAAAGTAGAAATTTTGAAATCAGAAACCAATAACTTTTCAGCTTTCAAAGGTAATCGCATACTTTTCTTCAGTTCTGTAAACTTAAGGGGCGTTGGAATCAAAGGAATCCATTCAAGTATGTCTAATTTTTAAGTTCACTCATCACACCCCCAAAAAACACTGCCAAAAATCTAATCGCAGGAGAATGTGTAACACCATTACCCCTTGGAGGAGTGGGCTACTCCCTCTCTTTTGTCGGCCATTCCATCATTACTTTCAGAACTTCAAGGAGGCAAAAGTTAAATTGAATACTTGGCTGATCATCGACAAAAAAATAAAGTTTGAGTTTGTTGTTTGGTCTTTCATATCCTGTTATCAAGTGCACGTCGACCGCAAAAAGTTATGACACCGTCCATTAGAGATGAAATGACGAGAAACGGTTTTGATGGCGTCAAAGATTGAATTTAACCCTTTTGTCGGAAGTCATGTCATTGTCACATTTTCGATTAGGTTGTGTTTTCATTTGATATCTAATGGAAAGTGCTGCGGCGCTGGTCTCTGATGTCCGTTGTGGTGTTTGTGTTTGCCATAAACTTGAAAGGAAGATTATATCCTTAAGTTTGTTATGTTCTATCAAATTTTAAATTTAGCTTTGTACTTTGTGGGTTGTAATAAAATTATTGACTATGGGTTTGTGTTGAAAGCTATTTGTCTCATACGAAGAGTATTATTAGATTGGAGTATTATATCACTTTCGACCCATGTGACGGTAACAGAGTTAGGAAAGGAACATCCAAATAGGAGATATAATGAAATCTTATCTTAGGTACAGAGTTTCAAATAAGCCTATAGATTCGTAAACTTCTCTTTGGAATTCAGGCTCTGAACTGAACATGTTGTGCGTTGTATATCTTTCTGCACGTTCACAGGGGGCCAACAGTTATATGCCGTTTCTGAAGGGCAGAGGAATTTCGAGAGATCTTTCATGACAGAAAGACTAGTGCTCTTTCAAATAAAGTTTTTAACCAAGCGAAAGCAAGCCTGTGTAATGGCCTGAGGAGTTAAAAAAAAGTATTCCGTTCAGGTATTCATATTTATTTAATACTTAAATATCCCCGAATGATGTATCGGTCGAATATAAATATGATTTATCCTGCCAGCAATGGATTCCATAAATTATGTTTATCTCCCTTGCAAAAGAGATATCGATTCCACTCTGATTTCGTCACTTCTCTGTGATAAAATATCTTTGTATGCGGACATGGAAAACTGCCTCGTATACATTAAAATGAAGTTATCAATTAGATTAAAGTTACCCTCGGGAATGAGGCATTGAAGAGTATGCTTATCGCATTTTGGTAACAAGTATCTCTTTGCCTGATTTCCAATAGTCTGCTTAAAAACTTTTTGTAAATTCCCGATAAAACCTCTTGGGTGCCACTTTTATTTAATAGGATACACGCGCAGTGTATCAGGGTTCAAGTTGAAAGATTTTTGCATTCCAGTCTAAAAATAACGCTGTTATCGCTTCACTACTCCAGGTGGATTAAAATGCTTTGATTTTTTTAAGAGGATTCTTCCAATCCACACACTTAAAACCACCGAAAGACTTTATACTTGCCTTAGTCCTTGGAGAACACCGAAGGTTGAGTTAAAAGGCAGAGAATCTTTCGGATTTTTCAAAAGTTTATCACAACACTATCCTGAACGAACCCCACATATGTAGTGTTTTGACATTGCACAGCTGGAGATATTTCTTTTATTTATTTGAACAAATTTTCTTGTGTAAATTTACACCATAGGAACATTGCATAGGAATAAATCATTCAAATGTGGAACATGAATTCATTGTTCACATTATGGTCCGTTTCGTTTTTGCCAACAAATAAACCATTCATGCGGGATAATAAGACATATATCATTTCGTTAATAAAAAAGGACACTTTTCCTTTGAGATATGTTTCATATTTTTTTTCTTTTCTTTTGCCTAAAAGGCTCACACCCGACTTAAGGAAAGGAAAATATGTTCTATCCCGTGAGCCATTCACTGAAACCTCCCTTGAAATTTCAACCTTTTTTTTTTAGAGATACCTTCACTAACGATATGAATAACGTATTTGTATCTAAATATAGGTTCATTTGGGATATTTGATTTTCCATTCACTAAGTAAAAGTGCGCGGCGACAATGTTTCCTCACGTTTTCGCGTGTGTAAAATGGATAAACTCGCGTGCAGCACTATACTATAAGAATATTTGAATTTCCGTCGTGGCACTTCCATTTCACCGAATTGCAAAATGGAAATTTTGTTTGAAAGTGTATCGGTGTTATCCAGCCGCGGGCCGCGTCAAACAATGAGCAAAACGAAAAACTTTTTCTATAGACATACCTGAACAGTTTGCGAAGAGCATTGTATACACTCACGAAGACGAGTGTACCAAACAGCGCGTACAGCAAATATACGTGCGAATATATCAAGAGATTGAATTTAAAAGAATCCTTGGAGGTTCACCGTGGGTAGTATAGGTATGGAAAGAGTTGTTGTAACATATGACTGGAAAAATGGCGCTCGTTCACAGGTTGTACAGACAAATTGAAAATGTATACATATTCGCGAAAGTTTGCGGCGACCAAGTGGGTGGTGTGGTGAGCTTGTGTGATCATTGTTGTATTTGCGTAAGCGTTTAAATGCTTAGAGGCAAAGAGCATTGCGAACGAGGAGAGTTTGTTTATACGAATGCATAGCGTGACCGACCACACTAACAGGACTGAGAGTGTAAGGTGTGCTATCGTTAGTCACAGCAGGCGATTTGTTTGCGTGAAACATAATAAATCAGAGGATTTGGTCTTCTATATGAAAACTTATAATGAATGGTTTGGTATGGAAAAGGCGTAGCACTAGCACTAGATTTACGGATTAGACTTTTGTGATGCCTTTATTGGAAGAGAGTTTTTTTTTTTTTTTTTTTTTTCTGGGAGAATGGTTTGTTTTCTTCTTGACTTAAAAGACTAGCTTTCCCTACACAACATGTCAGAATTTGTTTACTATCAATGTAAATATTTCACGATAATATACAATATATCCAGCAGGGGAGAAGATTAGATAGAATGTACGATCTCTTAAATTGACAAGAAGTTTGGCGAAGTGGAACGCAGAAAGTAGTTCTTGATCTCATCAAGGTAAAAGTAAGTGAACTTACTGTTTATCTGAAACGAGTAGTGAAAGTAGCAGTTTTCAAGTAACATCACTCAGACTTTGTATTTCTATCAACCGATTGATTGACTGATTGATTGATCGAAGTCAAAAAACGCTTTATCTCAATTGTTTGAGTACAAAGTGATGTTCATTCTACTTTGAACGAAAAGAAGAGATCTTGATGATAGGCAGAGTTCAGATCATGTGATGAATGTTCGCATTCATTGGTCGCACAACATTGCTATCATTACATACGTATGTTTATGCATATGTTCAGTTATTTTTTTATCCCACATTGATAGAAGCTAATGCAATTTCATTGATAAGTTATTATTCAAACTTGATTTTATTTTCGTCTCTGTAGAATTGAAACATTAACAAATAATTACATTTTTTAAATGAAAATTAAATACTCTTTGAAGAATGAGTTTCATATACAGTATGAGAATGTATTGTCCCAATTGTTGATTGAATCCCCTGTTTTAAATAACAAATTAAATATACCTGCTTACTGCGAACAAATTGATAATCAAAATCGATAAAATGACATCGAAAAAAGTTTAAAAATTACCACCTTAATGCTGTGCAATATGCAGTGCTGTAGAGTGATATTTTAAGGCTGAATTGGAAAGCTGAATAAAAACAAAAATATCTCGAGGCAATACATTTCTGTCATTTAAAAAATATTGAACTTATTAATGCGTCATACGAAAAAACAGGAGATACAATAATCCAAAAATATCGATGTCTATGTAGTTAAAAAGAAAAAAAATAATTCCACTGTCTGACACAGATGAAAGGTGAATAGCTATGCCTGAAGTGGTAGTTTATTTACTAGTAAGCACTTAAAGTAGTTCGCAGCCTAAGTAAACGGAATATCTATTGGAAACTACCAGAAGAAGAAAACATGTTTTCATATGTATGCCAGTCATTTCCTTGGACTTTGCTAGGAAATTAACATTTTAGAGAGCTTCCCAAATTTCTAAAATAATTATCTCCAAACGTTCACACGGGAAAATGTTCCAAAATTGATATCATACTGAAAACCAAAAATTTGTGTCCCGACCTTTGCGTTAAACATGAATTTGATTTGGTTTACCACACGAATGCAATTATCAGCGAAGTTTTGCCCCACAAAATTTGAAAACTGTCAAATTGACTGTACCCACGGTAGACAGATTTTGAGTTTGAATGAAAGGCACACCTCCCTTCTCATCTAAATAGAGCACCAAACGTAATTAAATCTAGCCTACACACATGAATGCGTAAATATAATTCGATTCACTGTGAATTGTTTACATTCTCCTAATGAAAAATTAATTGCTCTTTTCGCGTGCTATTCAACTGCACAGGGTGGCAAGCGGTAGTAGAATGAAAGTTCTTTTCTTTTATTTTCATTTTTTTCTTTGCTTCAGGCGCAAGTGCATTCTAAACTCACTCGCTTAGTTTACACAAAATCTATTTTTAAAAAAAAAGAAAACATCATTTCATAAACGTCCACAGATTGGTCTGTTTTGTATCCCTCTATCCACACTTTGTTTACCGAAACTTTGTACGGTAGAAGTATATATATTTTTTGTACTGTAAGCAAAAATATATTTCTCGCGTTCATGTCACATGGTTTTTATTCCCGAGATTCTACAACACTTTTGTACACAAAAAATCCGAAGCCAATTTTTTCGAAATATTTTACAGTCTACATTGTATACTCGTATGTGTGTATATTTCGTTAATTAAACGAGTAACTGGAATATTGGCTGGGATACAAAGAAAAAGAGTTTCTTTTTGTGCTTCCAATTTTAACCCAAAAAAATGAGATTTATGCACTTTGTCCGACTAACGAGCAAGTCATGCACGTGACATACCCAATTGGAATATGTAAATCAGAATAAGGTCTTTTTTTTTAACATATTTTTAGAAACCCCTTCACAGTTGCTTTGGAAGTTTAATAATTGGCTGCGAGAATGGCAATGCTTATTTGTTTTTTCTCCTCTACTCTGGTGCTTTACTACTGAGTCGCTAGTCAGAGGGTAGTTCTAAACAATTTTTGAAATATAAGTACTAACTGAACAAAAGCAATAAATTCTGGCTTATTTGGGTACTAGGTCAAAGAAGAAACAAAATATCTGATGAGCTTTCAGCCTGAATCTGTAGAATGTTGTCAAAGTCCTATACTAGATTGACTGTCATGAGTTCGAAGCATTGACAGATATGGCTTTATCTAGGCTCATGGAACTGAAAATCTCCTGGTTTAAGTTGCATAGAATATAGATAGCAGGACTGTGTATTCTGGGAGCGCCATGGACGCGAAATACTACTCATCATTGCATCCGCATTTTGCATAAACGAGACTCCACTTCTCGTACTTCTATATTATGACAATGGATCCAATCAAATCTCTTTCCCAGGTCGAAATTCAGTGGTTCATTAAGAGATTGGCACAGATCTCCGTTCGAATCCCAGAAAATACATAGGAACATATTTTTTTTATGTCTTTTTATCTTCAGTTATAAAGTACAATGGAATCCTAATGCTTTGGATTTCCCCTTCTTGAAATCAATCCTCTATTCATATGTACGTAACAAAACGAATTCCTTTTCTATTTACAAAAAATATATCTATATGAGCTATGAAGGAAGTGTTTCAGGATACAAATCCATCAGTGATAAAAATCCTTGCGATATCTTCTACTCACCTTTCACCTATGTATATCTTAATTAAATTCATCTATACGATTTTACATGAACTCGTATGACATTTTGAAATTGATTCCATTATTGACTTTACGTGCCTTTTCAAAATCTCCATAGAACATTTTTGCACAAGAATAATACGCATAGTGCTGAGCACTTAAGTGATTCTCATCGTTTAAAGTATCTGCTTCTATTTTTATATCTTCTCCTGGGAAAGTACTTTATTTTTTGTTCCACAAGACATTTTCCAGAGATATTTTAAGAGTACGTGGGAGTTCCATGAAAAATATTGTGTCAGCATTCCCCAACTAAATGAATCCATCGACGAATATGATTATCGACGCATCTCTGGATAAATCGGAATGAGATGGGAACTTCAGACAACAAAATACATTAAATTACCGATTGATTCAATCAACTTCTTGGAAAGTCAATCTAACTTTGAAGTACACAACAATGAGAATGGTTTTTCTTAAATTTGTTATGTGTTTCATTTCTTCCTTGTTGTTTACAACAAATTCATTCAATATATTGCTGCTGCAGGAATACAAATCGTTTTCCAATAGAATTCAGATTCTGAGTTTCCAATGTGCATGTGCATTAGGTGCTTTTTATCTGGTCGTAAATTCTTTATCTAGGATTGATTTTGAAATCGAATAAATTTGCCTGTAACCCTTAGTGTGTTCAACATAAGGCGAACTAGTTGATTGAGTATGTAGGTAAGTTTGATCAGATTGGAACTTAAGGTACGCTTTTATTCATCGCGTGCTCTGTATAAATTGTACTCATGGAAAATTAGATTTAGAAGATGAAGGTTATGTTATGTAGATACCTTCTTCGTTGAATCAATAACAATCGCAACAGAGTGGGCATCTATTCATGTGTTTCACAAACGTGTGTTGACGAAACAATCCAATTTCTAAATCGAACCTTATTTATTAGACGAAAACCGTCAAGAGCATAAATTTCTCCTCTGTGCCGTAATAACCACGAGCCAATAATATTTTCTCTACAGTGGTAAAAGCCAAGTATGACTAATGTGTTTGGGGGAGTTTTATATGATTATTTATCATAATAATCAAAGAGAAAGCCTTCAGCAGATGTGTCTCAGGAATACCTACACATTTCGGGAATACCACGACTTCATTTGATAATATTTCTCGCTTCCTCGTCGCCAAAGGAGTTTGTTTTTTGAAGGCCATTGGTCATCTGTCAAAATGAATTTTAATGTCCCCTCGGTGATAAATCACTTTCCCTTTTATCATCTACTACAAAGATGCTTTCGATGAATACCATTACACACTCATATCAGCTTTCGGTCATTAAGTCGCCGCCACCCTCTCCAAAAATAGGACACGGAATAGAATTCCATTCAAAATGATGAGTAAAGCTAACCTTGGGTGACCAGTTAAAACAGCGCGCTTGATATCAAATGACCTACAGCAACAGTCCCGCGCTTCTGTTTTTTTTTTTTTTTTTTGTGTTATGTATGCTCTCCTATTCATAATCGTTCTTTTTTTGATAGTACATTCTTCTTACATTGACTGTTGTCATGCTATTCAGTTTTATTTTAGGACATATATCTTTCCGCTCGATTCCTTGGGGCTGAACTGAACTGGCACACTGTACAGAGAAACACAAGACGCTAACTGGCGTGTACTTCGAGGATAAATTACTTTAAATTGTTGATTAATGAGAAAAGTTTTTTGTGAATGTGCCACCAAGTGAAATGTCGACTAAGAGTTTTGGTATTTTAAATATTCGCGTTTATTTTTATAATCCGCTATTTATATTTCTCCAAACTTAATGCGATGTAAGCATTTTCCCCTTCAAACCGGAGATTAAATGTCTCCTTTGACAAACAATGTCCTTCGAAGAGAAACCCAAAAGAGATCGTATTTATAATTGCTTAGGGCGAATTAGACAAAATGGTCTTGGGGTTAGGTTCACTATTGATTGCAATAATATTCTTAAGATTTTAAATGTGTTTTGGTTGGTGATTTTTTTTGTTGCTGAGAAAGGAAATGCTTAGTCGGTCTTCCGGGACGAGTAATCGAAAAGTTCCAATTGGTTAAACTCGACCACATTGTTTGCTCATCGATTTTTCCAACCAAAATTCGGATATACCTTCACTTGCTTTGCCTTAAGGTTTGCAGACTCGTTCATGTGATTCCACTCAAAAACCAGTACAAGACGGTTCCGTGCTTATTTCGGCTTAAGGATCAGCTCATGGGATAGAACGACCATACGAAATTAAATCAAGAATTCGACTGAAAAGTTACACTGAAATATCCACGGGAAGGATGTGGCATTAGGACTTGTTGTCGGGCTGAATTTCAACTCGGCAAACTTGTGCTACTTTAACTTTTAAACAGCAAACACGTGGAACTTTTTCTACATCATAAAACCCAAACTCAACCAATGTTCCTCGCTTAATACAATCCTAAAATTCCTGTGCACCAAGCATCGTTTGAATTGCAGAAAGTCAATGTTAATTGGTATCAACATGATACTGCCACAAGTTGTACAATGAATCCCAACGAGGCGTGTACATTTATCGGCTTACACACAGCTCACTGTTATCTATGTAGGTACACCTGTCAGGACTTCAATACGTGTTCGTTTTGGGAAATCACTCTTTGGAATAGATACTCGTACTGCCACAGAACAATGGTCATGTTGGAACATGTGCTACTATCATTTCATGGCTTAACACAGGAAATGTGTTCCAGGAAAGTAATTGGGCAAGAGTTCCTTCGGTGTAGAAAGACAAACTTTTGAAAAAGGATTCTAGTTGTGGTTTCCTGTTATATGAAAAACTTTTCAGCAAAATCTGACAATGAAACGTTACCTCATTAAATACTAGTTTTTGGTAGTTTGAACATACCAACTAGACCAACTTCTATAGGTTCCCTAATTCAATAGAAATGAGCCACTGACAACCATCTCTGATATGGCCTACTTTTTTGTCCCTAGCATAGCTAAGAAGTAATCCTATTTCGTATGCTTTCAATTAAACTATACAACCCAGACGCACTCTATTTCCTAATAACGATAAGTACGAGACTTATTTCAACGCTCCCTAGCTAATCTCAGCAATCACATCGACAAAGTCGTCTTATCCATTAAAACCCTCTCCAAGGTGAGCACTGAGTACTGAGCACGTGTCCAGCTTAATGAAAATAGCAGAAAAAAACCAACCAAAAATTAAGATGACCTCCCAAAGGCATACAAACCGCAAAATTTAATCTACCTCGCATACAGAATTCGCTAAGCAAAACAAATCACAGAAATTTCACATCACACCTTCAGAAGCGCAAAGAATTAACGAAACCAAGTAATGAGAAGAAGGAAAAAAAAGAGAAGAAGAAAATGTTTTGCCATTGCCATGTCTCAGAAAAAATTAATCTTCATCATGTTTATTGTGTACCGAAAAGCCCACTGGATTAAACTGAAGTTCTCACTGTATTATGGAGATTAGACGCCCTACCTCGCTGAGCCTGACAGAAATTGTAATTCAACAAAACGTCACGCTGAGGTGTAACACTCTTTACAGAAGACCCATTAAAGAGGAATTTGTTTTTAGTCATTCTTTTTGTGAGGTCCGTTCACTGAGGTGGTACGTGGTGTCTTTTTTGAGAGCCATCGCACCTGAAATGAAATTTTGTTCGAAAACGATGTGAAAATTGTATTCCACCCATTTCGGACCGAAATTCAAATTCATAACATAACTCAATTTGGGCTCATGAACTGCGTTTACCATTTCAGCCGACGACGGCGCACGTACACATAATGTAAGGCTAAAGTCCAAAAATAAAGGACATCATCAGCCAAAAATCGTGGCCTCCACTCTTTGCTTTGTCATTGATTTAGGGAAACGCGCGTTGTGATTTGAAAATAACGCTGTTCAACACTTAATTAGGAACCAACGGCCATGTTTATTTTGCAGCTTAAATTCCAGTTATTTGCCTTACTTTATTCGAGCCCTTTTTCCTGGCGCTACATCTCGATAAGTACCATAAGCCGGGTTAATGCTGGATCGTTGAAATGCGTGACTCTGTTGTAGGCCTTTCACGTTTCCCCGTAGGATGCTCCTAATGGCATGCAACTAAATTTGATTACCCATCTTCAGGTGATTTCATCCGAAATGATTTGATTTGGTTGCTCTCTTATTTTGGGTTTTTTTCTTTTTGTTTTATGGGGAAACATGAATAAAATTGTGGACTTTGGGAGGCATAAACATCAACATTATGCCAATCAAATTTGTTGCAATGTTTCTTTTATTGTAATGAGGTTAATGGGATATGTATTAATTTAGTGTGACTTTGGGAATTTATATCCTGGGCATATTTGAGCACACGATAGTCTAAAACAATGTGGACATTACAGTGCCGGTGACAAATTGAATTTTTTTTTTCTACAGGCTTGTGGTTTTTTATAGAAATGTTGAGGTTATAAATAGATATGGGCTGTATTAGAATAAGGAGAAGAATTCCTAGAGTTATGAAGTAAAAGAAGTTAAGATTAGGATGGAGCCTTAGAGCAAAAGTCGGCATTAAAAAAAAGAGGTTGTTGTGAAGGATTTCAGAAGCCTGGATTATCTCAAGCCCAACGATGATGATAGCTTCAAGTGCTCTCTCTATTCATCAATTCTACCAAAGGTTTTAGGTGTTAGTCAAATTTGATAATATCTAACGTGTCCCCTTTCCAATTTTTAGTGTTCCGGACCTTAAAAGGTAAGACGGAACACTTATGGGTTTGATACGGTGTCTGTCTGTCCGTCTGTCCGTCTGTCCGTCAGTCTGTCACAGCCCTGTAACTTTTGAACCGATAGACATAGAGAGCTGAAACTTTCGCTATGTATACATTATGTGCAAGCCTGCACAAGATGGCGGCAATGAATTTCATTTTGGGAGCCCTTTTTTGGGCACCTTGTATGAAGGGCAAAAAAAAATTATTTTGCTTCCCATCATGTGGCATATCAATTTAAAGAGAATTTTGCAAGGGCTCCATATATGTAGGAAATATTTTTTTCTGGCAAAATTTGTTGAACAAAAAAACTCGCCAAACATTTGAAAAATGTTGTCCCCCCCCCCTAGCGGCCAGACCATAAATGGTAAAAAAATGAAAAAAATTGGAGATACGTAGAATTTAGTGTAGATTGTAAAAACAATACAAAAATTCCTGTATTTTATATATTTTCTGAGAAAAATTAAAAAAATGGGGCATCTAGTTACCCCACTGTATCTCCCCCAGTTTTTATGTTATCCAAATAATTTTTACAGTAGATCATTTTGATAATACGATTTGCTCAAGTTTCAAGTTTCATCTAAATCCGCTACGTAGTTCCCGAGTAACAGATTTTAGAAAAGCGCATGGACTTCCCTATAAGCTCTTCTCTTGCTGCTACTGCATTCGATTTCGATTTTTCAAAAACGAAGTCATTTGCACGAATGGATCGTATATGTTAGCTCTATGCTGCTTTTAAAAACTAAATAAGTTTAAAAAAACTATTTTTTTTTTTTTTTTTCAAAATTTTTTTTTTTTAATTTTTAAAACTCTAAATGCTGTATTCCTTCGCATGTCAAGTATTGCCAGTGTTTTGCTTTACTTAAACCATTTAACAAGCAAAGTACGGTTACATTCATTTTTATCCAAAAGTTTGGTACGCCATGTTTTATATTGAAAGTGTAAGTTAAAGCTGAGATTCCTGCTCAGTATTACTAGGACATACCTACGTACAAGACATTACATTATTCATATCAAAACCAGTATTAGGTGTACCTATGCAGGATATGAATAAATTGCCTTCTATTTAATGACAATATAAAATGTCCGGAACACTATTGCACGAGGCCCTCCTCGCACTTACCCAATTTTTTTCTATTCAAAACGTTTTATAGCCGTAGAATCACCTATCACAAGTGTCCTATACATTCCGTTATGAGAGAGCACATAAATCAGAAGAATACGACTCGCTTAAAACGGCATCAACATTTAATAAGATTTTTTAGAGTCCCCGAAGCGATTCTGACATTAACTATGTATCATTAGACCTTAATTACGGTACAACCCGCAATTAATTTCTACGACCTTTTTTTTTCAAATAATTTCAAATCTAATAAGTAATGGTGTTTTTGGAAAGTCTATTTAATTCCAAAGTACAATTACCATAAGCCAAATTTTATCGCTTTCGAGTTTTGCTGGGAGTCCTTCCTCTTAAATAATGGCATTGCCTTGCCCAAACCTTATCCAATTTTTATGGTTCTATTTGTGTTTGAAAAAAAATCAGCGTTCATGGAAATTTTATTTGGTATTTGAAAGGTCATGGCTATTCTTCAAAGTTTTTTGTCTCAAATACATATTAATGATGTGCAAACCGAGGATTCATATTCAAATTTCTACCTTTACCTGCGGTGTCCTTCAAAATAACAACACTCATATGTACATGTGAATATATCTAATTAAAGAATCCGTTTGTACTGGAGCATGAATGTGGATCATTTTAAATGCACAAATTTTGGATTCAAAAGTACATACCTTTAAAAAAAAAACATGTGTACATTTCGTAAAAAAAAACAAGCGGAGCATTCTTTGATGCCTTCATACATATGCATATGCTTAAGTCATGCATAGTCATACAAATATCTGCATGGTATTAATAATTTCACATTATACAAAAATGACCGCGTGCCCTTTGTCGTTTCCAAACCGCCAAGAGCACATTCATCAAAAGTGACTTTGGATTTTGCATTTCAGAATTAATAACTTTTGAAATATCGGGAAAATACTTTTCGCCGCACATCTCTTTTAATGATATTCTCCTGATTTCCGGAAATATGCAGAGACCACTGAATTTTTTTGACGTCACTGCCTCGTGATGGAAGCGAAATAATTTACTTAAAATGTGTGGGCACCTTGTGCGATACATAAAACATTACTTCTCGCCTTTCAAGAGTGGGTTTTTTCATGGAAAATTGTTGCCTGACAAGCAAATAAGAGTTGGAATGATATACCTATATTGGATTATGAAAATTTTAATTTGAAAAAAAAAACATATTAATCCCTAGTCCTTTACGAATACAGGACGTTTGTCCTGAATATTAAAAGTAGCCCTTAGAACATCATAAAATAAAAATTCTTTTTATGACAGAATTTCCATATCAACCGTACAAGGATATGAATTTCTAATGCAAGAACCATCCATTGAAAGTGAAGTTCTACCTACACATGGTTAATAAAAAGAAAAATGAATAAATTGAGCTCTATAGATGGATTTTATTATTTCCAGAGCTTTCATCTCTTCAATGATAAGCAGAATAATCCTGGCAAAAAACATACAAAAAGTGACAACCTATCGGAAACAGATTCATTTTTTTTTTTAGGTGGGTGTCAAAGTTTTATGAAATTAATGTTAAAAAAGAAATCGCTTTAGTATTAACACCTTTTAGTTGAAGGACAAGGGTTCCCATGTCACGACTCACAGTCATCATAGGTCAGGTTATTTATGGGAATATTGACTTTTTTTGGAATTTTAAGAAAAAAACATTTAAAAATGCGGATCCTATAATACTCTATCCTTTGCCTTTATACTCGTATAAAGCTAGCCTTTTTGCGCCAATTTATTTGCTTAAAAGATTTAGAAACATGAATTTTCTCTATAAGTGGGCGTGTTAATAGGCGGATTTTGAAATTTGTTCAACATTTATATTTTTAAATATTTTTAATATTTTTAATATTTTTTTTTTTAATATTTCTCTATGTTACAAACAATGTATCGAACTTAATATACCCTTAGGATAGGATAGCGCGTAAAAGGATATGTTTTCTTCCTAATGAAAGACCGAAATGATTGAACACCAATCAAAATAATGTAATTAGCAGGTGAATGCTTTACTTTGATTAAATTAAAGCATACCAGCAACTCGATAATTAAAGTATTGAAATACCTCTATCGTCCTATTTCAATGAAATAATTCAATTGCTAGAAAACCACAACTTGGATACATTCCTTTCGAAATAAATAGGAAGCAATGGGTGCTTTAAAATGCTTTGAGAACCTTTCTTACTTGTTAAATTTTCCGATATAAAAAAACGAATTTTAGATTTATTACGAATTTAATAGAAACTAGAAATTAGAAATTAGAAACACATACAGCAAAATTGAAACTACACAGAGACATGATCTAAATTTAGATAAAAAGGGTCATTTGAACATCAGTACAAGAAGAAACAAAGCATTTTTCTAAGAAACAGTATTCCAGAAATTAAATAAAATACCACAGTAATTGTGTGGTATCTTGGAAACAAATTGAAATTTATGGACAAAATTTGTCATGGAACTGAAGAAAACATAATAAAAAAAAAAAAAAATATGGCTTCTAAAAGTACAACTTGAAACACATATTTTGTGTTTTTTAGTAAAAGTATTTGTAATTTATTAAATTTAATATGTTTACTCCCATTTGTTCGACTGTAAATGATTGAAAATGGAAAGAGAGACACTATTTGTGCCTTAAGTTGTGAGCCTTTAATCTAATTTGGTGTATTTAATTAGTGACCGAAACAATTAGCGAACCAATAACCCCATTTTGTGGTAATTTTACAAAAAGCCCGAAAAAACGTAATAAAAACCATTTTTCAAACTGCTAAAGCCAAATGCTTGCTACCTTATATGCTCATAAAAACTGAACTTAACGCTCAATTAAACTTCACGGTCTGAGTCCCTTCATCCTGAGCTCATCAATTAGGTTCGCATCAGTAGAGTCATAGCTAACCTGCAAATTTATTTCACATATCAATATCTAACTATCTGTACAAATACGAATTGTTCAGTTGGCTTGGTTGCCTAATTAACCTCTTACCGAGTAAACCCACTTCAAAAGCTAGACAATCAATTGAACGTAGGGACTCATTTTAATTAAAAAACAAAAGTTCACATTAACTTACCGGAAAAACTCATCGAGAGCAAGAGCTATCCCAGATACAAAAATTAGTAACAACTGCTAACAAGTTTAGATATTAAGCTGAAGGATTATTTAAACCCCTTTTTTTGCGCACGACTTTCTAAACAACACAGACTAAACTTTTTCTTACACCAATCAAGTTAAGCAAAATTCACAATTTATTCAACTTTGACAAAAAAAACGAAACAAATTTCCATAAAATGTGTAGATCCTAGATCCTTTCTTTTGCCGAAATTTGTATATTTTTTTAATTTACACCCTTTTATGCAGCAGTCGATAAATTCACTTGAAACAACTCCGAGCATAAAATTACACTTAACACCACGGGCGACGGAATCTAATTATCCCGTAGAAACGCGTTAAAGTGTGGACGAAGAGTGTGAACAATAATATCCTTAGGAATTGTGTGTGCGAATTGAATAAGTAGAAGAGATTATAATCAGAGTATACGCACTAGGCACACGACTGGATTGGTCACATCCTCTGAGCAAACTAAAACTCAAATTTGTAGACGAAGTGATGCTAAACGGAATTTGATTTAAAAACATGAACTGTAGGGCGCCAAAAATTCGCAGCAGTGATTTGAGGTTCCCCTCTGGTGGAGTGAATTTTAGAAGAAAAAGGATTCTGATGGGGAATAGGTTCCACACAGAAGTGAGTTTTTGCGCATGTTCTTGCAGGAAGCATGTGCTATTGGGTTCATCCTATTCCAGCGGACTTGTTGATTACTGTATCGACTTCAATGAGGTGCATTTGATATACATTTTAAGAAGGATTAGAAGGGGTGTTGAAATTCAATAAGAGTGAAAATCAAATAATTTAAAACTCACTAATTGGTTTGCTAGAAGCTAAAAGCTTAGCTGCTGTGTACCCTATGAAGCATATGTTTTAGATTTTCAGAAGTTTTTTTATGGCCTATTATAGGGCAGCGTTGGTGGTACAGATTTTCAGAGGATCTACCCAGTAATAAACAAGTTTAAGTATAGCATAAAAAGCGGAGGAGGGTATAACGAGTTCAATGAAAGTCCTGGCGCAGAGAAGCTCTTCAATTAAGTTGAACAATACTTCTTTCTTCTTTATGACACGGAAGCATATTAAAACGATGCCTCCTCCTGGCAACGAAATCGAACTTTGTGTCATCACCATTATCCCCGTCATCTAAGACTAATCTGTTTTTTTGCATTATTTTCAAGCAAAAATAGATTGAAACGTAAAAATAAGTCGTCTTTTAAACTCCATGCCTTCCGAAGGCTTTACTCTAATGCTCATCCTTAAATTTTACTTTAATGACAAATTTGCGCTTTAAAAAGTGTCTTTTAAATTCTGAATCAAATTTATAAGGACTTAAAGTATATGTAGGTAAATATTCAAGAGCAATAAATAAATACTCCTTCTTCCTGTCGCTAGATAAACGTAATTTCGAACTTTAAATCCGAATCACGTGTGCGTGGTTTAGGGTTAATGACACGTTTGTATACAACGATTTTTCGTATTTCCTCCTAGGGCTAGGGTTAGGTGGAAAAAAATTACTGTCATTTACTTCAGTAAGACACGTAGGTACTGCTTACTTTTTGCCTTAATTTACGTTGAGTTTTTGGCCTAAATAACAGAGTTCCAGATCATCAATATCAGGGTCTCTTGCAAAAGAAAAATATACATAGATACTTGTAACGTAATTCAATTAAATAAAACTTTGTGCAGTATTTATAGTTTGCATAAAATTATTGCATTAAACCAAAATTTCACCTTTCACATTCAAAACTAATTTGAAAAGTTTTTTGTAGTAGGTACAAGGATTTTTTTAAAAAAAAAAAAGTGTACACCAAATTGTCTGCCAGTGGCTACGAAACTAATTAATTAAATTTTTCGTTTTACGTACTCATTACATCTGACGCAGTATAACCCGTGGAGTAATTAAATCTCTGACTATAGTACGGATAACAGGTGTATAACTTCTATATGTTGAATTCTCATGTTGCTGTGGCTGCAATTATGTTTATAGATACATACATATGTAAGTGATGGGGTAGACGTACATACATCCCTTGGTTTATTCTTGAAAGGGGTTAAAAAGCAGTTCATTAGCTCTAATCATTGAAACTTGATTTAAGCGAATTATTTACAGGCATCGATTAAATAGTTAACTGCACTTTGTAATTAGCTTCATTTGATTCGTGGGAATAGCGCAGAAATAACGGCGCCTATTTTCAGACTAATTGGTTTATTTAAAGAAACGTTTTTAAAATGTTGCTAGCAATTGTCTGCTGGCGTAAAGATAAAAGTAATTTCGTAATTACGGCACAATAAAAGGGAAAAATAAATAAATAAAAATCTTCATAAAAAGTGTTTAATACAACTTAACGTAATGCCACTATAGCAGCTGGAAAAAACTGACAGATTCATGCAATTTATTAAAAAGGATCTGACCAGATTGTTGAAACAATATTGTAGAGACTTTTATCCGAGGTGTGTCCTGGCCAAGCGGAACATTTTAAAAACGTTTCGCAACGCAAAGGTGCCTTATGGAATAGCCTTTGCTTTAAGTATATTACCCTAAAATATTTACTAAAACACTCAAGTTGTAACAAGTAATTTCGAGCGAAATGGCATACGAAAATTGTTTCATCAAACTTTGAGCTAAATTTTCTCATCGTAGTTTTAGTTTGTAGCCATATTCACAAACCCATAGACTGGGTGTAGTCTCGGACTATGTGAACATGGTGAAACTTAATGCCATGCATTTGTATCTGTACCCACAAATATACATATATGTAGATAGAGTAGGTAAGCAAAAACCAATCAGTAAGAATAATCCCAGTGCTCTGCACCTTCAATCAATTTTGCTACATTCAATGGCGTCTGTATACAACTTGTTAGACGGGACATACATAAAGGATATGGACTTTTGTCATGTGTACATTTTTCGCTTTATTAGTGTTAATCCTCTACTAAGCTGAAACATCAGAAGAAGTTGAAAAGATTCTTTTTTTTTTGCCCTCTTTCACTTAAAGCTCAATGAATTTAGTTTCTTTTTGTCTGCAGATGGTAATGCCGTTCCAATTACCAAAAATATTTACCTTTCATTGTGCTCTGTACACCCAAATCAAATAATCACATAAATAAAGGCCAAGAAATTGTCTCCTGGGGTTCTTCTGTTTTTTTTTATTACAATCGTAAATTAAAAGACGCTTTTGCACGAGACCTAATACTCTGCTTTCTCTGATTTGTGCGGTTGGTCGTCCGCGCAAGTGAGTGGTATTAAATAATTTATCCTCGCAGTTGCTGTGCGGAAATAATAAAAAAAGCCACGTGGCTGAGTTGGCAATTTATATTCACATTTGAGGTAAAATTAGATCGTATCCATCTTGTAAGGTAGATTCATGCGTACAGTTTTGGTTGCTGAGCTCGGCAAGAGATTGGAAAGAAGTCCTTATTTTGCATAGGCATCTCCCAGGTCAACTGACGCTGCTATTTACAGCCTGTTATTACGAATGTTAGTCGCAAAATAAACAGGGATCCTTGGGGTTTAAAACTTGGAATGTCTTCTCGACGGAGAGCGTAATCACTAAGAGGAAACAAATCCACGATATGCTGCGCAAAAACGTAGTACACAGATGGATCCAATTTAGAAACTGCTAGCACAAGCACTAGACTTCATACAAAAGATCCCAACATCTTGTCGTACAATCTTTTCTCGTAGTAAGGTTGCCTAAGCGAGGATAATCATACACATATGAAGTCGCAGAAATGCATACATCTTGCAATGACAACCAATGAATAACAAAAGGTTCAAAGAAAATAAAAGTTCAGCACAAGAAGAGTGCGTGACAATGGAAAAGGAGTATTTAGTATTCCAGAAAGGCACTGTATATTGATTTTGAAAACTAGGCGGAAGGATGAATGCATCCGATATGAACGTGATGATGCAGAAGCATCACATTGGTCCGTGACTTGTGAAAGAGCCTCCTTATAGTTTTCTTGCAACTTTGTAACAATTTGTGTGCTTAGTTGAGTTTGAGTAATTCTTCTCAATTTGTTCATTTTTGGAATTTTAAGAACCACTGGTTCCGAAGCGTATCTCCGTATTAATAAGTCATTTGTATGTCTTTCTCCTGACTACATGTACACTTTAGATTAAAGAAATACGTGATAATTGGCGGGCCTGCCAGTGACCGTATATCAGGTTACAATTACCTACGGAGATCCAGTTTTATTACACAAGTTGTGGATAAATCATCAGACGAAGAAATAAAGGGATTCCTAGTGATTTTGTTTTCCTCTATGAGTACATAGGTATCGTAGTGCACAAAGCTAAGTAATAAAATTGTTCACCCGACGCCCTGTCTATGAATCTTGCACTCCCTGTAGCTGTCGTTAGTTGAAATGGATGCCCAGTGCTATAAAAGTGTTATTGCAATGAAAGGAAGTAACTCCAACAAATAGGGCAACATAATAAGGTACTTACAAGGAGATGAATTAAAGACATCAGAACAATCTGCAAGGATGCTAAGGTAGATCGTATTTCACTTTGTGTTCGTGCTTAGTACTTGTTTGTTTCGATGTCAGGTGCAGTTGTAACTTAGGAAGACATGGAAATCGACTTTAAGGATTCTCTTTAACTATGGAATAAAATACAATTTTCCGGCTTTGAAGAGCAAGTTCTTTTGTGTTCTATATCCCTCACTTACTCAACCTCATACTTGTTTTTTCCGTCGACCCCCCATCGACTCTCTGTGATGAACTTTTGTTGAAGAAACATTTCAATAATTCAGAATAAATAATCCCCACCGTTGAAAGAAAACTTTAAATCAACTTCCGGATGCTGTGCACGTCAGATTTTAATTTGGTGTCCTGTGGATACTCTAAACTCCCCCAACACAAAACCTAGGATACACCAAGAACAATGAAATCATCATTCTCACACCCAAATATAATGAAATCTCCTGACTATATTTGCGGAAAACCCTCAGTTCCCACGTTAACAGCATGGAATAAACCAATTTTGCGTAGATATAGTCAATCTAATGAATTATTCACTTCGCCAAGTTCTAATGTAATTTTAGCCGCGAAGGGTGCGGGTAAAAGGTGAACAACAAACATGAAATATATCTTTTATCAAATGTCAACCTGGATTAATTCTACCTTTTGCACCCAACACAAAGAAAAAAAGACGAAAAAAAAAGTACAAATCTTCAAAAGAAAATCTTACTCCGCATAGGTCTTATCCTTCAAAAAGGAAATCATTCGCAAAACAAGGAGCCCAAACCAATTGTATAAACATGATCCCGCACATAATGGAATTTCATAGGACTCCACAGAGATTTAATTTAAATAAAAGCCTCTGTCTTGGAATGATTCAGCGCGCAGCGCAGCGGTGTGGAGAAGTTTTTTGAATATTTCATTAGATTTGAGTGAGATGACATATTTTTTCCCCGGACATCCAAGTATCTGCATAAATCATGCTAAACCAAAATGTGCAGCAGATAATGGAGATATTATGTCAGTCAAATTATTTTGAAAATTTATACCCATCCTCTTGAGGAAAAAAACCCGGCCTCTTCGGTTGATTAATATTTAAATGAGTTCCCATGCCTTCTTGTTCCTCCAGTTGAGAGTAATTTAAATCTTGAATTGACTTGGAAGCTGTTGCGGCTGTCGCTGAAAATAATAATGGACTCAAAGGACTTTTATTTGAATTCGAAATCTTCAGGCGGTCCAAGTATCTACTTGTCATTAAGTCTGTTCCGAGAGTGGCTACCAATTCGAAAGTCCTTTCACAAAAGGCTTAAAGGATGAGAAGGAACGACGCATCTCCAAGTTTGTAACATACGTTTGAATTTCAACTTCAATCACCCTAATGGCATGATGTGCATGAATCTAAAAAAATATGAACATCTGTCTGCTTGACACATAGAAAAAACATACACCTTTTCAAATAATAAATCTAAAAAAATATTTAACCAAAGGACCAGTCTACGACAAATCCCGCAAACAACGTGACTAAGGCTTTTGTCTTGGCTGTAATTTGTGACCATTTGCTCTTGGGGCTAAGGAACATGCTACGAATAAATGAAATGCTTTTTTTTCTCTCTACTGTGTGTTCCATTAAATATGAACAAATATCATTTGTAAGGAGAAAAACGTGTTGTAAACGGCGTTTACGTTTCGTGTTTTGCATTTTTGCGTAGTCATTTTGTCGCGACTTGGTAGAAAGATAAACTTAAATTCTATTCTTCTTTAAGGACACAATAAGCAACCATATATCGATTTGTTTATCTGCTGAAACATTTCCGACATTGTGAAAATGGTTTTGGTATCGATGCAATTTTACCCAAATAAATTTGGCAAATTGTGTGTGTCTCTCTGCTTCGTAATACGCCAGATATCCTTTTCCAATTTCGATGTCATAAACTGAACATTTTCCTATTTCCCATCAAGCATAAAGATACAGAGAAATGGCAAGCAGAACAAAATCAATATCTAACCAGGAGATTGTCTTTAAATTTGGTTTCCTTTCTCTGTTTTTGGTTGTTCATGATAGGCATCTTCGATTAGCAACAAATTTAGTAGGTAAAACTTTCCGGTCAAATGTTGTTTTTGTTTTAAATTTTAAGGTGAAATTCTGGAGGCACCCTACCCACCATCCCTTGGAAAATTCGTGGAAACTCCTTCCGATCACAGTGAACATTGAATTTCTTGACAAGTGATTTTGTAGGTCGTGCCAAATTTAGATTTATCTCGGAATATTAAAAGTCAGCCCCAAAAGGGGATAAAATCAATCATCGTCATTCTGTTAGGTGCTCTGCTCTTCCCTGTGATGTATAGCCTTTTGCGGCTATAGTCACTTAGCGTCAGAGAAACAAAACAAAACCCAAACATATCAATTGCTGTTACAGCGAACAGGCAGATCCCTTAAACCTTTTTCACCTCAATCTCGTCGGAAATTGTCATCCATAAACAACATGGTAAACAGAACCTAAAATCTGCTTTTATCTCTTGCCGATATGGAAATATTTGTGCACAACTAGAGAAGGTTTTTTTTTTTTGTGTGGGTAGAGCGCGGAATTCCCTTCGAAAATGCGATTAAACTTTACAGCTTGTCAAGGACGGTGAATGTTTAAGTTTTACACTTCAATGAGTTTCCATATCACCCACTTTGGCACCTAATCGTCGTAAAAGATTTTCCTTTTGATGCTTGCGAGAGTGTTTACGAGAATTACATACAGAAAATTTCAAATATTTTGTCTGAAAACAAATTGACTTCTTTGGAAAAATACTTAAATTTCAAAATACAGTTGATTTGAAACGTTACCGGCCTTGGCATTGTGTTTGATGAGTGAGTAGAAGAACAAGATATACTTCTACCTCAGCATATGAGTCGATAAGCTATGGTTGGTGTCCAAGCTATTCAGAAGAACTATTGGGATTTTTTGAATTCGATTGTAATTCACAGTAATTTTAGCCGGAACTATATTCTTTGGATTTTACCAAACAATCTTTTACTACACCATGACACAACGTCAACAAGATTTAAGAAAAATCAGCTCAAAAGGATTGCAATTTTCCAAGGCTCCTATAGACTTAAGCATAAAAAATACATCAAACACGCTTGTACCTCTTCGTCTGTCTATCAAAGTCTAATAGCGCGATGTGATTCAATTCACGTAGCACACATCTTGCATTTCATCTGGATCCAAAGGAACATTCCAACTCATCGTACAACACTAATTTGATTTGGATTCGAATTAAATAAACGTCCTTAACCGCGTTTGGTCTACCACTTAATTCGGGACTCCATAGACACAGACGCACTAAATTTTCTCATCACAAATCACCACGTTCTAGAGCGCGCCCTAAGACTCATAATGTCAATGTCCTATCTAAATGCGAAATGTCGGCGCAGAACCGCTCAATCTCGTTACAATTCCATTCATGTGTTTGGTATTTATATGCGTATCTTTGCCAGTAAATCGGATCACGTATAAAGTGTTAATACTCGTTAGGTTGCAGAATTTAATATTGCAAATTCAATATCGTCAAGAAAATTATCGTAAAATTTAGGATTGATATTGATTAATCAAATAAATTTCAACATAAAACTGGATTCACACCGCAGGCAATAAGAGCGAATAAGAGAGAAGTAACGCCACACAGTTGACTGGCACACAATTGTCACATTGAAACTCATCCATGTGGGTAATACTCTCGTACAGACTTTCGGGTAATAAAAGCCAAATAAAGGACTTTAAGGAGTTTCACACGGAATGTGCGTAAATACATTTGCATTTGAAGATATGTATTTTTTTGTCCAATTTAGAACTTACGATGGCCTCCCCCTGCGATTCGCTTGGGTCCAAATGTTGATGGATTATTTTTTCTGCTTCACCAAATCCTTAAAGGAATTTATGAGGCATAAACGTGTTTATTTCCCTATTTTTGTTGATGAAAATTTGTACCACTCGAACTTTGTGCATAGAGATCCTAAATAATCCAATTTTAAATTTAACATTAAAACACTTCTATACATATAAACATCAACCCAAACCCTAAGAGAGTACCAAAGGACTACGGCAGAGAGTATGCCCTATTTGTTTCATTGCTTTATCGAGTTTGAGTTTCGACTAGTACTTCAACTGGCTCAACTCAACGGCAAACCGGTCTCACCTGATAGAACTTTAAATGAATTAAGTCTACACCCACAGGCAGTTCCTGGGAATACCCCCGAAATTCAATTATGCCATTTATGCTGAGGGCGTATTAATTTAAGGACCACAGCATTGGGTTAAATTATAAATAACCCTGATGGTTATGATATTTTACTCTGCCATTTCCACCCCAAATAGACGTACCTAGGCTTTTTAGAGCCCAAAATAATTTACCTCTTAAAATTAGCTTTGTGAATTGATGTGATTTAATATGGAAATCAACTAATTACATGAAATGTTGACTTTGTGGACAACTAATGATGTTAATAAAAAAAAAAAAAACCAACCAACCAACCTCTGTGGAAAAGGGTTCGATAAATAATTATTTATTGACTATTACCTTGTTATTGGAAAAGTAAACAGCAGAAAAAGTGTTTTCTTTTATTTTTAAAGAAACTTAAATAAATTTTTTATTTTAATCAATTTGTAGGCTGAAAAGGGAGATAAAAATGGTAGATGTAGATGACTGCGGTGTCTCCATATAATTTGGTTTCCGCTTTTCATTTTTCAAAGAAAGGAAGCACTTCCGACGATACCACAACGATTTTGCTCTTCAGAGCAATTACAATTGCTTTTATTCCTTTATTTCATAAAGCGTTTATTTACACCGACAAATCAGTACCAGAACAGTTTGTTAAACATAAAGATCCTGTGTGCTTACGATGTAAAGTTAAAGATAATAACTTCTGACACGAATTAGAGGAAATTTAATAAAATCAACAACTGTGCCTAGAGGCACAACATGCTTCCCTTTGCAAATGTAATATGTTCCCACCTTTGACGAGGGTGATAAACCACTTAGTGGTTCACGTGTATACATAACACAAAGGATTTGTTATGTCGTAATTGGAGCCTGTATTCGCCTAACTTTAACATGTCCTTAAAGACTGAGTGTATACACAACTTTCATGGAACATTCTGTACAAATGGCTTTTGTGTTTCCTTCAATAGCGTATGGCTATAGATTAAGTTTCGGAATATCACATCTTAATGGATGGAAGTGCTAAGAAAAACTCATAGAGGGATTGTGATAGGGAAGCATTAAATTTTATCCTATTTCCTCGAATGCAAAAGTCCTGTCAATCTTGTGCTTAGGAAAATGGCATTTGCTAGATAGTTAAACAGTTTAATCTGTTAATTAGGTTGTGTGAAAGTTTCAAATAGTAAAGGACATGCATATGTGGTCATTATAAACATGTAGCACTGTTACGGAATGCTTATCCGGTGGTACCACATTGGGCCTTTAATGCCTAAGTGAGCTGGTGCCCGTCTGTATCTGGGTGCCAGCTGCCACTACAACCTAACAACCTAACCCTACGGAATGCTACCCTTAGTATCCCTCAGACTATTCATTTAATGTATACCGCAAACCACTACCACAATAGATAGGCAGTGAATTCAATACATTCCCATTCCGATTGCAACTAAATTCCTTAATTTGTTGTGGTATCTTTAATACCCGACGTTTTGGTAGGTTTTTAGTAGAACTATTTAGAGAAGTGATATACATGAATGTATCTAGCTTACCTTCTGTCTTTCTCTTCTTTGTTTGTAGAGGTTATGATCTGGATTATAGGGACTTTGGGGTAGCCTGTCGATTTCACCAAGTATCAGACCACTTCCAGTGATTTTGCTGATTGACATTGCCTTCTTGACAAGGTTCTTGGGATCCCCCTTTTTTGAACATGAGCATGTTGCTAAATGAGTCATCGACTAACTAAAGTATCTAGTCTTTTTTCTCTTTTTTAAACTTTCCAAAGTCCCATAGGCGTCCCCTACGTCTTTTCGTCTTATAAATTGCCATATAACAGGACACTCTGCAGTTACTACCCCTCAATTAAGATACACATTTAAACACCAACACCTCCATTATGTCCTCGGTGGTGGTAAGTTTTATTCGTTTAACGGTAGTGTGAAGCGATGACAAAACGTGATGAAATAAAATTACACTCCAGATGAAAGTTGTCACTCTGGGTATAATAAAGGCACACACTTACTAAGGACAGGTGATTAAGTGGTATTATTACGGGACAGCAGAGTGAAACTTTATCGTTATATCGCTGAGAGTGGGTTCTCATTGTCAGTTGATGAGTGACAAGTGTATTATTTCTGCACAAAACACAAATTGTATTCAAACATTGGTCGACTAAAGCTGTTATGATTTGCTTGTAGGGTTCATTAGTACGTTTTTGAGTAACTAATTGCAGTCCAATTAGGCTATGTACATATATCTGTGCCTACACCTCTTGATAACAAGTAATAATTCCTCTTAAAAGTTGAAGAATCAGTGGAACAGGAATACATTGACCACAGTAACAGCAAGTTCAGCATTTGTTCCAATCTTCTGGTGGTGAACGTGTTCTGCTCTATTGAAAAGTTCTAAAAAGGCAAAAATGTTGTTGCTGTGCTTATGTGTTTTGTCCTTCACGAATTGAGTAAGAAGTGCCACTCATCGTCACCACCTTACATGAGTTGTTAGGATTTCATCTCTCCTTACGTGGCATTAGCTTAATTTATGTCCTTATTTGTTACACTGTCTTTCGTACATGTGTAAATAACATTTTTTATGTGAGCATAAGTCAGTCCATTTTCTGTGCGGGAGTGTCATTTTTACGAGAATATCACTTTTGTTTGCATTTGCTTTTAATTTGCATACGAAATCCCATTCACGTCAAGAAGTTTTCTTATCATTCAAATGCTTTGGGGGTGTTTACTCTACACTATCCTTGCATATCTTTAATGTTCCATCAGCACATTTGTTTTTATTCCTTGTAACGGCAATCGTTCGAATGAAGGGTGTGAAGCATTGGTGCTAACTTTCTTTTCTCAGCTTAGAGCTGATGCTGCAAAAATAAAAAGGATACCGGCGATTTATTAGAAAAGTTCCTTTGGAATTTACATACGTTTATTGGTCGATAGACGAAAGATTTTGCCTTTCCTTATAAAAGTATATCAGTTTGGGATTAGCTGTGTGAATAAACGCATTGAAGGAGAATGCTGTAAACGAACTGATAATCATTGGAACATACTTTGGGAGGATGATTGGCATTGAAATTTTTCGTACAGAGTCTGGTTGGATCATCTTATTAGAGCACGAAATTCATTGTTCCAGCAATTCATTAGACTACCTACATCCATTAATTCAAAAGGATCTTCTGGGAGATATTACGAACGCGACAGCAATTAAGACGCTTCAGATGTTAAGATAACAATACATAAAGTATAACAGCCCTTTTTTTCGCTCCTAAAATTGAATAATTATTTCGCACCATAAACGACCAGAAACCAAGGCGTTAATCGCTTTTTTTTTTTAAACTCTATTCGCTACCAATAGATTGCTTGAGGGATAGCAGCGGATTAAATTGTGCTTCGTGAGAATTTATAATTTGAAAACCAACTGGTTGTCGATGGTGAGCAGCACTTGAGCCTTTTTCTACTTGAGAAAAAAGTATAATAAAAGAAATCAATTTGTTTCGCAATTTTAACGAGGGTTGAATCTTATCGCATTTTGTTTCGAAGTACAACACTTAAGAGCATTTTATTATTAAAGGATTGATCATCGCAGGGTTATTGAACGGCTTAAAGGTACCTTTAAGCAATGCGATTACGACAAGTGCACACAAGGCTTCCTAATAAATCCCAACTTTGGAATTCAATCCATTACAACTTTTCAACTAAACGACAGTCTGAGACACGTTTTGCTAAATTTAATTTAATTATCTTGGCCAATTTCCAAAAGAGAGATACAATAATTCAATATTGTATGAAAAAAAAAAATTCCCTGAGGTCCACTTGGATAAATTCAGTTTTAGTCCAACAACCTCCCAGACGTACGATTCTCTCGGTGGTCAATCGATGAAAATCGAATGAGATACGAGTGTAATAGTAAAAAAAAAAAATATACGTCTTGAGCCCTAAGTTCTCGAAGGGATTTAAGAATTTATACTGTTGAAACTCTGGATAAAGTATGTGGGCCGCAACTGTAATAGAATCCATCAGATAAGATTGAAATCCCTTTGGAATGGATTTCTATTTACAGGGTTTATTTTAAGATGCTTTATATAGCCCGTGGGTGGTTACTTAATTAATTGATATTAATTAGTGGAAGAGGTTTTAAATAATAGAAATTGAAAGGGTTTTTTTCTAACTTAAAGGCGTTAACAAGTAGTATGTACTGAAGGCCAAAATTCATCTATATGGTCCTGGGAAAACAAACTCAAGGATTTCAGGAAAAATATAATGTAATTAGGGGTTTATGTCCTTGATATTGTATAAATCGAAACCGTGTTTTCAAGGTATTTTCCGATAGTATTTGAGGAGCTGTAAGCAGTCTCTTACGTTTGATCCCGAGAAGTATGACATACTTGTCATTCCAGATTTTTTTTTACAAAAGTGACACATACAAAAGGGTAAAATATCATTTCACAATCTACATCAAAAAGATTTTTTCATGATTCTGTTATATACATACTATGTATGCATGCTTCTGTTTCTGCGGTTTTGTTTCATGACAAAATGCTGACCGCGTTGAAATCAGGAAATCTTTGTGCGAACCCCTTGCTTTGTGGTTGGCATTCATAAGTAAGAAAAAACAACTGAAGCCAAAGGACGAAAAAGGAACGAAATGAAAGAGAGCGTGGACATTATTTTGCAAGCACTTTTGAGTCTTTGGTCTTTTATAGATGCCGCTACAGAATACAGTGTGACTTGAAAATAATAAATAAAAGCAGCTGAAATTTCTGTTTGATTTTTTCCAAGAAATACTTGACAAAATAGAGAATACTATTTTACTTCCCGTTGTAATGTAGCCATAGACAAAATTTATTTATTCCTGATGAGTGTTATAAAATTGAACGATTCCACTGTTTGATTGTGGTTCGGAAAATAGAACATTCATTTCGTAAAAATATTAAAAATACAAATTTCTGTCAGGAAAAGTTGAGAAAACTTTGATAGTGTAAACGAGTAAGAGTCGTACATACTTGCATGCATCCTTCAATATGAGTTCTCCAAGTAATTCATGTGGAATCTTTGCATATGGTTGCGAACATTTGCACAACTTTTTAAAGCTTCGAAAAAGAAAACGAACGAACGAAAAACGAAATAAAGTGGAAGTTAATTTCATTGTTGAAGAAGCGTTTGTTGAAATCACAATGGAATTTAATTTTGGAGAAAGTACGCATATAGTATAGGACATGGGAACGAGGATGGAAAGCAAACAAAAAACCCTTAAATGAGTTTAAGGAGAATTCAAGACATCATCATGCTCTAAGTGTTTCACTTTAAATTAAATAAAATAAATTTTGTTTTTCAACTGAGATTTTAATTGGGTTCCCCCTAAACGAAACTCTTTTTTTGGAGAGACATGTGTGCGATGTGTCGCTAGGGAGAGATTCTAATGAAATTTATTTCAATTCAATTCCCATCCAGAAGCCGTAAGCCTAAGCAAGTAAACCATTGACATTGAAAGGCCATTAAATAGGGTAAAAATAAATGGGAAATTTCCTACTTCAAATTTTCAAACATAATCCTATATCTCGCATTTTGTAAATTCTTCTCTAGGCCTTTTAAATTTGACTTTACTATTTATTGTTTTTATTATATTTTACTATTTATTATATATAAAAAAATATTTTTGTTGTTTTTTCTTTCAGAACAAAGTCCTGCAAGAGACTTTCAAGATTCATCGAGCTTACGTCCACTTGAAGTGTTGTGGTAGAGCCCGCGTTTTTTTTTTAAATCGAAATTTTCCAACCGCCTGTCGTTTTTTATTTAAATTATTCCTTTTCCAATTGGTGTTATTATAATTCGTCGTAAAAAAAGATCAGTCGCAATCAGTTAGTAAAAGAAAATGAAAAAATTCTCGTCCGCGTGTGTTACATGTCAATCTTTCGAAAATTTTCAAAATCCTTTTTCAGAAATTTGCATCTTTATAATTTCTTGTAAGGTACTAGTGCGGTAGGTACCGATTTCTTCTACTATTTTTTATCGAAAATTAATTTAAAAATAATATTAAAAAAATCAGTTCCTCCTCAGTTGTCCCTTGTGAAAGTGTCTAACTCGTCTCGTGTACGCGAGTGGTTCGAGAGCTCTATTCGCATGGAAACTCAAGTGGACGTAACAAAACTACGGTGAGTGTTTTATATTTTTTAATAATAATAATAATAATAACTTTATTAACAAGTAATTAATTACAATGCTAATAGTACAATGTTAGCACTAGCTACCAGGGTTATATTTTTTATATTTAATTTATATAAGATTTTTTTTTTTTTTTTTTTATTTAACACTCATGCTTTTTCTATTCCATTCTTTGTTGATCTTTATCTCACCCATTATCTATCCCATTTTCATTCTTCAGTTGAGGGGAACTAGTTTTTTGGCCAGTCAGTTTTCAGTAACGCAGGGGCATGGTTAGGGGTCGCTTTTTCAGCTTTCTCGCGCTTGTGGATTGTGGTATAGAGAGGTTCAGAACCCCATAGAGCCGGTGACACGTCTTCAAATAATTTCTTAGCCGATTTTGCTTTTTTCACGAGAAGCCATTATTGTTGAAACAAGGGGTCCCCTAGGGTTGTAGTTCAGTCTCGTTCTTCGATGTGTATCCCCTTTCTCAGTCATCTTGCTTTGGTTAGGAAAGTTAGAAAGGTCTTAGGTGGCGTCTTTGTCAGTTCATTTGGGTCGTTGAAGTAAGCTCCTTTAGGGATTGTGATCTGGTTTTGCTTAGGCTTCTACGCCGCTACAGTTTTAAGAACAATTTCTATTTTATTTCACTTATCTTACTATATCTAAATTATACGAAGTACGGCTTTCTTTTTTTTCTCTTGTACAACCCTTGCCTACGAGACATCGACACTGCGACCTAAAAGATGTATTCTATCGAAAGTGTAGCCTTCTTGCAAAAGTTGTCCATAATGTCGTGGCCACTGCACAGGGTGTCGAGTTATTCTTCTTCCTCGCTAAGTTCTCCTTTTTTAGCGATGTTTAGTTCTCTCATTAGACCTTGTTTGATATTTTGTCAGCAAATATAGCAGAAGTCCTAAGACCACTACGACACTGCTAACAACTTTCTATTGCAATCACTTTAACATCCGCAAACGTATTTAAAGTTCCGATTGTTCTCATACAAATGTACCTCATCACCATGGGTGGGGTCCTCCTTTCATCTTACGATTGTTGCAATACAATTTAAAAAATGTATGTTCTCTGTTAGATAAGCACATGTCAAAAAATATGGCAGAAATCAGAAGACACAGGAAATGTCTCCAGGAAAACAAATTCACCCGAAATTAATTCATTTCAAATACGCTGACATGTACAAGTAGATTCGATTTACAAAATAAATCGAATAGAGGGAGAACATCGTCATGGATATTCAACTGTGAGTAACAATCCGCGAATAAATATCAATTCTTTGCATTTTCATTTCATTTTTGTTCGGAATCTGCGTATGTCTGCGTCTGTATTGTGAGGGTTGCCTTGACACATAGACACACATTTTATTTGACAGTTTCAATTCGTTGAACTTTGTTCATAGGGCGAGTATAGGTTTTATGGCAGTTTTTTTTCCGTATAAATATATTGAGCACTCGAAATGAAAAAATCTCAGGTTGTACGAGTAGTTAGATACCACAAGATGTAGATAGAAAGTTAGAACCCACTTGTGATATCATCAAGTGTTGGAAAATTCTTCATCAAAAAGTAGTTCAATTGTGAACTAACAGCGTTTGCCTCAAATGAGCGGGCTACCTATAAAAAAAAGGTCACCTAATTCCTTTCCATTGTAAATTCTTAATCAGATGTTTATCGGATGCCACTTTGATTAAAATTAACATCTTCTTATCGCGTACTTATCCTTCCAAAAACTGAATTCGAATAGTCCTTGCAAAATATGCAAATGAAGCAGATAATCAACGTCATTACCTTCAAAATTTATCTCGTAATAGTATCAAATTGAAAGATACGCAAAGCAAAGACTCAATTCGTTTTTTGGGAATGGTCACTAACACAGCCATCGCCATTACCATTAACTACGTTATTTGTCAGAAAGTGACACAGACTTTATTACACCAATAATGCTATCGCATCGATGTACTTTGTTTCATCATGTCAACGAAATGTCCAAATTGTCCCAAAAGGGGGGGAAGATTGCGCCACCACCTTTTGAGAAGAAGACTTTGAACTCTCATCGCCCTCGGCTGTCCTTCTTTTTTGGACCGAAATCGATTTTCCAACGAAGGTCATGATATCAAATCTCTCATGACACACACAAGAGCCAGTTTTGAGGATGCGATGAATCTGATTCCTTATGTTATATCCATTCAATTTACGAACTGCGAAGTGATGTCTTAAAGGTCAAATAGCAAGGGTGGGCTCGTTAGACAGTGTGATGTGTAGAATTTAGGTCGTAGCATGAGCTGTTACGTGTATCCGTTGGGTTCAAATTCAATTCAAGGGATTGGATATTTCTTTTGATAAATATGAAACTTTCCTTACGTCATGGAGGATATATTATTTTATAATCGCACTCAGCTGCTGCTTCAATGTAAGGAATATCGTAGAAGTGAAATGGTTTTTTGTGATTCATTCCAGGTTACATCAATGCCATAACATTTTCAAGAGATTATCTGGTGTTATACTTACCCATATTGCACAAGTAACAAAACAATAAACATAAATAAACTACTAGTTCAGTTAAATGCTCATCATAATGACCACATTATTTCACTTGGCTGGAATTTAATCAAATAAATTAACTTATACTTCGTGAGAGAGTAAAATCTCCTTAATGGTGCGATCACGACTTATTGACTCTGTGGCAGTTTAATGAAAAAATATGTTTTTCTTTTCCATTACATTGATGTGCGCGCTGCTCCATGGCTTCCTTTTGATAGCTTTCTATGAACTCGTGTTTCGTTCGTTAAATGTTCGCCGCTTTTATGTGCTAGGATTCCTTTTTTCCTTTTTTTTTTTTTTTTGAAAATATAGTTTTATGAAGCTGATATTGAGGCACTGTGGTCATAAAACAGAAAGTAATTGTTTTTTTTTTTTTTTGTATTGATGAAATTTAATTAAAACTGTTTGTTGTTATATCTTTAATAAGGGTGACCTGTTTTTTGTTAGAATTGTTTGTTAGTGGAAGGAACACTTTCAGGATTCTTCTCTATCCCAAGTCACCTTTGTTTTTTTTATTTTGTTGGGATAGGAAAGCTTCACAGTAGCACTCAGACATCACCTCATTACGCCCCTTGTTCTATATAAATTTCCTCGTTTTCGTAATGAATGCGAGTATGCGCTTTAGTGACATTAACAGCAGTTTCCACATTCGCACCTAGAATCTGCAGCATGGTACCATCAAAGGCAGGACAATGACATAGGAAGTGCTCCACAGTATCGTCACCCTCTCCATAAGCAGACAGATGTTTCGCTTAAACCAATGAAGATCCTCCGCTTTTGCGAAGTGCCCCGAAAGAATGCCAGTTGTCTGCAGTCTTTTCTGCTGAGAGACAGCAAGAACGCCGGGGATTTCTCTCTAACGTCTGGGAGCATCCGTTTAGTCAGCCTACATCCAGGAGAGACATGCTGAGTTTGTCTGAAATCCATCCATCAATAGAAGCCCTGGCCGTAGATGCAGGAAGACCTAACGCAGGTTCGGGTCCTGAGAAACTCCCCTCTGAGCCATGTCTAGCAATCTCCTGTGATAGCAGTGTGACCAGATGAGGGTCAATAAATTGAATCTTGCGACACAGTTTAAAGTTCTCTTTCATTCGCGAACTAGTTTTCTGGGGATAAAGGGTTTAGCAAAGCCTAAAGTGCAGCTTGACTGTCACCACAGACAGTTCACTGATTCTCCCAGGGCCAATGATAATGTGGTTGCGTTCGTAGGGCACTCACGTTCAGCCTTTTATCTGAGTACAAGTTCACCCTCCAGCTAACCCTTTAGCTAGTAGATCCAAGGCGTCTAGGATCAGGAACTTCCTAAGTAAAGGAACTACTACCAATAGCTGCTCCTTTATATTTTCCATATTAATCAAACAAATAGTCCTACAATCGAATTGTATTACACTACCCCCTAAACTGCTGACAATAATCAACTGCAAACATTACCTGTTTACCATAAAATATATTGACATTCAAATCCAATAATCCAGACAATGTCCACATTGTTTCTCCGACATCAAGCCATTTAAATTTCAAATGATTGCATAGTTAAGTTGAATAAATATTCATATGTACCAACAATTTAAAGCTTTGTGCAATGCTTATCAGGTTTTAAGTGATGTTGACAAAACATGGTATCTAGGGTTTGCTGACCATTGTCCTTATTCTCTTGTCTTTTGTGTTTGCTTTTAATTTGTATTATACGAGTAACATGATGTCAGATTAGAGAACTTGTGTGTGGGCGGTCGGTAACAATATAATCTGAGCTAAATTGGGAATCAAAATGTATTTTTGTTGTTGTGTCATTGTGTGTACCATTATCCTCTTAAATTCTATCTAAATGTTTTTTTTTCCACCTTGGTTTAGTGATTATGAGATTTTGCGATAAGCAAGACAATTGCGGTGGGGGAGGGTTTTCCTTTTAAAGGATATGCCTTTTGTTGGATTTTAATACTATTTTTGAGTAATCTGTCTCAATCATGTGCTTGTAGTACTACCGTAGATCCTGTATAAGAAGCTTTCATAGGATCTGTTACCTTTTTGGTGAGTGTAAGCAATCAGCTGTCATTTTCGTGTCCCATATTGCCGAGGCTATAAACGCTTTAAGTGAGAGCTCATGGCCAAATATTCTTTTGCAGAAATCACATTCGTCAAGTGAGGAACCGAAGAAGGCTTTAATTTAACCCTTTTTGCCGGAAATCATTCCTGGGGTTTAGGTATGAGTGCAGACAGGGAAACCATCAAGCTAATTCTGATGTTCTGTTCCTAAACAAATTTTGTCACGTCGTATCCTTTGTAAGAGAATGTGCATCAAAGGCAATAAGTTTCACTTGAATTCCTTTAAATTGCTCTGGGTTAGGTTTTAAAGTACTGTCAACATTTCGAAGAAATTAATTATATTAGGATTCCCTTCGGTGTTGTGTGTGTTACATGAGGGTAACTTTCTCTCTTTAGTTATTACTTGTACTGGTAGTAAAATTCAATTTATGGTTTGCGGTAGTTAAAAAAAGGGATATCCCTTTTAGTTTGAGAGTATTTTATGTACGAAACGGATGCCAAAGAGAACAAACCATGTGTGTATGCTGGGTGTTGATATCGACTTAATAGCTCTTCACTGTGTAGATCCATTGTAGCAGAATAACAATGCTTTGCTGGCATTCAACAAACCTTTCTCCATCTTTACCTTTAACGGAAATATAACGTTAAATACAACGTTTAAATTATATGAAAATATAATAGAAATAATAAATCATACATTTGTGGAAGAATAAAAGGGCTTATGTTATTATACTGCATCCGAAGGACAGAAACAATAAGCACTAGTTTAATAGTCGTTTGCAGAAGGTACTGGAACCACGACCCTTCATGCAGTAGTCCAGTACATAAACCACTGTGTCGCGCCGCCCACGACCATTAGCTTTAGCTTATAAGTTTGTAAATAAATATACAAGTTTGTATTTATTTTCTACTTAGTTTGGCGTTTAAATATTCATTTGCCTTTCGTACTTACATGAATTTAGGATACCTTCTTTCTATTGAACAAACTATATTCATTTAGTAGCACTCTAAGTGAAAGTGTGTTGGATAACTTATAGATACGATAAAAGGACGATTTATATGCAACGGTAATTACTTTCAAGTAACCATTGTAGCACTAGTTGGCGGTGCAATATTTTAAGCGTATCCGTTTCATTAAAAATGTTCCATTTGGGTATGGGTATATCCCTCATCCTGTCGGTGTCATTAATTGGCTCATTTGTTTTTCTCTGCATCGCACGTTACGGGAATTTTCTGAAAAGCCTTATTAACGTTCGCTATGATACACGGCAGGGGATAATAATAATAATAATTGTAAGTTATTGTGTGGCAATGCGGATGGATATATTGGATTTTTGGATGCAAGCAACTTTTATATTTATTGTGATGACCTGTAAGCAAAGAGGTTATAAGGATTTATTCATGAGATGTTAACAATGAGACCCAATTTTTACTGTTTAAAATACTTGAACGTCTTCGTTCATTCCCTCTGTCGACTATTGTGATAGCCAAAGCAAATGGAAAGCAACTTTTGAAGGCTAAACGAATTCTTTCTATGGTTTACGAAGTGAGAAGAAATTCAATTGCTTTTCCCGAAACAAAAGGACAAAAGAAATACCGCTCGAACAATTAAATTAATTAAAGAGAATACGAAAATGGTCTGTGACACACCAAGCTACGACCAACCAATACAATTAACAATTACCTAGCAAGTTCAATTTGCACAGCGTTTTCTTCACTCGAGTTTGAGTATAATTATCTAAAACACAAAGTCTAAGGAAAGCGACATTTCATGAATAGTAATAGATTCACTTTGTGCCAAGAGCACGACATTGAGATATGAAAAATTGTTCCTAAATGGTAATTCAGTAAGAAATTGGGAAGCATGGTCCTTAAAATAATTGAGTACTTGTGCATTCAACTGGATGTTTGCTAGTTTTTATTAATTTTTCTGAGTGAACTCTACTGCAGACGAGTGGTTGAGTAAGTTGCTAATATTTATTGGGATTTTATTCTAAAGATAATAAGGAGAACAGCGGCACATTACTAGAATAGCGAGTAGGTGTAATGCAGGCTCTAGAACTTACAAGGGGATGAGTAGGAGAAGAAAAAGTTTTCTCACTCAAATCTTTTCAAAGAGCCTTAAGAGCCTTTGCTCACCTCAAACTCTGAGTTTAAATTTAAGAAATCCTCTTTGCATAAAGTTCCTGGTGAAATCTTCTTTTCTTTTATTTAATTTCAAGTCAAATCTCATTATGTCCGTCTTCCGGTGGAGAATACAATGCCTATCATGTTCGTATGTAAGGTATAAGGATGTACATTTACATATTCATCTACCAAAATTGACTTTTGAATAAATATCAAAAGCATTAGCCTTCCATGTATCAATTTATTCTTTTATGTAAATAAAATAAAAAGTATCTTTGATGCGAATATTCAAAGTTAAACCAATTTTCGTTCATGATGTTCCATTGGTTTTTCTTGTTAAATATTACAAAAGTAAAGTATCGAACAAACTTTCAAAAACTTTACTCATTTATCATCGATGTGATTTGTTTTGGAGAATTTATTTTTCTGTAAAGTCTGCTGGCTTTTTTTTTGAATACTTTTCACTGAAAATGGTCAATTTTGTGAAACTTAACAAAGGGACTCAAATTATGTATGTCTAGATGCGTTTGAATGTGGTTCAAGCAAATATTTGTGGCTTATTTTTGCAAATGGTCTGTGGGTTGTGTCTGTGGGTTGCTTCCGAAGGAAATGTAAAAATAGACGTCAAATTGAACCGACAATTTTGATACAGGAGGGCATAATATTTCCTGGAAATTATTACAAACATCATGGAATATTGTTGAATCAATTCAGTTGAAATAATATTGTGGGCTTAATTAAATAATGAAATGTCCATTTTCCTAAAAAAAAACTTAACCTTTATTGGCAGTAATTCCAATTTCCGATTAAAAAAATGAATATATTTTATGCTCATTGTGCACATATGTAAATTTATTTTTAAAATACCAACTAATAGGAAAAAAGTACTCATAGTTCCTTCCGGCAATGGTTACTGAATATATTTTTATCTCAGTGTGATAAATATAAATATGTATAATTTAATTATGACCATTGTTCAAAAGGGAAAATTAAAGCCTGAATTAAATCAGTTGAATGTAATTCTCCCTCCGTAATGACTTCTATTGACTTTCTAGTTATTTATTATCGAATATTTCGTTTGAGCTAGGAACTACATGTCACCTTGAAGGCAGCCACTCTACAAGAAGGAATTTCATCTTATTCAGCCTTTGGAATGTATATCGAATGATGGAACGTCCATCGTGTTCTACACACCTACCACCTACAAAACAGTCGGTGTAATTACAATTCTGTCGAATTTTTGACAGTCATTTCCCCTCGAACAATATCTTGAAGGAAATTAAAATGCCTGTGCTCGTTACACATGCTTGAGGACATTCTTTGCCTGCCTGCCTGCCTGCCTGCGTCATAAGTGCTCAACTCAAATACTCAGCCATGACATGTAATTAAGAGACAAACAATACTCCTTAATGATATTTAGATAGATTCGTATCTGAAGGTATCGCTTCCTCTTACTTTTGATTGTAAGAGTATGGTTGGGTATTTGTTTTTAATTTGCATGTGGAATTTTGTTTGGAGTTGTGACAAGCGTCAAATTAGATTCTAGAGATTTTTTGCTTCGCATAAGGGACGAATTATACTAAATTATCCATGGCAACAACATTTGGACGAATAAGTGCAATCCTCTTTTGTCTTGTAATGCGTTGATTTGTTTGAATTGGTTCCATTGACAGATGTTTTGGAAGAGGAGTACTTGGACTCACTAACTAGGTACTCTATATATATAAGTCTGATTCAGTGAAGCTTGGTTAGGGATAATTTAGCACTCCATCATGAGAACAGACACGGTTCGTTGACCTCGGTTAGGCCCTCTTCCATTTTCAAAATAACCTATTCTACGATGATTAAATATTTATATTGCCAAGACCTTCGTTGTTCTTAAGCCTTTGGGCTATTTAGATTCTGAGAAAGTCGTAAAATTTTTGGGCATTCAACCAACATTGTCTGCATGCAAAGATAATTGCTAACCAGGAGCATTTCTGGTTGAGATAAACAAATATGAAGCATCCACAGCTTTCGAGATGACAAATGAAATCATATGCAATGAA
Organism: Chalcosyrphus nemorum; assembly: GCA_949716465.1. Classification (NCBI taxonomy): domain Eukaryota; kingdom Metazoa; phylum Arthropoda; class Insecta; order Diptera; family Syrphidae; genus Chalcosyrphus; species Chalcosyrphus nemorum. Next base: position 557,669 of record OX454335.1, on the reverse strand, counting down.
AATGGATTTTGTGGGAATAAATTGTTGAAGCAGGTCTACCCCAGGCATAGGGGAGATACATGCGTTCCACAATACAATACGCATGTCTCTGGTATAGTCTCCCCTTCTTCAAATGAACCTGTTGATATGGTTGGAATTTGTAAACATTTTAAATAATTAATGGTGCAGCGAGCGTACTGCTGTCTGTGTTTTCTGACATTTCTATAAGACAAACAAACAATGACGAGCATCTGAATATGACTTTAAGGTTTGAATTAACATTTATAATAATGGTCAGTTTGTGCGGGGTGTTCCATTCCCAGCGACAGATATCTTGATAATTGAAAAGGATAGTGGGCCTAAATTATACAGAAATATAGACTCCTGGGTGAGGAGGAAACATTAAATTTCATATCAAGAGAGGCATATCTCTGAGCTAGAAAACTGGACTTCGCCTTGTCTGTTTTTGTGTAACCATCTGATTTTCGATGAATAAAAAACTGTCAAAACTGCAGACACAAAATTTTCACAAACAAATGTCCGCCTATACAAGGACGAATAACACATTTGCATACATGTGTACAACCCTTTGGGCAGTTAATTTAAATTCTTAAACAACTATTTTGACAGGATAATTAAATGTGATAATAAATTACTCAAAACAAACGAATATAAACACACGACTAGAAGCGGCGCTACAAACGTGATCTGATTGAATATTCACAACGTTCAAATCGAACGAAATTTAACCATTATAATGAGTTTTTGTGGCTTCGACAAGTGCTAATGAAATCCACCAGAAAGCAATGGCATTATTACCCTCGAGTATGCTACAAATTGTGATGATGATAGCTTCGATGTCTGTGTCATTATCGCTTTCATGTACCCGACCGACGACGCATTGGCAAGAATATAATTCAGAGTTTCAGTTTTTTCTGGTGCTGTAGCTTAATCAGATGGAAATTGGTTGGGTGCGCTTTCTAGTGTGTCTATTTTCCATTTTAAATTACCAATCATATTCGCGTTTTGGGATTCAATCGACTGAGGGACATTATGATCCAGTGCTCTTGATTTTTCGATGGCAAAATAGTTTTATTTTCATGCAAAAAAATTGTGAAAACGTGTTTGTTTTTCAATCGCTGAAGCGAAATTGAACCTAATGAGAAGTACTCAAACTACCTAATCCGATTAAGACGATTCAGTTGATTTTCCTTTAAGAACCGTCTTCTTTTCACTTTTATCCCGATTCGCTTTTAGTATATACGATCTTCTCTTATATGATTTATTCATTTGGTCGTGCTATGAGGGATGAATATTAATGCGTTTCCAAAATCTAGGAGTCATTAAGATGTTAATGTAAAATGTTAAACAAGGATTCGATAAGAAGACCAGGGATAGTTTATACGAAAATGGATTAAGTGATTTATTGACTCCAATGGGAAAGAGTGGAATAATAAACTTCAAGGCAAAGGCAGTGAATAGCTGAAATATAGAAAAAATAAATTTCTATCGATTTTTGAAATCACATTTGATTCTTATTAATCCAGATCCGAGAAACTGAAATGTTGCCTGTAATTTCTATGGTATTTTAAATACAATATGGGTGACCCAATTTCTAGGCCTTTGATGTAAGACTAGAAATCAATTTAAAAGTCGAAACTCTATTGCGCGAAGTGCATCATTCACTTATTCGTAACAATTTTTCAAAAATGACTTCTTAAACAAATCGAAAAGTAAGTTTTGCAAAGGTAAAATAATTCATAGGAAACAAAAATCATTTTGCAAAAGAACTGAAGAAGAGAATTTTTTAACAAAGCTGCAGTTCGAAAGTACAACAGTTTCCAAACTTTTCCACCCCAATAATAACAGTTCTCCTACAGAGTGCACTCATAGTACTCATGGTGCCTTTACTTTGTAGCAATCACTTGAAAGTTATTTCTCTTTACAGACAGACCCATCATTTGAAAGAAAATGTGAAAAGTTGAAAATTGTTTGTAAGTCTTCAAGGAAGGAATCAAAAGACTTGCTCAACTTTTTACAAAAGATATGTAAAAGTTATGAATGAATTGGCTTTGTCAGGGAAAAGAACAATATTTCTCCTCTCGGTTGTCCTTTTTAAAAAGTTAAATAGAATAGGTAATAGAATATTTAGATATTTGTAAGATATTTAAGGTTCTGTGAGAAATTCTAGGGTGACTTTGTTCTTCCCGGTGAACATGTTAGTTAGTATGATTGGGATTTATTTATATACCATAACTGAGAACACTACTTGCTACTTGCCAGAGACGTGTTAAGTAGTCTCTATCTTAAGGATGTTCTCGTTTGCTTTAAACATCCCATGGAGGTCCAAGGCCTCATAAGGGTACGTGGTATACATCTCTTCACTATTTGAATATATACAATATATAATGGCATCCCTATTTCTAAAATCACATTACAAGCGAAAGCACACGAGGGTTACTGATGTCAATGACCGACCATTTGCACAAAAATAAAACTTGACCTCCTGTAAATTCTATTTTGAAAGGATCAAAGGCGATTCCGATTTGTTCTGCCTGCCAATTTGTATTTAATGAACCTTTTGAACACATGGATGTGTTTGGAAGTTTACACATTCCTTATGAGAAATAAAATTAGGTACTTTATTAATTTTTACTGAATTATTTAGTTCACAAGAAGAGTGATGCACTTGTTGGACACATTTAAATTATGATTTACAAGTTCTTATAATCCAATTGTACTAGAAGTACCAAATTGATGACACACGCTCTCATCATCATATATCCAGTTGACCAGTTGATGTCAATCAAGCCACAAAGGCTTAGGCGCATTTTCTCTCGCATTAGTTGAAACGACAGTAGTTCAATCTAAAGAAAGTCCATTCAATATGTATATTTATGTAAAAGGCTTACTTACGCTCTGCTCGAGTCGACTATCCAATGGTTGCACGGAGCTCAACCGTTTGAGACGCTCTCCACCCAGGTTGCATTGATGTACCACAGCCCCGCACACGTATATCAACAGAAAAAGGTTCGATATACTTATGACTAAACCTGTCGTTCCTAAATAGAACAGCTCCAAAGGCATTTGCATCTTATTTCTGCTTAGATACACAATTGCATAGAAACACAGTAGGAGTTGCGTAACGAATACCGTCAAAAGGATTGTTAAGATTTGAAATTCATACAAATCCTTGATGGTTACAGTCAAGTCATGCACATCGGTGTGCATTTTGCCGATAACCTCCAGTTCATCGCATAAGGTGCAGCATTTTTGCATAAGGACACCTATGCGCTTTCGTTTAAACTGTCTTGCGCCCACATTGAGTATCTCGTCCACCACCTCGTCGATGCGGTCATTGAGAAGTTCAAACAGGTATCCAGTGTAAAGCAGACCAATATAAAACTGGTTCTCTACAATTATGATGAGGTTCTCTACAATCGCATAGTACACTGAAATGATGACGTGTGTGACGGAAAGTTTCTTATTTTGCGCAAAGACTGTTGCAAATGTTCCAAGAACGAACATAATCGATAGGAGTATTTTGCTTAGGAAGAGGGTTGTCATTTTCTTGATTGCGCTAGGGTTCCTTTTCAGATTAGAACACTCTCTTACGCGGACTTCGGTGAGTTGCTTGAAGAGTATCCTAAATTTGGCTGGATTAGTCCATTGGCCAATCAAACTGGAACAGATAGCCACAGCACTGGCTATTGAGACCATTTTCTGGATTTCCACAGCAAGGGGTTTCTTATGGAGTTGGTCGAATTCGGTTTCGAATTGCGTGTATAAAGATATCGGCAGGAGGACTATCAATACGATATTCACTACGATGGTGTAGATGACTATTCCCCGGGGGTATGTTAGCCGGTTTTGTTGGAAATCGTACTTGTAGTTACAAATGCCAAATATACGTGAATAGAGGAGCACCATGGCCATGAGGATTTCAATAAAGCGGTCCGAACGGTTTGACATTTTTTTTTTTTACCTTCTTGTGTCAATATTGTACGAGTACTAACAATTCAATTCAGTTTGGTACAAAAAGTGTCTTGGGAAAATAAGTAATGGGTTGTTGGTTTGTCGTGCAACAAATCAAAAAAATCAGCACGCACGTGAAAGTAGTTATGTTTACACTGTCATGACATCAATTAGGGTAATTGATTCGACAGATCTCTCCTGAAATGGATACCTCAAAGAGTCCAGTCGAATTTATGAAAGTGCTGTACAGTACGTTACCTAGTCTAACAAGAAGAATAAACTTTCTTGAATTTACAAAATATAAAATCAGTGTTATAAATGCCAACTTAAACCACAAATCTAAATCGCACATATAGTTAATGAAGCGGTTGGAAAAGGTCCCCTAGCACGGTGTTCTGTAAAAATTACAATTACTTTGCCCACAGCTTATTATAAACCCTGCAGCCTATGAAATGGTAACTAATTTCAATTGCCACATATTCAAATTAACATGGAAACAGCATCCCATCGAATCCAATTTAAGTTCGTGTTACATTCAAACAAACGAAATATGGGGCAGAACACAATTTGTGGCTGGCATTTATTTTGCAAAATAAATGAGTGAATCAGCTGAAACAAATGACATTTGATAATTTGCAGTATTTGTTTGGATTTCGAACTGTTCTGGTTCCAGGAAATATCCGTGTTCGAGGAATAGGTGTATTTTATTGTGACAGTGTGTTAAAAGTATGGAGCTTGCTTGCTTGCTAGTGATGCTTCTCAAAAAAGTCCCGCTGCCCTTCGGATACGGCTTAAAACGTCCCTTCTATGAGTGTAAAAATGTATAACGCGCACAACACGTATAGATGTAAGAAGTTAGGTCCTATAAAGATATAGGGAAAAACAATTTTGTACTGAATATTGCTTTTGAATTACTTCTAGGTATATTTTCATTTCTAAGTTCTTTACATTTGTCGTTTAGGCAGTGTAGTTACAAAATTACAGATTTAACGACGGCTATAATTGATCCAGCGGTACGTATAATCTACAAAAAAATTAGATTCTTTAAATTATGCCTTCAAACTTATTAATTTTGATAACTTACTGAAGTAAACGCCTCTAAGGATGGTGAGAAAAATGGCACAGCCATTGTGAGGGGCTTCTGTGATCGAATAATTATCATAAGAATCATCTTTTTAACCCTTGTGTCACAGTTGTGCCAATTGGAGAAATATGCTGACATTCCCAATCCACTACTCTGAAATGTATGAGCAATTAGTTTGAAATCTATTGATGTGCATAGTTTGTACTTACGTTTTCTAGAACTGCTGTACCACCGTGGCAGTATATGTATAGTTCACACGACACAGCTAACGTAAAAGATAAGTAGACCATAGCACGGTATCCAGGATACTGCAATTAAGCATATTTTATATTTTCAATTTTTCAATGTGTCATCAAACTCACCAACAATGACTCAATTATACTGGCTCCAATGACAACAGCTGACGTCAGAAAGTGTGCCAGTATAATCCACATAAAGAGGGAAGTAAATTGCTTTATCAAATCAATAACTTCATTATGACGATCCACTATCTTCGATAGCTTTTCACAGCATATTCGATTTTCCTCCATTGAGAGTTGGCTTTTATCTAGAAAATTTATTCAAATAGGTAACCCTTTTTAAATCGATTCAAATGCACTAACTTTCGAATTGCTCCAATGTCGACTTGATATCAATCTGCAACATTCTCAATAAAGCAGCCGAATAAAGACAGAACGAAATAAAGATTCCATCGACACCAGAGAAGGCAAACACGGTCACGTTGCCCATGTACCAAGTGAGTCCATAAGTCACTGGATACCAGGGCAGTTGCAGCGTTACAGGTGGCACCCTTTCAGGCGAAAAGAGAAATTCGATTTTGAACCAATCACTTCCATTTGAAAGAACTCACATAACCCTCAAAGGGGTCTCATCGAAGAGGTACTCTCGGCCGAGTATCACTCGAACCATATTCGTAACCAAAGGCCGGCAGCCGTAAAACACATTTGCCATCACTCCCGAAACCAGCACCATAAATGCCAGACCAGTCGCCGTAGCTGATAGATTGCTCGCAATTTTTTTCTTTTCTTCGTCCTTTTCTGAAAGAAATTCAACGATTATGTTGTACTCTTTTTCTGTTCTTGTTACCAACCGGTAAAAAGCAACCTCTGCAAATGCTTTATAACCATTGACAGATCCTTGCCGTACCAACAAATCAAAATCATTTTGACGAACGACACCATACAGGACAGTGCCGGGCACATAGCGTCTATTCCCTTTTGCATATCCACTTTTAGATAGTAGAATCCATACCAAAATTGCGCTAATACTCCGGCACCAAGGACCACAATATGGAATGCAGAGTTAATATTGCGAAGGGCCCATGAATGCGGTTCAGGAAATTGTCCCATCCATGCTAGACAAAATCGCGATATAATGAAGTATGACTTTTCTATGGGATAGTCCTTTGCAAGGAATTTAAAGTGCATGGCTTTGTTTTTTAGTCTGTTTTTCACTCACGGGATTGCCTTTGGTTTGACATTCCTATTTATACCCAGGGACAGTGATAAAAAATTCCCAATTTAATTAGAAGATAATTAATGCAGGTTTAATTGCTGGTGATGTAGTTAATTTGTTTTTAAACTTTGGTCAGTTGGCTTAGAGGGCGGAACTTTGAAATACCACAGAATGTTCGTCCCGTAGAAGTTCAGTGAATACCTACAAATAAATTGAAAGGAAAACTTTTCAACAAAGTTTTGTTTTGTAGACTGTGATATACACATACATGCGTAGGTTGTATAAGTGACGAGACTTTTTAACTAAGAAACGGAGAATCCTCACTGAATTGTGGTGGCATTTGGTGGCTTTCAAATTGAAATCCAGTCGAAGGTCCACCCGTTGTCTTTCAGGACGAAAGAACCACAATTCTATATCTAACTCCATTTCTTATTTAGTCGAGATTCTATTGTGCTTTGTTTTTGAACTAATCAGGGTTAACACTCAACTATTCTAAAGTGTAACGTGATGGCTATTTGGCGTGAAATCCCATTTTATAAGTCAGCCTTCGAAGCTTCAAAGAGGAAATTCTAAAGGTTCCCCAATAAAGTTGAAGAAATTAGAAAAATTGTGCCAAACATGTACTATGTTGCATGTTGCCCCCCTGCAACCCCCCTGCCTAGGGTCACTGGTGGATTTGGAGTAGGTGTTAGGTTGGGTGTGCGCAAAGTTTCTTTAAATTCATGTTAGACATGCATGCGAGGAACTTCACAAATACCCAACTTTACATCTACTCACAACTGAACAGTGACCCCAAGCAGGGGGGTTGCAGGGGGGCAACATGTGGAAGTAGTAACCCCAGGTGTGAGTGTACAAAGCGATTAGAAATTTTTTTAAGGAACTCCAAAGGCAAACACACTCTATAGTCCTACTCTAGGACACTACAGGCTTCATACTGAAATAAAATAAAAAGTCATTCATGGAATATCCTTTTTAATTAAAAAAATAGCCTTTCACATGTACTTGTAGTCAAATTGTATCAAAATAAGTAAATACATAATTATAGACGACGCCATCGCATATACCAATCCTTTATTAAGACAAACCAGTCCAGCCAGATTGAACTGTAATCTCTCCCGAATCAGGACCAACATAAACTGCTCCAGCTAAAGTCAGAAAAAAATCAATAAAATGGAAAGAAAGCTCACACACAAATACAAAATCTTACGGATACTTCCAATCTTTCGTCTAACGCCGGATATAGATCTATCAATTCTGCCATCATAAGCCGAGGATGCTCAGAAGCTTCAACCGCCTTATCGCAGACATGAACCAGCAACCAGAAATCCACTGTGCCCACAATAATGTTCTGCACATTTACCAATGACCGAAAGATTGATGCTCCTATTATCTTCGTCTCAATAAATACCAACACGAAGTACGAGAATACGACATTCGTTATAAACAGAGAAAAGATAAACGCAAGCACAGGAAACTGGTAGACGTGCGTCACTTCCTTTATGAATTGAAAGTTTCTCGAACGGCAAATAGATATTTCATCAATTTTATCTGCCAAATCGCAGGAAATCTGCATCAACATGCCAAGACGATATTTCTTCCACCGCGCGGCATATGTCAATTTTATTTGAAGAATCGATGCTTCAAGACGTTCATTTAGGATTTTAAACCGAGCCCACGACAGGAGCACCCCGAAAAATAGGTGATTTGGTATCGCGAACAGCATGCTCTGAACGAAAAAGATATACAGTATCAGGACGCCAAATAAGGGGGTCGGTTCGGGGTTTATGCTAAGCATAATGACGGCAACGGTGCTCATCTGATAAATTGTCGTAATGAATTTAAATCCAATGAGAAAGTCAAAGGACCGCTTTGCAGCGACATCAATGTTGGCATCTTCAAAGAACGACCTCTGCATCGAGTAAAAATCCTTTACGCAGTGAGTTAAACGTTTTCTTTCCACCCAGTTGAATACGATTGTAAGGACGAACCCTATAACTTTTGAGTAAACGTACAAGTGGTTGACCGCACCTGTTAAGGGTTTCTTTTTGAACAGCACTACCTCGTTATACTGTGCATTTGCAGTAAACGGAATAAGGACAATGCATATAACGTTCAAAGACACTGTGTACAGCAGGATTAAGGGAGACGTGTTTATTTCACCAGTTTTGTAATCGAATTGTACCGGAGCGAGTGTGAACAGCTTGGAGAATATATAGGAAATTTGCAGTATAATCCTCGTGACACGATTGCTGATGTGAAACATTTTGGAACTGAAAACTACGGAAGGAAAAGGATTGCACTCAAAGGTCGAAAGAACCCATGACCTGCGCACATCTACAATTCGTTAGCATAAGTAGTCCAATGGAAATGTAATTTTTAATTATTGAAAGTAGCGATTGTCTACATAGATATATTTGATTGTAGGGCAAATAGATGTTGATACTTGCGATGGATAGGTGTGTACATATGTACTTTATCGTATAGCGCGCAATCTTAAAGCAGTAGGTACAAATTGAATTTATATTAGTCCGACAGAAAGGTGCGTTCATTCTCCTAGATTAAAGTGTTAAAAGTTTCGACTGCAGTCCTAACTTTTGATATTCTCTTTACGTCATCTTATTCTAGATAAGATAAGACCCTGCCACTCCCTCTTCCTGAATAATTAAAGTTTCCTTTCGAATTAGTATAATCGAAGCATATCTGCGCCATGCAAGCCTTCCTTCCCCAATGCCATTCAATATCTAGTGCACTGCAATCCTTTCAGTCTAGAAATGTTCTACATTCGAAAAGGTATCGCGAGAGTTATATTACGGGCGTCCTATCTAATTTCCGTATATTTTGCAATTACTCCAGTTCAATTTGACTATAAAACGGGCAGAGTTACCAAGTCTCCAGTGATCCTTCTGTACACGATATGTGTGAACACAGTTTGCCTTACCCTACTTCCGTTTACTGTAATCTCTAATAGAGAAAACAAAATAGAGCTGTTCACTAAGAAACCGCTGGTACAAGTAATAAGTCAATTGTACGTAACTACGAAATCAATTGCCTTGGTCCTTACCATAGTTTGCTGCTGGTCGCAACGCACGCTTTTGATTCGGTGCATTAAGGACTTTTTCTTAACACAAAGGACGTATTTTGCAAATTCCCGTGTTAGTGCTGCAACACTACGGTTATTCAACATTCTAGTAGTTTTGAAATTCATCATAACCATCAACGAGTTGGTGGTATATGTTTGCGCACCACTTAGTATGGGTCTACCACAAACCCTGAAATGGTGGACGCGAATTTGCTATGTTCTCTACCACCACATTCTAGTTCTTCAAACGCTAAATCATCTCTTCTTTGGGATGCTACTGTCATGGATTCGATTTGAGATTTTAAACGAACGTTTGCGTACGACAGTTCATCAAATTAAAATGGCATCTGTCGCGCGAAGGAAGAAACCTCGCATCGGCATGTTGATGCAGATATCCTGCGATTTAGCAGATAGGATTGATGAAATTTCCCAACACAGGTGGCAAAATGTTGAATTCGCGAAGAAAGTGACTCGTTTATACCAGCTACCAATGTTGGCAATTATAATTATGTTCTTTGTGACTGTTATAGAATTTGCCTTCTTGGGGTTGGTCTTTAACACGGGAAAGGTTTTTAAAATATCCACCTTTCGGACAGTGGTGTGTATTCAGAGTACAATTGTGCCAATGTTGGATCTTTGGATTCTTCTGCACTTGTGTGATAAGACAACTGAAGCTGCAAGTTATCCAAGTGTTTTGTTGGCCGAATTAACCGAGTTATATCCTGCGATGGACAAACGATTAGAGAGTGCTGTAAGAAGATGCAAGATCCTACATTTTCGTCCTTATTATATTACCTACTTCTTCTTTTAGTTGGAAGAGTTTTCATTTACACTGATGAGGGAGAAATTGGAGCTCAAATTATGTGGATTGGTGTGTTTAAATAAAAAATTGCTCTTCTCAATTGCGTCGTCGATGTTTTTGTATTTGCTAATCCTGATACAGTTTGACTACAAGAATTTATAAATAAATGTTTTACAAATGTTTGTTCCTTTCCTTGAATACGTGGGTTTGTTTTTTTAGAATTATAACATAAAGCCGTTTCTCGAGATTATGGTCCTTCAACGCAACATAAAAACACATTAAAATCCGTCTGAAGCGGATCGTGCGATACCCTATCATTTTTCTATATGTATATAAACAAAGCTCCTTCTTCAACTAATATACCGCTTAATTTTTTTTTTCAAATTTGTTAAAAATTGTCTCAAAAAGTGGGCGTGGTAGTGGGGGATTTTCATTTATTTCATCATATACTCTATTGTGTTCCTAGGAAGTGATTTTATTCTAATAAAATTGTTGAAAAACAGTTTTTTGAGAAAAACGCCCCTAAACTTAAGGCCTATGCATTTTATGAGAGATATAAAGAGTAAGGGAATATCTACATATTTTCTTAAGTAAATTTTTTCAAGTTTCATGTAAAATTACTGAAAAAACTGAATTTTTTGGAAGGTAGGCGTGTCGGTGGCGGGATTTTGAAGATCTTTACACTTGTACAGCTTAATTTTTGTCAAGAACTTCATAAATAAAATTTTATCAACCTTGCCCATAAACTGGTGACAGAAAGGTGGACAGACGGACGGACGGACTTGGGTCTATCCTTAATATTTCTCTATGTTACAAACTGTGTGTCAAAAAAATACGCTCTTCCAAAAAGTGAGAGATAAATTGAAGTATTGTATTTGCTTTTTATCATGAAATTCCTCCTTCAAGTCCTAATTTTGTATATTGTCCTTTACGTCAGTTTGCCCTAGATATCCTAACCGTCGTCAAATGTTTTTCTAACAAGACCATGAATAATGAAAGCTGGTTTTCGAATTAGTCTAATTGAACTAATGCATGCGTAACTGCGCAGTGCACGCCTTTTTCCTTCGATTTTCTCTAATACAGCTCAAAAATCCTTTTAGTTTAAGAAATGTTCTACATCCGAAAAGGTATCGCGAGAGTCATATTACGGGCGTTTTATCTATTCTCAGTGTATTTTGCTATTACTCCAGTTCAATTTGACTACAAGACGGGCAGAGTTACCAAGTCTCTTGTGATCCTTCTGTACACCATAAGTGTGAACGCAATTTGTATTATTCTTCTTCCGGTTCTCGTAATAGGTAGTAGAGATAAGTACAATGAAGTGGAGCTTTTCACTAAGAAACCGCTGACAGAAACAATAAATCAATTGTACCTTACTTTGAGGGGAATCGCATCGGTTGTCACTTTAATTTGCTGCTGGGTGCAACGAACGCGTTTGATTTTTTGTATAAAGGACTTTTTCTCAACTCAAAGGACGTATTTTTCAAATTCACACGTTAGTGGTGCAACACTACGATTATTTAACATTCTGGTGTTTTTGAAATTCATCATAACAATCAACCAGTTGCTGGTATTTGTCGGGACACCATTCAGCATAGATGTACCACAAGACCTCAGCTGGTATGCGCTAATTTGCTATGTTCTGTACCATCATATTCTAGTTCTTCAAACGCTAAATCATCTCTTCTTCGGGATGTTACTGTCATGGATTCGATTTGAGATACTGAACGAACGTTTGCGTACGACAGTGCAGCAAATTAAGTTGGTATCTGTCGCGCGAAGGAGGAAGCCTCACATCGGGATGCTGATGCAGATATCCTGCGATTTAGCGGACAGAATTGACGAAATATCTCGATACCGGTGGAAAAATGTTGAATTCGCGAAGAAAGTGACTCGTTTATACCAGTTACCAATGTTGGCAATTATCATGATGTTTTTCGTGACCGTTATAGAATTTGCCTTCTTGTTGTTGGTCTTTAACACAGGAAAGGTTTTCAAAATATCGACTTTTCGAACAGTGGTTTGTTTTCAGAATATAATTGTCCCTATGTCGGACCTTTGGATTCTCCTGTACTTGTGTGATAAGGCCACTGAAGCTGCAAGTTATCCTAGTGTGTTGATAGCCGAATTGACCGAGTTATATCCTGCGATGGACAGACGATTAGAGATTGCTGTAAGCAGATGCAAAGACTTAAGTTTTTGGGGTTATTACATTTTCTTCTTCTCCTTTTAGTTGGAACAGTTTTCATTTACGCTGTTGAGAGAAAAGCTGGAGCTCAAATTATGTGGATTGGTGTGTTTAAATAAAGAATTGATGTTCTCAATTGCGTCATCGATGTTTATGTATTTACTGATTCTGATACAGTTTGACTACAAGAATTTATAAATAAAAATTTAACATAAGTTAATGTGTCGATATATTATAAATAAACAAATATTTTATGTTTGCTGATAGACTTGCCTACCTACTCCATTAAAGAAGATAAAACAATATTAACGTAAAGTCCAACAGTTTAAGGAGCTGTGTCTCGTACATCGAGTACAGTGTTAGAAGGATATATTTCTCAGCACGTACACTCACCGAATCAAAAGCATTAATTTTTGTGAAAAGAACAACCACCATTCAGATATCGCATATCCTTACAAAAGTTTTCACAACAACAAATAGTTTTCTGTTTAATTAAACTTTACTTGGTTTTCTTGAAATGAGCTTAAAGCTCTTTCAAAAGCATCTGCACACTTTTTATCTGCGGCATTTTTGGGTTAGCACTTGTATGGTGCTTTTATAGAACTTAAAGCCAACTAAAGTTTCGGAAGGACACTTGTAAAAGCTTCTTAACGTACAAAATGTTTAGACATTTAGGGCTCTTTTTTTTTGTAAAGCTACTTAAGTTCCTTTGATATGTTAGGGTATTTATTCAAAACTTGTTTTAAACTTTCATAAAGACTTTTTAGCTTAAAAGGGGTTTCAAGTTTTGGTTTCAGATAAGAACTTAACTTCGGAAATAGGTTTTGAAATAGGGAGAAGTGTTTTAGTTTCTTCTGATTTTAGAGTTTTTTTTAAATGTCTTTTTAAATAGGGTCTTAAGGCTCTACCGATAGCTGTGTGTAGGTATTATTTTGTCACGTATGAAGGTGCTACTCCGGAATATGCTTTAATTTTTTTTTCTATTTTCAAGGTTTTCAAAATGTGAAACACAAACAGTTTTGTTTGGTTTTTAAATAATTGGTCGGGGTTTCTACGCAAGATTCCCATTTTCCAATCCTAACTTTATCGTATGGCTCCTTAATATACGCATCTTATGCATGACTGGTCTATTTACTTAGATTTATAATGCGAACCGAAAACAGCCAAAACAAAGGCAATTTCTAACAATTCCCAATGCTGACAAATGAACGCCATATGTAAAATTGCTCCCTCCTACAAAAGACACAACTTTATCTGCTACACAACAAGTGTAAAACTTCCCAAAGTAAGAAAAAGAAAAAAAAAAAATAGAAGCAAAAATACTAAACAAAGAACGAACAAAGATAACATGCAAAACTGAGAAGAACCAACTTTGCTATTTACATAGAAACATTAATTGTAGTATCATGGATACAGAACGTTGAACTCCAATATAATACCCCCGAGGATTACTTTATCAGCCTTGCCGCAGCAGGAGCTGACAATGAGAAGATACAAATTGCTCCTCCATTTTTGTATTTTTATTTTTTTAACGACTTTAATACATGTTCCTACTTGAAGTTCAAATAAAACGATATAAAGTCGTTTCTTGTTAAAGGTGGATAACTGTCAACTTGTCATTTCAAGTATTGAACTGCTAAAGTCAGTGTGTTTTGTTTAAGTCTGGGGAACATGGAAATGCCATTAGCAAAAAATGACATGCATGGAAATGCAGAAATGCTTTTCGAGCAAACACACCAATTTGCATACTGAATTTCAGTTCGCCTGTGATTTTGAATGGATAGAGAGAGAATGCCTGTTTCCAGTGTAGTGTCACGCATTTCCAGAAGCAATCGAGTGCATAAAACCCTGAACTTTATCCCTTAAGTTCTTCGTGTCCTTCCTCAGAAACACATACATAAATACATACATGCACCAATGTTGCACCTTCGCGCATACGGTTGACTGAAAGTTTCAAAAAGAAACTATTATTAGGTTACCTCTACTGGTGAAAGTTGTGCGAAAGAACACCTCTTATATCTCAATGACACAAGACGTTGAGTGGCGTTCGCCATGTGAGGAAATCCTAGTGCCTAAGTAATTGAAACCGCATTAAACTCCTCTTAGGAGAAACTTTTAATTTTGTTTTCGAAATCAAATCCTGCAACGAAAGTTTTCTCTTCTAAGATGCGACCACGTATCTACTATATTTTTTTTTTTTTTTTTTGTTCCTCTTCCCTTAGTGTGGAGAGTTATTGAACAAGACGAAAGAAAGTAATACAAAACTTGCCCTCAAGTAAATTAGTATAGATGTGTGTATGTTGTAGCTGCGACATAGAAGAGAATCTAATTTTAGTAAATTCATTATCAGAACGTTGCCTGACACAGTTGCAGAGCAAAGACATCCCCAGGCTTATTTTCGCCATTATTCTCGTACGGAATTTTAATAATTTTCACACAGAAATACAAAAGATTTCTTTATCTGAACACATACAAAAGAATTAGTAGCCCCTTAGGTACAATACTGTGATTGCACTAACATAATTCTCACCCACAATGCCACAGTGTCCTGCGAAATAAGTTCAGTACTAGTTGTTTGGCATGCATGAATATCATCTCCTTCTCCTTCTCCTTCTCCACCCTTTACCTCGGTCCTATTAAAAAGTTTTAAATACAGGAAGCTATCTCTTCACTATGCGAGCAAACTATGACCATAATAGGACATCATCAAAGCGAAAACACCACTATGGGGCTGAAATGGTTGTCTGTGGTGTGCTGGCAAGTTAGCCATGCACTCTCCGTGGGAACAAAAAAAAAATAGATACTAAACAAAAAAGAAAAGAAAATTATAATAAGGAAATGTTTTATTGCATAACCAGGAAGTAATAAATTTTAATGAAAACTCTGTCTCTTGTTGCTTTTTATGCACGACAGAGAATGGATGTACGTGCTGTGAGTTTGATCCCTTTTATGCGTCCTTTGTGGTTTAGTTTTAATAATATTTTCGGCTTTCTTCAGTGGGTAGTTGTAGTGCATATTTCTGTATACCCCCTTCCCAGAGGGTGTATTAATTATGATGTATAGTTTGAAAGGCTTAGGACCTAAGTGCTAGCACTTGCCATGGATAGTATCCCCAATAATTTAACAAGACACTTGACGAAGAACTAGTTTGCTGTATACAATTGAGTTTAAAACCGTGGAGCGTTGGAGGAGGAGAGCTACCCTTATTGTGGTAAAATGTTGCGCGAAATTTTGATTAGAGTTCAAAATTCTAACCGGCGTCATGTACATAATGCATTAACATCACACATTACTATGCGCTGACATTTATTTATTGTTCGCTAATCCATTTAGAAGTTCCATTAATTACTATCATAATTAGTTCACCATATATACATACATTTACATAGGTATATCCCTCTACATATAGCTCGTACTTAAAATGCCTAATTACATTTTCAGCCGCATATTCGTTTCATTAATTGAGCTGGACAACGACTCAATTACAAATTGACATATTTTGCTGGTCACATTCACAGTGCATGTAGGTAGTTAATAAGTTTTCAACAAAAGGGTTGAAGCAGGGTAGATCCTATCTAAATTTTGGCGCATTCCAGTTTAGGGATGACTTGTTGACTTGTCATGAAGCTGTAGGCTCATAAGTCTTTTGAATGACAAATGTAAAAGTTAAATTCAAATAAACAAACCAATGAGCGCATTAAAACACGGCAACAATGAAATTGAGCGTATCTATCGACAAATCGAGTACAAAATATAGTTTGAGTAGAATTCAAACAATCCAACCTTGTGTTGCCCACGCTGCGGTCCTGCACAGCCCATTCAACTGGCAAATCCCATTCCTGCACGAAGATTGTGTGTGTACATTGTAGAATAGCATGTGTGTGGTGGGGAAGCCTTTGACAGCACCTGACTGTTCAATTTGTCAGATTTCAATACGTGTTCGTGTCCCTTTTGCTGAGGTCGACTCGAATGGAAATTATCATCCCCCTAGTCCTGTGCTACACCTCCTTCAGGAATATGTAGAACTTTGTGGTGTAGGTATACCTACAAATTGTGTATACAGCACAATGAGCTCGCAGCTTGTTTTTTTTTTAACACTAGGTAAGGTGAAAAGGAATGTTCAGAGAGCTATCCGCTTTTAGCATTATATAGACGTAGAGTTGTTGTGCATATCTTTGGTATCTTTTCCTTTGTGGTCCTAGTGGAATAGTGGACATGGTATGCTTTTGGGAGTTCTAATCGATTTAGTACTTTGACTTTGACATAGTGCTCAAAACATGGTTAGATTTAACTTGATCCTTGTGTTGAAAGGATATAATGGACTAACATTCTCGAAAATAAATGGTACCTTACATGTGTTCCGACACTACTTTGGCATTCGTTTGCGCAAAGAAGAAAAGGAAAAGCAAAAACAAATTTAGGCACACAAAAAAAAGGAGAGAATTCGAGTGTTTATCTAATTTATTCAACTCACGATTCTATCAAACAAAAGCGACTTTCATTTACTTTAAGGCACTCAATCTCTAACATGTGTATACCTACTCATTTGAGAACAATATTTGCACGCATAGCCATGGTTCTTTTGTGTGTGTTGTGCAAGTATAATAAAAGTGGAAACTTGGTATGCAAAATTTTAGCGGTGAACAGGAAGATTTATAGTTTAACAAAAAGTAATAGGGACGGGTTTTTTGGTTTGGTGTTGAATCGGTAAGGTTTTTGGTACACAAAGAGCACAGTATTTGGAATATAATATCTCGCTTGAAGTACTGTTCTGTCTGAACACCACATGGCACAAGAAGGATAATCAGTTGTCTCGATGTCCTATATCGACTAAAGATCTTGTTCTTATTTCGAAAATGATGACTTCTGTCAGTCGAATGGAGTCAAAAGCTGCCTTTAAGTGCAAAAGTCTACCGATATAAGATATGAGGTGGACGAAGGACAAAGGAACCCATTGGCAGTATCTTTCTTGTTGGTCGTACCAATAAATAAACAGATAAAATCTTTTGTACACAAACTTTGGCTGGCCGATGGTTCTGTTTCTTTGGTAGGGGTTTGGTTGTTTGTATTTTACAGAACTGGTGACGAAGGCATAGTTTTATCGCTAAGATAAGGATTTGAAGAGTTTCGAAATAGCGGTTATGTGTAGTTAAACACGTTTAACTGGCGTGATGGGGGTACTGGTTGCTGGACAGTGGGTTGTGAAATCGATGCGTATGCAGAATCGGAAATAAAGCAAAATGGGCAGCCTAAATTGAGTAGAAAATAGAGTGTTTTGAACCCTTGATCTGCTCAGTATTAAGCTAGCATGGAATCACAATATAGTATGTAGCCAACCACTGGAGTTAGAAGAATCTATCCGACTTCATGTGACGTTCTTATTATTCCTAGAACTCTACTGAAATTGCACTATCCTTCCGTAATGAAGTCTTGACTTTTCCTTTATTTCTATTCACAAAAATCATGCGAGGCTCACCCAGGTACTTATGACGTTAACACTTAAGTACTTATGAGTATCGGAATATAGCAAATCTTTTCTTTCTCTTGTTTTCTCATACGAATTCATTTGCGTGTGAACGAGTGGCATTTGTGTTGCTTTCCAGAGAATAGTCCTTTCACGATGCCACCCAGAGAGCACTCCAAGTAATTAAATTCGAAAACTCCTTTGCGACGTAATCCTACCTTTCTAATCTCAATTGTGCTCTCGCGCTGATAAATTATTTTCAACAACTCCTTTGGATTTCACATTTTCAAGGCGGAGACGCGAACAAGTTGACTTTCTCTGCTTTGTTGTAATCGACTCCTGCCTGATTTTTCGTCATTAATTTCAAAAGAAATTTAATATTTTAAAACAGTCTACGAAGCGAAGATGACTGCAGAATTAATTGAAATAGCATCACGGATAATGACCACGGTTTCAGCAGCTATAATTATTCATTCCTTTTGAGTCTACTCGAACTTCACTCGAGCGCACGAAGAAAGGGTCAATTATAATACAATGTTGCCAGCCAAGGACCTTTATTTCTGTATATATATTTTCTTGTTTATAATAATTGTTGTTAAAAAAAAAAACCTTTCAAGTGTGTAATTAATGATCGGGGAGAAAAAAAAAACTGTTTGCGTCCTGTACACCAATTCGTTTCTGTGGAGAGTGAAATTGTTTGCTTCACTTTTATTTATTTTATCTATGGGAGAAGGGTGGAATCCGGCGAAATCCGCCCTCGTCACAGCTTTTTTTTCTGTGCAAAATCCCTTGAAAAAAAAAAAAATCAGAAAACGGAAAGGAAATCTATTAAAGTACACTGGGTATGGATTTCGGAATTTCCATGGCACCGTAAAGATGCCACACAAAGTTCAGTTTAATTAAACGGCAATGATTTATGAGTTTGGTGGTCTTCGTGGCAACCGTTGTCGTCGTCGACGGTCCCTGACAATCGTGAGTGTAGGCTTTGAACATTGGCAAAGTGTCTCACCTCCCTCTGACCTTCAGGGTTAAATGTGAACATTCATTTTGCTGGCAGCTATTTTGCCACCCCTAAAAAAAAAGCTGCCATCCAAATTGATATCGAACAAAGGGCGGCGAGTGCACCCTGCACATGCAGGGTTTGAAGAGTTCATTTCAATGTGGAATTCGTTTGATTAATGTCATCCTGTGCGAATTGTGAAAGAACAATGTTGGGCGAACTCTATTGTAAACTGAACGGATTTTGGTGCCACGTTATCCGTTTATTCACGGACTATGGCACATGGGAAATCAGGAGGTTTTGATGTCGTTTTCTAGTGAAGCCATAAAAGTCGTGCGACACTATTTGCTATTCGCTATTTCCATTTCCCTATTTCCTATATACAATTTGTCAAAAGAATATTTGTAAAGTATAAATACTTTGCTTTCGTAAAAGATTTTTCAGAAAATCTTTACATGACATTGAAACAAATTTATCCGTATCCATTATTCAGAAGAGGAAAAAGACACACTAAACATTCTCCTGGACAAATTATCGTATTGAGAAATGTACCATGAAAGGAGCCACTCGAAGGCATCCTTGCACACATACAAACATTTCCAACTTCAGAACAGTAAAGTGTGCAATCTAAAATCGTCGTCGTCGTCCTCCTTCTGCTAGCAAGCCAGTAATTTATTTCATAGAAAATGCTGTTTTAAAAACAAAACAATAGCAGCTATTGTTGAGAGTTAGATTTATTTTTGTCCACATTATTTCAGTGCTTATGGCGCCTCCTCGTCGTCGCCTCAATTCTTAAATTTATTTAAGTGATTAAAACTGAAAATTTAATTTATAGATGTTTCATTACTTAAAGTGCAGTATTGTGCTTCGCCTTGAAAGCATATTTTCTACAAAAAATAAACAGCGAATCGGGGTCGGTTCTTGTTGCCTCCAAATAGAATACAATTCTTTCAGATCTAAGGCCCTTATCACCCAATTTATGCATTCACGTGTTTCAATACCTAAACCCTATTAGCACTATCAGCATAAATATTCTAGAAACAACTATGAAAGTGTTCGCAACTTGCAAGGTATATAAAAGAATAAAAAATGGAAACTAAACTTTTACTTTACGTTTATGCACGTTGGTATACCTTTGTTGTGTACATATGTATGTATCGCGAATAGAAAAAAAAAGAAGAGGACAAAACAGGAAAGGGAAAAAATCGTTCATTCTTTCCACGTATTTGGTATTTTCTAATAAAAAGGAACTTCTGCCCAGAGTATGTAGATACTATGGGATATGTTGACAAAATACTAGAGAAAAACTACTTTTTTTCGACTCCACTGTAGTCTTTTTATGCTCCTTAATCTGGTTATAGTATTCTGTGGAGCGTGAATCACTTCAGTGTCCTTGAACAATTTTCTTCTTTTTATATCTTCATAATTTCTTATATTTATCCCATAGTCGCGGTTGGTTTGACCAAAAAAAGCCGATAAAGTTACAGGAGAATAAAGATAAATAAAAAAAAACATACAAACATACTCACAGATAAGCAAAAAAAACTTTGAAACAAAACAGAAAAATGTTCCATGCATGTAGGTGTTGGCATAGAATTGGGGGAAGTATAAGTTGAGGAGTATTCATCAGTAGAAATCACCATCCGTAGAAGATTAAAAGACACGCAGGAATGAGTCCGAAAAAGTTTTTCTCTGTATGATGAGTGGAAGTCACAGGTATAGAAAACCAATCTCACAAGAGGCCTTTGTGGAGGCAGATTTATACGTATTTTATTGAATCGAATATAAAAGGTTTGGGAGCATACATTTGGTTAAAAAAATTTAAAAATATTAACTGGAGGTATCCTCTCTGCACTGAGTCATTGCTGATGTGCTAAGAAACAAATTGTTGTCTTCTAAAATGATTCGTTTTCAGAAAACTCTTGACAGAGTTCGGGACAAAATTGAAGTTCAGGGGCTCGTTTTTCCGCAGATTCATCTTCTTGTATGGCGCTACAGTTCGGGGTGAACCTGGGCCGCAACCAATAAGTGGAGACACTTAACTCGGTCTTTAGCTAAATGCCTCCACTTGCGTACTCCAAGTTGATCGAGGTCCCCTTCAACTTGTACGCGCTACCTGCTGCGAGGCAGCCCTCTACTGCGTCGTCCCTCCGGCTTTGATTCGAAGATTCTGCGGGCCGGAGCGTTGGTATCACTCCGCTCTACATGTCCTACTTGTTCATCGTTTAATATTATCCTCCAAAATCCGTCGACTCTGAAAATCTTACGAAGAAATTTTCTCTCGAAACGACCAAGGATATCTTCACCCGCTTTCAATAAAGTTCATAGCGGTTAGTTCCATTCATGCTTACATGCACTACACGTAAAGAGCCAAACCAAATCGTTTAATTTTATCCGATAATGTGCAGATGCTTGTACCTACAAGAACTTTCACATACAAAATATGTAATTGGTATTCATTCAGCCTATGTATTTTGGTAGTAATGATGCTCCATAGAACAAAGTTCCTTCATCAGACATACACAAGCAAAGTATACCACAAAAAAAGAAGAAAAAAAAACGGCCAGGCACAACCTCTTAGACACGTCCCTGTGTGCTCAACCTGGGAAAACAATTTAGTCTCTCACATTTATTGGGTTTCCTTGAGGCTCACGGAATTTAATCAGACAACGTAGCTTCCTAATTAGATGTCTGATAATCTTATTTGTTACTTCAGTATAAAGGACATTCGTTACTGTTGCGTGTAATTGGAATTGATGCTGTTCGGTTATTGGAAGGATGGTAAATGTAAATAACTTGGGCGGCTCCTTTCGTTATTCCATTCAATCTACGGACCATCTAATTAAGAGACTTTGAATGTGTTTGCTTAATTAATGTTTGTTGGCTGAGGTTATTATACGTTAAGAAGATTTAAGTAATTGAGTTCGTATGGCACCTACAATGGCACTCCTTTTTAGCCAATGCGTAGGTTAGGAAGAAAAAAAAAAACCCACACACAGAGAACCACATTGCCCCGAGCAAGTTTCCCGAAACCGGCGTAAAAAGCATTTTAATTCCTTTTAGCTATTCAATATTCCATTACATCACGGAATTTTGTTGCAGTAAAACAAAACGAAAAAAGAAAAGTTTCATTTTTGAAAATAACTCAGAAAGGTTCTCTATCCAAGTTAATTACAAAAATGATTAGCAGACGATGTTTATAGATGAAGTTGTAACGGCCGAAGGTAATAAAGAAGAATTGTGTTGGATAATGGCCGGATGAAATGGTTCGGAAGGCATAAAAGGAAAAGAACAAAACATAATTTTTGGCTCATTAATCCACAAGCAAGCAAAAAAGAAACAAAAAAAAAAAAAACCCTAAGAGGAAAGTTTATTAATAGCTACAGATGTTGCCAAATATTTTAATGCCAGCAATTGTACCATTTGGATGAGACAGAATATTATCAATCTGTGAACTCAAACACTATGTGCTGTACTGTAACCCTAGATATGTATATTAATTGTGAATCCATCATCTATCTTATGGCAGTTTCTCATCGCAATTTATCCTCATTAGCTTATCAAAATATTCCGAGACGAGAAGCATTTTCATATTGCCGAAAATACTGAGAGTTATTAAAAATAAACAAGAACAGATGGCTCACAAACAGGGACTAATGAGCTGCCTGATAAAAGTAAACAACATCATTACCGCAGAGTACAACAACTAAGAAACCAAGATAATCAAGTAGTAAATATTGTTGCACTCTGTTAATTTTCGGTTACGTCGTTGCTCGTCGTGAGAAGTGAGTAGTTAGTTGGTTTGGTATGCCTGCATATTAGGGTTATGGATATCAAAGCAAAAGTTTATATTTCAAATATCAAAACTGTATATGCGCAGTAGTTTTGTTTGCACTCACATGTGCATATTGAAGTATAAGAAACCATTGTAAAGCTCAATAGACTTTCAGTTAAAGTGCTTTGACCTAGGAAGTTTGATTGAGTTTCATGGAATATTAGAATGGGTGTTTTTTTCATAAGCCATCTCAACTTGAATTTTATATTCTAAAAAATCAAAAATTTTAAAAAGCTGGATTATAATAGATCGGGATTTTGAATAAGCGAGATTCCGATTATTCGATAGTTCAATTAACATTCAAGTTGACGTATTGCCCCATAGAAACTGTCACATCGATCAGCTGATTGTCAAAGGCGATGACAGTTTCTCTACATTCTCTCCAATGCTTACTCTCATTTTCCTTAAGCGTGAACTTCAATACGTGAATGTGTGAATGTGTATACATACTGTCAACGGATCGACGGATGGAAAAAGAGAAGGTAAACCTACTTTGTCCGTGAAAGTTCATGCATCTGTTGGCTATGGGCCGCCTCCCATAAAAATGTGTTTATTCTACCGAGCTGTCAGTTCAAAATGACGGAACAACTGATCGACGGGTTCTATGGGTTAGATCACATGTACTTAGTCGCATTCTTTTTTGATGGGCCTCCATTATTTTGTGATCAATGGTGTGAAATTTTGGCTACTGATCCTCGCTAGAAATCGAACTTACAAAGACACAGTCGGCCCCTTTACTTGCTCGTATAACATGGGGAAAGTATTGGATTCGAGCAGATTTTCGATCTCGAGACTTTGATGAATTTGGACATAACAGTCGATGCCGCCTGTCTGTCTGTCTGTTTTTATATAGCCAATACAATATTTGGTTCATAATTTGTTCTTTAACTTACATGACAAACAATGAAGTGGTTGTTCTTTCATACTTAACAGTTTATAAAATAGTTTTTTTTATTTTTTTAGTCTTAAAACCAAAAGTCTTGTATTTGTATTCCACTTTGCTCACACTGGCTATAAAAATGGAAAATACTCATCTTACTTTTCATAAACTGTTCATAAAATTAAGGTCATCCCTTTGAGAGCTAACATTTCGAACCGGTTCGTCCCAAAAATACCGTCACTTCTAATAATTCTCAAGGAAGAAAGCTTTTTGTAAGCTCCACAAATCAACTCCCATTCATAACATTTCTGGGTTCAGTTATATTAAAACAGTCTTCGCGGTAAGAATCTAGGCATATACACTCCGAAAAGGATATACGAGGATTGTTTTTGTTTTCGGTTGAGGAAAAAGTGCGAAATATTCATTTTCATTAATTTTTCAATTGAGCAATGTGTTTACTGAGAGTGTCATGATGGCTTTAAATATATTTCTTTTTGTATCTCGGATATACAAACTTGAATAGTGACAAAGTTAGTTAATTTGTATACGAAGAGAAATATTATGTAATCACACGATAGCTCTTATGTGGTTATCATCCTTTTTAGAGCTCGTTATCGTTCCAAAGGAGAGCTCGTTATTTTAATTGCTATCTGGTCCTCAGAGTGCTACTCATCTAGGACAACTAAATATGTTTGTGTACGTAGTATATCGTCGCATTCAGATGTCTCATCTTGTCTGCTAATTTTGGCTTGGTTTACCTTTATTATACGACAAACTTTGGTTGCATTCAATTCAATTTAAAGGGATGTCATACCGTCGGCCCTTTTGTCCTACTCAATGTAGGGCAAAAAATTGAGTAATGTCTAAAGTTGCTGATTATATGCATACATAAATTGAAGACTGTGTGTGTAATGCAATAGTCTGCACAAAATTAGAGGAGAGACATACGACTGATGTCTTGTACAAAATCTCACTTTCCTCTTTGAGATTGACCTTATCAATCAATTTCTTTACATCTATCCACTGGATCTAAAACTTCCGTCAAATTTTCTAATAGAAAGAGATTCATCATAAATTAAACTAAATAAGTTTTTAAGTAAACAAATGTCTACCACATGGGTTGGTTGTATCGGTTTTGCTATGAATAATGAATAAGTAATTTAAAATTTTGTACTTGTTCCCATGTGGATTCAAAGCAAAGCATTTTTTTTTTATTATTTACATATTTCGGAAGTAACATACATACTACATATCCTGAGAGGCAGTGAAAAATAAATCTGTAAATTTAATAGGTTTATTCATACATATACATATATGTAAGTGAGTACACGTGTACATCCCATTAGTTATTTGCGAACACAAAAAAAAAAAAAAAATACATTTTAGAGATTTTACAGCATTAAGCCCTTTGCAATATGCTCACCAACAATTAATTATGTATTTATGTTCCTTTTATGGAAATTTAACTTTTGATAAACTGCCATGACTACAAAAAAAAAATGATACACACAACAGCATGCACATAAATTTGCGCCGCAACGCTGAGGGTTAGCACATTCGCGCCTACTTATGTGTACAATTTATGTTCATATTTAATCGTTTGCCTGCTATTTAGGTTAATCCTCAATTAGAGTGCAAATTACTTTCACCTCAATTCTATCCCGCCACTATCCGTCCACTACCTACCACTTTGCCACCTTACGAAAGGCATCGAAACTTTTTGAAAATTCTCATAGTTTCCTCGAAAGGATACGAGTGCAAGAGAGAAAACTTTCCTGCTACCATGAATTACCTAATTAAGGACGAACGTTCATGGTCCTCACGGAATTGTTCATTTGCATTTTGAAACCATGTCCAGATGGTTAAGGCTTTTCGCCGTACATAATGGGACCATCATTATTTAATTGCGAAAACTGGGTCGCTCTGATTTACCCATCCATTTGTAAATAGTAACAACGTCCGTATTTAACTATTATACAGATACGAATGCCATTGTCTATTGTGTGTCGTGTTTCAACATTAAATGCGCTGACTTCTTTATGCCAACGATTCGTGAAATTCAACTTAAGCCAATTGTATGGATTGCAATTAATTGCATACTTTAATCGACCGACCGATGGAAAGAAACTAGTTCAAAGGACTTCCCACACGCAAAGGGAGAAGGCAGGCTACATCATTAGTCTGTCTCTCGGTTGCACTTCCATTAAGTGAGAGCACTTAGTCAAGCTGAGGAATGTAGCAAAGAGTACGAACAAATTGAGGTAAAAGAAAAATACCATTTCAGCAGCGAACGAATACCATTAATAATGAAAACCAAATTATTTTTCTTCTTCTATACCCTTTCCCCTCGTTCGAAATCAATTTAAGCATTAAGAACAGTTGAGTCCATTTGTATTTTCTACTTATTTAAATCTGATACATTAAATATTCCGACATGATTCGTTTGAAGTTGTTTATTTATTTTAGAAATTTTCTGTTCGAGTAAATTTTTACACCTAAATTGAAACAATAACAAACAAGTACGGATCGCACCCCCGCAGGATATTTCTGCTAGAACTGTTTTCAATAATAAAATTTTCATTTTCAAAATGAAGAAGAAGAAAAAAATTATGAATATGTATACAAAATGCAAATTACAATTTGTTTTACCCAACAGGGTACAGTAAAAATATAGAAAAAAAAATCTCCATCAAAAAATATTCCTTTCAGCATTGAAATTTCTTTCACCGACGGACGCTGCTGCCTTTTTGAATCTTCATTGTTATCTTTCTGCAGAACAAGCTTCCATCAAAGGATTCTACTGTAACAGCAGGTATCTCTGGTTTTGCATGCTTGGAAAACTTTTGCCATTTATTATATAGAAAAAAGGACGGATGAATTGAAGGCCTTCAATTCAATCAAATTTCAAGTGTAGGTCTGTATGAAAAGTAACCTTGCTGGCCGCTGTTGAGTGAGTAAGTAAATGAAAGTGCCCAGATAGAGAAGGGTAAATTTGAAGCAATTCAAACTTAAATTGATCAAGTTTAAAAGTGGTTTTTGGTTTTATATTTTGACAGATGGACATGCCGAGGAAAATGTTTTTTCAAAGAAGACTCAATGCTAAAGGATTCGTTTTCATTTAGGAGAGTAGTTAAAATTGATTATAATTTTGCTTAGTTTTTCTTCTTCCCCTTCCTTTTTGTTTTGTTGTACAACATACATTTTGCATAAAACTTGTCTTTTTTTTTTTTTTTTAATTTTGAAGAAAATTTCTTTGGTCGACCATGCACACTGCTAGTGTAGTTGTAAAATCAAACTACTTTACACATGTTTTTAGGTCACAATTCGATGCTGTCCACATATTGCTGTACACGATTTGCCACCACCAGTAGTGTCTCCAGGACATAAGCTGCACATTGTGAGCAGAACTTTGTCGTCATTCAACCCTTTTGCGTGTGGCTTTTCATGGGTCTAGGCTACTAAAATATTTACTGGCCTCCTTCTTGTTCCGTGTGTCAGTTTGAAATGAAAATTAGATCTAATTTAACTTCTGGCATTTTGTAGCTTTAATTATGTGATTTGCTACTTTCATTGCCTCTTTAAAATGGATGGTCTCTATTCTGCGTAAATATTTACAGAAACTTACATGGTTTTGTGGGAAGCATTTCATGTTCAAAGCGAATTCTTTAGCACTAACCAAATGAGTAATGGTTTCTCCGTAATGACCAAAAAACGAATAAATCTCTTTGGACTTGGGGAAAGCAAATATATGGACATATGTATGTGTGTTTGTATATTCAAGTACAGAGAGAAAATAATGAAAAGGACATTTTTACTATCGCTTGTTTGCTTACTTACTTTTCCATAAGTTGGTATTAGTCATCCTCCATTCTTTGCTTAAAGGTAAATCTTGATGAGGACTTTCAGCTTCATAACTTATCGACTATAAGAAATGCTCTTCTCTTCTGATGTGCTCTTTTAAGTTTATAGCTGCCAAAAACTTTGTTAACTATCCGACAGATTGAATGACAACAGATTACTGGTAAGAAAACAAAACAAACTTCTTCTTAACCGTGATTTATTGTGTGCACGTTCAAAAAGAAAACTTCTAATGGTTGCAATTAGATCGTTACAACAGTTTAGTCAGATAACAAACAAGCAATCCCCAACGTAGCCAAAAAAATAAAAAAAAAATAAAAGAAAACAAGTTCAGTAGACGATAGTAGACAGCGATAATTACTATTTTTCGCCTGTCCTTCTATAAAAGTGCACTTTTAAATCGTAAATAATTGTTCATTTGAGTGCAAGCGAATAGCGAACATAAAACTATACAGACATTTGGAGCGAAAAACTTGGCAAAGTTCACATTTCACTCTCTTCCATTCGCAGTTGCACATTTGCTCCTTAACATCGTTGTGAAGTGATATAACTAACACTCCATTATTCAAAACAAAACAAAAAAAAAAGGGGAATTTGAATTGTGAGATTTGTTGTTTTGCCAACAAAGTGGTTGTATTTAGACAGCGCATGATGCCAACAAATTTATAGAAACTTAAGTGCTATAGGGGTCCGTTGTGGCGATTATTTGGTGGGTTTATGGAAGGTACATTTCTACATATCTGCACATCGTACAGAGTTGATTGCTGTTCGACTGACTGGTCCCTGGATGATGTGTGGTTTGATGCAAAATAGTTTTTCAACATTTGGTCGCCTTGGGGTGTTTCTACGTCTGAAATTCGAGATTTTCCTACCCGACAAAGGATCCTATTCAATGAATTTTCTGAGCATCCCAACATTTTTGTAACATAGTCACCACTACATGGCTTCTGGCCTGGAAGACCGACAACATTTTCACCAGAAAACAAATCCTGGGAAAGAACAACGGATATCAAGTCGAAACTAACTACCTATTCATCGTCTTATATGACTTCTTCAATAAAAATTGAAGAAAAAATTGTTTCTTTTCTTCACTTTTCATTCCAGATAAACAACACCCAATCTGGACGACCGTGGCATAAATATACATATCTCTCTTTTATTTTTTGAAAACAAAACTTTAATAAAATTTTATTTGTCAAATGCTGTTTGTTTTATTCTATAAGCTAACCTTACTTTTAGCTACCAGAGCTAGACGTGTTCAAAAGCTGTGTTCAAAAATGACAACACACCATGTGTTGGTGTTAGCTTTATGGCCCTAACTTACCTATAACCAAAGTTTTCAATCGATTTGCCCAAAAATATCATAATCACCCTCTGAATGACAGGAGGATCGCCCTGTGTTAAAAAAAAGAAAGAATCTATCTGACGAAAATGTTGGTGCCTATTTCAGGTGGCTAGCTTACCTAGAATCGAAAAATCCTATAGAAAATTTCTCGTGAAACACCAAGCCACTGGAAATGCTCAGAAATTTGCAGGTGCACCGAGCAGTGATGCCAGAATTTTCTCTGTCGTCAACCCAGTTTTTGGGGAAATTTAAAAAAAATTCCCATTTTGTAATCGATTTTCGCCAAATTTTCCCTATTTTACTTCCATCTAAGTATATGGAATTTTCTTCCTGAATCAACTGAATTTGGTATAATGCAAGGCTTATCGGACTGACACATCTGTCAGCACTTGCGTCAGTAAATGTCAGAATCTGATAAACGGTCTTCTATTCTATATAACTCGTTCACTCTTTTTTGATAAAATGCTATGATTTAGACATGTTCTGGAGAATACAATGACTAGGTTGAATTTGTAATCCAACATGGTCGAAACAAGATGGTGGTTGTGACTTGTTTACATGTTTTTTAGCTTTGTAACTTCCTCAATTATGCTTGAATTTTATGACTGATGTGTCGAATTAAAAGGCAGGGTTTTGGAAATCTGAGATTTCCCAATGAATGACATATTCCAAGAGTAAATTTGGTCGACAACGTCTAGTTGCTACTTATTGTCCTTTATAACTTTTATCTGTCTCGCCACTTGAGTTCCAAGCTCATTTTTGCACTTTTAATTTCCTTTCCATTACAACTACCCTTTTTTCCACCGCATCAATTGATTATCTTCACTATTCATCTACATAATGAAACAATGCTATGTCCTTGAAGATAACCGAGTGTCATACTTGTTGTTCTCGTATCTACACCTCCAGGGTACGACGACTGAAATTAATTTGTCTTTCACAAAATGATTCATGGTTCAATATTTTGTTTATAAACTATGCCAGCAGCAAAAAGTGAACCACAACTCGAATAAATAAGAGAAAAGTACTGCCAACACTCTGATGGAATCTGTTGTTCTATTGTAGTAGAATAATCTGCAAATAGCAGATGAATATTACCCTCAAGCATTAGGGACATTCAATGACATTGACATTAATCGATTTGAATTAAGGAAGTTCCCTGATTTTGATTGATGGTACCTTGAGAATTGAAACGTTATGGGCAGATAGCAGACATCAAGTCGAGAAGTACAAGCAACTATATTGATGAGGTGGCAAGTTAAACTGAGTGGATCTATAAACTCTGTGTCTCAATGGAGTATGGAGGCAGAACCATTATCTTGCAATGGGAATAATTGGGAGTAAGGTATACATATGTATGTATCTCAGTAAAATGGCATTTTTGTGAAGGGAATAGAATTGGAAGATATATAAAATTTGGAACAAACTGCAATATATGCTGTACATATGTATATCCCATCATGGGATTTCTATCGTAGGACATAAAATGATTCGCTCCATTATCTTAATCCTAAACATTATGGCTTTACTCATGTTGACGTTTTTATTTATTAATAATGCTTCGAATTGACTTTACGTACTATTTCTTGTTAATGTAATTTTTATGGCTCCAGCTTCTACTGTGGCCAACAATGTCTTATGATTAATAATTACTGACGTATTTTCGTGCTTAGTCCAGAAGCGAAAACAATTATGCTATCGTTAAAAATACATTACCAAACATTTTGCATAGAACTGAGGAACAATTTATCCCCTGCCACTGATATGTAATTTTGTGTGCAGTAACAACTCTTAGGTCAACCAAAAATTGTGAATTGCCTTCTTCTGTTTGGAATGGTTATAGCTTCATATAGGGCAGCAAACAAGGGTACAGAGTGAAGTCGTTTAACCCTTTTATTTCGCTTTAAATCGATTTTTATTGAATAGTATGGAATTCGGCACACTTGAAAGGATAAACTTATTATGCAATATATCCCGATGGAATGGTTGGTCAATTATAGAAAATAAATCAAAGCATTTTTAGGTTGGGTGAGTTTGGTATGTGCTGAGTGATGATTCAGTATTTATATAACCGCTTCCCTGGGGCATGGATTCAGAACGCATAGAGTCAAGTATGTATGTCCTAATAGCATTTCAAGTTTGGTGGCAATGTGGAGGAAGTTAAGTCTCATAAGCAGTGGCATTGAATGCACATATGCTAGTGTACTCGTTAGAGCCAAAAAGCTCCTTCTAAGGCAAGGGATCGTTATTTGATCTTCTTGATTCAAAACCCAATAAGTTCTGCTTAGCTAGACACTCAAGTCTGTCTGTCTGTAACAAAAGGATGATCCATCAAAATGCAGTGCCTTTTCAACCTAAAAATGAATACCTCTTCTACCTTCTAAGGGGTGTCTCCCGACAATAGGATTAGAAAATCTCCAATGGTTCACTAAAGTTGACTGATTTCACTTTTCTTAGCTTTTACCACAAAAAGCATAAATCACTGCATCTACATTGCTAACTAGCCATAAGTGCCTCATGGAGAGCCGAAAATAAATCCGCCTTTGTGTCTACATGAACATTCAACTGCAAATGCATCTGCCTAGGCATTGGTTTTGAAACGAAAACAATCCTCTTTTAACGTATCTATCTATCCATACATGCAATTATTGTACTGTGTATGGACATAAGCTCAAGAAATAGCCATGACCAGTCGGGATTATACTACGGCAATGTGCTAAAACCCAGTTATTTGATTGTTGTGGCACAACAGGGATATATCCGACCTAATTGTTCTCTAGATAGAAACTCATACCTGAAAAAGGACTAATTGCCAGCAATAAATCTAGCAAATTCCAGTGGGAGCATGTTCTCTATGTCTGTATGCGTACAGTTTGCGGCGAGTATAAAATATTTACCTATGTGCTTATAATTCTTCATGAAATTTTTAGTGAATAACATTTTTTTCCAAGATGTGTATGTGTGTGAAAAGTTTATAGATTGACAGCATTATCGGGTATCCTTTGTTTTGCGTGTGTTGATTTGATTAATTAATTGGCGAGAGAACTAGTTTGTACCAAAGGAATAAATCAATAAATTAAAGAGTGAAAATAAACTTAGAGATTTCAATACAATCTTTGCCGCAATGACAGTCAATTTTCTATCTCTGTCTTATTCGACTTTCAGCGTTGCTTTCCTTAAGCTGCACTGACCAAATATGCTATCAAAACTTCTGCTTTTTGTCGGATCAGAGCGGATCCCTTTCTAAAACCAAATTTTTACCAAAGTAGTCTGCAAAAAATCCTTTCATGTGTTCTTACTCGTTTTTATTTTGTTGGAAGGACAAAACATCTGTTAGGATAAGGGTGGTGAATTAACAACCAAAAAATAAGAGTGGAGTCCAGCAACTAGCACTCTGCTGTAAAGGACCCACAAGGACTACTCTTTAGTACGTCATCAATTCAATATCTTTGCGCTTTTGTTCACAAGAGTTTCCATTTGTAGCATTTTCTAACGTACGTATTATTTTTCAAACAAACAAACCCTCTCTATCTGCTTGTCAATGCCCTTGCATCGTTGCATAGGAAATAAGCGAGCATTTACCATTTCCCCGTATCCACCATTAAAGCAGATTTACTACACTCGTACACATGCATCCTGTATGGGTTTTTGTCTGTTTTCACAATGAACGCAACACAGTGTTTTATACTTAGCATAAATTCCATATACTATTGCATTTGCAAAGTACATCAGCAGAATTCTTTTTCATTTTGAACTCACTACCAGGATAGCGCTGCAAATTGAATTCCACCAAGGCTTAGCTTTCTCGTAAATAGAATTATGGATGTCTGTTTTTTTTTTTGCTTCCTTTTCCTCGTCGTTTATTTATTTTTTCCTGTATTTCTGTTTTTATTGAATCAGTACGATTGTAATGTTTATCCAGTGGCAACTGGAACGTGTGTGTGTGTTTGTTTGTACGCAGGCAAAGCTGACATTCAAAAGGCTTATTTTGTTTCAGTTCGTTTACCTCTGCTGCGTGGGATTACGGAGCGTATACGTATTTTTCCAAGTGGAATTCTGTGATAAGACAGTGAGCTGTTGCTGTTTGTGTATTTCTCATATCCTCTCGCCATCATTTTCGGCTGAATCAACCAAACCGAACACCCTTCTAAGTAACACAGAGTAAACATAAAACCAAAGTCAAGAAGTGTATGGCTAAATAATAAAAAAAGAAAAAAACGGAGAAAAAACTCCTTCTTAATAAAATTGGATCCATATATTTGTGTATGCTCTTTGCTGAAGGATACTTTCGTATTCCTCTTCTTATTGTATTTTATATGAGTTCACTTTAACACCTCTTTATGGCTTAAGATTTTTCTCGACTGATAAAACAAGCATCATCTTTCGTTCAGCATACAGGGGCACCCGCAGAGGATGCTCAAAACTTTTGCTGGTATTATCGCACATCCTTGAAGGGAATTGAAAATGTTAAGTAAATTATTTGGTTTATTCTGTTTTCTTTCATGCGAGCATGTATCGGTCTTAGCTTTATAATTTTGTTATTAAAGCCATAAGTTTCATTTTGTTTGTTCTAGGAGGTCATATTTTTATCCTCCTTTATAAATAGCTACAAGGAACTTGCTTAAAACACATAAATTATTACTTTATGGAGCCTTACATGGCTCACAACGTGTAATCGATACTACTTTATGGCAGATTATACATTTATATAGGTTCCCCCTTCTTATTTTAACGTTATTGAACTAATCCTCCTAAAAAAAACTTTTCTTAATAAAAAATTCAATATAATACACAAATTTTTCATAAAAAAAATATTTCCTTTTCTTTTAACATAAAAAATGACCATTTACAATTTCCCTCGATCTAGTACTTTTTCCAACAAAAGTCCCATCACTAGCGCCACTCGTTACTTTTCTCAAATGTCAAATTCTGTGCGCGAATGGATTTGTTCGGGTCGGGTCGGAACGAGCTCCTCTAAAAAAATTTATTTTCATGTTAAAATTATTATTTTTCGGGAAAAAAGTTGCAATATTCTTTTATTAACTATAGTGCTTTCGTTTAATTTGTGTTTTTCGATGTAATTTGTATGAAATATGTGTTTTTTTCGCGTTTGAAAATGAATAGAATCTGGACTGAATGATTTACTGTTAAACTCGTTCAGACGTGCTCGTTCTCGTCGTTGGTCGTTCAAATTGTTTTCGAACTAATTTTTGAATTCGGATTATCCTCGTCGTTGGTAAGTGATTTTTAGCGTTTAATTTGTGTAATTTAACAATTTTTTGTTGAGTGAATGTTGAATTTTTGATTTTTGTGTGTCTGGGGTTTATTAGCTTTTCTACATAGTGGTTGACTGTAGAAGAATTGAGCGCTTTCTGCTGGTGAGGTCTGTGACTTTAAGCCAAGTCTATTGTTAGGCGCCGACTTTCATATTAACAATTTAGCATTTGAAATAAGTTACAATTTGTTAACTTTTAAATTAGTGCGCAGAAAGCACGCACAGTGCCGAGTGGTTCCAACTTTTTTGCCGAAAAATGTTGTGAAATTTTCCGAGTTGACTAGCTTAGTATGCGCAGTCAGCCTAGGTACTTGCTGGAACTAAAGAATT
Organism: Chalcosyrphus nemorum; assembly: GCA_949716465.1. Taxonomy (NCBI): domain Eukaryota; kingdom Metazoa; phylum Arthropoda; class Insecta; order Diptera; family Syrphidae; genus Chalcosyrphus; species Chalcosyrphus nemorum. Next base: position 523,120 of record OX454335.1, on the reverse strand, counting down.
GAAACACCACTCTTATGTACTCAACAAGGTGTCTGTCTGTCCGCAAATTTGCTTAATCTGGGTTCCAACTTCTAAAGCTTTAAATCTCTTTAAGCCTTGCCGGTGGCTATTTGTTTTTACGCAGTCTGAAGCTAGGGTTCCTTAGTCAAAGTTTGTAATAGGCAATTTGTTAATTTCTTTTGATTCAAAACGGGTTTAGAGCTAAGCACTTACAAAACAATTTCTTATATTTCCTACAGATTATTCAAGTGTACTAACAGATTGTTTTTTCTTTCCAGAAAATGTCTTGCAAATGACTTCATCATTGTTCATCAAGACCATGGTTATGTCTCTTCAAAGTGTTGCAATGGAGCACGCGTTTTTTTTTAACACGAAATATCCGAATCGTTTAAAATCTAAATAATGGAATCATATGATGGTTATTAATTTTTCAAAGTCCTTTTCATTTGAATATTTAGTATGCGGTATAAAAATCGTTTGCAAGAAAGGAATCATTTTACTAGTTTGTGCTTAATCTTTAAAAAATCGTAAATCTAATTTGTTGCCTTTCTTTTTCTAAATAATTTATTGCATAGTGTCATTCCAAATTTATTTAAAATGTCTCATTAGAGTGCCCAGTGTTTAGTTTGTGTACACGCGAGTGGTACGAGATCTCCATTTGCATGGAAACTACAGGAGGCCTAACCGAATTATGGTGAGTGAATATCTCTTCTTTACTTTTTTTTTAATTTCTTTGTCATCAAACTAAAATTACCTATCTGGCATGCAATTGAATCTCATATGTAAATCGTTATCTTGATCGAACAAAAATTAGGCAAAACGCGTTTATAAATCCACTGTTTGTAGGTTTGTTGTAGGGGGCATAACTTTTGAAGATTCTATTAAACTATTCATAGACAGGTAGAGGGTGCTAGTTAGATTTCCTTTTCAGCAGTTGTAGTTGTAGCAGTTTCACATGTGCATATTTTCAAATTCAGTTGGTTTGTCCTGAGGTTTTCAGGCCCAAGAATAGAGTCTTTGTCGGGCAGCTGAAGAAGGTGCGGTAGGTCGTGAGGGCTGTTGTTGCAATCTAGGAAACTGTTGGCTAGGTAAGGGTCTAGTCGTGCCTATTTCTAATGTATTTTCTAATGTTTCTGGGCCCAGTAATACAGCCATGTCGACTGGGTGGCTCTAGAATGCTTCGTGGCGCAATGTTGTTGGATTTGTCCGGCAGCTGAAGAAGGTGCGGTAGGTCGTGAGGGCTGTTGTTGCAATCTAAACGAATGTTGGCTAGGTTAGGGTATAATCTTGCCTTGTACCTGTTGTTGAATTTGTCGGGCAGCTGAAGAAGTTGTGCTAGGTCGTGGGGGGCGTTGTTGCAATCTGAACGAATGTTGGCTAGGTTAGGGTCTAGTCGAGCCTTGTAGCTGTTGAGTCTGCGATACTAGCTTGAGCGTAGCTGAGCCAATTTTGTACTGTTTTAGCGGGATAGCTAAGGTTCTTCTTTGGCTATGTGTGGGGTCGATCTTTGAGAATGACGGTTGGAAGGTAGTTAGTGTGAGCCAAGTTGTACACGCTTTAACAGTAGGTGTTGTTGGTTTAGCTAGGAATATTAATGTCCACTTAATTATTCTCTTTTGTACATTTCGAATATGTTTGTAATATGTATGGTGTTTTTGAAATAGTTGCTATACTTAAGCTTTCAATTGAACATGAGAATTTCTTAACGCAGACATCAGTTTAACAAGTTATATAGTTCCGCGAAGAACATACGGGGAACTTGCAAACTACATAGGGTTTAAATTCACGAAACATGTCTATTCTACATCTTAAGGAAGAATGGCGCACATTTCCTTTTATAACTCACCTATAAACCAGAACAGTAAAAGAAAAATATGTGGTCCTAAAGCGAACTCATAATCACATCAGTTTCATCCCCATTTACAAGTATACAGGAAGGCACTCTCCATGTAAAACCATCCGCATTCCACCACATTTTACGACTATGACCAAACTTAAGCTATAACAAGCTTAGCTATTTCAAACAAAAGTCTAAGCAGGAAGTTTTCTTCCCCATTGGATGACTCGCTGAAAACTTTAAGTATGGAATTGTTTTATTTCATAATAAGGAAGTAGTCAATTTTAATGAAAACTCTGTCCCTGGCCGCACATTGTGCACCAAGAACTTGCATCATACGCGGGCATATAACGAGCACGTGCGGATATCCTTTCTGTCATGCTTTCACATGTGTGTGTGTTTGTGTTTTAATGAAACTTTCGGCTGTCTTTTGGGATAATCCTTGCCATTATCCATGTTTAGTTATTTTTCGTTCACTTTAATTTGGCTTGGTGTTTATAAGAGTGCTTTCTTACCCTGCAGTAATTAAGTTTGTGATCCACTTAAGGGGAAATTCGTTTAGCTCATTATCATTGCAGCTTTTGTCATATTAAGCTCAGACTGAACTGATTACGAACTAGTGCAATTTAGAGACAGGAATGTCCTCCTTCAGAAGGATATCAAATTAGAAAGTTTATCATAAAGTTTCGCCGCACGATACACAGTCTACAGTAAATTTGTTTATAGCTAAAAGTTTTTCTTCCTCACACAGGAGCGTAGATTCTGGCAATGATGTGGTGAACTAATTTTAGCCTTTTATAAGGTTTTCACTCTGCTTTGTTGTGGATACTGTCTATTCAATTGAAAAGTTTACCTGTCATGTAGGTATAGTTGTAGTAGTCATCAGTTCTTCGATCCAATCATGCGGCATCAAAATTGAAATGCGTTCAATTTGGAGTAAAAACTAATGACATGGGATTTGGTAAATCCTTTCGACACACGCACAATAAAAGGCAGAAGCAAAATCACACGCCAGCAAGCAAATTTCACATGTTCAGTAAAGAGTCAAATAGCACCACTCACAGGCATCGGATGAATCTATTTCGAAAGCCCTCTGACCCAAATATTACATTTCTATTCGTAAAATTGATCTTCTGAACGAGAGGCTTAAGTACCAAAATTAGAATCCTTTTTGGGGATATTTCCCCCTGTTAAGCCCTCTAAATCAGATACGCACATCCTCTTTAACTATAAACTAGGACTAGGGCAGTAGTCGAACGAAAGTGAATAAACGTTTGATATTCGTACGAGTAGACCATTTTGAGTGGAGTTGTGTGTGCTCCTTTGTGTGTTGGTTCTGGTTGTGGTTCTTTTGTGGTATCACTTTGTCGGGTAATGTGGTCGGTCGAATGTCATTTTGTTGTTTTAGTGAGTCAAGGCGGTGTTCCGTTTAAAGTTGTCTGTTAAGAAGAAAGTTTTTCTACTTGTAAACGTTGGTCGCGGCACCAGGTAGAGCTAACTCGGTTGAAACTGAAGGATAGTTGGTGGGCTTGATTACACTCAGCCCGTCCACTTCACTCCCACCTAAGCGATTAAATTTAAGAATTAATCTTAATGAAACATCTAAAGGACATCATTTGCCAATTTGATTATGTGAGTTACATTCCATAGTCATGATGTTACAAAATGCAAAATCCAATGCGAAATGGGCGCTGAATATGTAATATCTAATGCATATTAAAAGAGATGAAAGGACACACAGACACACCGCAAAGTTTTGTTGTTGGGAAGCAACTAAAAAGGATGGCATTTGCGTTGCTGTTGGAATTTGCTAAAGAAGTAAGGGGGAAAATATTCTTAGAAGAAATTTTATGTCCTTGCAACAAATTTGCGCTCTCAATTGGACTCACTGTAAGTGAAACTTTTCTATTTATAGTCTTCGCAGGAAGTTGAACTTTATGGTCAACCATTTAACTGAAAAATATGTTGTTCCTTCAAGGACTGTCTAAGTGGCTGTCATTTCCACAGCATCAAGTGAAGAAGACTTTATGAGAAGTCCACTTTGATTTCCGGTTTACGTGTACACAAGGTTTCACATCTGGTCCATCAAAGAGGCAGCAGCGACAACGACAAAGTGAACGAATAAATTTCAAATGTTTACTGTAATGATTTTCATCAGAGCACTTAGATTTTTAAATTCTCAACACTTGAGATCGTTGAAGATGCTTTTGAAAAGTTTTTTAAGGGCCAAACTCCACCAACCACTTACGTAGGCTTAGGGTAGAATTGAGAAGCTTGCAAGGAGTTGAATAGTTTTTGTGTATGTTGTATGTCTTGTGTTAGAAGTTGAAAGGAATAAGAGAGTTTTTATGAACATTTGCTTGTGTATATAGTTTCAGAGCAGTCAAAACAAAAGCAGAGGTTAATTAAGGCTTACCTAATGATAATTTATTTTAAAATATCTCACTGCTCCCAATTCTCCTCCACAACCAAATGGTTAAAACCATCTAAGGATGAGAAACTCTCATTGCAAATAGATTTTCGGTATCTGATCCAATAACAGTTTGTCCTGCCATTTCGAACAAAAAGGATAGAGATTTTGGGTAGATGGCCAAAGTGACTCTCTGTTCGACATCAGTCAGTTTCTAAATTGGATAAAAAGGAATCCAATGAAAACCTGATACACAAATAAAATTCAGGACTTTTGGTGCGGGTTAAATGGATACCAACAGCAAGTCTGCTGAAACCAACAAGCTTAAAGTAGTCTCCAGAGATTTCGAATGCCATTTGAATTCGAATAGAGACGTCGTCTCTCTATACAGCACCCTCAATGCAATATGCTTTCGCATCTCTGACAGCTGGGGGTTGCTCTTCTGATACCCTACCCATTTTTTTTTGTAGGTATTATTTTTTCCAGAGAAAACAAAATCCTCTTATTTTTTTAAGACTTATCCATTTTCAATATCCGACTGATAGCAATATACGAACAAAAAAAAAAAGAAGAAAAGAGAAACAAGAAAACAAAACCAAAGTACTGGCCAACATTCCCCACAATCTGCATGAGTAAACAGAAATGGATGTTGTATGTCATAGGTTCTCTGTTTTTTTTTTTTTTTTTTGTCTGAAAATTTGCAAACATCATCATAAAGTCTAGCATCAGTGATTTTGACAAATGATTGACGTTGGTATAAATTGATTTCGATTAATTTCATGACGAGGATTGAGTAGTCTACCAGAATAAACACTTTGCTTACTATTGTATTCTGTCTGCTCTAAAGCTATACCGTAAATTATTTGATTTATTTTAACTTTGAATTTATAAAGAATTAAGAGTTGAATAAAATTTGTTTCAAGTGGTCATGGTAGTGGTTGGATGGTTAAAACCGGCCCTCGGTGCGGATACACTTAGGCCAAGAATAGGTCCTTTGTGTTGCTGATGTGTAAGGTGGGTGTGTCGGCCTCTTACTCAGGGAACCATTTTCTCCTTAGTATAAAGGATCCAATCTTAGCTAGATCGTTGAACATGAACAGAAATTCACCTAATATTGCCGAGTGCGGGGAACGTCTCCTCTTCTTCTTCATCTCTACAGCTTCTGCAGAAGTCATTGTAGGGCATGCACAGTCTTTGGGCGACTTCGGCTTAAAAAATACAGCAATAGGCAGGAAGGCTGAAGGTGGATGTCCAGATCTGCACTGACTCTTCCTCGGTTTTGGAGCCATCAGTAAAGATTGTCAGCGATTCTTGGTGAAGGACATCCTGTTCTTCCTGTGGGAAGGTCGGTGGTTAATGTCTCAAACTACTAAGGGTATGGATGAGAAGAAAGATTCAAGAGTTGTAGTGGAGACCATGGCTTAGTGGTTAGTGGGAATACTTCGCAAAAGGTTGAAAGTTCAAAGCCCAAATCTTCTTAAATCTTCTTCTCAAAGGGCTTCTGACCCTTGTAGAGTCTCTGTCTGAGACACCGCTGCATTCCATTCTCTATAGTCGTGGGCAAGGTGCTCCCAGTTTTCTGGCATCCACGACAACTTGGTCTTTGTACCGGAGGCTCGGTCTTCCTCGTCGTCTCGAACCTGGGGGCTGGGATTCAAAGATCCTCTTGGCTGGAGTATTGTTGTCCATTTGCTCGATATGGTCGAGCCAACCTAGTCTTGGCTTTTTTGACTAAAGTTTATAGAGTTCGCAATTGTTGTAATACTCCTTTTTTCAAACTCCAGTTTCGGTAATCCAGTGCTATGATTTATTTCTATACACTGTTCCCCATCCATTCATTCTGTCACATGCCTTTAACGTTAATTTTACTTTACACTGCATGTCATTATGGTAGTGGCATCCCTTGAAGGTCGATCTCATATCTGACACTCAATTGCCCCATTAGCATTGAAGTAAAATTACAAATTATGTACCCGGCCATTCGTTACTGCAATATATCGGCATTAAGCAGGTTCTACAAAATACAAAGGCAAACATAATAAATATACAAACAACCATATGTTTGTGCATAATTATTTGCCTGAATGTCCAGACTTTGCGCCAGCAACAACAACAACATTTCAGGCCTGGCCCGAAGGCAGTACAAGCGTTGCTTTTGCCTGATAATAAATGTGGAAAATTGATTGTCGATATCATTTATTATGATGAGGAGTAATGCATGAACACAGTGCTATTGCTATTCATAGAGATTGGGGACGGAGGGTCCTGAGTTCATAAATAATTCATTTGCATTTAATATATCGGACGTTTTCGTTGAGTTAATGTCCTTACGGATAAATACATGTTGACGACGTAATTAATATGAAATCACATCGCAGAAATTGTAGCCAGAGTGTTTATCAGGACATAGCCTGTTACCGAAAACTGAAATACATAGTTCTTTTTATCATATATAAGACTCAAGCGACAACAGGGTCAGGGAGAGCTTCGATGGCGGCTTACATGTAAACACTTTACAACAATGCTTTTATAAATAGATTAAATCAGGTGGAAACATCAGAACCGTCTATGTTTTGTTGGGTCTGGCAGGCAGGTTATCCTTCGTATGGCAGTTTGGGGATGCATGAATACCAAATTTTGCCAAATGGCATTTTCGTGTATTGTCACATTTGAATAAAACAGTGAGATGGGTAGTAAACGAAAGGTAGGCGTTTTATTAGTGCGAGGTTAGGTTTGCGAACCGAAGAAGACTTTGTAGCTTTCCAAGTGCCTGATTCATAGAACTTTAGTATGTATTTCTCACAATTATTTGCAACTCCTCTTTTAAAGTCGGAAAATTCCCTCAAGCACATCCTTATTTCCTCAGTTTACAATCACTAAATTGCAGCATTCTGCAGCATAAGCGAAAAGAAACTAAAAATCTACACCATCTTGACGCACATAATCTCCAGTAATCGTACTGGAGAATGAATTTGCATGCATGTGTTCACTCAGCACAATTTGAAGTAAGCATCCCAGATTCGATTGTAACTACCTTATGCTGTATGCATGTTAAATTTATTCAAGTCACGTCCTCTCTTATTTTTAGTGTTTTGTTGGGATTTGCTACACAACTCGTACCTTTTTCTAATTCAACCTTTGCTTTCTGCTTTTGAGTCTAAGGATAGTCAACTTATTTCCTATACACTCGTGACATTAGTAAAAACCGCACAATATATTAAGAACTAACGCCATAACTACTGCTCGTACGTACATGTACACCATAATGGTTTGAAGTTGGAGTAAATTTTGTGGTTTCCTATTTGTCAGCCTGAAAGGACTACTCTTTTTTTCTACTCCTTTTCATTTGGTTGAGGTTGTATGGTGGTTGGAAATGTGAAATACAAATTGTACAGAGCAAGAGGACATTTTGAAAGTGGGTTTGGGCTCATTTTACCTAAACGAGTGTCGTGTTTTTTTATGATAACCCATTATAGATAGTGTTGTGTAACACGTACGAGTATCTTGACCCATTTAAGTATCAGCTTTTGTTATCTATTCAAATGTTATTCTTTTCTGTTCAGAATCGTTGAGTTTTCTAGACGAGCTCGTGCTCTTTCGAGATCCAAATTGGCGTAAGGCAAGGTTGCATTCTTTCACCAATTCTATTTCACTGACAGCTGATGTGGAGAGAGAGAGGCAGGCGTCGTTGGGATGAAAATTAATATGGCAAAAACTGAAGTTATCAGCTTTGGTACAATAAATCAGCCCAGATATGCATTGCTGGACAAAATTCGTGCTGTTTTATGGATGTAGTTTTTGGAGAATGTTCATCAGCATCACAAGAAAGCTACAAACGTTCGTTAACAGATGCCTGCGTAACATTCTAGGGATTTTCTGGCGCAACCGCATCTCTAATGAATACCTTTACCGGATGATGGGTCAGAAACCTATAGGCACGTTCATCCAACGACGAAAGTGGCTCCGGAAAGGTGACAGTTCCATAGCTCATATCCGTTAACGCATAATGGCAGAATACCCGGCGGTCCGAGGAGAACATGACACAGAACGATCGAGATGGAGGCATGGCAGTTGGAGAGAACTGAAGCATATTGCCAGAAACCGCTCACGATGGTGTGTAGGCGTAAGAGTGGCCCTATGTTCTACAAGCGAATACAGGAGATAAGAAAGATAAATACGTCGGGCTCTTTACCAGTTTCCCCTTTGAACATTAAAAATTCAAACAGCTCTCACTTTTTTCCTGCTGCTCAACTGATAGGGCATGACAGTCACCAGAACATATCCAGTAGTCTCTGACACTACCCTCTCCAGGATAAAACTATTTTCAAGGCTAAGAAAGATACACCGAGTATTTTTATTGAAAACATATTTTAAAAGGATATGTTTCTTTATTGCGGGTATATTCTAAACATTTCATGATTAAAATTACACAACACAATATTTCACTCGTAGCACATACTTCACGTACATGATGTCTAGAGCGCACCCCACGTTTACCTGAACTAAAGTAAATCTCACAAGGAGCAATAGTCTACTTGACACGTTTTGCGTGTTTTGTTTGTATAATGTACATAGGACGCTTCCTTGGAAAGCAATTTGCTCATAAAATGTTTTTGTAGGCAGTATCAAGTACGGATATTCATCAGATATAGTAGCTTCCTAATAAGATATCCGATAAATTTATAAGCCGTACACTATAACACACTGAAGCGTGTAATTGTAATTAATACCATTTGATCAGGGGCCTTGTTGTTTACTGGAGAAGGCAGGGAATGTGCCATCATCACAATTTTATTATTAAATTCTCCTGAAGGAGTATATAGATACCTCCTTCTTGTGATATAAGATATAATAATTGCTTCTGTTTGTCAGCTGATAGATTGAAAATCATCCCGAAAGTTCCAAATAGTTGGTATTCGTTGTGAGTGTTACCCTTTGCTTTTTCCATTATACATATTCAAAATGAAAACTTCAAGGAATTGTCGGACTTTTATCAAATTCAAACTGTCGATGTTGATAGTAATGAAAAGAAAGAAACAAAAAAATAAAACTCAATTATTGCGAAAACTCTATTAGAAATTCTGGGACTAGCTTAAATTGAAATCCGCTGCTGCACATAAAACAAACCCGCGTAGCATGGGAAAAGTTTGTTAATTGTATTTTCACATGGCACATACATACATATATCCGTAGGTGACACAAGAGAATCGGCCATCTATTCTAGCATCTGGTGTTCATCCTTCGGCATTGATGGTCCGGATTTGGCAAAACTAATTTCAAAATTAATTCGTTGCGCAAAAGTCATACATCCACGGTTTTTGTCTATGTCCTTCTGGCTTCAATGGATTCCTAACTTTTTACTGTGAAACTCTGCTGCGAGTCGATGAGACTTCCTCGTCCATCAAACTATCGTCATACACCTATCACACTCGTATGCATGCATGTATAATATTGCATATGTCTCTGCATCGCATATCCGTAGGCTTGAATGCTACCATAGAGGGTATACTGCTAATGCAGTTTTGCGACGGTAGTATCCGCTTCTGGGTTAACACAGTTTCCGAGCATTTTATGCATTTTTTTTGTTTAAATTTATCTCATAAAGTTGCGTGGGGAAAGATGGCAATCAAATTTTGATCCAGCCTTTTTTAAAGACTTTCAAATCAGATACAGCAATTAACAGTAAATTGGGACTAAGCCCTTGCAGCTAAGTCTTTCAGCGAAGAGGTAATCCCTTCAAAGGATTAAAAGTCTTATTTCGTATGTGTCAAGAAACAAAACAGGTGTATTAACAGCTAAGCACGTGTTTCAAGAGAAAATATTCGTTGTCTTTGTTAAAAAGGATCGCATAAAAACTTGGGGTTAATTCATTCAACAAAATGAATGGAAAAATGAAGAAAAAAATGTCTACGGTCATGGTATGTTTCAGTTGCAGATTGTAGTGACATAAATCTGTTTATACGAGCAAAAGGAAATATTAATTATTATTTAACTAACAGAAATATTCCTTCTCGACGAGTGTGCTTTAAATAATCAAATATTGTCCTTGCTCCTGTCAGAAGCGCTTACAAGTTTAAAGCAACAGAAAGGAACCATATCAAATAGAATTAATTTTTTAATTCCATACGAATTCAGTTTCACCGACTGGTGAATGCGATTACAACGGGATCTGCTAGGAGCATGTAAACTCCCAGAGTAGGAGGAATATTTTATGGAATTGCGCGTCAACATTATTTGCGTTCGCAATGTCAATTGATTAAATTACTCTATGGCTCCTCAGGGATAAAAGCCTACACCTCTCGAGCTTTACATTCCATTCATTCTCAATGACATTGCTATGTGCACTCACTTCTTGGTGGTGGGTGACAGTACGTACGTATGTACATACGCTTTCCATACTCGTTTGCATTATAAATTTCAATACAATTCTTGAAAATTGCCTCCTCTGCTTCAAACATAAGATAAAATGTAAGTCATCTCTCGTCAGAAGCTGGCTGGTAGTGAAGAAGGCTTCAAGAATGTTGTCTACTGTTTGGTAGGTGGTTCTTGGTATTTTTCTTTTGAGGGGTTTCCCATCGACTTGCGGTGATACTTGTCAGCTACCCATTTTGGCATTAAATTAATTGAATTGTATGTCTAAATAAATATGAGAAAGTCCTTGGAATACGAACGATGCGATAATTAAATCGATCCAAACTTTTTAAACTCAAATCCTATACATTCTGTACTATTCATTTAACACAATCAACAACTGCTTCTATAAAATGTGCATTCAAGTACATGGCACATTTATCCTGTGTGTAAGCCCACTCAAAGGACTAAAAACTTCCGTGTTTTTATTTAGGTTATTCCTCTTGGCTGAAAGGCATTTGCCATTTTTATTACTGTTCTCTTTTATCAAACTTAAAAGTACCTACCCGAGATTTATGGCTCTCCCGAGATTTGTGTGTGTGTTTTTTTTTTATTGTAAACGATAGTCCTTTGGCTCCCTTTGTAAAAAGAACAAGAAAAAGAATAGCTTTACCCACAATTTATTCTGAAACCGATTGCAAAAACCTCACCTAATCAAATGTCCTAGATTTTGAAACTTCCTGTTATGGGCTTCCATAATGATTAACAGGAAATGAGATTACTCACCCAAAATGTTACGAGAATACTGAAAATTAATTCTACCCGAGGGCTTTTCCCCAACACACTCAAACGTGATAAGGACGAGAACAAAAAAAAAAAAAAAAAAAAAAGTGTCAACCCTTTGAACTGTGCAAGGTATTTAAATTTAAATTTACACTTCAGCGATTACGGAATATTTCAAGGCGGAGATTGATGACAAGGCGTACTAAACAACGACCAATTCATAAAAAGGGATAAAAGGAGTCTTTTTTTTTTAGTGTCACAATGCTTCCGTCGCGTAATGTAATCAAAATTTACCGAGTTTAAATTTTGTCTTTAGTCATTCTAAACTTTAGAATAATAAAAATAGAAATAATAAAAAAAAGGAAAACACCTAAAGCAACCGACCCCAAAACAAACGAAAGGATGAAAGAAAAAAATCATAAAAAAAATAATGCCGACAGTTGTTTGTCCAAGAACAATGATTTTCGTCCTTTTCCCTTTGCACAGAGGATTTATTTACTCATCGTCTGTAACATAGGAATTGGCATGTGCTCTATAAATTTGTTAGTCACACTTCTAGGATGTTGGCTATCCTGGGACACAATATTGTGTACCTTTAATTAAGCCGGGTGTGTGGAGTCCTTTAAAACTGGGAAATTTTCTAAAATACTTATGACTCCTTCAGAACTCAATGTGTGGCTAACTAAGCATGATCCTTGGTTACAATTACAGAGAGAGAGTATTTTAAAACTTGTCTAGCTTGCTAATCGATGTAATAAATAAGTAAAACAGATTCCCCTTTAATAGTCCAAAAAGCAAAGCAGCAAATCCCCTTTATTGATGTTAGAAGGTTCTTTCTTCTCGATTGCCTCATGTAGGTGTACTTTAATGTAATTTCTTACCCTATTCAGTCAACCGCACTTAATGATTTTCGGTTCTTTAAGGACACACTCGTAAGCACTCAGCAGAGAGCATTTTATACTATATATAAAATTGCTGTCTTAATTTAAAGAAAGAAAGAAAAATCTCAAAAGGACCTGAGATTGCATTACTTGACAGCATTTATTTTCTTCTTCTTCTTCTTCTTTCAAGGGCCAAATATTGTCCCTTTTTATCTACACTAGCACCTGTGTTTGGCTTGTGTGTTGTAGGTATACATACATACATTCTCTGTTAGATATCATGAAGGCCTACCAGAAACGTACCGAAATAGCTGAAAATCACTTTTGTTTGACGGAAACGTGAGTCGAATAAATGGATACAAATTCAGCCTCAGTTTCTTCGTGTGTTCCCCTTTTGTGTCAACCAGCTCGAAGGACTGTGGAAATATACATGCTTGTGCATAGAAAGGATATCTCCTTCTAAACACAAGCATGCGTACACGTGGGTATGGTATGGCATCGTTCCAGAGTCAGACGTGAATTTACTTGGATTTACTATGTCTTCTCTTATCCCCATTCCAATGTGGCTGCCAACCGGTGTGATGCTTTCAGTTTTATTAATGAAATTCTCTACGAACGGGAATGGAGTGAGCACCACCATTCTGAGTGCCGAGTTAGAGGATACACGAATTCAATTTATGCTTAAGGAGCAGCATTTTGTAAATTCCGAAAATGTTTTCTCATCTTTTTGGCTTAATTGGATTTCGTTTGGAGCACGCATTTAAAGATGCGTCTACTTGTGCTCTGCTGTGCTCTGCCTACGTGTGTTTCAGTTCAAATATAAGTTTTTTCTCCTTTTTTCCTTTATGAATTGGATTAATCTGATGTATCCTCTACCTGTGAGGAGAATGCTGTTTTCTAAGAAATTATTATTAATTCGATTCTCTCTTGATCAGCCAAAGTTTTCTGGGAAGAAGTTCTCTAGGTTATTGCAAGATAATACTCTTTTTTCCTGAACTACAACACAGTTCATCGGTTGCTTTTACCGGCACAAAGACTAAGTCTTATGCCAAATAATTTCTTTATACTAAAACCCCTATTCTTAGTAAAGAAATCCATATCGGTCATCTGTTTGGCATAGTGCCATCTGTATTGACATTATTTTAACTATGCCGACTGACCAACAAGCTTACGTCCTCCAGAGGCAGCAAAACTCTCGTATTGGAGAAAATAATTCCAACAGAATGCATCGTCGTTTTTGTTTGTTTTCATCGGATTGATACGTCATATCCTTGATTCCATCTCTGATTTCATTTTGGCCGAGTTTTCGATTACGGACGAAGTATGTGCTGGGCGGGCGGGTGGTTGGTAGCTCTAAACGATGTTATCGATTGAGACCGTAGTCATTGGGGAGATACACACGTTCGTTAATGTTCTGCAATGGAAGCACTGAAAGTGTGTCATTGTGCAATAGAACTGGAAATTGAAACTAGTTTTCCTTAGAAGGTAGCAAAGCAAAGCAAGCATCAGATGGATGGTTTACTCCTTATGTATTCTGTAATACGAAGGGAAGTATTTGTGAACGTTTAGGTGTGTTGTGGTGGTCCTTTAAAATCCTGAAATAGTTTGTCGATTCAGTGAAAATGTGTTCAATTGAGTGACAGTTTGTGTAGGGAGATGGTATCGCAATTGGGGGGATAGCCCTGTCAGAACCTATTCTTAGTATATATAATGAGAACTTCCTATACTTATATTTTCATTAAACTTACTGTACACCACCTCTCACGCTGTATTTACCAAGCCGCGGTTTTCTGTGATCAGCGTAGTTAGTTGTTTACTTTCTTCATCAACCTTTTAACTTTATTATAACAAAAAACTAAGTTTCCACCTCCGTGCAATAAATTTTCCACAGTTGAACAAAAATTCCGTCTTAAGGAAGCTTAGATACCAACTCCCTTCAATTTATGAACTTTTATCCCAGGAACTTACCTACACAAAAACCTTTTTACTTTGTTGTCCCAGCAAAGTGCTTCCTTTTTAGTGCAGTTTATTGTTGTCATTCCCTTGCTTTCTACACTTCTTTTTGTGGCAACGTTTTTCTTTTATACTGCATCCGACTTACTAACTGCTCGCGGAGAATAATACTCGTGTAAATCACCTGAAAATAGCTGGTTCTAGTTGGTTGTTTTTTACAGCAAAACCTTTAAGTAATTTTAACTGCCCTCTTGATACCGATAAAAAAGTACAAGAACTTTTTCTTTGTTTTTAAAATATTTCTCTGAAACATAAATAAAGTGGTAGTAGTCTCAAGCAAAACAAACAATTACCCTGAACCATATTACCGCCTAAAAGAAGTTATTAATGTAACAGGAAGTTCACATCAAATGTGTGCGTTAGTCCATAAGATACAATTACTTAATCTAACCTTTATCCCCTAAAACGCTATAATCATATTTAATGTCTTCTTCCTTGTAAGCGCTTAAGTATTTATATCAAAAGCACACACATACACACAGAGAGACAAAGAGCAAAAGGGATCTAGGTCCAATTAAGGAAATAGGTAACGTGTAGAACAAACACCTGTACCAATCTTGTTGACAGCATTTTCGCATTAGATACTCGTTCCATCACTTCGTCTCTCTCTCTCTCATTTGGTAAAAGGTTCCAAGTTAACATTCTAATAATACCAAACATTTTCCTGTAGATGGGGTCCACACTTTTGTTTGGACATCGAACCAACCTCCCCAGTCCGGGCGGATAACTGGTAACGACGAAATTAAGCAGATTGAAATTTTGCAGACGTGCTTCGTGCCTAGAATATCTTTATGATGTTAAACTTTAATCAATTTAAATTTGCTTCTCTATACCAAGGGCCGCCTTTCCACCATCCCTCTTTAGTAGCACTCTGTCAGGGTATAAGCATCGTCGACAGCGTAGTCTCATCGTCGCATTCGGCATCTCACTACTGGTGCTGGTGCTTGGAGAGATGCGAAAGGTAAATCAGTTACACATTCCTAGATATTTAGGTTTTGGATGGAAGGAAATTGATTTCCGTTGGGGTCGAATCAATTTGCTTAAGCTGAAAATCTCCTAAAAGGGTTGATGGCAATGGAGCAATTGACATGGTGACTAGTTTACTTAACAAACGAACGAACGAACGAACGGACCGGACCAACTTCCCACAAATTTTACGAAACCTTTAGACTAATATTGACACTAATTGAAAGCATTTTTCACCTCCTCCTTGGCTTTTTTGGAAACCATTCATGTAGTCAAAGTTTTGTTATCAAAACAAACACTTGGATCCTTGGTTCTATGGTGAAAGGCTTTTTCGAAAAAGTATCTTCTCTCGTAATCAACGTATTTATATGGAGAATGGAATGGAATTCTTTTTTTCTGTGAGATTTCAAGTGGAGGTTAAATTTGCATTTGAGTTAAATGTTTGGATTGCTTTTATTGTACGAACTAGAACTGTCCGTTGGTATATTACTAAGCAGTGATGTTATCCACTCTAATTTGTTTGCTGCGAACTGTTTGAAAATCCCATTTGATAGGTTTTGCTTAAGTGGACTTCTTTGCTTCTGATGTACCAACTTACTTATGTCCTGTATCTCTTTGTGGGGCCTAGGGCCTCTTCAACGCCTACGCGCTATATCGTGTGCGATTTCTGGAAATGTGTCTCAACTCTTCTCAACGTTTTCTGAGTTGCCGTCCTTCCTTCTCAACTGTTTTGCGCCACATACTCCTAGAACTGCCGCGTATCGTGCCATCCTGGGTAAGCAGGTTTCATTGCATCGTTTGGTTAGCTATGGAGCTGTCACCCTTTCGGAGAGTGTGGCCAATGCACTACCACTTGTGCGTTCGATTGATGTCATAAGTTTTAGTTTATGAACAAAGTCATGTCGCGCAGTGTTTCCACTGTAACATTGACTGTCAACCATATTTAGCTCTGCCTATCATTATTTAAATTCCTTCAAAACGTTCAGTAATCCTTCCTAAATATTTACATCGACCACAATGACCTTTCTCCTCGTTCAAACTCAAGTTTTTTTTTCCGTACTTACGTACATAAAAATTTGCAAAATGATATACATACTAGTAACCCAAAATGCCAGACACTCTTATCGCACTTAAACCTTTTAAATTTTGTCAGAGCTTAAAATGTGTGATATACCACAGCTGGTTAAAAGACCACAACCAATTTCGTCACAGACTCTCTGAAAGGAGCAAGAAACAATAAAAAAAGAACACTCTCTCACCCTCAAAGGATACATCCTTTTGTTCTAGCCACGAATGTTATTTTCTTTCATCTCTATAAAGAGAGAGCGAGAGCAGGGGAAAAAAACTAAATTGCTGTTTTCATTTTATTGAGCTTATGTACGTATATCTCTCTGTGTGGGGATTGGGGTGACATCCCCTCCCTTTTCTGCGCCTTTTTATGAGAAAACTTCAAAGCAATACTGCAGAGGATCTGATAAAGTGCGATTATCCTAGGAAAATGGAGGCTGAGTGAATTATTAAGTAATATCTACGACACTTTAAAGATGTCACGCAGAGTTTGGCTTAATTAAACCGGAATGATTTATGGATTCCGTGGTCGGCGCTACAATTGCTGTCGTAAATTTCATTGTAATCGTCGCATTCATATGTGTAGGTGATTGCACTGGGTACCACCCGCTGGGTGTGCGGGGGCCAAAGTGTGAACATTAATTTCATGCTCCTGTGGCGAAATCAAAGGCAAAGGAATAATCCATTTTCTACGCCTTAAGCTGGACTGTTTCAATATTTAATTAATGCCGATTGCTGTGTTTCCTTTTCTCCAGACATAAGTGGGTCAAAATAGTAGCGAAATTGTACAATAAAAAGGATACATTTCTATTTGTCTGCTATTGAACTCGACAACATCGTTTGTTTTATGTTGTCATCGACTCTATTAAATCCTGCTACGCTTGACTGGGCCCTGTCACAGTTTAAGAGGAGGAAGTACGTGTGCTTTGCTTGAAAAAATCTCCCTAATTAGTTGCGGATTAAAATGTCCTTCATCCAACTTTGTCAATAGAAAATATGGTTCCTGGCTTCCGGTCCGGCAAAAGCTGAAGTGTATACAAGATCAACAAAAGAGTGATTTTAGATGCGGAGTCATTGAGTCAGCAGGTCTATTTGTTGGTTGCTTTTGCAAATTGGATGTCGTTTGCGGTAAGCAGATTAATGATGGTTAGCCAGATTTTGTGTCTGCTTGCGAAAATTCCCATCCTCGTTAATGTTGTTCGTCCTACTTTGTGTAGATTGCGAGGATGTCTAGTTTACTATGAATAGGTACAAATTTGGGTTGGGCAATTGAAGTCTATTTAAATTTGAAGGATGCTGATGATACAGTTGGTGACGTGAAATGTGGCCTTATTTCGTAGGACGTTATTTCACGTCACCGCTACAGTCAAGAGCTATTCCCATTAAAACATTCTGTACATATCTCATTTCTTCGAGCCAAACCAAATTCACTTTGGGAACCCAAAGCCATCCCTTTTTTGGAAGCCAAGTGCAGTTTTTTTTAGTCTGCCTGCATCCAGTACACAGCTACTGTTCCTCACTTCGTAGGAATAATTAATTTGTTCATACTCCAAGTATTTTATACCCGAAAATATGCGAGCCAAAATACTGCTTGGCAGTCTCCTTTATCTTTGGGGACTTACTAATTCATTGCATGTCATTTTATGAATTCTAAACAATGCAAGAATCTTAATTGCTATTGTGAAAAAAATCGCTGATGATTCGCCACGATTCACCACGAAGGACGTCTGTCTGCAAAAAAGGGGTTAATTTATTCACAACTTGTCACTGAAACACAAGTTAATTAAAATTCTTGCAAAAAAAAAAAATAAAAAAAAAGAGGAGAAAATTAAGGACGATCACAAATCTAGGACAACGACAAAATCACTCAGTGGGAAAATTAGGCGAACCACTGGGGCCGCTTTTTGTTTTTGTTTTTTTCTCTTTACAAATGTCAAGGGAACAAACAAAAATAAACATTTGTCTTTTACTCAATTATACAACACCTACCTCGTTGGGAAAGTACACTGGCAAAAGGACATTTAAGACAAATGGAAGAATCGCTCCGTCGAGCGTGAAATCATAATAAATTTCTGGCATAGTTCCATGTTCTGTTCGTCCCGAGAAAATTAGTTACACAATTAAACATGACTCAGTCACAGACAGTGGTGGAGTATCTTAAGGTAGTGTTACTCGTAGCTTGTATGCCAAAGGACCCAAACGGAGAGTACTAATCCTACATGAAATGTCGCTTGAAGAATGCGCTTGACACTGTGAGTGCGGTGGTGGTGGTGGAGATCCTTGTGGCAGTGGTCGTAGTCGCTTTTAGACAGAAAAAAAAAAAACACGAGTTGCTTGAACGAAGGGTTTCACCTACGAGAGATGATATGTGTGCACAATGTGTCAACAGGCTATCGACTCAACAGGAATATGCTGCTTGACATAGAGCACCGTATGTCGGAGGAGGAAGCACATTGCTACCTAGCACAAGAACGCTTGACACAAGGGATATACATTTGAGTGTACACAAATCATATATGTAGATAAGTTACAACATGAATATGATGATGAAGGCTAAGAGCTTTAAGGGATCAGGGAAGGTTGTTATACTATAAAGAGTATTGTGTTGGTCAGGAATAATACTCTCGCAAAGGAATATTTAGAAAATTGGCTTTAGAGGTAGTCGGATGATGGTTAGGTTAGAGAGTGTAAGCAAACAGTCTAGCTGTTCTAAAAGTGTCTATATAGAATTAATTAATCCTTCAAGTAGATTTGGCTTTTGTTTTTAGTTAAAACCTTTATTTTCATATAAAAATGACGTCAAACTGTTGGCCGTTAAAACCCCTATTAGTTAAAACTGCTGAATCATCTAAATGGGTAGAAAAGGATCGTGTATTTCAAGCAGGAATTTCAAGGTTTAAGGCCTTCGTCAATCGCAGCACGCACGATTTCCATTAGAAAACTGTCGGTTGCTCTCCTTATATTCATTTTCAGTGAGTCCAGGTTTGGGTGTCTTTTAGTGCACACAATGCCCTCTAAAACGGATTCCATAGATTGTAATCCAGAGAATTAAGGTCCAGACTTGCTGATGGCCAGTAGTCAATGCAGGAACCAAGTTTGAGTGGTTTCTGCCTTGTGAGCGGTAGCAGAGTCTTGTTGGAAGGTCCACGGCTTGTGTTTACCCCTTCGGTTAGGGGTTAGAATATACCCGAGGTAGGCATGCCTGTCGTAAGAGGCGACTAAAATCCACCCTTTGTATCCTTTGCTAAAATAAGCAACCGAAATGAAAGAAATGTTTATCCAAGCTGGTTTTTGTATTAAATTATTTAAGATGTACATATCTAGTCGTGCTTTGTTTTGTGCTTTTGCTCTTGTAAAGTTTTTGAGCTCCTACCTCTTGCTTCGACCCTGCATCCACATCTGTGTATATTATTTTATGGGAATAAATCATTGCATATCTTTTCAACTCAACAGAGATTTGGGTTGCCTTTCATGTTTTCCATGGGGTGATAGCTCATGTATAGCAGGGGATAATGTATCTCTTTTGAATAAGATATATATTTTCCAGGATTTGCTTACAAAATTCCTTTGAGAGATATTTGAATTATGCTGATTAAAACTTGTTTTTTGAGTTGAGAGGAAGCTCCTTAAACAGTAAACAAAAAAATACAACGCGACTCTATGCAATTAATTATATTGTTAGCTTCAGTGGGCATGTCAAATACTACTCCACAGAATTTCAAATTGATATTATGGTTCCCATCTATTGAATATCAATTCGACCACAGTACAGTGAAGCAACCACACCAAATTTCCACGTAATTACTTAAACACAAAACCCATTCACACTCATTTGTGGCCCATGACCTCGTTCGCAAAACCACCGGATACCGATCTCATTTTCATCTGCGCATAAATGTACATCGGCATGTCGCACCCTCAAAATGCTTACCCCCCCACCAGAAAGAAGGGAATGGATATCAATAGTTTTTTTTTTTTTTTGTGCAAATCCACACATTTACCATCGAATCAGGGGAAGGAAGGGAAATTGAATACCAAGTTTGGAAAAAAAAAAACAGAAAAATATTTTAGCTCAAAAAAGGATATGATGGGAGTTTTAGAACAACTCATATGATATGCATTTGAGTTACGTACATGACCGCAGGGTAGCATACACATTTCTTCCGATCTCAGGTTTTCATATGTCCCTGTTCGTTTTGAAAATCCCTTCTATGATACACTGTTAAATTGTGTACGCATTCAAATGTCCTTAAAACAATATACAATACATATGTATGTGTGTGCTCTCTCCATATTGGCATCATCGAGTGTACATTTTTATGCCTCTGGGTCTGATGGTGATGTTATTTGTCGCAAATCGCAATTCGAATAAAAAACAAAAAAAAAAACATGGAAAAAGGAAGCTTTATTCAACTAAAAGGCGGAAGTTTCTCTTCTCTTGCTATAAAGAAGAATAAAAGTTTGAACATCGATATGTAGATACATTGAAGCAGAAAACAAAGACGCGGTCTTGTACGCTTTAGCATGCAGGGTGAAAAAGTTGCCTGCAAAGATGTACCGCTCATACTTTAAAATGGGTCAAACAAATTAGATTGTATCACACATTTCTCTTTGTTATTTGAGCCTTGTAAACGTTGGGAGCGTTGTCTAGTAATCTACGTACTGAATTACTTACTTGCGTTGAGGTACAGGCAAGTGAAAGTGTGTCTCTTCCGCCAAGTGCAATCATTCGTTCCTCTGAGTTGGATTTGATGATGGCTAGAGCATTGATGGCTCGCATCTAATCAGCAATTGGCAAGAGTGACTACTCCTTTCATTCCCAAACTCGGCTGAGGTGAAATGCCCTGTGATTTTCAAGCATAAATACAGAAATATGTATGGGGGGCATGCTGCCCCCTTGCAACCTCTTTGCTCAGGGTCACTGTTGGATTTGGAGCTATATCCGAGCCTCTTAATCAACCATTCAAGGTTTTAAATAATTAAGCTCTTGTCAAATTGGCTCCAAGAATAATAAACAAATACTTTTCGGTGGATTCAAATTTATATATTATCTATGACCTTTTCTTCGTCTTCTTCATCAAAAAAGAAAAATATATTATTTACTTTCAATCTGGTTGGTTGTTCTCTCATTTATGTGCATATTTATTTGCTGGCAAGGAGGATTTTGCTTTTTTACCAATTTAAATTCCTAGCACGTAAGATAAGTTGAATCGATAAAGAAAACAAGTATTTGTATTATTTGTCTGACTGCTATTGGCAGAAGCCAAAAGTAACCATAAGACCTCCTTCTACAAAATATCAAGGATCTCTGTGTGTGGAATTAATTCAGGGCGTGCTTTTTTCCTTTTGCGAAACTCAAGCCGAAGCAGATTAATGCGGATTGTGGCTTTCATTTTCGACGATGGAAACGGAAGGGCTTTTTGGCATTTTGATGAAGCAACAGCGTGTTGCTAATGGGTTTCAGTGTATTACATCCCTCTTATGTGTGATTTTATAGAATGCGATACATTGTAATGGGAATTAATTTGAAAATTCTTTTCACTCATTGAAGGAATGTTTGTAAATGAGAAAGCCTTATGAATTAATGGAAATAAGCGGAAGGAGTAGCTGACTGGTTGGGGTGATAATCTAAGACAAGGAGATCCTATGTAGCATCCTTTATAGCCACTTTCTTATATTTTAATACCTCTTAAATGCTATTTCATTTTAGGGTTAAAAACCCAATTTGATTTAAGCCTACTTTCCACTTTTTTATTGAAAAACTCAGAGTACAGCCACTTAGATCGAAAACATTAAGAAAAGTATTTACGACTCTAAAGACTTATTATTGAAATACCAGTCTTAGGGTTAGTATGCAATTAAAAGTGAATAGTAAACCAATTAAAATCATTCCTTGGTCTTAGAGTTCCGCCTTTCGTTGGCCATAAAGCGTCATCCTTTTAATTAGGTTCTTAGCCGAAAATGTAATAAAAAAAGGAAAGGAGAGATAGGAGCAGAACCCCCCCGCACACACAGTTATCACATTTATATGAAATTAAGAGTTTGGGGTGGCAAATAAACAACAACAGCACTAAAATTAAGAATACACAATAAAAGTGCCACGGGAAAGCGAGTTCTACGGTCTTGTGTCGGGTAGTGTAAACAAACAAACCAAGGACGACCAACCTTTCTCAACATTGCAGTCACGCTATTCATTCAGTAGAATCAGTAGAAGTATAGGCAACAACGCAAACAAAACGTTCTAAAGATTTTCAACGCAGATTAATTGCTATTATCTTATGGGATTCTAATGGTTGCAATTCCGCACAACAGCCAAGTCAGATACCGGATACGGTTTTTTTTTTTTTTTCTTTCGTTCGTTCCTTGCTTGCCAAGGAAAGCTTAATGGAGCGTAGTAGATAGCGGTAATTACTCTATATCCCTGGTCCTTGCTGTGGATGTATTTATTTATTTTGCGCTTCTGAGACGTTTAAAATGTTTGTGTACTTAATTTTGGTGGTACCGCAGTCCATCGTAGACCTGGGCGTGTTATGTTCGTACAGTCCGTAGAAGTCAAAGGTACATTTCATTTGTTCCTTGTAGTTTCAAAGACCAGTCGAAAGACTTAAGGTTTAGAGCTTTCTAAAAACCCCACAAGTAGATCTCTACTTGACGTGACATTTGATGTACGAAATGGTGTTAAAGGTCACAAATTCGTCGCCCGAACACACGTTTAAAATAGTTTTGACCTCGATTTTCTGATTAAAGCTGATGTGTATGTAACGTTAATAGTATGCAAAACATCAACACCATTTTAATATTGCAAACGATAATATCGGTTCGGATAAATAAATTTCCTCTTCGATTTCCTCACTATTTCTTTTTAGTTTGTTTTTTCCGTTTTGGTCGGTTAAAGCAATTAATACAATAAAAATACACACGCCCACACGACGCGACGTATCCTGTGGTCCTTTTGTTTGCGCAGCGCCACCCAAAACTGCAATGAACTGTTTTTGTATGGCGACACAATGTCAACAGTTTTGCTACCAGTAAAATTATTATTTTTATTTTTATTCCCCCTAGTAAAAAACAAAAAATCCAAATGGGTCAAGTATGCTGTTGAATATATTTAAATTTACAACTCTTACGTTCAATATACATCCATTCAATTGCGATAAACACAAAAGACTGATACAAGAAAATGCCGGCAATTTTTCTTGAGTTTAAATGAAACTTTATTTGTCCCTTGAGTCAGTATACCAAAACTCCCTTGTTCATGAATTGAGACCAACATCGGAGACAGCCCTTAACCATTAAGGGATTCGGGCTCCACAATTGGAATATCAAAATAATGTTCCCGAATACATGAATATTCATGGCCATAGATTAAATCACAGTGGTATAGCAGTAGTCAGCAGCAGCCATACGTTCTCCAATCTGGAGGTGACAGACCAAAGATGCTGACCAGAAGCTTTACTTTCTCTCTCTCCGCAGAGACTGTGTTGCTGCATTTGAAAGGGCTCAGTGGGAATTTAAAATTCCAATGTAGAAAAAAAAAGTCGACGAACGATAAGGTTGCTAAAATCGTCGGTTAATATCGCCTCAAGAGAATAAATCCATTTCAACTTGGATGGAAGATGCTACACGTTCTGATAGCATTTACAATTTCCGGACTGATTTCATTGGACATTCCGGCGGAATAAGGTTTTTTTTTGCTTCTCTCATTTTTCAAGCAGTAGCGTACATATAAAGTCCATTTGTGCCTCGGAAATAAGTTCGATTTTAATATTCTGGCGGTGTGTACAGATTTGGGAAGTACACAGTTGGTGTCTGTTGTTGGCTGCTGGTTTCATCTTCAATTGCAAGAAGGGTTGACACAAATTGATTTTATCGAAGAAAATAGATTGGCTGTTGATTAATAATGTCAGAGCAATTAGAAATTCCGGAACAGGAAAAAGGAGGAGCTAGAGATGTTATTTGACATGTCAACGAAATCTTTTGCATTAGATCAGAATTGATGCCGACTCGGGGCGAAACCTTTTGCATTAACCCTCGAAATTCTAATTCCTAAAGCTCTTATGTTTTGTAGTTTAACATAAATGAAAAGAAAAAAATACTGTAAATTATGACGGCAGGCAAAAATAACATACCATTAGCTTGGACAACAACCATGAAGAGTAATTATTGAGAACTATTACCACTAGTGCACCTCGCCAAACTCTTTCTCTCTTGCGATTTACTCTCGACCTTGAACTGCATATTTGTGTAAGAGTATTCATAAACATCCTCAGCAGTGGGTGACTTCAAAAGCCAAGTACACCGGCGGGGGCATCCTTATGAGCGCAAGTACGTACGTTAGATCCAATTGCCTAGCATTCCTTAAAGAGTATGAGCTCAAACACTAAAAATTCTTATAATTTTTTGCGTCTCCACGAATACGATGTAAACGGCAAGGATAAAGATCATCATCACAATTTTAAAAATTAAATTTTCCCATACCTTACAACAAACATACTCAAAATGTCTCGTGTACGTGAATTCCTTGAGCACATGAGGATTTCCCCCACGCATACCATAGACTGCCGATGTATGTACATATGTAATGTACAAGTCCCACTTGTGTGCCAGTCCTTATATTTTAGCTCTCATGTTCAACTTTCTTCTTTCTTCCAACTTAAGCTGTCAAAATTAAAGAGATCTTAGTTTCCCTAATTTGATGCTTGATGTGTTGGAAAGTTTAACTGTCAGTGTGTTTATTTTTATGTTTCCATTTCTTTAGTGGAAAAGCAACAAATTATTTATCTCTCTGCGAAATGTGTACCATGACGTGACTCCTTGCGTATTATGATATTCCTTTTTTTTGGCTCAGATAGTCATCTTCACTCAGTTGGAACTGGTGGTCATAAAGGAATAATATGTGTCTATTTAGAGACATAAAGTGTAAGTTATCGTTTCGAAGCTCATAGTACATTTGTTCTACAAAAAGAACAAGGATGAGCCCATGGGACGAGTAGGTTATAAAAGAAAATGGAGACTCATTAAACCAACATTTTTATCAAATAAGGTTTGCGAGAAATGGGCTTGGATATAGATGAAATTGTGTGCGAGTTGAGTTAACTTGGGAACAGGTGTTGTTAATGAGACTCTTTTACTATCTCAAAAGGACGGCATTTGTTGATAGATTACAGAAAATCTGGCTTTGTTTGTCACCATGAAGTGCACTAATCCTTGCTCAGAGAGATCTGGTCCAAACTCAAGTATACACGGCGTATGTGGATCTTTTTCTGGTTCTAATATCGTCCAAACAAATTTGATATGTTAATGAAGTGAAACCACAGTTTTATTCACCCATTCGCATAATACTATTTCCCATGGACAAACATCGGTGGTGGAATTAATTAAAACAATTACATTTGTGTTCCGCGACCATCTATCATAAATCAATTGCCAATTAATCATATTCAATTCTCTCTCCTCTTGAGCCCGTCTCTATGGAATGCATTTTAATGTGTGATGATAATCATGCCAATTAGCCAGCGCTCTGCCGTAATTAAGCACAGAATTATGGTTGACTAATGGATTTTAGATAGTTCCGAGGAGATACATATACACTCATAAGTATGTCCCATTTAATTGCTGGAAAATGTCCTGCACATTCGAGTCGAGAGCGAGCCTGTGAAACATTGCTTTAAGGAAGATGATTCTGTAACAAATCTACAGAACATAAATCATTTCACTTTGTCCTGTTCAAGGGCACATATAACATAAGCAGCCCCCGCTAGCGCGCTGTACTCAAAGCAATAGCGAACAAGTGAAGTGAACCATTTTGCTCTGAGGGTGGCTTAATGTCATTGCATTGTGTCTGTATGTGTGTGTTTTGTTTTCAACCATCAAGATACACACTAAGCTGTTAATGACAAGTGATAAAGTCTGACAGAGAAGAGAAGAAAAAACATAAACCAAGTTCAGTGGCACTTTGACGTGATGTCTTTTGCTATTCGGGGTAAGATATTGATCGAATTAGCGCCTAGTATGGTAAGGGTGGGAATATTTTGGAATACTTAAATTAATAGTGCGAGATCTTGACACCAAGTGTTAACCTAGTGACACCTGCTTCTAAACCAAGTTGCGAGTCTTAAAAGCACACGTCAAATTGTGGGTTCTTCTGACAGATAGTGTATATCATAAGACTGTTAAAGAGACAAGCCTTAATCGTCCTGCTCTTATTTTTATTCATCTATACATCTTGAAACGCACTTGAAACATTTTGAGTCTGTCCAACTAACCCTTTGTTGTAATTGAACATAACTCCTAGTTGTAACTCTCTCGTCATTTAACATATCTTTATAACCCCTCTTTTTTTGGAGCGACTGCCACCGGAAACAATGAAATAAATGTTGCGTAACGAACAATAAAACCATTCAACACATCATCACACACATTTCAGCTGGTGAATATCAATAGTTCAAAATGGAGAGCTACATCTTTTCAACACACAACCATTTAGGGGGGGATGGCCCGTCGGCGGGCGAAGTTACATTGAACTAAATAGAGTGGAACTCTCTACAACACAGTTCTTATTTTCATCCCTGCTTAACCCTATAGTCAGTCGTCGTGTATGGTTGGTTGGTGTATGCCTTGTGGGACACACAAAGTCACTCCGCTATTCGAATTACTTCAGATAGAATTTATCGCCTTCATTCCTCTTATACAACATCGTGGAAATAATGCGAAAGGATTGGTAGTAAAATTTTATGATTTTCAGTTGTCACATGGATAACGCCATGTCCTTGGAGGGTTCCCCGTAGAGAGAATGCTTTCTATCATAAAGTCGTCCTTCGCATTTTTTCTTCTAAATAATTTATTGATCATTGTTTCCTTCATCACATTCAGATGGAATTGAAAGTAACAAAAAAACAAAAGAAAAATGTGAATATAACACAAACCTGATGTTGGTACAATGTGCGATAAGTATTTTCACAATTTTCTGTGGGAATAACGCAGCTGTTAAGTTACTCGAAATTGCTGAAATGAAATTACACTGAATACAGATTGTGTTTAAGTGGTTCAGAAAGGATTCAGGGACTTTTTACTTATCACACATTGTAAAGTTAGAGCTTACGGTTTGTTCAGTTTACTATCTTCCTTTTAAAGTAAATAAAAACAGGATTTTAATGCGGCTAAGGTGACTCTGTGTTTAGAGCGTCATTTAGTCTTTTGCATAGCATTTTGCATGTAAATTGTTCCCGTAAAGCAATTATGATTTAATAATCTACTGGCTTAACAGATCGCTCGGAAATATGATAATTTGCTTGAGGCGATTACACTGCTAATCGAATGCAACCAAGAGGTAAGCCCACCGTTCATCCCAACACTTGCATATCTTCATTAAACTTAATTTTAATGACATGTCCTCCGAACGAAGGGTTTACCTGTCAGTTTACCGAAAACACACCCGTAATTGCAATTCAATGTAATTTATGTGATTACTGTTTCCATTATGGCTTACAATATCTCTAGATTAATTATTGGTAAGGTCGTCTTATGCTGGTCGTCCGTCTAGCCTTGCTTGCTATCCAATACAGCTTAGTGGCGAAGTCAAAACAATTATGTTCTCTACGTTGCTATAAATTTGCTGTGAGGTAACATTCCATTCCACGGGAGCTACAATTCTCAGTGCTCTGTTGCATTAAAATGATAAATGGTGTTAGTTTCCCATCGGATTGCCTTCGTGGTAATAACTCAGGAGTCGTTCTCTCGCACTCATGCGGTATTTAAACATTTCTCTTTGTCTGATTTATCTCAACCCTACAACGATAGAGTAATTAAGTAAAAGTGGAGGGAAATAGATGGCTTTTGTGTGTTGCCTTTTTTTTTTCTATGTACCCACACATTTTTTATTTTTTTGAAAAAGTTCAACATAGACCAGGATAACACTTTACACTCAGAAAAATCCCAAAGGAAATCTAATGGACGAAAATAAATCAAATCCGTTTGACACTGGTATCGATTGGGAAGAATTTATATATTTTTTCGGGTTTGCTTACGTTCGCAGCTTGGTCCTGTATGCGGTATAGGGCGAGGGAGGGCGACTTATGTATTCATGTGTCATGTGGCTTTTCTTGGGGTTACAATGGCTTAGATAAGTTCACCCGGCAAATGTAAAAAGTGCCCGCAAACTAGAAAATTGATTTTTGACTCTGGTCCAGGCGGGGATTTTCGCTTCAAACGAGCGATTGTCAGTAACAGTGACATGTTTTGACATTTAATTTATACTTCCGTAGTTCAGTAGACAATGTGATTATGGCTTTTACCCAGAATCGAACATAGCTTTATTGTTGAATCCTCTCGCAGTTGGACACTTTTTCTTTTTCAAACAACAGTCTAAAGTATTTTCTTTCTATTCATTCCAATTTTGTACCATTTGCTAAAGTACCTAATTGACTTTATTTCAGCGTTAAATTGACGCAATTTTTGTCGGTTACAATTTGTATAAGAGACACCACACAACAGCTGGGCTAGTGAAGACGAATGATTTTGTAAATTCGCTAGAATATTAAAAACGTCACTTTGACTTGAGTTTAATTAAACGGACATGATTTATGAGTTTTGTTCTTTCTTCGTATCCGTATCGTCGCGTCGTTGTAGTCGTCGTAGTCGTAGTCATTGTCATCGTCGCTTGTAAATTATGCCACTGAACATCATCAAAATGTCTTGTCCTTTTGACTTTCAGGGTTAAATGAACATTTCTTCTGCCGTAAGCATAAGCATGGCCAACATAATTTGAAAACAGTGGCAATGGGCTCGTAAATAAACGCTGATAAGGAAAGACTGATTGGGAGTGTGTTAGGGTTTGTTTTTCTTTCAAGGACTTACTTTCGTCTAAAATTATTGGTTCTATATTGCGAAGTCAGTTTATAAAGTGAAAACCTAGATTACAACCATATCTGAAGGACAAACAGCACGCGGGGTCGGTGGAAGTTGTTCGCTTCGAAAATAACTCACTCCGCAAGCAATTAGAGCATTTCAACACGAAAGAGAAAAAATACTGTGAACTGAAAACGAGTGCGAAAATCCCATACAAATCCCCTCTTAGTAATTTTCACACCACTTATGCGAGATGCATTTTTGGCACTTTTATTGGAAGTTGGCAATCATTGACTAGGTTGCATGAAATATAGCACACACTCTATAGTGACACTTATCTCCATGGAGTAAGAGACAAAGAGTTATTAAATTTTCGGTTGAAAAGTTTTTCAATAAAAAAATAAACTACAGCATTGATGTTCGCAATCGCTCATAGAGCCAAAACTACTAAAAGTCATTGAACAAGACTATAGAATTTTTTTTTGTGAGTTTATTCACATTATAGTTGAAAGCATTCTATCTGCCATTATCCCAACCCTTAAGTATAACTCAGCTGAATTTATTAGGTGCATTAAGAAGATGCCACGAAAAAGCCAAGCGAATATGATTTAATGCCATAAAAGTCGCCGTCTATGGGCAAGCATTGCTGCAGCCCTACCCTAAGTGCTTCGTAATAATGGAAATAATAGCTGCATCGCATTGAAAAGGACATGGAACGCCTCACATAAGAAGAACATATTGAAGCCATTAAAACTGCGGTCAGAAGTTTTGAAAAATATTCGCCTTTATCACACAAGTCGATACGTGATACCCTTTACAGGGCACATTCCCTCTAGAGCATAAGAACTATAAATGGACCGTTGTAAATTAAGTTATGATATCCTCTGACACAGCACTTACTGGTATATAAGCTGGACATACATATGGTATATATGTATTTATTTTTAAAGTTGCCTTTAATACTTGAAGAAGGAGGAAAAGTATGTGCTCCCATTAGAAAGCAATAAAGTGATTTCATACGAGTGGAAATAGGAGACATTACCTTTTGAGAGTAATGATCCAATTATCGAATTATACGATTTGGAAATATTACCCCCGTGGGATAATAAAGACCAAATGAGCTTAAATACAATCCCCATACACACCCACACGAAGGGCAGGTAACCAGAATGATGACTACTCAACCATATAGTATAACGAGAGTAGAGACGTTATTCTTGTTCGTAAAATCAATTGATTAAATTACTGCCTAAGTATCTAGACTTTTATAGGCCTTCGTTTCCACTTATATGTGTGATTGTTTACACCAACGCATGTGGAAAATTTTCGGAGATGAAACACCGTATGTGAGATTGTAACAACACGTAGTGCTTCCAGAAATTGTTTCCTCTTGTCGTCCTCTCTCAGACAAGAAACTCGTAAAATTTAATGTTCAGAGTAATCGTCCCTTTGTTAGGCCAAGGGAGGTTCTTCTTGTTGTTATTGTTGTCTGCTCGTCGCTCGTTTGTTATTTTATCACCTTTATTATTATGTGGCAGTGGCAGTGGCAGCATTCAGTTTCAGTTTTCTCGACATCGACGTGCTCTTGTCGGGAACATTATACTTTAATCACTCACGCATTCCGCAATTGACATGAATTTGAGCGGAATACAAAATAAATTCAATTCCTTTATTCCTATGAATCCATTTAAGTTCTTCCGCTGAAGTTAATTATTGATATGAATCCGCGTTGCTAGCATTTTCTATAAATTATAACTCGAGCGTTATGCCGAATCCATTTCCACACTCTTCTTCCTGCTTGGGATTTTCTAGTGAAATTTATTTCTATGGAAATGTGACAAACAATGCCTCGTAAGGATTTGCAGGCGTATGAAATTCCCTAAATATAGTACTTACTCATGTATGTATTTGCAGATCCTTGGAAAGTCATTGAAATGACATTGAGGCGGCTTAATGTGTTGTATACCTTTCCATGTCTGTCTCGTAAATGTAGACCTGAAAACGAACTCAAACTTACAGCAAGTCCCTTTTTTATACCCTATCCAAAGCGTATACCAAATTTGACACATAGTTTGTAACATAGAGAAATATTTAAGACAGTTTTCGGGTCTTAAATTTTGAGCTAGATTGATGAAATTTTGTATTAAGGGACCAGAAACTTGATAAAACTTACTTTAACAAATATGTAGATATTCTTTTACTCTACTCCCATACATTATGTATGCCCACGCCTACTTTTTTAGTGGCGTGTTTCTGCTGTTTTTCTACGGTTTCTTTACAATAATATCAGGAGCACAATTCAGTATATGTAGATAAAATTGCGCAAAATCACCCCACTACCACGCCCACTTATTAAGAAATTTCGTGTTCTGGAGTATTTTTAAAAAATATTTGAAAAAAAGTTGCTTAAGCAAGTATATTGGAGGAAGTGGGAACCTTGTGCACAGGAAAGGAATAGGGTATTATACGATCCGCTCCAAACGGATTGTAGCATTTTCATATGTTCTTCAGGCTCTAATCTCAATTTCAAATGCAGCAGAAAAGTGTGTTAACGATCGGTCGAGATACGTGTCTCGAATAAAACATCTGTGGCTGACTTGAAATGGCAAGGGCTGACAGAGAACATTTTAGTTCTTTAGACTTACGGATATTCTTTGAAAACTTTTCACATTCAATTCTTATAAACAGGTCGTATAGCTTGGGAAGGGTGGTCTTGGGGAAGCATCTTTTTGAATCTAGGAAAAGCGAAAGTAAAAACTGAAGGCATTTGCGACCCCTAGTGCATAGTTTATTTGCTACTATAACGTCAGCAGTTTCTTAAGCAAGTGATAATGTCTTAAACATAAGTAAGTTTTGTCCATCATTTCATTCCCTTTTTAATCAATTTTCTGTAGTTTGTTTCACAGTATACAGACAAGTAAAGTACGAGAAAGCTCCTCGAAGTACCTAAAAACGAGAGAGATGTGAACTTTTCTTTCCTGTGACTCTTAAAATGTTATACTTACCTTAACTACTGTATCGAGCGATACATCGAAGAAATTAAATCCACTTAATCGGATTGGATTTTCGTGTAGTAGCATTATAATCTGTAAGTCCTTCATGAGCAGAACATTTTCTTTCGTATTTCTCGATAGATATACGATTTGCTCCCAGTTTGACATGTAGTATGTTGAGCTTATCCTGTCCGTCTAACAATGGATGGGTTGTTAGTAGAAATCGATTCGAAATCTATACTCTACTTACCGTATCTCTAAGAGTGGTTCCCAGTGAACCAAATATAAGAAGTTCTGAAACTTTAGCCAGCATCCAAGAAGCGTACCCAATATTTTCCGATGACGCCCCAATCTGTGTGGCAAAAAATACAAAACTAGCTATAGTTTTAAAAGAAAATCATACATACCGATGCCACTTGAAAGCAAAGAACACATAGCAAACCTGCACTAAACGCGATCATTACGAATATCCGAAAATTGTATATCCTATTCAGAAGTCCTGCGAATCGATTTAATTCGCAATTCCTCACAAACATCTGAACCATTTTCTTTCGAAACTCAAAAGCCAATCGCACACTTGGTACCTCTGAGATCAGGCTCAAGCTACACTCTTGCATTTCCTCCTGAACTATCCTATATCTAGCGTTCAGATGCAAAATGCAACTGGCCAACATGAATGCCTCTCCAATGAAGAAAAATATAATACAGCACCCGATCCAGCACAGATACAGCAAGGTGAATCCGTAGACAACTGATTCCTCGTAGTCATAGTGCAGAGTCATTTTGTAGGGCAGAGACTTCTCATGTCGCCGCAGCTTTAAGAATGGTACTATCAGAAAGGATATCAGTGTTGAAATGTATCCGTACGCATAGACTGTTGTCGGTAGAAGCCCCCGACTGACCTCCTTCCACATTGTAGGGTTTTGTTTTCTATAGAACTCGGTCTTAGTATTTGTTTGTTAAAACTGTATGTACACTCGCTTACTCATCGATATAAATTGTGAGGAAAAATTCTTTTAGAAATTCCTTGAAAGTGGTCTTGGTGAATGCCATGTTGAATATTCTCAGAAAACTTTCATTCAAAACAACGCACGTCACTAAACCTTCAATGCTAAGGCTCATGTCACCGAAATTTTGCACAATGAACAATATTTCCCCTTCATCGACCAAAAGGAATATAAAGAATGCAACTGAGACCATAAAGACGTTCAAAACCTCGACCCACGAGCTTGGATTGTCTCTTATCGGCCATGTTGTCGTGAAGAAAAACGTTTTTATTTGCCACGGCAGTGGCACAGGTCTTCCATCGGGGTATACTGGCTTGTAAAACATGTTGAACGCAACTAAGTCAAGGAACTGTTATATATTTGGTTTTATTTTGATTGTTACCTAGGATTGTTATTTTGTTGGGCATTAAAATTTCAAATTGCTTAATTATAATCAAATTACGTAAGTTTACATTGTATCGAGGTTCCGAGTTTTTTGATTTAATTATTTATCAACCGATTAGACACTGTAACGACATTGTATTACATTTGTTTGTTTGCATGTGTTTTTATTGAATCCATAAATGCTTAGTGAACAAGTTTCATAAGTAGAACTTAAGATTATTGAATCAATTAATGGCGCGTGTAGATAGGCACGCTTTAAACGTTGTTTTAAATTTATCTTTATTGTAGGATAAGTTAAAGTTACTGTGGGCTATATTTGTCATCCAGGGATCAGGACTCCAGACTGGTAACCGCAAAAGGACCAGCAGATAATCCTGACAACTTGTCGTTCTAAATATGAGTTTTGCTTGCACTTGCAATGCTAGGGCAAGTATTGGTTTCTTGAAAAACTTCAAACTCGAGATGTTTATCTCTATGACGATAGAGATATTTGAAAAGTAGGTCTGCCAATTCTGTCTGTCTGTCTGTGGATGTATGAAAGACTAGCCTAAATATCTCAGCTCTGTAGGGTCACAATTTGAGTGAAAATAGAAAATTTTGCTAATGCCCTGCGGGTCTTATTTCAAAGACAACTTGCAAATACATGCTGCCCCCCTGCAACCCCCTGCTTGGGGTCACCTGGTAGGTACCAGGTTGGGTATGTGAAAAGTTTCTTTAAATCTATGCGAGACATGCATACAAGGAAACTTTGCAAACACCCAAATCTGCTCCTTCTCCAAATCCAACAGTGGCAACAAGTAGGGGGGGTTGCAGGGGGGCATACATAGATGCAAGATTAAAGTATAAAACTTCAAGAATGTCCAAAAACTCGCAGCAGTAATTGAAGTAGGGCTACATATGTAACACATGTGGCCTTCTTACCTAGGGCGTTATTTCACGCCACCAACAGCACATATGTGCAAGTACGTACGACCAAGTTGGACACTCTATTTTCTGAGAAAATGCATTTGAAATGTATTCATAATCCGCAGTCTTCTGTGAACTTAACAAAGGGGAATTTTTCATAAAACGAAGCACATCTCAACCAAGTCTGTTTCTATCCATCTATTCAGGTTCTGGATACTGTGAAAGGATGTACAAGGCAAATGAAGGAAACATTCCGTCAGGGTTGACAGTATAATTTCTTTCCGGCATATCTTCGTGTTTTGTTCTTCTTGGAAAAAATTACTTACACAATTAACAAAGCGACACAGTTAGAGCAGTCTTAAAGGGGGTTGGGGGGTTGGTGTTCCTTGCAGTAGCTACACTTGTATGTTTGTAATCCACGGCACTCATCTAAATCTGCTAGTAGTCCTTAAGGGGAAAAAATAAAGTTGAATTCTGAACAGTTGACATCAAACATGTGATGATGATGCTGATGGCTGGAGAAGGATAAGCGCACAGGAAGTTACTCGTATAATGACATGTGTACAATGTGTCAACATGCTATCGACTCTGCTTCAAGAGAATCTCGTATGTGTGTGTGTGTATGTTCTATACATGTCCGTAGAAAATCCGCATAAAATCTTCCGAGTAAGCACTGCTGCTGGGAGAGCACACACTTGACAGATACACACATCGATACGTATGTATATTAATGTGTTTGGATGATCTCTTAATATCGAGAGATTATAGATTAATGGTTACTTGCATATTTAGTATGCCTCAAGTTGTAGGTTTAGTTTTTTTTTAATTTATTGTATTGCAAATGATGAAGTGAGCTTCAATTTAAATTCTTGAAACTTAACGTCGTCCTTAGAAACACAGTCCAAAAGTGAAGGTATCTCCGTCAATACTTTGTGTATCTACATCTATCAATTTCCTTACTTGTAATTCAATTCCTCCCTCTTCATTGGCTTTCAATGCAACCATTTCGTCCTTTCGCTAAATAGAAATCAATTTCTCCCAATGTCAATCACATGACCCGAAATGTCTGAAATCAGATTTGGTAATGCTTCACATTTGCATACTCGTACTCGTATTTCGTTGGACAACAATAGTGTCAATGAGAATACGAAATGTAGTGGTTCCATGGGTAGCTTCTTACCATAAGGTTCCTCAAAATATTTACATGTTTATGCAAATGTTTGATGTTTCAGAATAATGAGTTAGTCGTTCGAATTAAATTTCAAAGTGGGGACGTTAGAAACCCAAGACCTTACCTTATAAAAGCAAATTCCAATAGGTTTTGCAAAATCTTTTATTTTAAGTGCGTTTTTAAGTGAATCTTCACAATTTGATAAAAAGAATACGAACTCATCTAGGTGAACGTTTTTAAGAACGTAAAATAGGATCCAGCTCCACGAATCAGCTGAAACAAAACACATGCTCATAAAACTGCTTAGACCCCATCCAAGCTCATAAATACTTACGGAAGCCGTTGTTTCCAAAGAGACGTTAAAGAATCCAAATCCATTCAGCTCCAGCGGTTTGTGATAGAGCAATATTGCTAGAGCTATTCGCTTCATCAGCAAGATATTTTGTCCTTGATTTGAAGAACGATGAACGATAGTTTCCCAGTTGCAGTGATAGAACATTGAGCTTATATTATCTGTCTGCAAGTAAAGAGGGAAATCTTAGAAACAGCTTCTAGCTTAAGATTTGCTTTACCGTAGTTATGAGCCTAGATCCAAGCGTTCCAAATATAATCAGTTCTAAGGTCTTTGCAGTCATCCAAGCAACATAAGCCATGAACTTTGCTGAACCAAAATCTGACTGCAAGTAGATGGTTGTTTTAGAAGGGTTCATCAAAAAAAAAATAAAAAGAACCTACAGTGGATGCCTGAAATATTAAGACGCACAGCATAACAGTGCTATGAGCAATCATGACGAAAATCTGAAAGGAATATGTTCCATTCAGTAGTTCAGCGAAATGGTGTAACTTGTTGGTCCTTCGTATGCAGTCATCCAAGAATCTAGTAAAATTCTGTGTCACCTCAGACGGTCCCACGGTGGACAGTAGATTTACACTTTCTTGCATTTCGTCCTCCAACATACCAAGTCGAGCACACAAATGGCCAACAAAATTACCCAATAGACACGTCTCGCCCGTCACAAACATAGCAGCGCATAAGCCGTTGCATGTAAGCTGAAACAAAGTAAAGCCATAGACCAGAGGGTCCTCGAGCCCATAGTGAAATTCTAGCCGATGCGGTAAGAGGCGACTGTTATAGAGAATTGCAGTAATAATCGGTCCCAAGCAGAAGGTTACAATCGAAGACAAGTAGACAAACGAATAGATATTGATTGGTATGATAGATTGCCGGACCCTCCTATTCATCACAGGATTTTCCTTTCTAGAAATTCAAACTTATAAGTTGTGCTTGGTTTAAAGCACTTAAGTACATACTCATCAACGTAAATTTCTCGATAAAATTCCACAAGAAAGTGCTTGAATGAGTTTTTACGGAATGCCATGTTGAATAGTCGAAGAATGCTGTCGTTGTAGATTACCAAGTTGGCAAAGGCTTCAGTGCTGAGGCTTATGTCATTCAAGTTATTGATGAAGAAGCAAAGAGCAGCTTCAGCTGCCACTAAGAAACTCAGAAATGCAACGGAAACAACAATGTAATTTACGAAACGCATCCAGCGAGTTGGATTATCCTGCAGTGGCCAGGAGACGTTAGTAAAAAACGATCGTAGTTGCCACGGTAGACGGGCTGGTCTGCCATCAGGCAATTGTGGTCGGTAATACATTGTGTGGAGAGTGGTAAAATTTACAAATCGCCAGGCTTTTATACCTTAGTTCTGTGCTTTATTATTAATCACCTGCAAAAACTTTAGCCAAACAACTAAATTGGTTAATTGAGTTATTAAGTCTTGAAGGTTTTCGAAAGTGGTTGGTCCTTTTGCCTTTCCATGGAATCCTTGGCAGCTGTTTGTTCTAAAAGTTCTTAAAATTTGTTGAGCTAATCAGAGGTTGCTAAAATATGTATAGGAATGTAAAGCCAGTTGCCAGAGCTAGATAACTATTGAGTAGTATACCAAAAAGAACAAGGGCGGATCCAGGATTTATTTCTGGGAGGGGCACATTTGTCAGATAGGTAAAGAGTGTCTCATCTTTATCAATGACGTACAAGAATATTTATAAAAAATACTTTGTATAGAGATTAAATAATGGAAAATTACATGTTTAATAATGACAGTCTGGGGGGTGTCTGTGCCCCTGTGCTCCCCCTTCTGGATCCACCCTTGATAGAGAAAGTTGTGGTACACCAAGCTAGATTTTTGTTTTTCCACCCTAGGTCTTCACGTTCACTATATTTTGCGTTTTTGGATAAGTAACTCCACTTTCTGAAATATTTTAATTATTTTTGGTTATCATAAGATTGAAAGCAGCCTTCTCCTTTGGCAAACTTTATTCGGTAAAATAGAAACTCCTCATCGCTTACTCGAAAACCACCAACTTTCGTTGCGTTAGACTTAAATAAATTTCCATAGAGCAAATATTTTATTTCATAACGCTATCCCTTAGTTTTCATATACAGGAGGAAAACTTTTCGATACGGGTTTAAAACAATTTGCTTAAGTTGGTGATCCATGCGAAAAGGGTTGATTGCTGACTAAAGCTATTGACACGTTGACTGATTAAATAATGGCAAGCTGTAGAGTTTGTGCAAATTATCGTAGCCACAAAGCTAATATTGATATTTTGTCTGACAGAAGTTGAATAATTTGGATTGAAGGTGGTAAATACTTGGGAAATGTTTATGAGACATAAATACAACCTTTTTGGAGAGTATATCAAAGATATTCTGAGAAACTTTCAAATGGCGGAATCACTTCTTTCTTCTATGCAAATAAAGGTTGAAAAGATTCTATGGAAGACTGTCTGAGGTTGCTTTGTTAAATGTTGGCTTCTTGAGTGTATCCTAAAACACAAAGTGCAATGTCCTTCTTCACGAAAAGTCACGAGTTCCTTGTTGCAACCAGGTTAGACCGGTTGTTTTCAAAAATAGCCAAAGACTTCCGTATTTGCTGACAGGCTTTCATAAAATCTAAGCCCATGTCACATACATTCATACATAATTTGGGTGAATCAACACCCATATAAAGAAAGCATATGGTAAAATAATAAAATTCCTTTGAATATGGGCTATCTTTATATTTATGTTTATCTTGTGACAGAAAAAAAAAAAAAAACGCAACTGCTTTTTCACTGCCGCTCTGTCGCCTTGTCGCCGTTGATGGGTGCTTTTTTTGTTTCTCATTTTATTTTATCTTTTATGGGTTTTCTTTAACACCTCTTATGAGCTTCTGATTTTGTGTGCCTGATAAAGTACCCAACATCTCGTGCATTCGAACGTATGAATGTGCTTCACTTCCAGGACTATAATGTATGTACATATAATAAGATGGCGGTTCGTTTGAACTCATAACAGAAAAATGAAATGTCGCTTTTTACGATCATGTACTCTCATCAACTTCATATTTTTATTATCCCATTCGTGCATAAATAATGTGTCCTGGTTAGTCTGCCTCTGCACACATATTTTATTTTCTTATTCCTGAGTCCTGACTTTCTCATATATGTACATCGAAGGGCAGAATAAACTGGAATGGATTTCACCATGTGGAAACTACCGAAAGGATATTGCTTGTTCAAACTATATGAAATGATTCTCCTTTGTGATTTTGAAATGTGAGAGTGAATTGTGCACTCTAACACTACCTATGTATGTGAAGGATACTTTGTCTTACTGTTTGTTGAAAGGCCCCCATATCGTTATTGTCACAATTTACTACATGACAGCACAAATTTACGTATACCTCTCAAAGAACAACCAGTACGGTGAAAAACAAAACATATATGTAGGTCCAATTTATTGTCAGGCCTTGTGATTCCAGGACTATTTTCATCCTAATATGCTTTCACTAAACTTGAGCAGGCTTAAATTTCTTTTCAGGATGCTAGCCCTGTTTATTGTTTAATTTTGGCTTCAGAATTCAGTCAGTTGAAATGTAATGACATATGTACATATATTTTGACTATAGACGTCTCTGTTGCGGAAATTGTACTCGGGGAAAATAATTAATTACAAAGTTTGTGCAACTTAATGCGACATTTTCACATGTCAGTAGCTATAGTGCTGAACCTGTCACAAAGAATGATTGATTCATCATTTAAAAATGAGCGGCTGACTATTTGAAATTTTATGTAATTAACAAAATGTCACGAGTATTGCTATTCCAATTCATTTTGTCGACTGTCAATATTGTCACAATTCAATTTTTGACCCCCAGATTTATGACACATAAATTAGCATGGGACAAACTTTTAAATGTTTGAAATATGTATGTTTCTGAGTCCGCAATGGCGCAGTGTTGGTTTTGTGCATATTTTGGAACTTAAGGCAGATATTGGGGAAAGGGGCTTAAAACGCATTCCTTAAAGACCGCTGTTTATAGCCGTGTTTTATTCGAAAGTGTATAGCCAGTTAGTAATTTTTTTCCACACTAAGCAAATACAAATCGAAAAGTGACGATAAATTAGTCAGTTATCAAAAGTGAATATAAAGTGTGGAGGAAGTCGATAGATAGATAGTACGATTAATTCGTTAATGGTTGTTGTTTGCAATCCGATTCAGCGTCATCTAAAATTCGAACGTCAATTTGAAGATAAAAAATGAGAACTGCCAGTATAAAGAGCTGGCTATACACTTTTCAATAAAACACGGCTATTGTATCTGAGGAAAAGTTCATGGAGTTTTGGCGACAGATTGTCTCAAGAACAGTTGAATTCAATGACAATCCAACTGTACACGATCGTTTGCAGTGGTGGCAACGATTTATTCATATATCTGCTTCACACTTAAAAAATTCCCACAAACTGTATTTTGTGCCATTTGTTTTCAAATAATTTATATCAAAATAAGGCTTAAATGGATTGCATACAAAAAAAAAAACGAAAAACATTTCTTTTTGAAAGTTTAGTTCCGTCATTTATTGGGGGTAACATTTCATCCCTCCAGCCATTGTGGTTTATTCCACAAAATCCCATCGATTGTTGAATAAATTTTCAATTTTCGCCGGCTGTGATATTATTTTATATTGAATGGATGACAGAGCTGAAGCGCACAGCACAACTATAGAAATTTATTGCTGCACAATGCAATAAAATCATAATACCCTGTGGGAGATCCTGAATGGAACAAATGGGTGATCCAGTCTCCAGTCTCTTCATCCTTTGTTATTATTGGGGTATTGCATAGCTTTGTGTCAATTGTGTCACAAAGAGGCCTATATTCTATTGTCCTATATATATATATGCAAATCCTTTTGCGGTTCTTTTAATAACAGTGGACAATGGGTAAGAGTGCTTACGTATTTAGGTACATAGAATGAATGATTTCGCAATAATAAAAGCTTGGAATTTTTTTTTAGAAATTCAGTTCAAAATTGATGGAATTGTTGCAGTTAGATTGATTAATGAAATTGGTTTTCCGAAAGTAGAGGGATTTTTAGGATTAAAACAGTAGGAGCGAACGCATTAAGCAGGCTTCAAAGGAATTGTTTCTTCTAACTAAGGACATTATCTGTCGTTCATAAAATTTCAAGAGCTACATTAATTTATTTCATAATTGCGTTCACAAAAAGAAAGAAAGAAGGCCCTGAGATATAAAAGAGTAAAAGTTGATGAGAGAGATCTGCTCATTATAAAATATCCCAAGAGCCATTATTTCCCAGTACTAAAATTAATGATTTTCCAATTCGTTAGGAGCGACACAAGACCATCAAAATCACAACTTGTTTATTCAGATTGCATAATTAATTTTGCCGTATTGATTGCAATAATGTTTTTTTTGATAAAAACCCTTGTCGAGCCACCACCAACATCTTTTGTGCGAATATCAGATTCTAAGCCGCTATGCAAATGTTTAACAAAATTATAATAATTCTATTGAAGGAAATAAGGAGCGGAATAATAACAAGATTGGTTCTGGTTCTGGTACTGAAAATGTTCGGGTATTCGTATTTGTAGTATTTGCATACAAATTACGTAATTTCCCTTAATGATTCTTCGGTTTGTATTTGAGTCCCTTTCGTGTTGGCCGTTGAAATTCAATTAAAATCTAACCGGCAG
This sequence comes from Chalcosyrphus nemorum, assembly GCA_949716465.1. Taxonomy (NCBI): domain Eukaryota; kingdom Metazoa; phylum Arthropoda; class Insecta; order Diptera; family Syrphidae; genus Chalcosyrphus; species Chalcosyrphus nemorum. The sequence goes on along the minus strand of OX454335.1, from coordinate 481,459 downwards.
AAGTCGGTAATGAAAAGAATTTATTAAAACAACCGACACTCACTCTTTCGTGATGGTGTTAACTGTTGAATGGGTCCACACGTTTCGAGGATCTTATTAGGTATTCTTCTGAGTTCGATTTGAAGTAAGGGTGGTGAAAATATTTGAAAAGTGTGTATGCAAATAGAATATTGTTTGGAGAGGGGGAAAAGAATTAGTTTTCCATCCTTTTTTGCATGTTTCCTGTTGGAAAAGAAAAGAAAAATCGACTGGCATATCATGAATAGATGAAACTAAACATATATTTGTCTACAAATGCATCAATAAACAGGTGTTGCTAATTACCTGTTGTAAGTCATTCTGTGACCACCTTATCGCAGTATTTTGAATATCACCTTGAAACCCACAAGAAAATGACTAATTACGTTATTTCACCCCTCACAAGGTACAAAGAAAATTATTCAGTTTCCGGTCATTACAGGAATAATATTAATCATATTCCCAAGGACCACCCCATGGGCACTAGCATGCTTAATAACACGCGCAGATGTTACAGGTAAACATTTATCGACATGAAGGTGCTTCAATTATTGCAAACAACGAAGAGCGATTCTCTTGTAATAAAAACAAACCAGATGCCAACAGTGAAATGAAATTAAATCTTGATTGAATTACAATCAGACGAAGGGAAAGCGAGATTAGATATACATACTAACATAAATTTGGTTCCATGCAAAGATAACAAAGAGCCATGCTGATATTTTCAATTGTTTGCAAGGAGAGTTTGATTGTGTTTCCAAGGTCGATTGCCTTGGAGCTTAGGTGTTTTGCTTAACCTTCTTTTTACTCATTACAATAGAATTTTCGGACGAAATTTGCAAAATATTTCAATACCTCATCAAAAACTTGCCTCAAATTGTTTGCATCTTCAAAAGTTTGCATATGATACTCGCAGTGAAGAAATACTATTTACATTTTAGGGGCTTTTAACCCAGAATATCCTTCAAATTATTAATAACCAAATTAACCATTTTTAACTTGTTTTTGGGATCAGTTGTAAAAATTCCATTACATTTTACGACTTGAATAAAACTTTGAACCGTGCATTGGAATATATTTGTTCACAGCAACAAAAAAAAAAACTTTCATCGTTTGTTATGTACGTAATAAAAATTATTTATTGAATCCCTTTCAATCGAAGGAATCCTTAAAGTGTATTACATGTTCGATACAGAACAAATAAAAGTTTCAAAAGTCCCATTTAAAAGGGAGAAAATAACTTTCGCTTTGTATTCATGATACCAAATTACATGTGTAGTTTATCAAATAAAAGTAAGAAGTTTTTTCTTGAAATGTGCATCATTTATCATGGTAAATGTAAGTAATTTGGTTGGTCTTTTACTTCCGTACTGATACTATAAATTCGCAACAATTGAGATCGACACTCTGCCAACATGCACATTTACTCGGTAAGTGTCCTTTGTCTTAAAAAGTTCTCAGAAAAAAATAATAACCAGAATGAATTTATCTCTTTGGTTAAGAGTCATTGTTTCTTGTATTCTTGCTTAATCCAATTAAAATGTCTGTATATCCTGAATTCTTACAACTATCCCCATTTCAATTCAAGTACTATTGAGCCCCCAAGTAGATATTGTCGAGTACATCTTGTACCATATTGTACGCTCGTACATTTCAATTTGGGTTATTTATTACAATTTTTCCTTCGGGTGCGCACCCTATGGTACCTTATGGATTTTCCTTATACCATCCTATCCTTTACGGCAAAAATCAATTTGAAAAGGATCTGTGTAATGATGTTCTTAAAATTAATTCGGTGTGGTGTGAATAAATGTCTGCGGAGGTTTTTCTCAAGTGGAATAGGTGAAAAGTAAGTACTCTCTTCTACTTGGAGTAGTTCAAAGGAAGCAATTAATTCGATTTCATTTCATTAAGTCTGGCTGTTTTAATTAAACGTTGCCAAGGAAATGGGGTAGGGTTTCCTTTGCTGAATAATTGGTATCACCAAACAGATTTAAGGACAGACAAAAATCTGCAAATTCTTTTTTCCTTGCAACAATTCTATCTTCATTTGCATTTGCAATCATTTAATTTTACCTATAAAACGATGAAAACAAAGAGAGAGATATTTATGAATACCACAAGTAGCAAGGATTCAACTCAATTTCTGAAAGCAAGTAATTGGATTCCGAAACAAATTCTTCAAGAAACCAAAAACAACAAGTACACTTTCAATATTTGGTTGCGGGTCTTTGTTTCCTGTTTTCAAATTCCAAACTTCCCTTAAAAAAAAAAACCTGTACATGTGTTTTCTCTGCGTTACTTAGAACGTAAACAATAATATTGTAGATCTTCACTTGAATGCTGTGTGTATTTCTAACCAGTAAAACTAAAATGGAAAGACAACGTAAAGATTCGTTTCTAAAATTATCCAAACATTTGGCAAAGTTATCCTTGCAAATACAATCTCATTCCATCTCACCGTACAGTACTCCTTCTCCTGTGTATATACACAACGCATCCTGTGCATCTTTGCAGAAAACAAAACTTTGAGTTTCAGAGATGAATCGTGTGCGTAGAGGAGAAGCCTTCTTCCAAATATGTACATATGGCTGGGAAATTATATGTTGGTAAATATTGAACAGTTAACGAACGAGCGTCGGAGAATATTTGTTCGTAAGATTGTGGTAATAACTTTTGATAGTTCCTTGGAGTAAGTATGGATGCATCTACTTCGAGTTGAAATTAAATTTTCTCTGCTCAGCCATATAATGCACTTAAAGCCGATGAAATCAGGGTAAAATCTTGAATAAGTTTCATGTTGAACTGTCTTCAAACTTGGCATTTGTTTCCTGTGTAGACTTTGAAAAATCGACTAACTCATTGATCCTATTTTGTTCTCAGGAGAAACTCCAATTACTTTGCTGAAAATGTATCTTTTGAGGTTAGGTTTTAATATGTATTCTCCAGGGATGTTGTCTAAATTGACTGGGAAGAGTTTTATACTATTTTTGCATTCGTTTGTAATTCACAGTATTTTTTCAGTTAGTGCTGATATACAGTCATTGCTTTCTACGCGAATTTTTCTTAATTTTGTTACTGTGAAAGTATAATTGTTTTTGTTGAAACCTGAGTACTTGCTCCCGAAGTACTTTTTTCTTGTGCGGGCTCCCACATACTGTATACAAACACTTCAAAAGGAGGCTGTGACAGACTGACATACTGTATTTGTTTTTTAAACTCTTCTAAAACTAAAAAAAGGGAAAAACCATCCGACAGGAGCTTAATCAGCTCACGTCAAAAGAGCTATGAATACCTTTATAGTGTAAAAGGACCTGCTATCTCAAAGCTTTTCGAACAATCCTCTTTCCATTCCAACCCAAAGTCCTTTTTCACCTTATTTGCACGAATTTCCATATTTGATTTAAATAGCAGGTCCTTTTTAGCATTAAAAATTTAGCTAAAAAAAAAAAAAAAAAGAAATCATTTCTTTACTTAGTTTCGTGTACGAATAATTTTTCCAATCCAAAGGACTTCACTTTCAACCGTTCTTCGGGGATACAATGTCGTATCATTTTACCAGAAGTTGATTTGCTTGACTGGAAGAAATTCTCCCCGGATGTGCTATTTGCTTGAGTTGCCAAGAGTTATGAACAGGAAATTGAAAATCGAACAGAACAGAAGTGTTGAATCGCAGTAAAATGAATTCGTTTACACATGACTGAGTTCTTCGCTATTCCGTGATCTGTTAAATGAAGATACACTGAGATAGTCGGTTTTCATTTTACTAAATTGAAGTGATGAACCCATCACGAATCCATCTGTATTTATGAGAGTATGATTTGTTCTTTATGAAATTTGAATGCTTGATGGTGTATCTATATGTACTTAATCAAAGTCACTAGCTTCACAGATGTATACGTCTTTTCAGGAATTAACTGAAAGTATCCTTAGAAGCAATTTAATTTGACCTTCGTATAGATATAGTGTTTGTAGATATTCAATAATAGCAGGGAAGAGATTTCGTATTTGGTGCCTATACTTTTGTTGCTACTTCGCTGTTTTTTCCAGTGAAAGTAGTAACGCTTTTATTGAATTAGGTAGGTGATGATATATTGTACTACTGTCCGACAGAATTTGTTCGTTGTTTGTTTGCGCAATATTGACTCGTGTAATTTATTAACAGCAGCCAAATCAATCTCACTCGGTCATATGAAAAGCAACATTAATCAGCCTTAAGTGAACGTGAGGGTTGTTTGTTTCAATACTGCTTTCAGGATGAATTTTCGCGATTTGCTCACAAATAGAAAATAGTGACTTGAATTGATGAGCGCAATTCACAAGAGAACAAAACACAACAACAACAAGTTTGCGATATGTTTGCATTGCCTTCGCAGTGTGATGTAATCGATTGACTCTGTGCAAATTTGCTGAGCGGTAATTTTTCTATTAAGTTTAGAACAAGAGGGATTTTGTTTTTTAAATTATATAAGACTACATGCTCTTGCATTAATCCTCCTATGATTGCATACTAGTTCTTTGACCGCTCCTCTCGGGATGCATGGTTTATGATAAGCTTTTGCAATTGATGCAGAAATAGTATGATTCCTGTCCATCCAGGATGTCCGGGAACTTGGCTTCCGTACACATTGGGTCAACGAAAGTCTTCAATATAATTGAGCATAACATTGAACTTCTTCTACTTGACTGAAGTATCCTTGAACTTCCCTTCTTATATCTTATATAATCTTATTTACAAGTATCCTTCTATTTTAATAATATATATATTTTTTTTTTTTATTTCCAGCATCATCCTTCGGAACACAGCGTTAACTTCCAACAAGCTTACGCCCACTTCAAGTGTTGTAATGGAGCACGCGTTTTTTTTCTTTTTTTCTAACTCAAAATATTCGATACTCTCGACCGTCATTTTGATAAAGAAAAGACCGTTATTTTTTAAAAAAAAATTCTGATCCATTTGCTTGAGATAATTCGCGGTTTGGTTTGTAAAATGTTACTAAAAAATTTAATACGAAATTCAATGGAAAACCGCCTTTTGTACATATGTATGCTCTATTTAATAAAAAACCATCCCAATCTGTCGTGGTTTATAAAAAGTGCGTGTATCTATATTCGTCTAATGTTTGATTAGTGTGCGCGAGTGGTTCGAGAGCTCCAATTGCATGGAAACTTCAGTGGACGTAACACATTCATGGTAAGTGCATCTACTTTTCTTATGTTTCAAATACATACATATGTACATACATTGAAAACTCCCTTATAAATCAAATAATTGTGTAGATTTATGTCTTCAAATGTTAGGGTTGAGTGAGATTGAGTAGGGCTTTGAGATATCATAAGCCAGTTCCCAGAATTGTGCATAGGCGCTCTCAAAAGGTTAGATTATGTTAAGAAAGGGTTATGAGTTCATTATAAGATACTAGGCCCATCGCAGTCCCTTTTGTTAGTCCTATATGGTAGAAGAAATCCTAAAGCCTAAATCATGTCGTTCAAGTGGGAAGTGGGTCTCACCAATTCTGTCTACTCGTGTGTCCGTCTTTATTTTAGACTGGAGCCTATACGGCTTGACGTATTTGCTTGAAACTTCATATTAGGGATCTAGAGGCCAATACTTCGAGGTAGAATAAGAATTTTCATGATAGCTCCAAAAATAACGGTAGTTTTGTTCAAATTTCATACTTGGACTACCTATCCCATCCGCTATTTTTCAGTCGATTTTGTTGTTACAAGCTTCTTCTAAGGAGTGTGAAGTAGTTTCTTATGGTTGTTATAGTCGTCTCTTTATAGATAGTAATGTTCGTGCTAGATGAAGTTTTCAGGATGAATCCTTAATCCATTTGTTGCAAACTGTACCCCTTCGTTCAAAATAGTAGTCAAGTTGCATAGGTAGAATCAGAAATCAGAAGCAACATCTTCTCAATCGATGACTGCCTTCTCAATTCAATAAAGATGACAGAATCTGTTAGCAGAAGAAAACAATCTATAGAATCGGTCCCAAAGTAACTGCAGAATAGTAATTCCCCACCAGTTTCTTAAATCTCATACAAACTCTTCGTAACCGATTCACTGGTGTGCGCAGAATCACTTCATCCCCTGCGTAGAGCTTTGCTTCCAAATAAATTTCTATTTGAACCTAGAGTTTGATTGCTCGCAGACTCAGTTAAATTGAAACAGTCTTCGGGGTCAGACGCTTGTTCGTTTCACGGTGCATTGTATCAGCTGGATTCTGGGCACCTTCTTCATTGTGAGGTGGTGATTCCTGTCAACAACAACAACAAAGCAGAAAAGTGTTCTCAACAGTTTAAGGGTTGACGATGCCATAAATGCTGTGTTCGCCCTGTTCAGTGTCATGTGCTTGTGTTAAGCTAGTGATAGTGATTATCGCTCTTAAAGAGTGCGAAGCAAAGCATTAAATTTCATGAAAATACGCAAAAAAGAAAGAAGTGAATAGCACAAAAGCAAAAGATAAAAAAATAAATCATTATGTTAGTTTAGCTGTGATTGTGTTACACTTGTTGTTTTCGAGATTTTTTTAAACATTATCCCGCAAAAGTGTGAAATTATAGAAAGAAAGAAAGAAGAAAAAAATACCCAAAATAGGGGTTTCATCACAAGTAAAAGTTCTTCCCCTTTTTCTGCTCTCTGTCTCTTGTCTGTGTTCCGTTTGTTTGACAAAAGTGTTCTAATTTTTCTTCGTCCTTGTTGGGTGCTTCCATCTTCGTTTCTCGCGGCGCGGTGAAATGGTGTGAAGAAAATCTTCATCCGCATTAGATATTTCATGTTTTGGTTTTTAGTTATTCGATCCTGTGCCTGTGGCGTGTATGTGGGTCAGGCGCGCGCGTTTGTATGTATTTCTTACACTAACACGTCGTTGAATAAGGAATGAAGGATATCTTTTGGATTAATTTCTCTTATTTGTTAAATTTGAATTTGTGACGTCATGTCTGTTAAGTTTTTAAATCAATTGAAACGCCTTTTTAATCATCAACATCAACGTAAACAACGGTATCCTTTATGCAACAGCAGCAGCAGCAACTCGGCAAGAAGGAAATTCATAAGAAATAGTTCAAAGTGCCGTGGCGGCAGAACTTGGACGTTGCCTTCATCATCGTATCTGCTGACACACAGTAGCTCATGGATAACATACCTTTGGATATGGATAGCTGTGACGGTAGCGCTTGTGCAGTGCATTTCCCCATCGATATCACCGCCACAGAAGAGAGGTAAGAGTTGTTGTTGTATTTGGAGAAATTTTATCCCTTGGAGGGGTATATCCCATCTGTCGTGTGTTGTATTTTTGTTTAATGAATTGTTCCCTATCCTATGAATCGAAGGCAGAACGATAAAAGGCTCCCACTCAACCTCTGGGGATTTTTCTTTTATTTTTTGCTAATGGAATCAAAAACATTGTTTCTATGGAATTTTCATTAGAACTTATTTTATTTGTCTCCAAAGTTTTGTGTTACATCATTTAGAATGCTGTCGCTCTTAAAGGTAGTCCAAGTTCGTTGAAAAATTACAGATGTCCATTGGATGTGAATTAGTTTTTGTGTTTTTCTTACTTTGCCGTACCATGATCGGGCTTTAAGAAGGGTCACTTAAAATTGTTGACAGATAAAGTTTTATACGGACACGTAAACTTTGTAATGGGGTTTGTCAAGTTTTTCGCAAGACAATGCCTTTTAGGAATTAGCGACGGGAGTGAAATTCATTTTACTTTTTGACATGTTGTGTGTGACAGGATCTTGAAGGCGGCAGTGGGTTTTTTTCTCTCTGACTTACTTTTGTCCTATATCCCCTTGTGGGTCCTAGGACCTCTACAACGCCTACGTGCCTCAGCTCTCCCCAATTCTTTCCAAGTTGCCGTGCTTCCTTCTCAACTGTTCTGCGCCAGGGTTGTCTAGGCAAGCATGTCTGCTAAAAAGCCTCTAGGTAGTCATAGTTCTATACGACTTAAATGGCATTAAATTTCCTACCAGCCAGTAGTAACACATTCGCAAGAGGTCGGATCAAATCGTCAGCATTTCCTCAGAGAAGCTACGTCGCATCAGTATTAATGTTCGTTCGAATAGATACTCTAAAACTTCCCTTCATGCAGCCACAGTGACATGTGCTGTCGCCCTAGAGAATAAGTAGATTTGAAGTATGTTTTCTCAACAAAATCCTTTCTTACTTCTTCGCCTCAAAACTTGATAATTCACTCCAACTTGTTCCTCCTTTCTTCCTTTATATCCTGATGCCATCCTCAACACAAGTATCTGCTTCCTCTTAAATATCAATACTCATATTGCGATAGAAGAATACCCACGTACGACATACAATCAAGTCTAAGTACATGCTATGTGCATCAGGTATAATTAATGTTATACTTATCCTCAGAAGAGAGTACTTAATGAAGAGTGGATAAATTCGTACGAAAATCTTTTCTAAGTTCCACTTGTGTGCGACTACATACGCCTATGTATGCGGTTGCGAGTTCATCCCTCGTTTTTATTATAATGTGCAATGTGCTTTAAGGCTTTAAGCGTGTTCGCAGTCATATTTTCATACAACACAAAAATACGTCTGGATATTTCAGTAAAGCTTCTTATTTATTTGAACATTCGACTGGTAATATAAAGGACAATTATCGTACGTAAATATGTATTTTGTATGACCTTATAGCGTGGGTACAATAGAATTACAACTAAAGGGGGAGGGATCTGACTTTATTCACCCAGGCGGTGAGCTTAAATTAACATACTCCTACCTAGATACAGTTTTTTGCTTTTCATAGTAATAAATTACACAAGGACCCTAGCAGATTGCTATACAAGGTATACATTGTTAAGGAATTTCCATTTGCTTTGGTCCTTTTTGCCCTTCTCGCTCATATATGCATACATATGTTCTCTGTTTTTTAATAATACGCACAAAGAGTTACCAATCCTCCAAAAGCATACTTACGCAATGTAATGCATATTAAAATATGTGTAAGTGCTCTCATAACTTGTAATTACATTTTTAAATTCCATGCTGAATTCTTTTCTCTACCGCCCGGCGACGACGTCACAGTGCCATATACATATTTTACAAAAAAAAAATAATATCCAAATAAAAAAATCTCCTCTGGCAGTAACATATTAAAGTGATTTTGTTTTGTTGCCCAGATTCCAACGACGACGACGACGACGGCGACTGGATGCTTTTTTGATAGCTCAAAGGATTTGCGTAAATAATCAACGTCGGAAAATCGAGAAAAACCTATAAAGTGGAACGTTCACTGCGCGTCCAAAATACCAAAAAAAAGCTGAAATGTAAAACGAGTGAATTTCAGAATTGTTTTTACTGACATCCTTACGCTCTGGCACTTGACGTTGGGTGCTGGTCTCTCTCTTTTTCAGCCGGGTAGAGAGTGCCATAGTATTACGGATTTAGAAATTATTAACCACCCAGGGATGAAAGGTTTAAGTAGGCACAGGCACCGTTCAGGTGGCAGGCGTACACTCGTACATCTGTTATTACTTTTATGATGACTACTATGGAATTCCATGTTCGCGCGCGCGAATAACGTCGGAAGGATTTCGCAGCATAATACACGTTTACCTTCATGAAATCCCCACTTGTGAAGGGTTTACGATTAATTTCAGAACATGTCGTAAAAATCCAAATATGAATTTTGAATGGGTTTTTCTCCAGAATTTTCGTACGTTTTTATACACAAATACAGAATTTCATATACAATACAGTAGGGCTTAAAAGGAAATACTCTTTATTCAATCGAAAAGTAGAAACAGTAGTGTCGGTCAAAAAGCTTAACAATGCAGAAGTGGTCAGATTTTTACTTACTTTACGTATGTCCTTTATCCCCTTGTGGGAACTAGGGCCTCTACAATGCCTACGCGCGGTTTCTGGAAATGTGCCTCAACTTTTTCCCAATTGCTGTGCTTCCTTCTCAACTGTTCTGCGGAACGTACTCCTAGGACCGCCGCATATCGGTCACATTTTGCTTTACCTATTCGGTTGGCTATATCCAGTTCGGGTCCGCCATCGGTTGAGACAAACCCATCCAAGGTATTAGAAACTCTACTCTCTCAGCCGTTTGTCCAGCAATGCATATATAAGTTAATGAGCTTGGCCCTAGGCTGATCACTTTTGTTTTTGCAACCTTGGCGAACCCTACTTTGGACATCGAATTCCTCAAATAGTCTTCCTCAGGTTTTTGTGGTCTATATGTTCTGTTTTTTTATATGCCAAGGTAATTTTTTGTGTCAAAAGTTGTCGTTCAGCTGAAAGGAAAACATTAAACGTCGTTTCCTTCGATTTACTCTTCTAGGTCTATCATTGAACGATCCTTTGATTTGAGACCTTTTGTCGCACCCGCATTAATTTTAATACTATACACTAGAGGGACACAGGGAGATTGCAGTTCTTCTTTTATCGACTCCTTTGGGGCTCTTTAGATGGAGCATCCCCTTATAACTCTGTTTCCTTTAACTCTTAGTTTCGATGACCTCTCTATCTTCGTTTTCTTATGAATTCTCAGAACTTATTCAACAGCAAATGCATTTGTATGTATCCCCAAACATCGTCTGCACAATTGGTTCGAATTTCCCTAGTCTGTAGTGTACATCAAGATCTATTATTTGTTTCAAAATGTATATGATCCTAAGCCCCGTATTAAATATAACTTTCGAGTAATTTATAGCTGTACTTGAGAGATATCAAAAGTGGCTGTGTACATAGGTGCTCCTCATCCTCCAGTAAGCAAGGCACTCCTTGTAAATAAATCCTTGGGTTATAGGGTTGGGGCACTTAAGATTGTCGCTAGCAATGGCGCTTGTGTAATAAATTTTACAACTGTCAAGCAATATTGCAAAAACAGAATTATGTCTCGCGCTGCCTGCTGATGTTTGCAAGTAGGTGTGGTGGTTCACTGCGGACATTGTCAATAATATTTCCTGTTTTATGTCCTTTCTCATTCGAGAGGAGATTTATTGAAATTTATTAATGAAACAGAAAAGTATTATCGTGTTTGCTTTCCCATTAGATGTCGCAAAATCAGAATTAGCTAATAAAAAGTGTTTTACGATGTCGAAGCTGGACTGGACTTTTGCCTGCTTGAAATGGAATGGAATTTTATTTTTTGTTTACGCGAGTTATAAATTTGATTAAATTGCTTGTAATTAATTCTGTGAATATTTTGTTCTGCTTACTTAGCTTGGATACATTTCTATTGCTATATGTTAAATATACTTATACTTCACAATAAGTTTGGCAACTCTATTCCATAAAATGTATCCTTCTTGTTATCGCCTGCTTCTTCTACCCTGTCTCGCTCTATCTTGGGGCGATAATTCATGGTTTGAGTTAATGTAATCTTTTGTCCCCCATTAAGCTGTCAACTTTTTACTTTTTCTCTCAAATTCTTGTCCCTTTCTGTGTAGATAGAGCAAAGAAGCAAAGAAAAAACCTTTTAATGCCATTTTTACATCGCCCAGTGTCGAGGTTGGGACAAATGAGCAAACAGAGTTTTCCCATTGAAAGGCAGATAAAACAGAATTCTAGATTTCTATTACCATCCCCAAGTTTTTTTTTTAACTAATATTGACTTCGCATAATTTAAAAAAAAAAAAAAAAAAAAAGAAAGCTCAAATCAAACAAATGATTCATCTTAGATTCTACTAAGGGAGTATATTAATTAGATTTAAGGGTATGCAGGATTTATTTGTCCTTCTTCTTTCAAAATGGATCCTTTTCATTATGTTGTACTCTTAGGATAACAGGAGTGTAAATATTTGACGACTGTGTGGGACTAAAGGGCAGTCAAAATTTCTAATCAGAAGTAGTGAAAGTTTAATCGACGCGCGGATTTATTGTTGTTCCTCATTCGTTTTTGAGTGAGTTCCTGTTTGAGACTTCCTTAGTTGCTCCTCCTGCCAATAAATCTCTTTTCATTCGAAATAGATCAGTAAAATTTCATCAAATATAATGTTAAACTCATACCCAAACAATTCTAAGCGAAACCTTCATTTGAATGTCCTTCTGGTGAGTGTTGCTTAACCAACAAGGGGTAGGTCGTTTCACAACACTGCAATACAAAAAAAAAAAAGAAAGCAAAAACTAATTTGAGAGTAGTTAAAACTGGAAACTAGGTCAAATAAAAATTCTCCACTAAAATATTTCCACGGCAAAGGCAAAATAAAAAAAAAAAAACTCAAAAAATAATACCTTTATTACGTAAATTTGATAAAAACCGCAACTCAGCGACAAGTCCGGGGAAAAGGAAATAAAAGGGAGACTAGGTAGAAAAAAAATATATATAATAGTTTGCTTCCGAGTTATAGTGTTTCCACTTTCTTCCTCTGACCTGACCTCTTCCATTCACTTCTTATCTGCCCTCATACAGACTGCTGCGAACAATTCTATTTGAAGTGGCGCTATTTGCTTTTTCTACACCTTTCTTTGTTTTTAACAAAAGCCAACATCTTGAGAATACTTTACCCTACCTCAATGAACACAATAACAAACTCCACTTGACAAAGAGTAGAAGCCACAGAAAATGGTTCGCAAGTGCATCTAACCTCATTTCGCAGTGCAAAAAAATATAAGGCAACAAAAAGCAACAGCATTAACACGAAAAGAAGTAGAGGAAGAAGAAGAAGAAAAAGGACGAAAAGCGAAAATGTACACATCCTTTCAGAACATAAAAATAATTGTGTCCAAGGATAAGTGACGTCATTAGTGCTTCGGAAAAAGAACAGATGCAGAAAACTCCCGAGCACAGCAGCACAAAGTCATTAATGAGATGACTTTGATAGGGAGGCTGGAGCTTGAGCTTGAGCTGGAGCTGAAGCAGCAGCCTGAACAAGCGTACCGCAATATGCTTGTTCAGAATTAAATATTAACGCTGAAGGAATCTTCTCTAATTAACTACTCTGTATGTGTGAGAGGAGGGCTGTAGGTATATAGCGTTCAAGGCCCTTTTAAATTATAATTTTTGCCAGAAGAAGAAAAAGAAGGAATGTGCAGCTTCTGCGCGCCTATACAATTTGCGTTCATTTTTAATTCCACCGAGAGGATAATCCGTGACCGCATCCTCTTATTCAGGTTAATCCTCAATTACAGTGTAAATTACTTTCGCAATCCATTTTGCCACCACCACCATCACCACCCTCCGAACCATCCGTCCATCCATTTATTCAGCCTTCCATCCTTTCGTTTTTCCGTTTTTCCGTTCGCCCTTCCGCGTCCGCCTCCTTCATCACATTCTATCATTATTTTAGTTGCAGAGCGGAAGCAAATTGCATTACAGTGCACTAACCCAATCTGTGCCATGGGAAAGTATGAATATGTGCAGAATGTCAGAGAGAAAAAAAAAACTCGTCCTTGCTAGGAATTATCTAATTAATGGCAGCCGCTGCGCTCGTGGACGGCCATATTAATGGCTGAATAGAAGTGTCCATTTTCATTTCGTACGTTTGCAAATACAGTTACAGTGGCAGTCTATTCTCTCACATTAACTGAGATTATGTACATACCTTTTAGTTGCATCAGGACGATTCAAGGATGAATATATTTTTTTTTTAATTGGCGCTTATGTGATGATGTCCTTTCGATTACAATACATAGAAGTTCAATGTGACTTAGGTATATTTGATTTGCCTTCTGAAAAGGACTTCAAATTGCTTAGAACGCTGGATCAACGTACCCATACTGTACTCAGTAGCAGTGTGGGATTTTTACTCACTAAACCCACCTCCTCTTCCACCCCTGATCCTCGTGGTACTGCCGTCAAGCATTTCATCGCGAGGGGGGACTTCAGCCTTATATATTCGGCTCGTTCGTATTGGCAGCTATCTGCACTGGGTTTCGTTGTCTATCTTGTCTTCGTTGCTCCTTCATGGTAGTAGCCACGGTTTCACTTACTACTTCCCAGGCTTCTGGTCTCCTAAGCATCAGTCCGATGATGTTCTCTGGGGTTAAGCTCACACCTAGTCCGCTGCATGTTGTAAATGCTTCTGTTAGCCTTGCGTCTATAGTAACGCCAAGGTACTTCAGTTCTGGTTTAAACACTATAGAGTGTTGGCCCACCGTCAGTTTCTTTCAGTCTCCATATGCAACCTTTCTACTGATGAGTACTACATCCGTCTTCTGCTCTGCTAGTCGTAGGTCCTGTAACATTCCGATGGCTTCATTGCTTTCAAGTTCCAGCTCTTCAAGAAGTTTGGCCACTACAACGATCGATCAACACGGTATCTGTCTATCCACCTTTTTGTCTGTTTTTCTGTCCATCAGCATGAGGCTGTTACCTCATAACTTCTGAAACTTTTGACGTAGAGAGTTGCAACCGATGGCACGTGTACACTATAAAAGGGCAGAGCAGACCAACCATATAAGCAAAAACACGTAGTTCTCTCTAAACATTTCAACTTGATGAATTTAATTAATTATAAAGAACGAACACCTTCCCTATAACCCACAAATTTACAATGCCACCACACAGAACCTACCACCATCACTCTGTTTTCATAAATTCAACTTAATCCCCATGGAAAAAGGACAAAATTGATCTTAATTTTCTACTCCATAGAATTTAATCCGAAAAATATTCGAAGAACTTCACCACCACATGCAAAGTTGCCCATGTCACCCCTTGTCATCTAAATTGCGTTACGAAATTGCCAGTAAATAGAAATCCGTCAACCCTTTTCTCAGCATAAACTATGCACATTCAACTACCTTTATATGTAGCATAACTAAGTACATGTGAATTTCCAATTTGGCTGTGTGAAAAAGCACATTTTATGGTAATATCCTTTTGTGGTCAACGGCATTCTTTTAGTCCCCCAAAATACAAAAATATCCAAGGGATCGGCTAAATATGGAACACGCTGAAAATTTATCGATGATTGTTTGACTTGGGTTTCAGAGATATTTATTTTGAAGGGGTGAATGTTTGTCATTCGTTAATATCCGAAAAAATTAAACACGCAGAATTTAAAGCCTGCCTCGCTTGAGCCTTTTTTTAAAGCCAACGAGAAATGTGCACATTTTTCAATACCCTATTTGCCATCAACCATATCCTTGGTTGGATATGGATTAGAAAAGGGACACCCCTACATAGACAGCTCTTAGCATAAGCCTCTGTATCTGTAGCTCTTAATATTATTAACAGAGTGCGTGAGGTTAGACATACAATAAAACTCCCAGAATAAATAAAAAACAAGGATAGCTAGAGATAAAAGATACAAAACATTAAGGACGAGTAACTTGTAAGTTATTATGCATACATTTCATTGTGTTATAGTATGGACACGACTGTGGGGGCTTGCTTCCATTCGTTTTTTTTTTTTTGTTCGTCTCCTCTTTTATTTCGAGTCAAATTGATATCCCTTGATTTATTCTCTTCGTGACAGATGGGATGATATCAATTCTTTGGTTATATTGATATTCTGTTCTTATTATTTCATTGGATTGACTTTTGCCTTTGGTTTGATTGATTAAAGTATACAAAGTTTTTTTTGTTTATCTAGGATCAATTTTTTTTACACAATACGTTCCTTTTTGTAAGTAGGGAAGGCTAAGTGGGAAGATAAAATCGTGAATACTTAATAATTTGATAGAATTTCCTAAAACTTGGACACCTTTTTGGTTTATGTTTTAAAATTTACTGCCAATTTCGCGAAATGATAACAAACACTTTGTGTCCCTAGCTATATGGTAACGTTCCAATTGAACGGTGCGATAGTTGTTGTGATTTGATTTAGCTTTTCTGAACAAATATAAGTATAATTCGATGATTCATTGGATTGCCCGAATTATGCTGAAAAGCTGTTGAAATTTGAACAGAAAGGATGTATATTTTCAGATATTTCATCTTGCTTACAATGGTATCTTTAGCAGGGTATCTCGAATAGACAAAATCCAGAAAGTAAAACAATTTCGAAATACAATTTTTTTCTAAATTTTTCATTCCTGCTAAAATAATTTTAAAGAACCCGAAATGTAAATTTTTTTTTAGCAAAAAGAAACTTTGCATACATCCATCCAATCTCACACCTACTCCAAATCCAACAGTGACCCCAAGCAGAGGGGGCACCATGCCCCTATTACAAATTCGATTGTTGTTGTTCTAGATTTTTTGTTTCAAGATTTTTGTTTAATCTTTCGCAGATTATTATGAAAGCTTTTCAAAGAGTTAGTGTGTTAAAATTGGCAATATCCTGTACTAAAAAATTCTAAACCGAGTCGAAATTTATGCTTTCAAATGAGACGTGAAATTCAAAATTCTTGAAATTATTGCATTTCATTTTCACCGGATATACCGTTTAAACTTTCCGGTTATCAGCTCATTTTATATACTTTTTATTATGATTGCTGTGCCTTTTGCTACCCACTTGCCCCCTGTACCCTAGTAAAATTCAAATTAAATGCTAAAATTTATTGCAATGTATTTTTCAACTCCTTCTAATTCAATTACACAAACTACGCTGAACCGTCAACATCGTTTCTATAAGCTGCCTTTTTTTTGAGAAAAGAAATAAACTTTTTGGTCGAAATTTTTTTATTGAAAGAACCCATTTGGGTTTTTGGATTCATCCTATCATCATAAATCATCCCGTGCAGCAAAAAATAAAAGGATTCGAAACCATCTTTCAATCCGTTGATGGTAGTTTGCTCTGCCGAGGGAAATAACAATCGTAAAAAGGCAAAGATGCAAAGAATGTGCCGCTAAAAAAGAAATTTAATAGAGTTTTTTCCCTCCTTTATAACCTATCCTTCCGTGCTCTTTTCAGCATAAAAAAAAAGAAGCATTCTAGATACTTATGTTTTTTTCTTCTCTCCTTTGAGTAGTGTATCCTCAAATCCTCCCTTTCAATTTGAGGTTGAAATGTTCAAAATGCAATTTTTTTCTCTTCCTTGAATGAAAGCGCGGTCGAAAAATGATGATTGTGGCGCATTGTTTGTTTTTCACGGTTGTCTTGGCATGTAAAACAGCCAGGTGGAGAGTTTTGCCGGTCCTCAGGACAAAAAAAAAAAAAAATTAATGTTCCTATTCAAGGGAAGAAATTTCCGTAAGGAGATGACTTCTGCCAGTGAACTTATCTGAAAGGACTTTCATTATCGTTGCTGAGACTGTTTTTTTGAAAGCTATCGTAGGTCATAAAATTGAAGTGTCTTCTAAATTGCATCTCCCATGTATGATAACCAACCCCTAAGCGCATTGTTTAATGACTTTAATAAAAAAAAAAACGAGTATCAAATCAGTTGGAATCGATTTTGCCACGTAATCCATCAACGAAAGGAACCCCACACATGATGACCATGAATAAAATTGTGGTCTAGGGACTTTTTCTTGAAAATTTCTTCTTAAACGTTTTCCCATAAATTTTTGATGGGTTGATTTTATAGCTTAATAGACGCGCTACCTATTTCATCCTTTCAATTAAGTTCCCAAACGAAACAAAAAGAAGAAGAATGGAAAAAAGGCAAAAGTTAAATTTATACCCAAACTGGGATGAAAACCTCTTTATCAGCTGTCGAAAAACTTTTTGAAAGACAGTTTTATTTTAAGGACTTTTGAATCCTAGTAGACACCTTCGTAATGCTGTAGCTTAGATAAGTTGGGATCCAAGTAGAAGCATACAATAGAGTAGACGTAAGATGTCAAAATAGTAAAGGTAGTGAAAAGTTTGCGACGGATTTTTATCATTTCATATCCAATCTTTGGACATTAGGATATGAGTCTTTCCAAAGCAGACTTCGTGTCGTAGTAGATTTTAACAAGCCCCTGGGCTCTATTTACCATTCGTCTGAGAGGCATTTATTAGACTAAGTAGTTCAGGGCAACTTTTGCTGATAAAGTAATAACTAAAAGTATCTGAGTGCACAATTTATGCATGACAAAAAGTGTAAATACTCGTGTTGCAGGCTGGGAAACAGCAGCACAATTTCAATTTGAAATTAATGGCCGGAGAGTACACACTTTGCTGACGGGTACAAACAGCAAATAACCCTGCATACACCCCATTAAGATAGAATGTCATTAAGGAAATTTTATCGAATTTTCAAATTTGAATGAATAATAGCGTACGCCCATCAAAGCCAAACACAATTCAATCAAAATCATGCCAATTTTGCATTTGCCAAATATACGTGGGGGAATTGACGAGTGGCGTTTCTGACAGAAGCACGTCGGTGGTGAGCTGAATGCCATCACACAATGAGCGAGTGATAAAGTAACAGACGAATGAGGGAATGAACAGGAAACACTCAACCCGCATAGAGAATTTTCCTATAGCCAGAGGTACGGGAAGAAGATTACACCCCACATTATGTTATGAGTTGGAGTCTACCCCCCCTGACGACGGCGACGGGTGGAGGCAATTTGCGAGAATAGTATGTGAATGCCTCACGTACGATGTATCACTTTGCGCGTTCCATATTTTGTGTATGCGTTCGTTCACAGCAGAGCAGGGGTGGTGATGGTCTACGAAGACCAATAAAGGTGTAGATACTTGTGGTCTGGGGGGCCTTTAGTAATTTAATTAATTGACTTTATGAACACACAACTCTCTCTCTCTCTGTATAGAGGCTGTTTGTATACAATTCTATAGAGTAGTCTCTGTGGGCTGAGGCTTCTGGATATAGC
This sequence comes from Chalcosyrphus nemorum, assembly GCA_949716465.1. Classification (NCBI taxonomy): domain Eukaryota; kingdom Metazoa; phylum Arthropoda; class Insecta; order Diptera; family Syrphidae; genus Chalcosyrphus; species Chalcosyrphus nemorum. Next base: position 462,807 of record OX454335.1, on the reverse strand, counting down.
CCCAAGTAAATAGCTACAGGGAACCGCATTTGTTGAAGAATATTTTCTATCAAGAGGGAGCAACTAATTCGATAATTGTATCATCATTCATCAGGGAATATATTTATTTTAATGGAAACTGATTTGCAATTTCCCGTGGCTGGAGCAGTGAACTCTGCCTACGGAGGCTGAGGAGTTCAAGCCTCAAAGGTAAAATAAAGGTTATTCATTTAACTTTTGAAATTGTGTGTCATTTGAATTAGAAGAGGACTTGTTTCTAAGTAATGATGTAGGATGTTTTCTTAAATAATTTTTGGACTAATGAATTTTTAATTTATAGATTTTGTAATGAGCATCAGAGATATCTTTTTGGTAATTCCCTTCATACTTACACTAGATACCAACATTGGTTCCTTTTATGCAAATTACTTAAAGAATTTTTCCGTATTCAGGTATCTTTTTTAACAGAAGATTTAAGTCAGCAAAAGTTCTCAATTTGATATCTGAAAATCACTATTTCCTTCCTTCTCCATTTTATTTGAATTAATTCTCGATAATAGAAGTAGCTAAAACCACCCAGATACTTATACATATCTATGCAAAACCAATTTCTTCGTAAACCCTTTTCTTATCCAGTCAGCCATAGAATTTTGTGCAAATCCTTTCATATAGTTCTGCTGACTTAAGAAAAACCTGTGCTACATCCAAGAAGGATGATGACTGGATTTTTATGCGGAATTGTTAAATAGGAATAGGGAAGAGAAGTCTGCATTGAACGTCTTCATTTTATCAAACCTAAGCAAAATAATAGTCGCATATAGGCAATTTGGGAATAAATTAAAGTAAAAAGTCGTAGTTTTAGGTTTGGGTTTCGGAGAAGAAGGATCCCAAGTCTTTTACGGTACTGCATCCTTACTGGTCAGCCTACGGGGTTTGCCGATTTGGACCTCATAAAGTACCAGTTTTCTTCTCGGTTTCGGATCACTGATCCAAATAAATGCTGGTATTTTTTTTCACGCAATTACGTAGGAACGTTGACTAATATTTTAGAGGGGTTCGTACGATCTCTTGTTTGAACAGTGTCCTCCTGATTTCTGTTGCCTTATTCCTCTCTTCATATTCAGCTGCACGGTGTTTCATATCACCACAAGTCTAGTGCGCTTCCAATTTTCTTTTGAGTCTCCTGCTTGACAGATAACTTCCAATCAATGTGCTAGCTCGGGAATCTACTGATCTTTAGTTGAGATGAATTAACTCCATGTTGTCGCAGGATCACAGTCTTCTTAAAGTAGTACCTTTCTTAAAGCCTTCAGTAACATCAGAAATACAAAAAACTTTTCTTAAATTCTCGTAAAAATGTTATCCGTTTCGGATCTTTAGTAAAGCACGACTGAACAAAGCGTAGCACCAATTCAAAGGAGAAAGTTACACATGGCCTTGTGGTACACTTTATTTCGTTCACATTCAATTGCAATAAGGATTCCTGTTTTTTGCTGAAACATAATGTTGGGGGGATTATGCTATCATGAAATATTCGTCCTGCATAACCCTTCTTGTTTAGCAAATTGTGGTGGTGCGTTGCATGGAAAAATATTCCCAAAACCCCAAAAACAAAAAACAAGGAAAAGGATTTAAATTCTCGGTTCACCCCGAAATACATTTAGAAATTCTACAAAACCCTTTTCGGTTCACATAAATTCGCCGTAAACTGCAGGAAATCGTTGAAAACTGCTCACAGAAACCGAGAGAGAGAGATGTGTTGTAGTAGTTTTGCAGAGGTGCACATAGTGCAAAGTTAACCCAGGACCGACGACCGGCACACGTAATAATAAAGAAGAGAAACGACGACGACGACGGCGAAAACAGAAAACGAAGAAAAACTGTGAAAATTCGAAAAGTTTTTCTCCCCTTCGCCCAACTTTTAAGCGCGTGGTAGCCATAGCCATAACTCTGGCCGCACAAAGTTGAAAATCGTAATAAAGAAAAATTAAAAAAAAAACTGGGAAAAAAGTGGAAAAACAAGGAACTTGTACCCGAATCTGCTCGTTTTCGTGTTGTGCATGCTCGTTTATGTACGTGGCGGCTCGGCTATGGCACATAGTAATGCAAAAGTTCCTCGCGAGTTTATAAATTGAGAATAACGGGGGAAAAAAAAGTGTAAAACAAATCAACCATCTTAATAAACATCAGTGGAAAGTTTCGTTTTTTTTTTTCTCTTTTTTCTCTGTTTTAGGAAATTGCTTTCATTTTTTTTAAGTTTCTTTGATTACTGATTCCATTTTAGCGTTTCCTTCAGTGGAGTTACTTTCTCTCTCTTTCCGTTCCTTTTGGGTGAGGAGCAATTTGGCTAATTGCTGATGAAGAGTTGCTGATAACGAAGTTAAACGTTGCAGAAATTTAGGCGCTTTGGCCATGCCCCAATGAAAGTCTTATGGTGGTAGGACTATGGTAGGACTTGTGGCAGTTATTGATTGCTTTTTCGTTCCTTCTGTTCTTATATCTAAGCATATGTTACTTAGACATAATATCTGTAGTTTTGATTCTCTTTTGATCTTTAAAAGACTGAATGTTTAACATTTAGCGGCGACTAATTCACTGGTCTATTTGCTGATATAATAGCCGTGTTTTATTGGAAAGTTTATAGACAGCTCTTAACAAAACGTCCATTCTCACTTCAATGGAATCGAATCTTAGATGGCGCTGAATCGGATTGTAGACAACAACCATTAACGGATGTCAGTGGAAAACAATTAATGGTTGTTGTCTACAACTATAGTCTACGCCATCTATGACTCGAATTTCAACACTGTATGTTCACTTTTGCTTACTTACTAATTTATCTTCACTTTTCGTTTTGTTTTTGCTTTGTGTGGGAAAATTTAGTGACTGCCTATACACGTTCGAATAAAACACGGCTACTGTAAGGCAGGCTCCAGTTGTATAACACTCAAAAAAAGGACATTGACTCAAACCCTGTCTACTCCGATAATCTATGCCAGTTTTTTTTTTTTTTTTTTACACATATGTATGCATATTCATTAGATAAGGATGCTAGCTAGGATCTGCATAATCCTAAAATCCATCCTCTTGTGTCGCAAGAAATGTGCAACACATTTCCTTTTTGTCAAAAAGCCTTATCTCTACTAATTACGTAACCATCAGGATTTTCTACTTCCCAATCCTGCCTCTTACTTTGTAGAATGTGGATTAGTGAACTAATTTTGACGTGTTTCTATTAGAATCCTACTTCTGCTGTATAGGGGAGGGGGGAAAAAACATGAAAGCAAATGAACAACTATACAAAGCAAATTGAAAATGTACAACGATGAAGAGGGAGAAAAAAGAAAGAAAATACCCAATTTCTAGTTGTAGAAATGAGGAATGTAAAGAGGAATTTTGTAATCCAGGAATGTCCTCTTTTCATTTAAAAATCCGTAAAATAAATTGAGGACAAGAGTCCATCAGGGGTTTTGCTGCTGCCTTTCATTGTGTATATTTATGGCTACATCCATGTATGTTAATGTAAGCCATGGACTTACAAAACAAAGAAGCAAAAAGACTTGCCATAAAGGACGACGGTGAAAAGGGCAGAAGGGGGAGCCTTATCCCGAATATGAATGAGAGAGAGAGACCGAATATAAGAGGTTCTATTTGTTATATGTATGTGCCATTCCTTAGATTATTCAGCTTCGCCTTTCGTATGGGGTCGTCGTATGTGCACATTGATATAGTGGTAGTGAAATAACATATTCGTATATCCCTCAGTGTCCTTGCTAATATTGCTGAGCCAGTGCTGTGTGTGATGATTCTCTCCACTGGTTTTTGTCTAACATGGAACCATGAGAGGACAATGATTTCTCAGCACTCCATCTGTGTTGCGTACTCTCAAATGAATGAGAAGGGTCGTGGTTGCAAAATTAGGGAAAACAAAAAACACCAGAAAAGATTGGGGCTTACAATTAATTCCACCAACTAGGGCATTGAGCCAATCCAGAGTTCTGTTGTTCAATGTGAAATGATGCTGCACCACCCACAGTGACGACTGACAGTTGCAATCTACCTCAAAAAAAAAAAATAAAAAAAAACTTGTCCTTTTCTTTTGAGTGTGAGAGTTTTTTTTTGTTTTCTCTCAAAAATGTTTGGCATGAGAGAAGTAAATTGGTCGGGAAGAATCAGATTGAAAAAGGGTTCACGCTGAATGGTTTTGGGGTGAAGTGTAGCAAGAGCAAGAGTTTCTTCTTCATTTGACGTATTAAAGTTGTACCTACATCTAGAGCTTAGGGATTTTCGGTGAACCACTACTGCACATTGGTGGTGATGATAGAGGAGCATGGTTGCTCCAGCTACTATTTGTTGGGTTGGCTACATACATACTCGTTGTATGAAGCGGTGTGGATTACAAGTTGGATTTGTTGGAACTATTTCATTCATTCACCGTGGGAATTGTGGCTGAAGCTGAGAAGGATTTGATTAAAAATGAAGTAACGGTGTTTCGATGTATGAAATAGAATTGGTTTTCACGGTGCAATAGTAGCAGTAATTCAATGTGCAAGGGTTTAAAACAATTTTCTATGTGTTGAGCTGAAAAAGTGGGTCGATCCTAGATGATGTCTATATGTACATATGTAGTTCGCTTTGATTATGATTCAAGAATGTTTCAAAAACGTACTTAAGCTGTAGCATTATACTTACCTTTTTTTATTATTGGGTTCACTGGAGCACTTTGGCTACCAGAAAGCATATTAATGAAGTCTTCTAATCGAAAAATGTGCTTCAAAGATGGAGAGCTTACAGCCACAGCCTTCAGCACGAAACTCTGGAGCCTGATACGCGCGAAAGTATGCATTGAAAACCCAATATGCTCTGTAAGAACGCCAATAGTTGTCTGCATCTTTTCTTCTGAGAAAACTCGAACAGGGTAGTCGAATCCGACTCTTTCCAAAACATAAATTTTTTTAAAATCTATCGTTCTGAGAAATAATGAAATGCGGTAGCGGAAACTGCATGATATCATTTCAGGCAGGATAGCATTACCCAAATTTCCAAACGGAATTGCCGTTGCGGAAATCAATGCCATCGAAACTTATCCTCGTTTCCTCGTCTACACAATTCTCCGATATGTACATACGTATGTGTGTATATCCCACATCATAATAACCTTCAAAATATGAGACAAATAAAATCGGTTTTCGTTGTTCATCGACAACATTCTCCGTGCCTTCGAGCTTGGATGTCATTCGATGTTGTCCGTAAAGATACAGAGCGGGGTGGTTTGCTCAACTTAAAACCCAATAGGAAGCTGGAAACGAACGTGAATATATTTTGTTCTTTCCGCAAGTAATAGCAACGTACATACATACACATAGCAGATGTAGATGCGAGGAAAACATTGTTTTTACATTTTTTTTTCTTCCTTTCTGGAGGAGAAGTATCGTAATACTTCTGTACTCTGTACATTCGGTGCTCCTTCTTTTTGGTAAAAAAAAAACTTGAAAATAATGGGTAATATTACCCTTTCTTTTTAGTTCATTTAATTAATGAGCACAGAGCGGGTAAAGACGTGATGACTCTTTGCGTGCATTGTTATTTCGTCTGCTGCATGCGACTTTGCAACGATAGCACAATGAGATAGAAGCACGCTTTCAAAGGAGCTTCCGTGCCAAAGGGTTGTACTTGAAATGCTTGTCTTCATTAAAGGTTTGCGTTTGTTTTCCTCTCTCTCTCTTTCTCTGTTTCGTATGATCTTTTGGCAACAGAATGCTGCTACTCTGATTTATTTCCCGCCCTAGGAACGCTGAATACTGGTGATTACCAAGGGAAGTGTTTCTTTAACTTTATGCAGTCTCGAAAGGATGTCACTCTGTGAGTTGCGTGCTTGAGTGTGACTTTTTTTTTTAAAGGTTCCTTGCTTTTCTTTTCGAGTCAAGAATACATCCGTACCGGATGTTTTTGGAGTGTCGTCGAAAGGGTAGCAGATTATCTCCAAAGGTTGCTTAAAACAATCTGTAATCAGGTTGGTTTTACTCCTTGTTACCATTGTATAATGTATCCCTTTCATAGAACATAACGTATACAAACTTTATGATGAAGCCATAGACAAATATCAATACCAGAAAAATGTTTCAATAAAATATCAACTCAGACCCCAGGAGGATATTTTCCGCCATTCCAACACGATTTTCGTTGTTTAAAAAAGATGAATAGGCTAGTTGTCATTTGTTCAAAAGTGCATAGCAACAAACAGAGCACCAAAACAAAAAAAAAAAAAGTACATCTCTTCTAATGGAACAAACATGGTTGCATAGCAGGTTGTACCTTTTAATGGATGCACCCCACTATCAAGGGAAACTCAAATAAGAACGACACAAAAAAACGGAACAACCGTGAGTGGTTCATTATGTTTTACCCAAGTGGCATATGTGTATAAACCGTATATACATTTCTTCATATGATATGAAAACATTCTTCTTTGTCGCATACAAACTTATGTCTATTCCTAGGAGCACTACTCGTACTTTCGTTTCGTACTTGAAAAGTTGTGGGGAACTTTGTAAATGTTTTTCCTGTTTCCAAGGAGTACTTTGCATCTTGAAGAAAAGTGCTCCTATATGTGGAAACCATTTAAGTTGTCGATATAGAGTCATCCATATGTACTAGGTACGAGTTGACTTGAGGTTGCATACATACTCATTAGTGCATTAGTGCGAATATAAAATTTTAAAGAGGTTGAAAGTCATGGTGTGTGTTTATATGTCTATACTTTGTATTCTCCTTTATTTGCCAGGATACCATCCTCCTTCGACTTGGTGAACAGTATTCAGAAAGAAATGTCATTATATTAATGGTGATGATAGTTTTTTTCTTTTTATTTTCGGTAGAACTTCCTAGAACGACATCATTATCATCATTTAGTATATAAAGGTAAAACATTTAAATATGTTGTCCCCAGGTAATTTCAAAAACTACTGAATCGATTGACGTGAAACAAATTTTATAATATTCGTTATTTTCATTAGAGTGACATAGGCTACTTTTTTCCTTCAAATAACTTTTGTTTTATTTATTTTTTTAGCTCTTTGTGCACAGGTCAGTTAGTTAATTGAATAGAGCTAAAAAAAAACGAGAGAAAAACCTCGTAAGATGCATCGAAATCTAAAAAAATAGCCATCTGTCTCTTTCTTTCACAAATCTGTATTCTAACTAGGAACCCTTTATTCTTTTTGCAAATGTCCGTCCATAACTCATCGGTCTTTTGAAATCATTAACACATTCCTTTTTTTTTTTTTTCGGTTTCAGGATCTTCTGATACATCCAAGGACCACTGCAACAAAACTGTGGACATATTCGAGGACGTAACTTCACCGGACGTTACCAATCAAAACATAGGACGTCCCTTAACATGTTGGTACCGTTTTCGTAGTCTACGTGGCTCGCCGAGAGATTTTGTCCTCCGGCTACGTTTTAAAAAATTCAAAGTTGGCACCCTTATCAACGCCACACACTGTGATGGAGGATTCTTGCAGGTACGTACCGTGTTTTTTTGTATCCTTTGTATAGAGACAGAAAAAATTCCCCATACTGGGTTCGGTAAGCCTGAAAAGTATGCTGTAAGGAGCAATGTGCACGTAGGTGTTCACGGAATGTTGTGCATGCTGTGGTAGTTTCAAATGAGCAAAATAAAACAGGCGACACAAAATCTAGGTTAAATATTCACACTTTTTTTCTGATAAAAAAAAAATAGTTGAAAGGAACAGTATTTATTATCAGTGCACATTTTCAACAAACTGAATGCTTTTAAAAAAAATAGAATAAAAATAAAGCCATGTAACGTGGGTGGTGAAATGTTGCTGTGAGGACTTTGCACAGCACTAAAATCATACTCAAATCAGTGAATAGCAAGGACTACGTTAAAAATATGTGTGCGAGTGAAACATAAACACTCCCACAATGAAAATTCAGACCACTTTCTGCCATGCAAATAATATCAACTAACACCATTATTTATTTTGTTAAGAATTCGAGTATCCCTAGGAGGAGGGTGTAAACAATTTAAACGAAAATATCTTTCTTGTTTGCAGATTGTCGATGGTAATGCCAAAACGGACGTATCCAACCGTCGGGAGCCGGGAATGTTCTGCGGCGAAGCCGAACAACCGCAAACGTTCATTAGTGAAACGAGCTATATCAAAGTGCTCTTCCATACCGATAACTTTACGGATCAGGTAAGTTAGAAACAGTAGCATTAGATGTCTGTGTCATGCGGGCACATTGTCAAATATTTAACAGGAAACACATTTAGTTAGGCGGTTAGTTAGTATTCGTGTGCAGACATATTGTACATACCTCGAATGAAGCGTAGTATCCTGTCCAACTAAGAGTGTTGAAAATGGCAACCGCGAAAGCAGTTCATACGAGTGGTATTTTGCGTTCCGCGAAAGCGGGCTTTTGATAGTAAAAATTCCTTATTTGAGGCTATTCAAATGTCGCGAATGAAATAGAAGCGATTTATTCGGTTTTATGATATTCGTGTCAATTCAATTTCGATAAATAGATTTTCGCTGCACAGTTGGGTTTGCCGATAGGAGAGTTTGAAATATTTCTATTCGCCCCTTCAGTATAGGAGTAAGAATTCACGGTTTCATTAGGGGGTTACTTGCCCAAATGCCCAAAGATTGTTTCTAGATTTGTAGGTCCTAAGGGATGACATTTTCTCAACTGAGGCGCATTTTCTAGACAGGGTACCTAATCTTGCCAGGTAGTAAAAGTGACATAAATATTGGGAAAACTACTGACCCACTTTAGGCACTGCTTTTTTGGTTTGTTGTGTCTTTTGCTAAAGAAATAGTTTTGAATGGTTTTCGCGCAGTAATCGTTTTAAAATATACATAAGCCAATCCTCGAACCTGCAATCCATTAGATCTATTTAGATAGCGTGGCAACAGCCGGCTGAGCTGTCTGTAGTTGCTCGCGACATTACCTTTGGTCTCTTCCCACCTAAGTTGAGAATTTTCGCTATTTGAGGTTCCTCTGAAATGGATTCAAAAACTTTTCGTACCAAGGAGTTTCTATAAATTTGTACATCCGCTCTTCATCGCATCTTTCAAGCTATCTTTCTCTACCCCATATAATCCTCACTCCTCCACTCTTTGTGTATACAGGCGGGCTCAAAAATCGGTCGAAAAACCTATCTTTCTTTCTTTCTTTCTCCATTCGATTTAGAGAAGTTCCATGAATGTGCTCAAAATTTTCAAAATTTAGGGGCGTCTTTCTTAAAAATCTGATTTTCGGCAATTTGATCAAAATTATTTCACTTCTTAGGAACAAAAGTTAATATTTATTGAAGAATACTCTACCACGCCCACTTTTTTTCATGAAAGTATATTGGGGGAAGCATTTTCATACGAGTATGTTTGACTTTGTTTATTGCAACAGAGCAGCTATGCATATTTCTAAGTGTAGCTTGTTGGCAGCTTCATGACCTCATGATTTTTCTATTATTGTTTCCGCAATAATATCTACAAATTTATTAATCTTTTCATCAAAGAAACTTGCATTAAATCAAATTGCAAGGCAACAACATCGTCGTCTAATGTGTGCGTCATGTAAACAGAAATATGTCCTTCCGCCGGGCATGCCCCTTAATCTAACTAGTTTATTTCCTAAAGTGCTACTCTTGAAGAAAATTGCTTTATCCCGACCTGCTAAGAACAATGCGTCTGTATCTGTCGACGAAGCTTTTTACAAGCAAGAATAAAGAAGGTGGAGTTGTTGTGTCTCTCATGGAAAATGCAGATGTGCAACAGAAGGGATGAGAATAAAAATTAAATAATAATGTGCATCCGCCATGTGCCTCGCCGGGTCTTGTTGACATACAGCAACCATGTTATCCATACACTATTCCTTCTCAAAGAAAAAGCGACAGCAGCTAGAAGAGAGAGAGAGAGCGACTATACACACGGTCTGTGAAGGAGTTTATTTACTCCTCTTGATATAGTCATAAATATTTATAGAATTCTTATGAGTCTTCACGGCATACATGGCGTATGAGTATTATTTTTCCGCCCCCATTAATGGTTTTTGTTTTTGCTTTTTTCATCACGTGGGATAATAATATCAAAATGCATGGTTTCCTGATGTTGATTACGTGCACCAGAGAAACGTGCACGAAACTGATTAGTTTCACTTCCGGCAATTTGTGGATTCTATTGTAATAATTATATTTCATATTTCATTCCGCCATCAGTTGTCAACTAATTAAATTTGAAATCCCTCACTCTCTCTCTCTCTTTGGGTGAATACGCATGATGACAGCTATGCTAATTAGTGGTTCTTTAGAATAAATCCTCTGGCTTGTGCTCTCTAAACTTCAACTCTGTTACAAGAGTTCACCACCACCACCACCACCACCAGGGGAAAAGGGAGTGTTCTTGTATCAAAAGTAACGCGAATGTCGTGTTGTTATTATCTTCAAGGACACACTGCACGCAAATACGTAAAGTACTTGTTCTGCTGTCGCGCCTCGTCAGTGATTTGTGTTCACTTTTCAACAAGGCGCCTTTGTCCTTGAGAAGCTTTAAACCTTTGACGAGCAAGAATGTCGGAAGGAAAAAGCAAAAAAAAAAAAAAAATCCATCCGAACAGACATTTTGACGTGGTGTCATAGTTTGAGGGTATACTTTTCAACAAGCTGCTAATATCGCACCGTATAACATGCCGCCGCGCCTGATGGATTCCGAAAGTGACAGCAGCAATAAAAGGGTCTATAGCTGCGGGTCATATGGGGAATGAATGTGTACGACTATGACGAGGTTTCTTTCTCTTCTTCTTCTTCTTTAAAAAGGGGTAACGCAAGAATGTCAGTCTACGGTGGGTCTGGCGATGGGAAAATTGTGTTGAATATTCATGAGGACGAGGTAAAAGAATAAAAAAAAGAAAACGTCTGGTTCGGATAGCACCCACCCATTCTGGTACTGAGAGAGAACTTATGTTCTTCTTCAATCTACTTAACTTGGACTCAGGCTTTGAGGTTGCCTCTTTAATTGATTTGTTTCTTGTTTTTGGACGCCCTTTTGAGGAGAATTTATAGAAAAATGGCTGGGTAATAGGCGAATTGTGTATCTGTGAGTGCGCGTCAAAAGTCTGTATTCGGATTGTTAGGTAGTCGTTTTTCCTTGTCTCTATGAAAAGAAAAAGGAGACACAAAACTGCGAGTACCTTTTCCTAAAGAACAATAGTGTGTTCCTTCCTCTTGATTGTGAATCTATATGACTTGTCAGAGAGATCTCATTGACAGAAATAGGGTCGCTGTTTGCAACACGTAGTCCTTTTATAAATTTTCCCTGAAGAAAGCTTTTAAAAAGGAAAACACGCTCCGAATAGGACACTTACTTATGTCCTGTATCCTCTAATGGGTACTAGGGCTTCTACAACGCCTACCTGCCATCGTGTGCGGTTTCTGGAAATGTGCCTCAGCTCTCTCCAACTTTTTCCCAGTTGCCGTGCTTCCTTCTCAATTGTTCTGCTCCACGTACTTCTAGGCGGTTGCACATCCTGCTATCCTGGGTAAGCGGGTTCCATTGCATCGGTTGGTTAGCTATGGATCTGTCACCCTTTTGGAGAGTGTGAATAGAATGAGTTTCGATGTAAATTTGTAGCGTGTGCTGTCAAGGTGTTTGTAGGGTTTAGGACGAGTAGCCTACCTTCTTGTTCGTTTAAATTTTGTTAACTAAATTTCGTATTCTGATTTAATTTTGCTAAATTCTGTTTGTATATCTCGTTTTAGACATATTTCTCCTTCGACTCGAGAGCTGAACAACAAATGGAAGTCTACTTGCGTTATGGCCAGCATCCGGAGCTCTATCCGAATCGACGGGGTGAAGTCGTACAAGGGTGAGTACACATTATTATTCACAATGACAATTCGTAATTCCCTTCTTTCCACTTTGGTGGGTCTGTTAAAACTCATCGCGTCTGTTTTGATAATCCATCCCAACAAAACAAATTGTGATTAATGGTTGTGAAGGAGAGGAGCGTCTTTCTTCTCCTTAGTTGTGTTGAGCTATTCTTATCTTATATACAGTGATGTCATTAACGATTACGGACAATCATTTCGGTTCAATAGCAGTTGATTTATGCGGACTGACAGCATTTGTATATTCTATTCGCAAGAATGATATCTCATCTTTGTGTGCCATACCGCTGCTGCTACCCTGACATCCTCTTTCACGCATTAATTATTCAAATTTATTCCAATTTCAAAACAAATAAAAGGATGACAAATCGCCGTGCTTCCTTCGAAAGGAGCGTATAAATTGTCCTACAGGAACGACGTTGTCGTCGTCGTCGTCGTCGTCAACTGATTTGTTATGTAATTATTTTCAACTGTATCTGGAGCAGCAGTTGAAGTTTAATGTTGTTCCTTTTTTTGTGATTTTTTCTCTCTCTGAGACTTGGGTATGTTATTTTTTGTGCTTTCATTTTATTTGGTAAAATTAAAAAAGTTTTTATTTTGCGCGCGCAAAGGAGTGAAAGGGAGCGGCTGGCGGTAGAGATGCGAAGAGAATCAACTAAGTTGGCTAAGTTAAGTTTGTGAAGTCATCATACGTCGGTGAAAAACTTTGCCAATTGTTAGAGAAGAGACTTTCTTTAGATAGAAAAGGGGGTTCAGGCTCGTTTCGCATTTGGATATATCCTGATTTGTGTTATAAGCCAAGCCGCACACAGTACACACTAAGTTAGTGGAAAGTTTTGAATGACAGTATGGCGATTAATCTAAATTATAGGCATGGGAGGATAATGGAGAGTTGCAAAGAAAGATACAGTATATGAAACTTGTCTGATTTTTTTTTTTCTTTTGGCTGTGCCAGGTTGGAGGAAGTTTTTTCTTGAATTATGGTTAGTTAGTGGTATCTTGTATTTTGTAAGTTTCGTAATTTTCGTGTGTGTGGTTGGCAAATGTAATTTTCTTTGCGAATATTAGTTTTTCCTGAGGGCAAAAAGTTGGTAATAACGAGAATGAATAAAAGATTTTCCTCCATGTCATGGTGACTCTTGAATACATGAGTCGTATATGGGTCATTGATTTCTGGTTCATTAATTATTTATTTTGAGTTCTATAGTTTCTTGGCTTTCAAAAAGTTGTTGAATCTTTAGAGCAAACTTTCATTGTAAGTTGAAAAGGAGGCATTTGAGGAGGCTTCTCTTTTCTAAAGATCTCTAGGACTTGTCATTATTCTGTCTGTCTGTGTGAGCCTTCTACTTTCTAGCTACTGCAGCCATAAAGAGGTATCAAGTTCATTGCTTCTTCATAGCATATCAATCCGAATGCAGCTTTAGGCTTCTTGATTTTGCTGCACACTTCCAGTTCGATGCTCCACGAATAGCCGAGACATTCCTAAATGTAGAAAGCTTCTTCTTCTTTACCGATTTCCTGTCTGATTTGCCCATCAATCAGATTTCCAGATAGTTGCTTCATAGAGTAAATCACTGATGGCCACCATGAAGAACAGTTAGAACCCTGCTTTATCAAAGCGGCTATCTTGAAGATGGTTGTACCCTAGTTCAAGTTGTGTTATCACAAATTGTTGCAAGGCTGTTTCTATATAACAAACTATACAAAGAGTATATTCCCTTCAACTCCCGATACAAGTTCTTCACATTCTTTCTCACTTGCGAGAGGGACTTTAACCAAGCTCTGAATGCCATTTTTTTCTGCAGTACCGCCGCGTATCCTGCCATCCTGCGTAAGAGGGTTCTATTGCATCGCTTGGTTAGTTATAGGTCTGTCACCCTTTCGGAGAGTGTCACTTTCCCCTTCACCGTCGTATGGTTGTGCCTATAGGTTCATGGCCCGTTCTCTGATTAAAGCTGTTAGCGTAGACACTCACTTATACTCCTGTAGCTTCCACTAGGTCCTTACTGTATTGATACTGTCCTTTTTGAGCAGTGATTTAGCTTCCTCTAGGCAAGGAATTGGCGGTAATTTTTCATGTTGAAGAATCGTAAGTTTTAGCACAGAAAATAAACCTCTAGATGGTGGAGCGCAGTTCAGTACACTTTGTCAATAGAAACGGAACTCCTCTTCTGTTCGTTGTGTTCTAATATTGTCTCATAAATATACCGTATATCTGATTCCTAAAGAAATAAATCAAATTGGGAAATTGGAAAAAATATTTTCAATATGTTAACAGCACGAGATGTCGTTATTCTAACTTCAGGACTCTGCCTTCATACTTATCTCTGTTCTTTTGCTCCTAAACATGCTTACAAAATTAAATACATACATATACTATTTGCCTGCTTCTCACCCCCTTTAGCACAGCCAGATACTAAGTTATTTGTGAGAAGAATAATAAATCGTTCATTCATGACACATTCACCCTAGTGAGCGCACCGAGGACTTTTATTTATTATTGTTCCTCCTTGCCATCGTACAGTTTGCCCTTTCGTTCTGTGCTATGCCCCCTATCCTTACAATCTACATATTGTATACGTCTATGAATGTGGAAAAAGAGATGGAGAACATAGTTAATATTCCATACATTCGTTCAATTTCAGATCATACTGTGAGCGAGAGTTTCGAGATTGCCGCCTGCAAACCTGCTACGTGCAGTCACCAGCATATCCAGGACTATATCCCAGAGCACTGAATTGTCGCTATAAACTTCACACCAGACAACCGTACATCAAACTTTATCTACAAAACGAGCAATTTTCGGTGGACGGGCAACGGTAAGTTTTGTATTTTGCAGGTCATCCTTATCCTCTCCTCTCCTCTCCAGGTTGGGAATTTTCCATCATTTATCCTGTGTGTGTCTATGTCTATGGTATGTGTGCCGCCGTGCATTCTAGATTGTATAATGTAGGCGTAACACTTTACTTTCCTTTTACTATGGTATTCCTATTGAAAGCGGTTGCTTTGGGCTTGTGACAACATGTAGAGAAATATTTGCAACTTAATTGCATAACATACACGTGGCATACACGAGTATCTATTTGTTCTTGTTCTGTTTCAAGTTTTGCGATTTATTAAAAACCAAAAGTCCCTTTGAACCAATGAGCTGCGCTCTCTCGAAAACTTGAAGAAACTTCAAAGGACTTTAGAATCTTCTTACAGAAGTACTGAAAACAGAAGTGGGAAAAAAGTGAAGAAATTCTTTTCAAAGATCGATAGTTGCCAAGCAAGAGCAAGAGGCGGTTCAAGTGCTCACTGTTCTGAGTGGTTGCCGTACACAATTTATTGTTAACAGTTCAATGAGTTTGTTTAGCAATCGAAAATACACTGCCAGGGCGGGCGGTACTTGTTGTAATGTTGAACGAGGTAAATTTGTTTTGCGAAATGTCTTTATTATTTCATGGGAAGATACCTTTTAACTATATCTATGCTTTAGGAAGTTTGCGCTGAGTTTGAACTGCCAATATTGTTGCGGACCAGAACTTTGAAGCAGGATGCATGTCTGTCAGCTCCCCTAGGTTCATAACTTGTTTAGATATCATGAGTGAGCTCTTATTTGGCACTATATTGGCTCATATATTCGGTTCCAATGTCCTAGTCTACTGCCGTCCTTTCTGAGTAGGCAATGTCCGGGGAGTATTCCTTTATAGTCCTGATTTTTGATATACCTTAGCCTTTTCACCTTTCAATATAAGCAGTGTTTTATTGGAAAGTGTATAGCCAGCCCTTAATAAAACGTCCATACTCATTTCTCCTTTTTATCTTCAAAATGACATTCGAATCTTAGATGGCGCTGAATCGGATTGTAGACAACAACCATTAACGAACACCAGTGGTTGTTGTCGCCATCTATGATTTGACTTTCTTCACACTTTATGTTAACTTTTACTGACTAAATTATCTTCACTTTTCCTTTTGTTGTTGCTTTGTGCGCAAATATTTACTGAGCTGGCTATACACTTCTCAATAAAACATGGCTATTTTGTTTGATCCGAATGGGATAGTTCCACTCCTGCTAGAACTCCATTCGTCTTGACCAGGCGCTCTGCCAAAACTGGCATCCTTTCCTTTTTGATAACAATCCAAAATTGTACGAAAATGTGTTTTTTAAAGTACGTTTAAAGCCTTAAACTTTTAACTGTGGAAAATAAGCTTGATGTCTTCTATTGTGCTTAAGCTGATTTCATCTGTGAAATTCTATTGGGTATCCAATCTTCAGGCGGTTAGCAATGAATATATTTTAAAACCACATAATGCTCCACCCACACACGTACATCCCTTAAGCCATTCGAGGATTATTTCCTAAGTAATTCCACCATTTTGCCCAAAAGTAATAAAGGTATCCCGATAGCCCGCATCATTAAATTCCAAAAATATAACTCCCTTAACACCAAACATCTCCATCAGTAGTGGATAATGTATTTACCTAACCACGTCCGGCATTGTAACAATAAAAATATCCCTCGCAAGTCGAAGCCAAAATAGCCTACACACACACACACACACATTCATCCCCTAAGCTCTCGGGGGGGATAAACACAAGTTAAAATCCGATAATAATAAAGAAATAGCAAATCAATGAACCCGGCCCTTATCGGATATATGGCCATGGCCATGGTCGTTTCAACTCACCTTCCAAACGAGTTTATCACTTATCAAAGGGAAAAATTACATGTGGCAATAAAACAGGATGGCTTATGCCAAGTAATTCTGTCCCCCATTGGGATTTCGTGTTCCACTGTAATGTTGCTGCGAGCACGCACGCACATTTTTCTTGCTCACCAAAGGGATATGTAACAAATCCTTTCCTCATGTTGTCCGAGTCGCTGAAACTGGCTGAATTAAAATAAATTTGGTCATCTGCCATTCGTCGTCGGTCCAACATGCGGGCGGCGTTGGCGTTGAGGCGTTGGCCTGTCTCCAGGACATCGGCAGATAGAAACAAAGAAAAATTTGTGTGTTCTCTCTGCCCTAAGGGAAGAAATATCGACCAGAAAAGGTGTGATAAGATCCCGAGCGGAAGGGAAAGGATTAAGTGAAGTTTTGCGTATAATCTTCTTTCATGGGTCGAAGTCTTTGTCGCCGTAGTGAGTAGGTTTATAAAATAAAACGACTCCCTCTACCACCGCCACCATGCACACAGGAAAGCTCAATAAAGGCAAAGATCATCACACAAATTATTGCTTCCATTATTATTATTATCCTTTTTCTGTTCTTTCATTTGCTTTGGGATCGTTTTGAAACACGGTGGCGTCCTTACTTTTTAACCGACAGTGTACTCTTTGTGTCAAACTTTGTGTTGAATGTTTAGCAGCAGAAAAACAAAAAAAAGGACAAAGAATAAAAAACACATAAATCGATAAAAGAAAAACTCTTGTCTCATACCTTTTGCTCTGCTGCTTACGTGACGGCAGCGGAAGTATTTTGAAACGGAAAAATGCTGATGATGACAGACTTTCCTTTATTTCACCAGAGTGTTGTTAAACTCCTTTCCTTTGTTTGTGCGATCCTTTCGCCATGGATGATGGTGCGAAAAAGGTATCCATTTTCATTAGGGAATCGCTATAATCACTGAAGTGTATATTCAAATTTAAATATTTTACGCATCCTGGAAGGGATTGAAATTTTGTCGCCTCGCCGAGCAGGCTCCTCTTTAAGGCTGCCGCTTTAAAGAGAGTGTCGTTAAGGGGTATTAATTTCTCGGTAATTTTCATTTATTATGTCATCAGAACTCCTCTTGTATGCAGAGAGAGAGAGGAATGTTGGCTTTAGCGGAAGTGGAATGCCTGATTCAATTTCCTTTTGTAAATTCCTCAAATTCAATAACGTTCGATTAGGGTATACGATACACATTCACATGAAAGCCAAAGTGTAACCTGATTCCACAAGTAAAGGATTGAAAATTACACTAGAGTGTGAGACAAAACAAAATGTAGAAAAAAAAATCAGAGAGCTTAGCAACGCATGTAACGAAGAGTACATAGGAGTATCGATGAAGCTCTATTATCCTCCGCACAGGTTATGTGTAGGTTATGGCTTAATGACCGCAATAAATCGCTATGAAATGCCACTTATTTTTGGGTGACCTTTTCATTTGTATGCGACAGACTTAAATAAATTGCTGAAAGTATCTATCTATAAAGAAATCCAATTAAATCCATTGTCCTTTAAAGTTTAAGATACCAATGCGACCACATTTTTTATTGTGATAATGTCCTTTCTTTTTTCTTTTTACAGGTGTGAAAATGTAATGACCTGTCCCATAAGACCCATTGGTTCTGGCAACGAACACTGCCCATATGATTGGCTCGCCGTTTACGATGGACGTGACGAGCATTCGCCACTTATTGGAAAATTTTGCGGCCTGGGAAAATTCCCATTTAGCATAATCGGTAAGTTCAAAATATTGCTTGCGTTCGCCCACGACAAACATTTAAAGTGAAAAATTTCACAGCATACTTGCGAGAGAGAAAAACTCATTTCAAATAATGGCAGGATATTTTATTTAATTTTTTTTTTTTTTTCTTAAACTGTAACAGTTACAATAAAAGGGCGGGTTTATTGATATATGCACCTACATTACTGTGCTGAAGAGTTTCCTTGGCATATCCCATTAATTCCATTGTAATGAAGCGTAATGAATTTTTCTCCGAATTCTCAGTACTGGATGTTTGCATGACGCCCGTAAGCACCCGACTGTATTTACACAAATTCTCTGGAATACATTTCACGGTTCGTTGATAACAACATTAATTACCAATTACTTTTCCAATAATTGTGTAACAAGTTTCCTCCGCATAAAGGGTTGAAAAAGGCGGACAATATTTTATATACAGTGAGCGTTTACGACATGGGGTTCTGGCTGGGAGCGTGAGTTTTCAATTTACCATCAGTTAATTATTTTTTTATTCGTGTTTTTCATGGAGCCATGATCAAAAATTCTGCAACAGAAAGGTGAATGTTGAAACATTTACAGCGTAAATTGGATTTTTCCGAATTATCAAACTAGATGATGAAAAATTGATAAAAATTTCTCTCTAAAGTATTTTATGTATCATTTAGACTATGTGTTGAACATTTCATGCTCTGAAAACAAATTGAAATGTTTAATATTTGAAAGAGGGTCTAAGCGATGGTGTTTAGTGGAACACTTACAATAACTCGAAGGTAGTGCTTAGAGTCGTAGAATTTAGCCAAACCATTTACGTTTCAAGTTACAAATCATTTTAATTTTGTTTATTTTTTGTTTTTACTTTACAGAGACAAGAACTCTACAAACCTTATTCGAAATGGTTTCCCTGTAGGACCCCAAGATCCCATGATTCATTGTTGAAGCTTTCATGACATATCCTCAAAAATATTCACAAGAAACTGCACCCAATTTCACCCTAAACTTCAAGATCCATCACTTTCCCATTCATAAGAACCAACCATCAAGATATAATTTTTAAGATCATCTTATTTTATTGTTAATTTGTTTTTAGTTTGTAAATAGTTTTAAACTTTTCTTTTAAAGAATAATTTAAGTAAACTCTGAATGAATAAACTGAAATTTTTTTCCTTTCCTCCAAAAGAATGGTGTTCCTTTATTTGTTGGGTTTAGTCCAGAACACTTTACCCTTGACGTTTTAGGCCAAATGGGCACGCTCGAGTAAAAGGCTTAAGCCAAAATGAACTCATCATCCTCCAATGCATTCACGCGGCAAGGACCTTTACTTTGACATACAAATCGTCAAAATGTGTCAATAAACATAGCAGCTATACAAAATATAAACCATGCACAATTAGACGTCAGCCATCTTGCTTCCGCCATATTGGATTGTCATAAGTCACACTCCAAACGATTCTGTAGAAAATGCCCTTTAATTTGACATCTAATTCATGAAAATTGGTCAAGAAATAGAAAAGTTATTAAAAAAAACAAATCAGCATCATACCCCGCAACATTTAAGTCCCCTTGCCCCCCGCCCCCCCTCATGACCCCCTCAGGATCAAACCTCAGCCTCATGCCTACACACTGGTGTTGGATTCATGTCGCTACGTGGTCTACGAGCCGAGAAATCCCGCACTGAAATTTGTAAAAATTCTCGTAAAACACCAGGCCAACAGAAATCCCAGAAAAGCAGTAGGTATCCCGCGCCATCTGACGACTTTTTTCCCCTTTCAGCTGGTAGTCCCCTGGACTCAAACCTTGTGGTCAATTTGTTTAGGCAATAACTTTTTTGTTTCTGGACCGATTTTCATGAATCAAGTGTCATTTTGAAGGGCATCTTGTTACGAATCGAATGGCATGGAATTGAATTGAAATCCAATATGGCGGATCCAAGATGGCGGACGTTTAATATTGCCCTAATTTGCTGGCTCTATAGGATCTACATATGTCGATGGATTTAAAAAAAAGACATGTCCAATTGAACTACTCCCTTTGACTTAAATTTTGGTGTTTGTTTCATGCCGCTAGTCCATCTACAACCAAAGATATCGTCTGTGTAAGGTGAGGTGAAACTAGGGTCTCCCTTGCTGTTTAAACGAACAAAATTCTGGGCAGGGTGTCATCCGCTGGTTACAGATTTCCGCGTGAATTTGTTTTGGCAATAACTTTTTTGTCTCTGGGTGGATTTTGATGATTGGGGTATCAAATTAAAGGGCATGCTACAAGGAATCGTTTGAAATGTGACTTATGACAATCAAAAATGGCGGATTCAAGATGGCGATCGTCTTCGTTTGTGTAAGGGGTAGGAATAGAAAGGCCGCCATCTTGCATCCGCCATATTGGATTGCCATAAGTCGTAGTCAAAATGATTCTTTGGAAGATCTCCTTTAATTTGATACTCGAATCATTAAAATCTGTCCAGAGACAAAAAAGTTATTGCCAAAACAAATCTACGCCGGAATCAGAGACCAGGGGATGACACCCAGCCCAGAATTTTGTTCGTTTAAACAGCACGGGAGACCCTAGTTTCACCTGACTTTGCGCAGACGATATCTTTGGTTCTAGGCGGATTATCGACATGAAACAAACACCAAAATTTAAGTCAAAGGGAGTAGTTCAATTGGACATCTCTTTTTCTGAATTCCATTGACATATGTAGATCCTATAAAGCACACAAAATCACGCATAAATGGACAACCCCGATCTTGGATCCGCCATATTGGATTTTCTTCAATTCCATGCCATTAGATCCGTCAGAAAATTCCCTTTCATATGACACGTCAATCATCAAAATCCATCGAGGAACAAAAAAGTTATTTCAAAAACAAATCCACGCCAAAACCAGTACACAGAGAGCTCCCAGAATGAATGGTTGGGGTACCTGCTACCAGTTCTGTTGGCCTGGTGTTTTACAAGAATTTTCAAAGACATTTTGGTTGATATCTCGGCTTCTGGTGAAGCTAGCGCCATGAAACAAAGCTCAGCTTGTAGGTCATGGCGAAAGCTTGCTTTTGACAAAAGAGGGCGTCGCTAGACGCAGACGTACCTACTGCTTTTCTGGAATTTCTGTTGGCCTGGTGGTTTAGGAGAATTTTGTATGAAAACTCGAGCAGATTTTTGGCGATGGCTTGGGATCTAGACCAGCTAGCGACATGAAACAAAGACCATGATTTATGTCAGAGAGTGGAGTATGTTTATAAGGGAAGACATAATTTATGGCACAGGGTGGTGTCCGGCGTGGGGTGTAGGTTATGGTTTGCGAATGTTTCATAGCCAATATCTTCGGTTCTGGGAGGGCTAGCGATATAAAACAAACACCAAAATGTGCGTCAGAGGGTGTAGATGTGTCATACTATGTGCCGTCCATATAATTACAGGGTTACCACATTTCTTCCGGCCACAATCTTAAAAATAAAAGCCCAAGTTTTAAGTACAGTGTGGTAGGTATATAATTTTTATTAAATTAGAGAAACAAAGAACAATGTGTTTTCATATATTGGACTTTCCCTTTCAAATACGGGTTCAGGATTTGCTGATGTTCTTTATAGATTTTGATGTGAAGCGGGTAAGAGATTGGTCTTGCTTTCTCAGGCCACATGAACGTGTGGATAAGATTTGAAGTTGATTCGTCCTGTAAAGAAAAGAAAGGCTTTTGAAAGAGCTGTTAACGATTTGAAATTTAGCATATGATTACACCTTAAAAAGATAATGTCTATCCTGCTGCCGGTTCCATTTAGAAAGTGATTGCGTTTCCGTCTGGGTCTGTTTAGTTTCTTAGTTCTGCGGATGCTTGGTTTTGTTGGTTTTGGATGTGAATTAACTTCCCATCCTGTTGTTTATTCAAACGCTTCATCGTTTACAAAAGTGAAATTGGTCTAGGTTGATTCTCCTTGGTCTCGTCCATGAAAACTGATTGCAAGTCGATGAAAAACTCTCGCAGCTTAAAACAGTAGTCATCCGTGAGCATGGGGAGTAACGTATTGCTGCGAACCTGTAAAGAAAAGAAAAAGAAAATGATTAGAATCTAAGTTTCAAAATACAACAATTAAATTCGATTTCAGTACAGAACTTAATCTACCTATTTGAGTATCTATCATTACAAAAGATAATTTCAGCCATTCTGCAATTTTGGATAAATTTTAAACAACAAAAACAGCCCCTTTCGGCTCTACGTGGCCAGACAAACTGTCGACTACGATTACATGATTTGAACACTCCAATGAATGCTAATTAAAATTCCATTTTGACAATTATGCCAACTTGGATGGAGATGTAAGGACGCATTGCTTGTGTGTCCTTCATTGACTATCAGTATCGCCCCACTACATTCATTTGCATACTTAATGTGAGTGTACACCTTTATCTGTACATCCGCTTGCACCGCATCCAAGCGATGTAACTCATATCGCAATTACAATTTGTATAGTCAACTTATATATGTTCGTTTCTACTTGCAGGTACATCCCAATACATGTACGTTGAATTTGTATCGTCCCCCGCAGGACCTTTGCTGAATACTGGATTTCATTTTAACGTTGGAAATTGGCCAGGACACGTGGAGACAGCCGGCATTAAGCACGGTATATGTGATTGGCTGTTAAGTTCAGACGCGTTAAAGGACAGCAGCGCTTCGGAGGGAATCTTCCTTAGTATAGCGCATTGGTATCCACCGAATACGTCTTGTAGTTACCACATTAAAGGACGGACTGGAGAAATCGTCCGCTTATATTTTCCAAGGTAAGTACAAATTTTATTAATTTCTCTTCTCAAAAGTAAAACTTGCTTTAAATGGGAGCAAATTCATAAATCTGTTCCTCCGGAGCATATTTATAGCCGCCTTTGGGGAAATGTAATTTTCATTCTGTGATTGCTTTTAACCTCAAACGATAATAATGACTTATGATGCCAACTTCTAGCAGAAAGCAGAGCCAGTCCGCATTCACCGGGAAATGCAACGCCAGCAGGCCAATTTCTCTCTCGCTCGAATATGGTTTTCCGCCGTCCTTTTGCCTGAAACTGGCAATCTTTGTTAAAACCAAGAAAATTTTTGAAACAATTTGAGCAGAACACAAGCCCCTATTCAGTGCACGAATCCAGTGGTGTGGCCAATATTACCTAAATTCGATAAAAATCTTCTCTTCCTCTCCCAGCAGACAGTCACGGAATTTTCATAAGAAATTTGCCATTGCTTCCTGACCCATATTCTCCCTCAATTCCCTCCGCACTCTGCAAAATCCAATTTCACTCAATTTTTTCCAGTCAAGTTGGCCCCAACTGTAGGTGCTGTAATGGCACAAATTTCATTTCCTCCCTCCCTAATAAAAGAGAGGAAAAAAAAAAACGAACCGTACAACCGTTTCAACAACTATGTGCATGAAATGTCATCTCGTTTACCTGCTTCCCTCCTCCACGCACAATACATAGACCCGAAATTCGTCGGCCAAAACGAAATAGAAAAGGGGTAGTCAAACGTAAGATGCACCAAACCGATGAAGACAAACAAAGGCAGCCGCCTTCCCACTACTGAAAAAGAGAGAGAGTCGAACGTCTGAGGTAGAAAATAAGTGCCTAGATCTTGAAGAAAATGGCAATAAGCCAAAGTAAGAGACGGACAGACAAACGAACGAATATAAAATCCTTTCATCGGAATGAAGAAAGTTAAACTGAAAAGCAAATGGTCTTGGCACAACTTTCGACTTCGACGAGATGCATAATGTAGAGCGCTCCAAATGGGAACTAGAGAAGCAGCCTCTTGCAACCACCTCTTGTGTCCTGTCGTTAACCATGTCCCACATTAGTGTTCAAGGAAGTCAGCGACTGGCTTTTTTTTTTTTGCTCCCGTTGGTCATTCGAACGACCGACCGTTCAAAGACGACGACGAGGACTATAAATTCCATGAAAATTCAGTTCGAATCATTTTGGGATACATCCCGTGGTTGAGAGTTTGCATTTTTCCCTTTAAAAAGTTCGATGTACAGCAACATACACTACTATGTCACCTACACACATGTGCATGAAAAGGTCCTCGTCCTCGTATGGGGAAAGAGAAACAAACGGCGGATAGGGGCTGGAAAGGGCTTGAAATAAAATTTTCTGCATCATAGTTTCGGGTACACAAACACAACCGGTGTGTGTGGCATCTGCGATGCATGCACGAATTTTAATAATTTCATATTCACACGTGGGTCCGACGTTTGCCGTTCTTGCTTTTGTTTGCATGGTACAATTTGGTGGGGGGGGGGGGGGGGAAGCAGTAAAGGATGATATGGGTTATGCGGCAATCAGCCAGTACATAGCATGGTAACGGCAGGCATTAAATAGTCGAATGGGTACATTGCTACATTGTTGCCAAGGATAACAATGAACTTTAATTTTAAAGTTAAATGAAGACCAGCAACTGCTATGGCACACAGAGTTCTCTGTTGGAACATTCTAAATGCAATTGAATTTTCAGAGCACTTGTACAATTCGGTTTTAGCAGAAGGTAAGCTATTTATAGAGAACAGTTTTCTAACATTCGAACTAAACCGCTGGGATTATTGTGTAACGTGTGGATTATTTGATTATGAATGCTGAAAATGGTGCAGCTTTGTTTCCACAACTCGTAATCGTGAGTGGACCAAAAAAAGCAAGAGCTTATTGAGTTTTCTGAATAATAACGAAAGCTGTAATTACATTTACTCAAAACCGAACGAGGAGATGCTTATATCCTAATTGTGTAACCCAATCATGTTGCACTCTTTCTCCAACATTCTTAAAAGATATCTCCCTATATCTCCCTGCTTTAATCGATATGAAGAGTAGACACAGACTCACAGATTAATCCCCCCAATATTACTCGGAAAGAAATCCAACCAAAATCTCTTTTAATACGCTCCTCGAATTCATTTAAATTCCCATGGTAATGTCCTTGGTTTTATCTCTTTTCAGTTTTCGCATCAATCGCATCGAATCACCCATCCTCAAGTACGACGGCGATTGTGGTGAATCCCTCACCATATACGACTCATCGAAGCCAGATCCTGCCAGAATAATAAAAACCTTCTGTGATACATTCTCGCGACCGATGGAAAAGGTGGATTTCGTCAGTACCAGTCCATCGTTGTTCGTGCAATTCGAAAGCAAAACCGGCTCCTACAGCGGCAGTTCATTATATTACTGGGCGCACTATGACTTCTTCAACAACACACGTTTTGGTGACCCCGTCCCGAATACACTGTGCGACGAGGTGATGTACGCATGGAAACACCCGGGCGGAAAAATCCGCTCACCCATGAACTCGTTAATATTCAAACGGACCGGCGGAAGTGATGTACGCTGTCAGTACAAATTCGTCACTGACAAGCGACTGTATGCACGTGCAGTCATGGAGGTCACATCGGTGTCGTTTAAGGAGCTACCATACAATGTTAATGCCTGCACTCGCTGCCATGAGGAACGTGTAGACAAACTGGTCATCTGGGAGGACAAAGATAAGTTCCAGAATAATTTAGCCTGCTTTTGTGATAACATACCACGTGCGGTACGTGTTATTTCGTCTAGCGATCAAATGAATCTCGAAATGATTGTACAGGGCCAGCATGCAATTACGAGCTACTTTAAGAATCCGAATCCACTGTTCGAGGCCAATTATGAGTTTGCTCACGGACCACTTTGTGGCCCAATTACGTTTGGCCCCTCGCCCGATGGTGAATTGGTGTTTCCCTATCGCAAGGCACTCGGTTTAATTACGCACAACAGTCCCGACCATCAGTATCGGCGTGAGAAATGCATATGGGAATTGAAGGTCGCTGCCCAACGAGACTTGTGGTTGCATTTGGAAAAGGCTCGATTCGGTGACCACACATGCGAGAGCGCAAAAATTGAGGTGTATCTGGCCGGCCGATTGGAGCCACGATTCATCGTATGCCCCGAGAATATATCACTTGCCCGCGACCTGCCTATTTTGTCGGCAGCCGATTTAGGTGCCTTGGGCACAGATCAAGAGCCACTGCCAGTTCTCATCCAGTATACGGGCGATGGTCAGCCAGGAAAAAATGCATTCCGATTAGTTTGGACAGAACTGTTTCATTTACCCCGCAATCCGGACGGCAGCCTCGCATCCTCCTATCTACAGGATGGCGATTGTGACTTTAAATGTCCAGGCAATACGTTAATTTGCATACCAAAGCATTTCGTCTGTAATGGAGCAATGAATTGTCCGAATGTCACTCACCTATCGACCGTCGAACAACTGACGCAGCACATCGAAGAGAACCTGCAGAAGCTAGGCATCATCAACGATAAGTTGCGACTGGACGGCCAGTTGGTGCTTCATGATGAATCACCGGAAATTTGCCTGCGGCCTACTGAAATGGTTGAATTACCATACGGGAAACTCATACTGATTACAATAGGCCTTAGCCTAGTCCTGTCGTTATTTTTGGCGATTATTTGCCGAATGTGTAGACGAAGGAGGTATTAAGCGCACTTCCATACACCGACCGACCGATCCCATTCGTTCGTCGTTGTCAAGCACACTGTCGTAGTTTTTTAAGTGACATTATATATATACAAACGACACACAGACATATACATACATAAATACAACTAGATAACTAAGTAAATGAATACACAAACAAACTAAGAAGAATCTGGAAAGATTTAGGAATAAGTAAGGTGGCAGTTGTACTGCTGTGTGTGTGTTTTTCAGCTGCAAATTGTTGGTTATATTGAAATTTTCCAGTTTATTTTTTGCACATAGTCATAGATTTTAGAATAAAAAAACAAACAAAAAAAAACATAGAACGGAGAAAAGTTAGGCGACAAAGTAATGAAACTTATGTAAAAAAACGAAAAACAGAAATTGTAGCCATGTAAGAGAGTTAAATTGAAAATAAGGAACAAAAATTTGAAGAAAAAAAAAAGTGATGAAAGAGAGGCAAATAAAGATACAAGAAGTTTATTGACATGAAATGGAACTAATTGCGTTTTAATTATCCCCTCTCAGACTTTTTAAGAAATTTCAGCCCAGTAACAGTGAGTACGCATGCTGCAGAACGTTTTAATCGATAAATAACTAAAAAAATGGAGTATAAAGTACCTTTCACTACTTTTAAATACTTTTCACTACATTATAGTACTTCTTCAATAGTAAAAGTACTGACAAAAGTAGTGAAAAGGTACTAAAAAGTTATCACAATAATTCCACGACTCTGAAAAGAAATGACGCGATTGTTTGGCATTGTTGATGAAAAACTAACGACTTTTATCGAGTCGATGATCGACCAAAGTCGTCTGAGATGTAGATATTTGGATTGCAGAGTCGCGTCTCTGTATGTACGCAATGCGAAATTTCAAACGACTAGACTCGACAGATGTCGCCTGTCGTTTTTGACAGACGACGACGGCAATAAGGGTATATAAAAAAGTATTATAAAATAGTAAAAAGTACATCTTCGCTACTTTTCAGTACCTTTCACTACTTTCTAGTACCTTTTACTTACTTTCTAGTACCTTTTAGTAATTTTTCAGTAAATTTTGGTACTCTGCAGAACTTTACAAGAGGAAATTAAGCATCTACATGCTTGCTTCTACCACACTTCATCACTTCGATGCATTCAACGCATTATTGGGCCAGCACAAGATGGTTTCGCAGTCACGTTGGCCGATGTTTTACGTCGATTCAAAGAGTTTTACTACCCACAGAAAAATACGGTGGTGAAGGCATTCAAAGGGCGTTCATGAAAAAGAGTGAGTTTTAGAAGCGACGTCAACGTTGTGAAGGAAATGAAAGCGGCAAGAATGAGAGGTTTTGTATAGGGTCTATTTACGAATAAATTGTACTTGTCGTTCATTCATTCATTCAAGTGGAATCCGAGAGAAAGTGCGCATCAACCGATGGCCAACCGATGGCATACAAGTTTCTAGCACTAATTCTCTTCTTTAGGACTCTTCTTGGCATTGCTTTGCTTAGGATAATACTTGACTAAATTTAATAAAAGAAATCATACCTTATATTGTACGGTTCTCCGAGGATTACATAGTCCATTTTAGGTTATGAATTGTATGGTGCAAGACGACAAATGCTTTTCATCAATGATCTCCAAGTCTGAAAAAAGAGGAAAACTAATTTAGTAAAGTTGACAAGTTTTAGAAGGATAATTGGTTCTAGCAATAGCAAAGACAATACGTAGGAATTTTGTGTGTTAACCGAAAAACCAAGCCCATTTCCACATACACCCTTAAAAGGCGACTTTAAAATTCATTTGCCAAAGGAACTCACACGAAAACATCATAATGCTTTCGAAAATTTTACTTTTAAGTGCTGGGTACAATCCCGATTAATATTGATATCCACCGACTTAATCTACAGCGAACTATGAAAGGGGACTCCCAAGTGAATTTTATCCATTAACACGAACCTTTCCAATCGCACAATGTTGTACTGCTTTTTTATTTGGCTTTCTCATAATACTTCTAGATGCATTCGATACCGATATCCATAGTATCTGTCCTATGTGCAATGGAAGGTACGTACGTACACCTGTGGGAACACCTAGGCGACCTCATGCAAACCAGTGAACAAATGGCGATACAGTATACCTCCATTGTCGTGGGATACAGGTGACTCTGCCCGAAATGTAATCCTAGAGGCAGCACCAGGATATATGTATGTATAAAAAAATAAAATAAAAAAATATGAAACGAAACGAAATAATAGCATTTCTCTCTTGCATTTCGAATATTCCTCGATGGAATTTTTAAAAGGAATTTTGTTATGAAATGTGGAGGGAGGATGATACAAGTATCTGATAAAATTGACGTGGCATTTTATTTTCCTGAACATGTACTGTTATAGTAATTTATTAAATTTAATTAAAACACAAGGATCAAAGATAACTTTAACATGATGTTGTATGAAGGATGGGACGTTCAGTTTTATGGCTTATCCGAAGTAAAAGAGGATTTTAAGAAGCTTTGTCATGGCAGCATACTGAAGGACTGTGAACAAAATTGATGGTATTTTCTAGGATTCGAACCTTGAACCACTAACAAATCAGGGCGCAGAAAAACTCGTTTTAAGCTCTTGATTGCTTACACAAACAAACACTCAAATTAAAACTTGCAGCGCAATAGATCTAGTTTCATATTAAGCATCTGAAGTTGAACGAACTTACGAACGAACATCGTGCAAATGTTTATAAAGGATTCCAATTTCCTTTTCATTTGAACTGTTTTTGAGTTAATGGATTTCATCATACTTCTCAAACTATCCCTCTTTAGACTCGGTTATCCATGCTTGATAGATCCTTTATACGAAGTAAATATGTCTATGTTAAATTCTCATCTGCTCACAAACGGATTTGGCGTGTTTCCTTTTCCCAGGACGAAAACAAAACCAAAATTTAAATTCCAGTGGTTCCTCATATCAATTCAGTAATCCAAACAAATGTCCTCTAAGCTATATCCGCTTCAATAAATCCTTCCGAAACAAAACACAAACGTATTGTCTGTGCCAGCAGTGCATCGCAATGTTGGTTTTTATTTGGTGACTCCGATTGCAAAAAATAAATTACTAAATCCAAAATTCAAATACAAACAGAACGAGATTACAATTTGATTCGGCAAGCAATAGAAAAAAGCTGAAACACTTAAAATGAAAGGACAAAACTCAAACCGAAAAACTGCAGTCTTTTTTGGAATAGGATTATGTACTGAGAGGCGAAAGGCCTGTTTTTTTCAGAATGCCTTTGGTAGCATTAAAGGAGTCAAATGTCATAAGGATAAGTCTATCTACATGAGTTACGTGAGATTTTGGAAAAGCCAACAAGCAAAGCTGGAGCGTTATGATAGATATTCAATTGTAGGGCTTGTATTTATTGCACTGCAACCATCCAACCAACAATACCCTACAAA
Source organism: Chalcosyrphus nemorum (assembly GCA_949716465.1). NCBI lineage: Eukaryota > Metazoa > Arthropoda > Insecta > Diptera > Syrphidae > Chalcosyrphus > Chalcosyrphus nemorum. Next base: position 432,544 of record OX454335.1, on the reverse strand, counting down.
AGTGGTGCTAGGCGTAAAAATACACACTCCGAGGCAAATAATGTAAATGCTCGAAAAATGTATCTTTTTTTTTGGGTTTTCCCTGCATTGTAAACGTCAAGCAGCATTTTTACAACTGAATACTTAATACCTGAGAATTGGCGTGACCACAAACATTTTCTGTGGATACGGTTCGTTTGTAAATCGTTTAAATAATTTTAAAAGCCACGCTCGTTTTTTTTTTGTGCGTGCTTGTTCCGATTTTTTTTTTATGTGCGCTTTGGTGTGGAATTTCGTAAATACCGCAATATAGTAAATCGCATGCATAATACATTATAGCATTTAAAATTGTGGTGAAAAAATGTGCGTTAAATTAAAACCCTGATTTGTCGGATTATTATAATTTCGCGAGTTAATTAGAGAGGACCCAATAAAGAGCATACAACAACAAAAAAAAGTCTCTTATATAAGTTGGATTGTAGGTATTTACACGGCCGATTTATTAATTTAACTCATTTCATTGTTAATGAAATTTATAACATTGCAGTGGTAAGCCAGTTATTCCATTCCGAGGTTATGGTGTCATAATGAGAAGGATAAATAAATAAGCAGGAAAAAAGTCGAAGGAAAAAAACAAAAACTCGACTCAACTCTGCGATTTGGGATATGAGTTGGCTTAATTTTTTATATAATTTTATGCAAATTTAATGCCGTTCAAGTGGAAATTAACTCGTTAGCCACAGTAGTGGCACAGTGGGATGCCAGTCAAATGTTATGCTTTGTATTTATGGTCTGCGCTTAGAATGGTTTGCGTCTACGAGTGGAAAAAATGTTTTTTGATATTACACAGGATTAACACATCCATTTAACATGCAGTGTTTTTTTTTTGTTTCCATAAAAAAACATTTAGATTGACTTAAACTGCTCAGAAGTAGGGTTAAGTTAGGTAAGGTTAAAAAGGATTATGAGTTAATCATAAAAACCATAATCGGCTCATCGTGTTTCCTTTAGTGAGTCCTAACAGGTAGAAGAAACCTAAAGCCTTAAACATGTCGTCACAGCATTTGATTGCCCTGCAGAAATGGAGTAAGTCCTTCACTTGGGTACAAGAACCTACCTCTTCCAGACTGCTAAAGAAGTGCGTTCCTAGATGTAAAACGCACGTCTTCCCGCCTAAAGTTGTATTTGATAGTTACAGTATATTCTCGTAAGCTTTTCGTAGTAGATTTTGCGAGGAATGTAAGAATAACTTGTGTGCAGATATAAACAGACATACAATAGTGATTCGGATTTTGTTTCTCTAACATGCCCACTGTATTTAGTAAAGTACCTACGACCCCAGCCAATACGGTGACCCTCAGTCGGGTACCAGGGTATATGGATATCGAAGGAAACGAAAAGGTGGAAGAGCGTGCTAGGAAAGGGTCGACGCTGCACATATCGCGGGCACTTCCTTTTGCAGCAGCTCCAATCAGTTCCTTAAGGAAAAAGGTTGAAGATGAAGCTATCTGTCGTGCAAAGAGAAGTTAGGTTCATCTGGATACATGCGAAACGGCCAGAGCGCTATGGCCAGCCTTTAGCAAGTAGAGATCATCAACTCAGATCAAACTCAGTTGATATAATGAATATTGCAGAAGCATAATAACTATTGATGTGTGACTATCTTGCCCCATCCGTTAGGAGAAAGAGAACTCCTGGCAGTCATTTCTTCTCGGAGCTGAGGGACTTAGGCAACGTTGAGCTGTTAGACTAGGTGGTTCTAACAGCGTCCCAGGGTTAAACGATTGGGCACAAGTGGGCAGTAACTTTCCTGTCACCAGGCGGCACCCAGTCGCCCAACCTAACCTACGACCCTGATAAATTAATTGCGGGAAAATAATCCTAATTACCGAAATAACTACAACACACCAACCAAAGGATTAATAATTTGCCGATAGACCCGTAGATATCCAGTTAGAATATATGCACTTTCAAATATTTTGAAAACAAAAAAGAAATAAATTAGTTTTCATAATTATTTGCACACGCAAAAATTTGTTTTGGTGGTTTCGTTATATTTTATTACATTGGGATTACTTTTGCCCCGCATCTAGTATTCTACTTTTGCTAAACTGTAAATATGATCCGTATGAATATACATGCGAATAATAAAAAAGCATCCATTTTTTTGTATAAAATTTAAACTCCCGCGTTCGCGTCTACACAAATCCAGCTGAGCCTCAACCAATCCCCTTTTGGGGAGAAGGGAGAAAAAACTATTAGCTCAAATATTTGCGTTATGGGTGCTGTATTTGTTTCCGGGGCTTAATTCGCTAAATTTGATTAACACACTGGAATGAAATTTGTTTTAATTTTCCGCCGATAGAAGGCTTATTTGCATCCGACGAACGCCGAACGCCAACCAGGGCAGGGCATTAAAAAAGGACTTTAATTTTTGTTTAGTATTTGTTGGTGAATAATTTATTTGTTCGGTTGCTTTGGTAAATTGAACACAAATAAACAGCTCAGAGTAAGATGGGAGTGTTAGCCGATGTGTTTTCAATTTGCAGATATTGAACATAAAATTAATTAAAGCTATGCGAAGCATGCAGCAGTGTACCAGTTGTGTGCGCTAACTGAAAAAGGGATGGAACTTTTAATTGATGGAGTTTTCTCTTCTCCTCGCAAAGCCGGAGAAATCGATTTCCTTTCAAAGAGTTAAGCCAGGTGGAGAGACCGACCAGTGGATGAACATGAAATGCTCAATGGAAAGCAATATGTCCTCTTTCGGTTAATACACTGACCGAGAGGGATTTAAATATTCCATTAACTGAAATCGAAAAATCTTTGCTAAATCGTTAATTTTCCCCTAGCGGTTCTAATAAAATTTTGATTAAATGTATAATGCCATGCTCAAGTCAAACCCTTGGGCTTGCAGTAGGTATCCATAAAATATTTAATGACTTGCTGTTTAAAAATTTCCCATATTGTCGAGTTATGTACATATGACATGAGGAGACAATCGCTTCCAGGTGTTAACATCATTCATAGAAACACATTAAAACAAGAAAAGCTATGCATTTTTTGTGTTCTTAAATTTATGTGTGTGTTCAGGACACACAGCAGCGACAATTAGGAAAATGAAAATGGAACTGACAAATGCTTCGAGGAAAAATTAATTAAAAAGAATTGTGTCACACAAAACCCCACAAAAGTGTGTGTGTTCCGGCCAAAAACAAAATCAGGAGGATCTGACGTATCTCAGAATTTAATATTTCAAAACCATTTTCGTTATATGAAGGGGCACAACGAAGGGGGGCTGTCTGGTCTCGTTGTTTCAGAGGATTCTTCATCTTCCCTGTCATCCAAGTGTCCCATAAGAGCGCGTTGATATTTTTGTGCATTGCAAAATTAATTTCATTGAATTTTTTTATTCAGTTGTGGACATTGTCATGGAATCAGCCAACAGCTAGATTATTGGTTTTTAGTGTTTAAGAGCTTAAAAAGGAAAAAAATAAAGTCAACTGCATGCATTTTCCTCTGAAAAGTGGTGCTTCCAATTTTTGTGTGTAATAAAACTTAGCTGGCGCCGAAGTTTGTGCTCAGAAAAGCTGAAATATCATACAAAATTATAACCATTTCCTTTACAGCTTCTCACATATGTGTTGGTTGAATATTCCAGCGAATCGCTGTAGAGAGATAGCCTCTCAAGACTATGACTTTAAAACCGAAAACTTAGTTTAAAAATTCTAAAATTTTGTTTTCACCCACTAATTTAAGAAAAATCCTTGATGTAAAAAAATGAACTTTTCATAAAATGATAATATTTGCCCGACCCACCTCCACTGAATGTAAATTTTAAGAGCTCATGTTTTTTTAATAGAATTAGTAATGTGCACGAACAATGGAAAAGGATATTAGAATGAAGGTGCACTGTGAGAATTAATGCTGCTTTGCTTCTTTTAATTCAAATAGAAAACAAATAGAATGCAAATAAGCACATTACTATTCAAATGCACTGGATTCATCTAGCCAGAAGCTGGTACTACACCATACACGTATTGGAAGCAACCTACAGACCTTCTACTTAAGCAGAAGAAATTATACAATAGTTTGAAATGCATGCTAAATCTTTTGTTTTCTCTATTTTCTACTATTTTCGAGAGAAGATACGTTTATTTTTCAAGTAGCTGTTGTATTTCTGGGAAAACTAATTAAACTGTTTAACATAACGCCGCGGGACGTACTGTAAGCCATTTACGCACAAGCGTGAAAAGTTGTACCTTTTGAGTTTTGCTGCCTTTGCATGTATGCTTTACCGATGTCAAATTTATTGCACAGATTCTTTTCTGGGCATAACTCTGTTTACTTGCCGGAGTAAGACTACCATCCTGAGAGAAGATGTGTAACAGAGCGAAGACAACAATTGCCAATTGCTTAAATCGCCTAAGGCTGTTTACAGAATGTTCTTTTCATCTGTCTCCTTCGGTTATTTATTTATATTCGAAATTACAATGACAGTCCACCCACTCAAGCGAAAGGAAAGAGGAAAAAAAAATATCCACCTGCAACAGCAAGAGTAAATGGAAATGGAAAACAAAAACAGGAATCTCCGCAGACACATCACAACACCGCTGCTGAGTATGAAAAATTTACCGATACGACAACATTGTCCTTGGCAGAGAAACTCAGACGCAACTTTTCATTAAATCCCCACGAGGACAACAACCTTTACATACTCATATACACCAACATTCATGGTCTTGTCGTCGTTACCGTTAAGAGTTTTTTTCGCAAAAAAAGGAAAGAAAAACTTTGCGAAACAAAATGTCAAAACTCATTTCAATATTACTCTAACGATTCACATTTAGCAAGCAGGGAGTAGCTGGTGTTGTGGAAGCTGTTTGCTGATTCGTCCTTTCTAATGTCACAGGAACCGAACCCCTTTCTCCGATGCGTCAAAGTAAAAGTTATTCGTTTGTGTTTAACGGTAGGTACCTACACTAAGGGGTGGTTTGGCTTTTGTTTGGTTTTGTTGGCAGATAGGATGGCATTGTAACTGTAAAAGGTGTAGATGGTGTAGGTACACACATATAGCACTTGGTTTTGTGGCAATTCTAAGCGTCAAAGTTCCTCAGGGGTCCTTGTAATAACGAGGACCGAATTCCCTTGCACCTCATCTGCAGTCAATCGCACTCTAGTTGCGTTGTGAATTTTAATCAGTCGCATGCGGTTCAGGGGGTCGTTTTAATGCAAACTTTTGGCTTTGCTGACTGTAGACTGAAGTAGCTCGTACATAAATCGTTCGTAATGGTCAATATCTGTGCTTTAAGTTTGGCAGAGGCTGAGGGAAATGTTTTTCTTTAATTTGAAAGGCTATACAAAAAGAGTTGCAACAAGCAATTGAAGGAATAATGAGTCTCCAAAGGGATATCTACTTTTATTGAAAGAAATTTTGGTGCTATATATTGGTATGTACATGTAAATAAATATATTTTTTCGGATACAACTAACTGAAAACAAGATTAGTACTAAGACCTTCTTAAATTCTTTGGAAAAGAAAGTTCTTTGACTCTTGGGGATAAGTGCTCTCAATTCTAGCGGTCAGTTTCTTCTTCTAGCGAGTCTTAGTGGTCAAGTCGCTAGCAGATTTAGCAAATAGTCAAAGAAAAATATTTTTATTGATGTTAACATCACAAGTGAATCATGTATCTATGGAAATTTTCAAGTAATAATACAAAAAGTACAGTTCGGCCTACAGATCCCTATGACATCTAACCGTCATCGATTTCGACACGCTAACATCCTCTCTAATCCACTCGTTTTTAAGCGTAAATTTTTGTAAACCAGTGTAATGACAAACAGAAAAATGTCTGATTGAACACACCGTTTCATTCTATTACATTCTTGTTCAATTCCTCCATTAAAAACGTTGCCACTGCGCATGTTGTCACCCCTGAACTGAGTGACAGTGCTTTTTTGTTTACGAAAAGTGACATTGAGCATTTTGCTCCACCAACAGTTTTGTTTATCTGCGTTATACACAAGCAAAAAGTTTCTATACGAAGTGTGGGTGCTAAACGCAATTATATACATACACTAATCATCATCTAAAAGTTAGTTTTGTCCTGATTTTCTAATAAGAACTACCTAGACATTTTCCTTATCACTTCTCTTACGAAGAATATCGATTTTCAGTACACCGTCAAGTTCAACATCCAACTGGAAGATGGCGTCAGCATCCAGTAGCAGTGCTCGCCACCTTTTTGGTGACAGCAAAAAGAGGTTGTGCGAACGGGTTAGTGTTAATGTCAACAACATTGGTTCGGTGGCGCGCCAGGTGGTAAGAGGATCCAAGTCAAATGAGGTGAAGATTCAATATTTGAATTTGTGAGCAATTTTAATTGAGTAAATTTACAGATATTAGCACAAAGTGCAAGAAGTATAGCTCAAACGGAAAATATAATGGACACAAGTGCACAAAATTTACATAAAATGGAGTTGATTCGGCAGCATATAGGCTATCAGTGCGATGCAATTAAAGAGAGTGTTAATCAGTTGGATTACTTGAAAGAACAAGTCAGCGCTATGGAGAGATAGTTTGCAATTTGATAAGGCGAAACTGAAACGAATAGGTTCACAGGGTGGTCCTAGTTTTTAAGAAGCAATTTTGTAAAAAAAAATTGGAAAATATACCGAAAAATGAGAGTAAACTATATGAAATTAACAAGCTTAAAGTAGATATTTAGATATGTATAAAATAAAAAACCTATCTATGAATAATGCCTACATCTAAAATTTATACACTTTTTACACAACATAGGCTGGATTGTAACAACTAACAACAAGAACTAAGTATTGAGCTTGTCGCTAAGACTGGTTCTGCACGGTGACTCTTCTGTCAAGACTCTTTTCAAAATACATACTGGCGAAAGAGAAAATAATTGAAATAGGAAAACAGCAACCTTGTGAGTCGTGGGCGGAATTTCGATGCCTCTTTTAGACGTTTCTTCTTTTTTTCTACTCGTTTAGAAGCGCGTTCCTCACAGAATGGAAGTTCAAAATAGAATAGAGAAAAGAGTCACCGTGTTTAACCAGTCTAAGTACATATGTAAGTGTATGTTTGTAAAACTATAACTGAGGTGGAGTTGGCTTTTAATTGTCAGGATTAATTATTATCATTCCCTTTTCAAAAGAGGCACAAACTGCGGCATCAAAATAGATAAAGAATCAAACCTATTTGTTTCCTAATTTGTTACTCAATCAACTGCACTAACAATGTGGATGAGTTACACCATACTTATTAAATGGAATTAACATTAAAATATTCCTTAATATAAATATTAAAATTGTACACTTTTCCAATTTCCTGATTTGCTGATACGAGTTATTAGAGCAATCAAAGTTGTAAAAGTTTGAAGTATTCATACGTGAAAACTCGAAAGAGTATTGTCAATAAACACACAAAAGTTTTAAATACCCCTAAGGCTCGCTCCATTAATTGTCGACCAAAAACAAATAAACATTTTAACAGCATAACAAGCAGTTAACTATCTAAACTAATTCTGACATTTTATAGCCCCACGAATTATACTATTCACCAGATTGTATTTTAGCTAGTAGTTAAGCGACTGCAAAAATAGTTTATTGTCCTCAACAAAAGTTTGTAGCTTATAACAACAAAGATTAAAAAAAAATCGATCCGAATAGTTCAAATATTTTCATAAAAAGGCAAGCCAGTGTGTATAATGAAATTGTATCTTCTGGCGTTCGGTGTATCGGTCCATCCATCCTCCTATTCATCTGTGTTGCAGTCGGTCACAACTTTGTAATCTTTAAACATTTAAAGTTTGATGAGAGCTGATACTTTCTATAGGTATATGGATTATGTCCAAGGCCGCATTAAATGGGTGCAATGAGTGCACAATTTTTGGAAGACATTGCTTGAAGATTCAGACAGAAACAAAGCCAAACTTTTCAACAGTTTTTCTGTGAACGATTTTCCGCGGTAGATACATAAAATCCTACACCTATTCATAAGCTATCTACCTAGTATGCTGTCAAGACGCGTATTCACTGAAAATCAATTAGCGCATCAGGTGCATTCTCACTCAAATAAAACGCATATCTCAGAGCCAGCGTATCTGAGCTGAACGAATCTTAAAGTTTAGAAAATATTACCTTTATTTCCCGCACGATTTGAACGTAAGATGCCATCATTATCCTCACTAGAGGTTATACGAGAGTTGGGTATGCATTCGTTCGTACGTGCTCCAATCCCGCAGTTGATGAGTTAAGTTCGTCTGCACAGCGAAGAAGAACCTCAGCCGGTGTGGATTTTACTTCAATGCAGTACAGCGCATATGTTTACCAGAAACTGTGTGAATAAGCACACTCTCCTAAAGAATTTACATTTTCAGGATAAAGATGAGAAACTTTTTTTTTTATTTAAGTTCTTTTTTGCAGTTGAAACATCCAAGTTTGTTCACCAATTATGCCAAGCTCGTACTTCGTTCATGTGCTGGCATGTACTCTCATCTGAGAAGCAATTTTCAAAATTATTTAAGCATTTTTCTCCGTTTTTGATACCCCTTAATGGATTAATTTTCCTGCCACTTATCAAATTAATTTCTCAAAACTATAAACTTCTGACAGCATATACATACATATAACATTTACTTGGTTGAGGAAAGAAAGCCGATTTGGTGTTACGATTCTTACTCATAACTTCAGGTACCTTTACCTTTTCTCGTTAAGCACACACAAACAGACAAACAGACAAATAAAACAAAAACCCTAGGCGAGCCAACTAAGAAAAAAAAAAAGTCGATAACACGTTAAAACTGCAACAAGCTGACAGCATGTTAGCGTGTTCCATTTTTCGAGAAGAACAACATAGGTATTCAACCGAGAACATCCTCCGACAGTGATGTGTTCCAATGCACTTGTGCTGACGTGCAAGCCAATAAAAATATCAGCACCGGGTTGAGGAGGGTTAGCAATCCATACATTGCCCAACACAGGAGCGATGTTGATGCACACACAATATCCAGAAAATCCCAAACAACGAGAACAATCTAAACAATCACTACGGTGCAACCTAAGAGTGAGGTGCTGAACGAGAAACATGTCAGGTTCTCCTAGAAAAGCTCCATTGTGCGTGAGAATGGGCGGCGGAGAAAACGAACACCGCACGGGGATATAATCCATGTTATTCCGGGCGTTAGAGCCACCTCCCACATCGCTAAATCAGTGCTGGGAAGGAGATATTTACTCCAGAGTCGTCGAGTGCGAAAAAACCTTGTCTGCTTTGGAAAACATTTTTCATGTTCGCCTAACTTTGTTGCTCGATGGTAAATAAAAGCAACATGGAATTGCAACCATTTCCGTAATGAAAAAAACTGGCGAAATGCATCCTTTTATGGCATCTACTTGTTGTCATATGTTGGCCGCATTTCAAGCTGTTTTGCTTCACATTCTGATATGAATCTATGCTAAGGAGAATAATAATTTCGCTCTCATTTGGAAATACGATGTCATTGCAATCAGTATAAAAATATCTTCAAGACTTGCTCCTTCCAAGAAAACTTATTTCATCTTATAAGATTTTTTTTTATTGGCACGCTCAGTTAGCTTATTTAATGTTCTTCCTTGTTCACACATTTTGCATTCCATTTCAGTCTAAGGAGGCGGTTCACCAATGCAACTATAAAGTCATAAATTTCTTCTCAAGTCGTGCAACTTCAGTTGAACTTTAAAGAGTTTCTCAACTTACTACCCTATGTATCCCTATGTGTTGGCGGAGGTGAATATGTGTTTTAATATAGATTATCCACTTACACACACATACACACACTAATATATATAAGTGGAAGTCAGATGAAGAGTGTAATAAAACTGTCTAGGATTCTAGGGTGATGATGATGAACTACTTGCAGACAGTAGTCTTCAAGTTTTCTTCGTCGTAATTTTCGGTGTATTGTGTGACGGTAGGTAGGTGTTTTTTTGCGCCTTAACGTGCTAAATTAGATTTGGTTTAGACTGCTTTCTTTGTAAAGTCATACAAAGTAGATAATAATAAATATTCGCGCGCAAAAGTTTTGCGATAAGTTGGCTAAACATTGAGACGACGCTTTGACTTAAAACTTTTTATACCAATGACACCTTACCTTGTTAATTTATAGTCACTGACTTATGTAGTTATGCACAGTATTGTGTTGAAATTGCTATCAATTTAGTTCAATCAATGTTCAATTGCTACGACCGCCTATTCGAACTAATCTTTCAATCTAATAAATACTTCACGAGCAAAAGTACAGACTGCACAAAGTAATCGATTTCTGTGATATTTTTTTGCAATTTTTTTAATTGAATGTTGCTTTCAAGAATTTAATTTCATACGAAAGCTCACTTAATTGGCAGGTGATTTAATTGACGAAAATGAAGAAGAGATTAAGGAACAGAAAAAGGATTTAAGTTCGCAGTCACTAATTGAAAAGCTGTACTGTAAAATAAAAGAACTCTAGGTACCTATGTTTGGAAGCATAAGACTAAGGTGCTTTCACCTTCACCTTTCAGAGCTACGAGTAGATAATTAAGACTTTTTGCTCGAAATAGCCTTGTAACTTGAATTTAATTTGCCAAATTTTGCTTAATACTTTCCGGATTATAAGTGAAAATGTTCATCAAGGGTGGATCTATGCAATGATCAGAGTATAACTTCGAGTTTCAAGGTGATGTCTGTTTTATCATGATATGCCATTCAAAAGCTGTATGAAAATACCTCCCATGTCTACAATGATACTTTATATAACATCCACTCTCAGATACTTTTATACACGGTATAAGCAAAATGACCCTCACAAAAATTGTCCTCTTTTAAAAGCCATTACTTAAGGTGACTAAAGACAAACTGCCGTTCATATTTCTTTTATATCTGCGGATAAGGTTACTATCACATGCATCCAGGTGGCTTATATTTCTCGGTGGAGATCTTTAACACACTAAAAGGGTAATCTTAAATCGTACGAAACACACATTCTCATAAGAAACCACCCCAAAAGACGTGGAGTAAATGCGAAACTTCTGGTGAGGATTACATCCTTCTTCTCGTATTTTTTTGGAAAATAAAAATAATATCCATATGTCGTGAAATTCTGTATCCCTTCAATATTGACCATAAAATAAAGAACAGAATGTGCAAAAAGTCTTCCGCATTTTTGCCAATGCTTAGATTTAGTGCTGTGTAATCCCCCATGCAAGGCTGTTAAAAAGTTAATAGCATTTTGGTTGGACCAATGGATATGTCAGATAGAGATGAATATTACAGAGAAGGATGACATATGAGCTACAGTTGCTAGTTTCTAAGCACCCAATTAATTCTTGTGCAGCACTCGTAGTAGTTGTAAAAGTTAAGGATGTTATGAGCCTAGTTTGCTGCCAATGAAATAACATTTCTATGGACACCAATCTGCTTTCATTTGATGAATACTTTTTCAAAGCATGAAATGGCCAAATGCATCCTTGTTTACTATTCTCAATACACAGAGTCTCCTGCAAGTGGTATCCTGCATGACAAACTGTATTGCATCTATGCCATGTTCCAATAATTCAATTATCTTACAAAGTACAAAATGTACTCCACTCTGATGAATAGAGTACCGCTTTCTATATGTTGACACTCATCTAACAAGCGACACTCAGATTCTCAAGAATGTATCCTGAAAGCACAATAGAAAAAAAAAGAGAAGAGTTCTCACAGTATAAGAAGAAAGAAACGCACACTACAAATAATACAACAAAGATATGCACACATCCTGTTCTCTTTGCTTTCTCAAGGAGTACGTAAGTCACCAAAGGAATAGTGGTGAATATTATTGATCGCTTGACAAATAACAAAATAAGTCCCAAAAACACTTGACGGGATATTGCACGGTTATGAGGTTCTCTAGTTGTATTTAATTGCTTCCAGGTGGCTTTTTAATGTGATTTTCTATACAATGGCAAGGGTCCTTAATTACTCATAATTGAAATTCATATTAAAATGAAGTGCACGACTGGGTTGTACGTACTTGCACATTTATAAGGTTAGTTGAAAATGTTGAATTAAAAATTTTAAATTAAATTGAAAAATAAACACAAATATGTATTTCATGAAAATGCTCCCCCTGAATGGTATGGTAATAGTATAGGTATGTTAATATTTATCACTTTTTTTCTTGCAAACTTACTTATCTCCTGTATTCCCTTGTGGGAAATAGGACTTCTATAATGCCTAACGTCCTCTGGTATAGGTGCTTATTATTGATACGGTCCGGTCAGTAAATCCTTAAGATGTTTCCCAGGCACCTCCTTACGAACGGTGTGATGTTGATGGTAGCCCTCCAAGACGACATTTGCCTCTCTCTCCTGCCTCTGTCTCAGCTGTCACTTGGTGGCGTTCCATAATTCTGTGAGAAGGAAAGCATACATCGTCAGCGTAGTCAATATGCTTCAGTTGAGATGTAAGAGTCCATCGAATTCCTCCGTTTCACGTGGAAAAAAACTGCACGAAACACATCGCAAACCACCAAAAAGAAATAGTATTGGTGATAGGATGCAACCTTGTCTTAACCCACTTTGGATCTCGAGTGCCTTTGACAACTTTCCTCTGTGCAGGACGTGACATTTTGAACCAGCATGTAGCATTGATAATAGCATTTTCTTATATAGAGATTCTAATTTGAAGTCTTAACAAACTAACTAAACTAACTAGCTAAAATTTACAAACGAAAACTGTTCTCGAAATTTCCTTTTATGATGTTCAATGGTTCGGACAGGTATTCTTAATTTCAAAGTTAATTAAGAATTTCACATTTAGATGTACTTTAGAATTGATTTCAAAATATTTCTTATTATCGCTTTTAAATTCAAAAGCATTAGCTTCCGTGACAGTTTGGAAAATGTACTCGTTTTTATCAAACTCGTTAACCGTATTAAAATTCCAATAAATGTATCTGACAACTGAAAAAGTGCGAACTCCTCTTAAAATGGCCAACTTTGGTTAACGTAATTTAAAATCCGTCAGAACTCGTCCTAACACTTAACGCTGAAACTTTTGCCGCTGACCATGCCGCTCTTTTGTAAGGTTCACATCTGCATTTAGTCTTGCAAGGAATCATCATGAATTTTTACTCCTTCCTTGCATAGATGCAGTTAAGCTAATATTTTCCTTTCGTCCTTCCCTAAGTTTGATCGTGTTTGTGAGCTTTTGTTGTTATTCTCATTTTCATTATTATTATCGCAGCAGTTGATTAAGGATAGTACTAGCGCGAATAGTACAAAGAGAAATTCCTCGTTACTTCATGAAAGTTTTTATCTTTCTATTTTTTTTTTTTTTTGCTTGTAATTTAATTTTGCAAAACGGATCAGGAAAAACTAAATTTTAACTTGAAACTTGCCGAGAAAATACTTCTAAAAGTTGGCGATGCTACTGTGATGAAGTTTTTAAGCATGATAATTGCATGAGCGCAAAGTGTCAGCAGCATAAATTGATAAGAAGTCAATGATTATAATTGGAATAAGATTATCAAATGCACTACTTTCAGATGCAACTGATTGCTTTAGAAAATTGTACCTATAATGAAAATTAAGACGCATTTAGTACGCAAATGTTGCGCTGCTAATTTTTGTCCACTTTTAATTTAACGCATCAGCAAAATCCAGTAGATTCTTCTCGTCAAGGACTTGAAATTTTTTGTCTTTTCATGAACTGAAGTAATTTTCGCGTATGCCATTATCTTGCATGTCAGAGAGTCTGACTGCGGTAAAAGGATTGCAAATCGCTGATGCAAAACCACCATTAGAACCAATCAACTACGTCGAATGGAATTCTTCGTTCCATTAACTCATTTGTCTACGATAACTAAGGGTACAGTACATTTACATCGAAGCAGCACCCGCACACATATCGAACATCCAGAATCAAAATCCCAAAACCAAAGCCATGGACGGGTGCAATCTCTCTCGCTCTCGGTAGAAGAAGGGCAAAAAAAGTCGAATGAAAAAGTCGATGCAAAAAAAAAAAAGTAAAATTGTGTCAGAAATTCCAACTGCACATGGCTTCAAACGTTGTAAATGAGGATAGTATCTCGAGTGAATACCAGGAAGAGGGAATTTGGATTGCACCCCGTTTGCAATTTATTGCAATATCACATTTTATCCTGCGCTAGTTTTCTCGTCTACTCTATTCGGCTCCCACACGCCAATACAGCGAGTAATATGTGTAAATTTCAATTTCATACTACATTACAATGATTTATTTCGCTGAATAATGCAGCTTTGAACTTACTCCTACGATGCGGATTGATGCGACGCAAATAATGGCAAATAGTCATAAGTAAATAGCGCATTAATTTGATTAGTTGAGGTTGAGAAGAGACATTAAAGCTGCTCTTGCTCTCAGAACGTGTCTTTCGGGGTAGATATTTCAAGATAAGAGAAACTACATATATAAGTACATAATCACTTCTTGACTTGTCTCCTTGTGTCGTGCAACACAGAGCGAGGAATCTCAAAACCACATTTACTAGATCACTCAAGAAGATATTGTCATTCATTAGACAGGACCATTTTAAAGATAAAGTGAACACTGCTCGTGAAGTGATTAACACGAGTACAAGAGTGACTGTACTTTATTTGACTCAGGTGTAAGGACTTGTGAAATGGCTAGGAGTCTCCTCTGCAAGTGAATTGTACTTGCTCACTTGGAACTTGGTACTTATTATTTTAATAAAGTAAATGGAATTTGTATGAATTTATTTTATTAGGACTTCGTTTGTCATTGGTCTCCTAGAATGCGTCCCAAGAAGAAAATATCTTGAAAGGTTACCTATGGTTGTTCTACGCTGTGACCTGAATAGTGAAACGCTTCTGATAATCAAAACTCTATCTCTTGTCGGGTAATTGATAGTTTGCCTCACCAAAAAAGCAGTCTGAACTTCATTGTGCTGAAGTTTTTAAGTTTGATCGAACAATTTTCAACACTTTAAGACGACGCTGATTGCCAACATTAAAAGCTATACCATGGCTAAGTAGTTAGGCTAGAACGTTGGACTATTCTGCATGAGGTTCAAGGTAGGAACCTCACTTGAAATGCAGACTAACATCAGGAACATATGTTTGGAAGAGGTATAGAATCAATATCGTAAACAGTCTTCAACGTTTTTGTCTGTTGTGCTATGTCTTCCTTGAAATGCTTATAAATACTGAAGAAGTTAAAACTAAAATCTTTCATAAGATTTGAAACTATTCAATACCGCAGTTGTTTTCAGATTACCAACTAGTTTGTAACCAATAATTTACGAATCTAGCTATTTACCAACACACCTTCCTATTACATTTTAAATTGGTTAAACAAATCGATATTCGAGTAAATCCGAGATAAACAATGGGAAACGCAATAGAGCAATACCGGAACAGTAATAAATAGAGAAATGTATTTTCTTGACTCCGAGGTGTCACATTAGGTTGAATAAATTAGAGAACAACTGCCCGGAAAAGGATTTGCATAAACAACCTCAAATTATGTCCTGTGCATGACACTTTTTGGGATAACCATCCATTTGATAGTCGTATGTCAGTGCCGGCTGACTATGGACGATAGCACATTTACTTACGAAAAGAAATATGGCAGAAAAATTTGTTTAGGTCAGGGTGAATAATTACTTTCTGAGGACACCACTAGGTAGTTTTTGATGGCACATACAAAAGTTATGTCGCAATGTTGTCACACTGCATAGGGATCTTCCATTACAGCTGTATGAATTCTTAATACATATGATAAAATGCATAACTACTCGTATCTGTATTCAGGGCAGAAACATTGTTCTATGAAATCTTACGACAACACAAAAAAAATTGTATATGGTAATATTTCGAAATGAATAAAGAGTAGGCACATATAAATACCCTTCCACGGATACGTTTGTTTTGGAGAAAAAAGATAATTGAAGAGTCCTGCGTGACCTAGTTTTTATCCATCCACCCTCGTAGCTAATATTTAACGTCAATCATGCAAAAGTATTTATCAAACATATTAGCTGAAAAGCTGTTCAATTACAGTGTGTTCAACAAATATGTGCCTCGAAAAAAATACTTCAAAAGTGTCATAATTTTAATAACTTGGATGTATATAAAGAGATGGTATACTATATATACTATTTAAAAGTGTAAAAGCCACTCAGTCTAGTCGTCATAACTAAGTCCATACAAGGATTCGACAGACTTAAAAGAAGAAAAAGAAGAAGAATTTGATCTAACACGTGCAAAAGCCACTCAGTCTAGTTGTCATTATTAGTCATTACTAAGCCCATACAAAGATTCGACAGACTTAAAAGAAGAAGAAGAATCCTTTGTTCAAAAATCATCAATAAACATGAACCTTTGCTGGAAGATTTATTATTAAATTAAAGCACGTTTTGTATTATGGGTGCGGCTAAAGGGAATCAAGTGATTCGACGTACTTTTTATGGAACACACTGTAAAAGTTATGCCAACAACATGACTTGCTGTAACTGAAACCACTACCCATCTGTTAGATGTCCTCGTATCTATTTAATCTATCTTAGCACTTGACTTAAATAAGTTACTTCTCTGCGGTCGGCTTACGTATGTACGGATTGTCAACGACTGCCTGTTCAACTGATTTGCGTTTTAATTGAAATTAATATTTTAATTTCAATATCGTCCCCAATGTTCGATTTAAATCGGGATAGTAGAACAAAAAAACAAATGAATAATAAATCGCACATAAACCACTCGTGGACTGTAGGCTTTATAACAAAGCATATGGATTTATGCTGTTATGCATTCTCATCAATTATTTTAAGGGAATTGCATAATTTTTTTTATATATATAGTGAATGCAGTATGACACCTTTTGTAATCCATTGTTTTAAATAGGGCATTCATATATTTATTACACATTTTGAACTCTTTTTAAAACAAAAATGTGCTAAAGATATTATCATAACAACCTATTATGCGAATTCAGTTTTAGATTAGTTTAAACGGTTTAAAATGGAAGTTTGTAGAAGGCCTACACGTCTTTCGAACGTTTCGCGCGAAATTAGTTCGTGGAATTCTGTTAACTTTCTTGTAATTTTTGTAGTCGAAGTGATAGAACTTTGAGAAGATCCTTAAGGTAAAATAATAGACAGAGCTTCAACTCGAACTGAAATATCTCTCACCGGCGGATAATGTACAAACAAGCACGTTTGCATATAACTGCATTGACCTAAGCACTTGAATCCTTGATGGATTTGAGTACAACAGTACAAACACAAATGTATTTTGATTCCGGAAAGCTCCTAATAGCTAAAGCAGACAAAGTTTCTTCAAAGAGCAATAAATAATCTTTCAATATAACTTGTATCTTGTTCCGTATTCCTCAGACGTCACCAACTGTTAAATTGTTGCGCCACCCAGACAGCTCATGGGGTGGCATTAACAATGACATAAGCCGCATAATGGCAAAAACATTACATTGAAACTCCTCCA
This sequence comes from Chalcosyrphus nemorum, assembly GCA_949716465.1. Classification (NCBI taxonomy): domain Eukaryota; kingdom Metazoa; phylum Arthropoda; class Insecta; order Diptera; family Syrphidae; genus Chalcosyrphus; species Chalcosyrphus nemorum. The sequence goes on along the minus strand of OX454335.1, from coordinate 415,048 downwards.
TAGACACGTTCCTGTTTGAGTGGAGACTAAAGAGATTCTACTGTATTAGCAAAGTACTGGCACTGGGTATTCCATATGGGTATGCTGTGTGGTTTAAGAAAATTTTCAACGTACACTTTGCGGGGATTAACTCCCTGATGGCATTTAAGTTTAATGCTTTTTGAATTGGCCCAGCAAAGTTTCGACAAGGGATTAATTAATTTTCAAGTTCATGATCAAAGAAATTTTCCAAATTATTTTGTTGTCCATACGTGCTTTTGTAAGAAATAAAATTTGGATACATATTTGAATAGGATTTATGAATAATTGGTTGCATACGCAGACGCTTTTCTATGGAGTCGGGTCAACGATCTTGCAAAAGTTTTAAATCCTCGTAAAATGGATTATTATTGGGAGTAAGACAGAAGTTCTAACTTTCTCCTAGGAATAGCCTCACGGGCCCTACATATGGAGTCCGGAAAGAGGCTATTTGATGCAAAATGCCTGTTGTAAGTGTTTGACATACTTGCATAAGTTCACAAATCTTTAAGTTGCTTATAAAAGCATGCAACAAAATTGTAAAAATATAACCTTTCCATAAAAATACAAATCATGCCTGTTCAATCAATATAACAACAACCCATAGATACACAGATACAAAATCATCCTCTCTCGAACACTTTTGATCTATTGACGGTTTTGATTTCTAATTGTTAAAAGTCCTACGGTGAATAGATCTATTTATAAACTAATTGAAAACATTATTTGTTTTTAATAGAAGAAAGTTAGGTATCCCAATATCTTTTGGACAAACTGCAATAAGCTGAATTGAAATTAATGTGACACTTCAATTACTCTACTTTCAGACCAGGAGAAAGTGCCAAACGAATATGTTTTATAAATTGTCTCATGTGTTATGATAAAGTCTAAGGGAGAGAGAGGAAAACCTTTGGCAATATTTTACAATTTACTTGTGCACAGCTGGTGTTCAGCACAAGAACAAGGAATACGTATGTCAAAAGTCAAACTGTTAACTGAGTTTGGTCATCCTGTGCCATCTTGCAGAGAGTAAAAGGAAAATTATTTTCCTGAGAATTTTTAGTAATAATTTTTAATAATTCAATCAGTTGTTTGTTGGACAACGTGCTATCTTATGAGCTTTTCCGAAGCTGATCCCAATATGAATTCAAGTTAAAATCATTACAGCTGTTTTTGTGTGAAATTGGACTCAAAAAAGGTACCTTTTCTATCTTCTCTTAGCACCAACCAAGAGACCACAGATATTTGAAGTAATCATATCAGAGACGACAGATGGAAATGGCGGACAGACTTTTCAGGACTTCTTTATAATCCAAATCCATTCGAAACCTCAAGACCCTATATTATACCTAGAAGTAAGTACTTTTCTACAAATGTCCTCTAAGTACCTTAAAATAAGACTAAATTAGACTTGAATTCTATCAAAAATACTTAGTTTATCTTTATGGCTTCATTAGGTTAGATCAATAGAAAAATTCATACTGCTACTACACTAAACAGTCAATGGCTTTGTAGAGAGCTTGCAACACTTTTCACAAGATAAGTAATTTAATCATATATAAATCAATAAAACAATTCAATATATATAATCACTTTCAACTTTCCGACAGTGAAATTGAAAAAGAAATGGCTAGAGAAACCAACGCCCCGGATAAGGTGATAAAATCCGAGGGTGAATGAAATTCTCCACTAGTAGCACACCAAAAACGAAAACGAAAAGAAAAAAAAAGGATCAAAAGTTTACTTTCTCTTCCTTTAATACTAACATTGTCTGTTTTAACTTCCGTTCAACTGCAACAGGATATGTGAGTGGTAAGGATATGGCATGGGAGGTGAAAGAAAACTTTATTTATGTAAGAGACTTAGTCACGCCAGCGACTTGAGCATGAAACGGAAAAGTGAAAAGAAAAAGAAAAAAAAATTTCGCGGGAGTTTTCTTCCTTTTTTTTTGAAAGCAACAGAAAATCTACACGAAAAAAAACTTGCCATGCAAGTCGAAGATTTCTTGGTATGGCCTTGTGTTTGCTTTGGACAACCTGACTATTAGGAATTAAAAAGTTGCTTCTCCTAAAACCTAGTGCATTTGATTACTTCTTTTGTCAACAGGATCGGAGGAGTCGCAGATAAAACCTTTCGAAGGACCTTTCTAAGAGTGTATGGTACTAGACTTTGGTATGGTTGTAGAAGAGGTAGAAGAGTAGTTGTATCCCTAACATTAACGGCTCGATACCCAGATCATTTCCAGTCAGAAGTGGGCAAAGGAGACTCCATATCCGTTGAAATTTCCTAAGAATTCATTCACCTCGTCCATTTAATTTGTGACAAGTTAAATAACATGTGACAGTTACAGGGGAAAACGATCGAATTTCAAACATGACAACGCTGACAAGACGATTACTCAATCAATTACTAATCAAATCCATATTCATGTTTAAATCTTAATTCCGTTTCAATTAAATCATATTTCACATTTCTTCCTTTATCAAAAAAGTTTAAAAAATAAAAAATAGGGACACACCGACAATTTGCGTTGATATTTCTATTTTATGAGTGACAACATGATTTAAATGAAAACACCACACAGACGAAGGATTTCATCCTTCTCAATAAATTAATCATTAGCCGTGGAAACCGACCTCCTTTATCAGATTGTCGCCGTATGTCGTCCATCATTATAATGAAAGGGTTTACGAGCATGTGTATGTGTACTTGAAACAAGGGTTGATGGCAACGATATGTATACGTCCGTTCAGAAGGTACATTCTGGGTGGTGTAACCAAAAACCCACGCCAATTTATTATAATTAGTATGAGTCCGACTTTTTTTTTGAATAAGAGAAATAATTTATTACTGAGAATGATTGAGAATGTCGAAATCATGCGCCTAGGTTCGAGCTATAAGGAGATTTTATTTATTTTTGTACTCAAATATTTAAGAATTTTGGTAGAAAGTATACCATGATGAGGCTCACCTTGCACCAGGTTCTGGTACATGCAGCATTGACTCAACTCTTAGACTAATGCCACGCCACCGATGCAAAACACAGAATCGTCTACCTAGAATTATTTTTACTTCCTAATTTCATTCTGTCCCCTTATGTCCTTTGGCGCGTGGAAGAGGGCGTTATGCCCTTTTTTGCCAATACACTGCTACAAGCTAAGGGTGGACAGGACACCCCACAAATATTCAGTTGGCAAGATTTATTCTATTTTATAGCTTGTTAGTCTGGTGAACACTTGTAATTGATTCTGATTTATACTCTTATATCCCTGCGCTATTGTTTTGGCTGCTTGAAGCGAGAGCTGAATCGTTTTACACGGTAGAAGTAATTTATTGTGTTCGGACTTATCCAGCCAATAAACCACACTAGCTTCCATCGGTCACCGGGAGTCTATACACAAATTAAATTGACAAAACAAAATGGATTTCGTCTACACGAATAGATTTAATGTGCAGATGGGAAAAACGTTTACCTATTGATATCATTGGATAACGTAACAAGGAATCGACGAAGTGAAAGTGGGACTGTAACAAGGTTTGAACTGTAGCATATCATGTCAGGATATAAACAAGGTCCTAGAGCAATGAGACTTAGCTGGTTGAATTGGTTGGTGAAATGGTCAGAAACTTTGATGAGGCTTGCTTTTCTACATTCTTCATGCGCTTCATGCACTGGCGACAAATGTATGCAGGAAAAAGCTATCAGCCTGCAGGCTCTGCGCAATCAGAGAAATCAGCGGCTTTTGAACAATTTTCGACGAGGCAGCTTGCGTGTTAGCTGGAATGTTCCCAATCGACATCCTTGCGAATGAAATGCAAAGAGTGTACCTTAGACGACCTTCGAACTGGCCAGAAACAAAAAGGATCACGGAAGAGGAAAGGACAGTCTTGGCATCGTTGTGGCAAACCAGATGGGATATGCTTAAGGCAGATGGACCCATAAACTCATTCCCAACATAGACACATGGACAAAGAGAGCGATGGGGAACTGTAACTACCATCTGTTCCTGGCTAGACATGGTCGTTCATCCCAACGTCCAGATTATCCAAATGAGGAGGAGGACGCGGACTACATACTTCGTTTTACTGCAGACGCTTTGCAGGGGTCAGTGGAAACCTGACAAGTTCAGAAAATCTCATAAACCACATGACGAGTTCAGAAGGCGAGTGGATGGAGATTTACTCATACATACATACATACGTGTGCAAAACGCCCTGTGAAGAGCAGAAGCCCTAAAAAAGGTGATAGGGCGGACTCAGCCCCTCGAAGTAATACCTAAAGGCAATCCCGCGGGGAGAGTGGTGGAATTGTGTGTGGTGTGGCCTCTGAGCATGGATATGAAGTTTGACTGCTGTTGACACCGATGAGTAGTTTCTAGGCAGCCCTATGGCGATAGAATTTTAACGACCAGATCCCGAAAATGAGCTTTCTAGTAACGTTATAAAGAGAGGACAGAAGAAGGAGAATAGGGGAATGCACGTATTGAAATGAAGGTATACAAGGCGAAAAGAAGACCTAACAATTACGAACAATACCATCTTTTAGTACCTTTGAATTGTCACCTCTACCTCTCCACCTACCATAGTTTCTTAAATTTTTTTACGAAAGATATGAAAGTACTCCTCAAAGGAATACGCTTCGGCTAACAAAGTAATGACACTTGAATAAATATAAAACAAAACCGAATCATTGTATACCATCGCAAACTATTGGCTCACCAATATTTACCTTATTCATTTGCAAATGTCAATATAATAATAAAATAGCGATATCTATGCACATGCAACCCATAAATATTTCCATTGTTGATGTTATTACTGACAACTCATTCATTTTATTTAATAATATGGTCTACAGAAAACTGCACACAACATGCATACTCATACTCAACCCACAGTCTTTTGAAAAGCTATTTTTCTTTCAGCCCTGGAGTATTGAGGGTAATTGTCCTTTCACACACATTTTCATATAGCCACCACTCGTTTATTTATTCTGTATTTGCCCCCTGTCGTATTAAAATGAATAAATTTAATCAATAATATGAAAATGTTGCAAATTAAGGGAACCATCAAAAATTAACTTTATACGCGTGAAGTGCTATGCACTGACTGTAGCTTTTGAGTGCACAGAGCTTGACTTTTGGTAGAACTATATCAATAAGATATTTCCCCATGGAAATTACACAGAACAGGAAATATTTTTGCATCCATTATATACACAGTGAGCATTCTACTTGTATTCCGTTAATGCACATACTTTCGTATGTAACTCAATCGTAAATGACGTGCTGTAATGTTGATATACAGATAAGAACAAAATTGGAATATTTAATCCAGAGACCCAACTCTTCAATCGGATGGGGGAGGGGGGGCGGACGCAAGCCTCCCCGGATTTGCATCACTAGTATATTTCTTACGCGTCCATTAAGTCCAACCGTTCCAACTGGTATCGTGTAAGAAATAATTAAGAACTCATTCAAAATGTCACAGTTTATCACCGCCAAGAAAGCGATTCATGAATTCATTTAATCACCCCACCCATTGCATTACATAAAATACGAATACCACCGAAAATCGCTCGTTTTTCTGCTCAAGAAAATCAAGGGTAAAGTTGAGATTTATGGTCTTCCACAAAATCATCGTTAACGACTTAATCTCCTACAAATTTTCTAACTTAGAACTAACAAAGAACATTAAAATGCATCTGCCGGTAAATGTTATATGAAATTCCATTCCAACAACCATCCTTTTATCTATCTATAGGTATGTGTGTGTGTGTGTGTGTATAAGAAAGCAAAGTATCTGGCCAGGCTAAGACAAGTTAGAGAGTAGCGCTTCTCGCCAATCCTTCATGAACGAACAAAAACAGAAAAAAAAAAAAAACAAGAGTCACGGCATTAAAGTTTCAAGGGTTTCTTTTCTTTATTGCTCTGCTGGGTCTGTCGGTTCTCTCTGGGCAATGTTCTCTCACATCCTGCGACACCACCATCACTAGCACCACCACCACGTTTAAATGATGCTGTTAATGACTCTTTTATGTCCAGCAGCTTGCATTATTAATGCAATTGAAATGTCCTTAAGAAGGTTTACTGTTAAATACCTCCTGACGGAAGACGATGGCAGACGAATTAATAGTTTAATTTATTACTTTTTGTAGCATTGTTTGAATTATTAAAAATGCAAAATCGTCGCTTTTTAGCCCATGGCTTTGGCTTTATAATGGTAAAAGGTGTTTGGTCGAGGTCGATCGCAGTTGTTTCATTGTATGCTACTTTGATTTATTTATTTAGTTAAGGAAAAATTAAAATTCTTGAACCAAAAGGAAAAAAATGTTCAAGCTTTACAAACATTTAAGGTACAATACCATTTCTTCGATATTCAATGGAGAGCTAGGCTAGTAAATCTGTTTTTCTTAGCTAAATGCCAGCTATAGGGTGCATGTACCAAGTCATCAATCAAGTATGGGTGAAGAAACGCATGCTCGACGACGGGAGTGTCAGCCTCCCATGCATCATCTTCAAAAAAGGCGATCCGATGTCTTGTAAGTACTGTAAGATCCCTGTAAGATGTCGTATATCAGATCCTATCCAACGTATTGCGTGAACGTCTTATACCCTTCTGCAACACACTAATAGGCAAGTACCAGTGTGGCTCACGGCCTTGCAAATCGACAATAAACAAAATCTTCACACTCAGACAAATTCTGGAAAAGACCAACGAATTTCAAGTCGAAGCCACCACCTTTTCACCGACTTTAAAGCCGCCTATGACAGCATTCGATTCTGTATCCCGAATAGGGCTAAGCGATGGACGGGATACTGTCAAGACGTTGCAAAGCACACGACGCTCTGTGCAACTTGGAAGCAACTCTTCTGAGCTATTCCAAACGTGCACCGGATTCAGGCAACTGCTGGGATACGCAGACGATATTGACATCATCAGAAGTACCCGTAGAGGCATTTACGACAAGGACAAGACGAAGTTTATCTTATTAACAAACAAAAATTTGGAGAAGATACAACCGCGAATTCTATGAACTGTTCCAAGATGTGGATGCAGTCCAAAAGCCGACCACATTGACCCAGCCACATCGAGCGAATGGACAACAATGCTTCAGCCAAGAGGATCTTCGAATCGCAGCCCCCAGGTTCGAGACAGCGAAGAAGACCGAACCTCCGGTACAAAGACCAAGTTGTCGCGGACCGTAAAGGCAGCCGTGTCTCAGGCAGAGACTCTACAAGACTCAGAAGGCCTTTAAGAAGAAGAAATGCCAGTTATATTTAAACTCCTATTCAGCAACCGTCTCTATACAGAATTGACTATAAAAAGATTCCTAAAGGTCAGGGTGCTAAATTTATCTAACCATCGGTAGAATTTCTCAGAAACATATCAAATGCTCCTTGTTACCACGTAACACAAAAAATAAATTATATACGTATATATGTAAGTATTTCTGATTCCATTATCATTTTCCGAGTAATTTCCGCATCTTTCACAATGCTTCCTTCGAATGTAATCCCCAGTCCCACCCCATCCAATTGGGAATTGTCATCATGACATCTTTATGGTGTCCAATTGCCATCACATTATTCATGTGTATTGGATATCGGAGGTGAAGTATCAACGGATGTGCATGTCAGAATGTGATTTATATTTTTAACCTTTCAACCCTCGATTTCGATCCTTGAGTCCTGTGTTTCCATTTTTATTATGCATATGAAATTGATTGGAAAAAGCACACATATATGTTTTAATGAACACATCAAGGATACCGTCGCCGACACAAGGTGTAATTTTCGCAAAAGTCATTCGGGGTAAGTTTTGTTCTTTTATAATGAATAAATAAAAAACTATGTAATTTTAATTAGCCATTTAATAACGGCCGCCATCTGATCCACGTAAGTAAATTATAAAATAGGATGCCAACTTAAGACTCGTTTTTCTAACCATCCAGCGGGGGGTAGGGGGAGGGCTAGAATTTAAATAATGATGTGCGCATTGCAGGGAGAGAGAAAAAAAAAAAGAAAATAATACTCATAATAAGAAACACGCATACTAACATGTAACACGGTAATGATTTATACCGAGTCCTTCTATTTGCCTGCACAGCACTGGCGGCAGCGGCAGCGGTGGCGGTGTCTGTGGTGTGGAATTTACTCCTGCGGGACGTGACATTATTACGTTCGCACCAAAAGATAAATTACACAAGTTTCTTTAGTGTTCTTTTACATTCTTTCTTTATTAGTGTTATGGCTTCGTGTTCGCGATCATGTAAGAGATGGATAAATCCAAGTTGTTAAAACGTTCTGAATTTTTTAATTACATCCCATTACTACCAAGTGAAGTACAAGTTGACATGTTTAACCTTAGAGATAAAACATTAAATTACCGAACAATTCATGTCATGTGATCTACCTACATACATATGTACGTATAGTACATGTCTATACTTTAACACAATAAAAATGCCTGTACATTGTCGTTTTTGTACTCAACCGTGAGGGATAAGATATATTAATGAAAAGCTCAAGGTTTTCGGTGTTGTACTGTTCAGAGGAGAAAGGACTTTAAAAGAAGATTACTATCAAATTAAGGACTTTAAACCCAGTGCCAATATATTCGAATGCATTTCAATTTATAGTACTCACGCCTATGCCACTTGGATAGCAAAATGTTAAAATTCTTGTTAAAATCTGACGAAACTCTGAAAAGTCAAAGCTCAGACAAATCAGTATCAGTACCGCGCATTGAATTTCATATACGAGTACACATTGTGCTGATTAACTTTTCTTCTACACCATCATTGCAAAGAAAGGCAATACGCCTTGAGGCAAGCTTTGCTTTGATCATCTTGTGAAATCAAATATAGTACATCGCTTCCTAACAATATCCACCTTATCCCCCGATAGCAAGGAAATCCACCACTGTTTCTCCCCGGGGGCATCTGTTTAACTTTCACTCCCTCATCTTTTCATTTTGGAAGAAGCAAAATCGGCACCGCACGGCACGGCACGGCATGGCACTCCCAGCCAATCCACAAGAAAGTTTTACCATCAACAAACGGTATCAGCTTTCGACTTTCGACGACATTTCCTTCTTATTTTCTTTTTCGGTTTGTCCTTATGAGAAAATGCCTCCGATGCCTGCTTCTACATGGAGAATATTTTGATGACAAGCAGCAAATCCATTGCTGGAGGCCGTGAACACATATCCTTTCTTCAAGAAAATATTGAATATCCCTTTCACGTTGGATTGAGTTCATATAAAATGTTAACTTTTGGGAAGGAGTAGCTCCGAAGAAAAAGTACCAGATGAACAGAAACAAGAATTGCAAAGAAAATTTTGTTCCCCAAGAAAAGGACGAGGCAGTGGGCGAGGCTTGGTTGCTATGTGCTGCAGAGGTACATGATTGAGAATGTATTTACTTGATGGTAATTTTACAATTTTTCCTTTTTTTTCCAAGGGACAGAAAAGGTTTGGGTTTGGGGAATGCTCAAAGGATATATGTAAGTAACAAGGGCTATGTGTCAAGAATTTTTAAGTTGTAAAGGCCCATTGAGGAATCGAATCGAATCGGTTGCTTTAAAGGCCAAATTACTGGCCGTAAAGAAAGCCTTAAAGTTGGTCCACAGACGTTGAATAATTTAAGGACTTCAAGGCGTGAAAACAAATACAAACGGAGTTAACATAATATGACAAATGACTTTTGGATACAATGAATAATTGCGTCTATAGTGAATGAACGCAAAAAGTGGGCGTGTCAGCCAATTCTGTTTGACGAGATGTAGGAATGTGGGAACAATTTGCAGCTCAAACTTGAGAGCTTAACTTAGAATATCTATCTTGCACTTGCTAGGATTTACATGTGACTAAATCCCTGCTATTACATATACAAATGCTTAAATCTTAACTCCTTTAACGAAGAACCTACATCCACTACAACGTACGACACAGCCGTGGAGTTTATTTTTTGAAAATGTCTGTTTGTCATTGAATTTAATTATATTTCATGTAAAATAATATAATGGTGTTACACGCCAATTATTTAATTATCCTAGATTTTTCTGGGAAATTAAAAATAACGATACTAATGGGATTTTTAAATTGCCCCAGGGGTTTTTAATGAAATGAATTATTCCATCAAATTATTCAACGATTAAACATTTCTTTTTCCTCTTTGACAGGTACAAACATTTTTCATCTGACGAAGCGTTGTTGTTCATTTTTATAGGAGGCGTGATGGATATATTGTAAGCTGATGTCTTCAAAGGCCTATATACATTTACAGCTTTGGGAAACCGGGTGCACATTTTTCTACTTAAAATAGAAGAAGCTCCTGACGGTTGAGGACATAAGAACGCTACAAGTCTGCCACCAAATTCAGAAAAAAACGCCCTTACTCATCGATGGATATCAACTTGTTCTATAGGGATACATCTGGGATCTTAAGAGCCTCCCCAAACTATGGAATCGAGCAAGTGTTTTTATCTATCCATTAGCATATTATAAGCAATTACTAAAATTTAGTCTGAACTAGACTACATATGCATATACTCATCAGTAATAAATAGCAAACAAAAAAATGTCCTTTTTGCAAATGGTTCCCTTCTTATGCGCTTATGTGCATACAAATTTTCCAAATGTATGTATAGAATGCATTAAATTTTGCTCTTCTCCACTTTAGCCATACATATTTCCATACTAAGTGCAGAGTAAAGTAACGCTTCGGTGAGATGCCAAAACGGCAACATCCCCAAAAAGTTCCATTTATGTATGTATGTATGCACAAGCGACGACGATATATGCAACTATGCAACCCAGTGTCAACGCATACTAGTAGCATTACACCCTAAACTCCGCTTTCATCCCGAATATAGTTAGGGTTTCACACGTCCTCATACAACGTGCGGAAAGTAATTTTTCGTTGGCTCCAACAGACAACACACTAACACTACACTCATAAATATTGCTAGTAGTTTTTAGAGAGTTTGGCAATTCTAAAATAAAGCTGCCATGTGTGGGGGAGGATATTTGATATATCCTTGGAGATGATTTATAGCACTCACTCAGTTGAAAGCATAGCTTTGGTCGCCAGCGAGGGAAGCGGTTAGTTGATCGATTGAATTGTCACCGAGAATCTCGAAATTATTTAACTGATTTCGAGTAAAGTAGAAATTTTATCTCTGTCTTATGGCTGCGTGAAGAACGTTACAACGTTAGAGTTAGCTGGGCAAATGTGCATTGCATGAAATCTCTCTCATCAAATAACTTTAGCATTGAATTCTTTTGGCAATCAACGTAACTCATGTGAAACTTTGTAACAATGGAAAAAAGTTACTCAAGAACTTTATTCATATTTGAATTTTTTTCCAAGAAAGTTTTACACTCAAAGGTAGATATCATTTTCATGAAATCAAATTACACAGCTTTGGAGTTGGCTTTCTAAAGTGTACAAGTTAAAAAATACATAACCAAACACAACCACTAGCTTGAGATAAATCAGGATTACTTAAAGACGAGGCCTGTTTGTCTAAAATGCGCCAGCTTGACAGCGAAGGATGAAACCGTTGAACAAATTCAAGAAGCATAGAAACCTATTCGTCCTTAATAAATAAATAAACTATCTGCATGTAGAATTGGTTCCTGCATTTGTTTCTACTGAATATTCCCAATTAAGGGTGTTTCTGCCTATACTAAGTATACAACCTATTTAAAACTTCAAAAAAATAATGAACATGTATCTATATATAAACTGCTAAGTTCACTAAATCAAACACGCTTCACCTATTACCGAACACCCTTTTGAAAATCCCCTACAACCTCGAATGGAGTAATCGAATAAAATTTCCCTTCGATTTACAATGTATCTGCTCCGCTAGTAATCCCTGATTGATTGATTTCGATGATCCCGAGATTTAGAAGAATAATGTTCGAGTTGAGTTATGTTATAGGATTTGGCTGCACGAAATATAAAAATATGACGCTTATAGGAGAGAGAGTCCATGTCACGTTTGGACTTTCAGATATTTCAATCAGTTTTTCTTTTTATAAAACAAGAGGATGCATTGGGTTAGGTATAGTGCAGTCTACCCTACGAAATAGTCCTTGGAGTTTTTTTCTCCGTCCTCTATTCATAAAAAGTTCTATAATGAGAAAAGTTCAGATGTAATCATAACAGAAAATACCATCGACGCGAACTAGCAGGTTCCACTTAGTTTCTTATTTGATTATTTTTCTCTTTCGGTTCTGTTTTAGAAGTAAATGATGACGGATGAAAAAACATAATTGAATAACAGGCTTTAAATGTGAGTATCGCAATGGATATAGTTCCAGGATCAAAGCCTGGCGGTGAGCCAAGTTGGATGGAGCTAAAGTGCCTATCTAACGTGTATACATAAATTATCAGCATCAAGTCGATTGAGCCAGGTCCTTCCGCGTGTCACTTGTTTTTGGGGAACATTTTCTAAATTCGCCCTATCACGGCCAATTTTAAAAAACTCAAAGAAACGTACTTAAACAAATGGGTTGATATTTAAATATTCTACACATCGTCTACATAATCAATATTATACAGCCACGCCTAGTTTTTATGTGCATTTTTTTGTTTTTCTTCGATTTCCTTAGAATAATAGCGAATAACTTTTAAAATTCGCTCACTGACACATAATTCCCCTACCCTGTATCATAACCTCGCTGAAAGGAGAGGTATAGTATAAGAGAAGCGCACCAAAGGGGGGCCTGTTGGACCACTGTGACTTCTGGTCACTCTGGTCATTCGTGTACTAAATTGAATGCTCTTCTATGCAAAATTTACGATAAAATACACTCGCTAACTAGGTCTCTTCCCCCGATGTCTATTTAAACACCACAATTGTCACTCAGAGTTTTTGGATTCTCCTTCTACTCATCAGGTATTACACTGACAGTATTACTATTTATATTTTACATCACATAACTCAGTATATACATATGGTCACATGGAAACACGTACTGCATGAAAAGGGACATTTTCACTGGCAAAGTTAGTCAGGACACACCAAACCGCACTTAAGTGAATTACGTCTGAGTTACAGGCAAAGTGCACAAATATCTAGATACTACTTACATATGTAGTTACGAAACATAAAAAATAATTGTAACTACGGTTTCTATACGAGAGATTCCTATTTGGAGAAATTTTGTTAATTGGGTAGTTCTTGGTTAGTTTATTCAAATCCTCTTGTCCTGGATGGTGGTGGTCTCACCATCCCTCTATTGTATTCTAGGGTATTCATTTAAATTTAATTAGTGCATAGCATACTCAAAAGATGGAGTGTTTTATGGGAAAAGTTTAAAAATTCCATTAGGGCTTTTAAAATATCTTGCACAATGAGAAGATTTTCGCCAAAGTATTGTAATTTGTAATCGTTTGTTATCCTTAAGACCAGAAAGAGACTTTCACTAATCAGTTGAAGCGATTTATTTTAACCTTAGTTACATTTATATCGACATCCCTTTTGTGATAAGGTGTTGCCAACTCAACAACAAACAAACATCTTAATTAATAAATCGTTTTGTATTCAAAATACTGTCGTCCTTACAACTGTTTACAACGGTAAATGGCCCCACATTAAACTTTACTGCAGGAACTTTGTTTTTTTTTTTTTTAAGACTTTGTTCATCCTACCGCGCAATAACGCTTATAGTGATGATAACAAGAATGTGAAAATCCTCTCGTGCAGATGTGACCAGACCACATCTTCAGACTTATGGCTGGCACTGGAGGTTAAGATGTTTTGATTGGTGTCTCGTAGCGAACGTATCCATAAATATTTTAAGCGATCATAAAAAATTCAATTGATTACTGTTAAACCGTGCATTTTATGATTTTATTTATTTTTTTTTTTTTTTTGCTCCACACATGGATTTGTTAGAAGTTCGTAAAATGAAAGGGACGCGCGACAGAGGCGGTTTTATATTCTTTCAATTTTTCTCTTTTTTTTTTTTTATTTTTTAAGAACCGAGCCGGAAGAAAATTTTATTTATAGGCCCAGGGAAGATGCAAGTGGGACGCCTTTTATTTTCATTTTAGTGTTTATCACCGAAGCGTATATGTGTGTCTAGATGGATTTAGGATGAGCATTAAGCCATGTAAACAAGGCAGTATATTCGCTGGCTGACGTAGTATACCTTCGTCTCGAAAAATCTTTCATTATTTCTTCTCTTAATTATGTTTGTGTAACTTTCAGTGCAAAACAATAAATCCTCAGCTTAGTGCAAACAATTAGAAACCTCTTACGTGCTAATAGTTTGGCCACTAAAAGCGCAAACTGTCTACGCAACGCACACCTTCAAAATATCTCTTGAGCATTATCCCACAAAAGTGAGCGAAATTATAGCAGGACGTAATTTATGATCAAAGTGCACTTTACCTCGTTTTTTTTTTTCCTGTAACAGTGCCAGTAGAAGTGCTGCAAAAGGTGCACTTTTGTGAATCCATAATAGCTCCATGACCCTCACCCTATATTTTATGAGCTCTTTTGCTTCACGTACTATTTCATAAGTGTGGCTTTATTCTTGTACACCAAAGAATACCTCGACGGAATTTCTCTTTTTTTTTTTTTTTTTTTTTGTTGTAAGTTTCCAACCTGTTTGGCCACAAGGACGAAAAAAAAGTTACCTGCTTTCTGTCACCGACAATATGATGCAGTGCGACGGGAAAATTAAGATAACGAGCACAGAAAACGAAAAAAGTGCCTGGGATTAAATAAAACACAAGAAGAATGATACAATAATAGACCATCGTAAGAGAAGCTTTTAGTCACATGTAAAATGCTCGAGTAGAGGAATTTAAAAGTAAGCTAGCAAGTCAATGCAAAGGTTCAAGGATTTAAATTCATTTCTTCAATGAGATGGATGCACTGCATGTAGGAAGAAGGATTTGAGCTTATTTCAGATGCTTATTGATCAATTTTGGGCGAATTCCTCTAATTCAGTGATAAAGTGAGCCTGATAAAGCCGATGGCATCGCTGCCAGTCGGGCTGAGCGTCTCTCAAAGTATGGACAAGTCATTTGGTTCTGGATCACTCGGGTTATTCACCAACCTAAAGTGCCACCGAGTAACGTGCTTATATACTCAAACTTTTCGTCCAACTACAAGTGTTGCCGCTGAATAAATCATAACAATCAAGGCTGCAAAAATTAAACTTTTCACCACAAGAACAACAACACTGTTTAGGGATAAATGTAATGAAACTAAGGTCATTCAAAATGTCAAAATTTAAACGCATTATATACGTAGTAGGAATGGGATTAAGCTATCAGCCATCCGGTGGTCGTGGCCATCCCTAATGTACAAAAAATACAACAATCACAGCGCCACCGAATTAACTCTACACCCTGATTGTAATTGCTAGGTAGGAGGAGTAGGAGAGCGATATCACGTGAACGCCTCATGTCCGAATAATTTGTGACCGCGTCAAGTCCCCCAGTTGTGACTGTTCGTTCCTGCATCTCATGTACATATGTCACGTTAATACCTATTTAGCACAAACATAAACATACATACGTGCACCCAAAACTGTCAAACTGAGTGCACATAAACGAGCATCGCATCGCGCCTTGTTAGCAACTGGAAACTAATTTATATGCTAATTTTGGAAAATAATTTTCTCTATATGTGTCATGTTGCGGGCGTTACTCAACCTAGTGTGTAATGAGAGTCCGAAACTTAATTCTCCACACACAGATGCATCAGCTTTCTGCTAAATAGGTATACCCTACCCAAACATGTACACGTAATGGAAAGATACGAGATTGAAACCAAGCTATTTTCATTGAGAAATCCTGACTATCCATGCAGCAAACTCCAAGTATAACTGGGCGCGTCTACTGCTAGAAAAAAAAAAAGAACCATACAAACTATAAATTACGGAACGGGGTACCAAAAAAATCTCATAAAAAAAAGGATACAACTCAGAAGCTGAATGGAATATCCTACGACGACTACGACGACAACGTCGACGGGCAGAAAACACAGCGCTTAATTTAGGAATTTGTGCATCGATGCACATTTGAATGCCTCTAGATATTTGGCAAATAAATTTCAAATTACCTCTCTACCTTCGTTGCAGAGGGTTGTGCTCTGATTCTGATGCTGCAGCACAATGCACAGTAGAATTTGATAATTTTCCCATTCAGTTAAATTGTATTTCGTACCGAGTTTCTATGCACATTTGAGGAAGCGCCGTAGGTAGGATGTATTTTGTTGATGACCGAAACGGATTGACAGCTCGTCGGTGTTGGATTTTTTCTTTTAAACCCAAAACTACGGCAAAAAAGGAGCCCAAGAACAATAGCAAACAGTTGATGCCGATTATATTTCAATGTTTTTGGGGAGCACATTGCTGCAGGGAAGTTTTAGCACAAAAAGAAAATGCTATAATCTGTCTCTTTTTTTCATTTCACATTTTAGATCAACTTCAAGTCTCTTATTTTCAGAGTAAGGCTGCTGCACACAGAAGGATATAAACTCTAATCGTTTTATGAAGAGCAACTCGAACAACACCACCCTTTAAGGTCAGCACGATTAGCACCAATAATAGTCCAACCAAAAGAATGTATCGTGAAAAGTACAGCATGTCTCAATTGCCAGGTAGTAAAAACGTTCCCTGGTCTCGTGTATACTTGCCCTTCACTACACGTTCATATAATAGTAGTAACAACACAACCCACGTTCGCAATCTGCTTCACACAAATTTATAGCCCAGTTTAATTGCCTGATGTCACACACTCGCACTAGGTGAAGGCACGATCTTTCCCAGCAAAGGATGTGCCAAAACATTAGAAAGCGCCACTTTCACTAATTCAAGTGCTCAATAAAATTCGCCACCATTAAAAAGTTACAAAGCAAATAAATGTCATTGTTCAAGATTTATACAAACGTTCCCATGGTGGTGCTTCCAGCGAGAAAGAAACCTATTTAACCCATCCATTGAGCGGCTGTTGCTCGCTCCTTCTCTTTATGGAATGGAGAATTCCTTTCCTTTCGTGGAGTGGAGTGGAAGAAAAGAAGGAAGCGATAACATGAGCACATTTTACGTTGCCCCCTCGTTTCTGAGGAAATGAAAGAAAGAAACAAATGCGTTTGTAAGAATCCTGCGGCGTGTTTATTTTAGTCGGAAAAGGCAAGTGCCTAACGAAGAGAGGCGAATTATAAAAATTGGATTTAGTTTCAGTGATTAAGAGCAAGTGTTGTTTATTTTTATTTAATGATGACTGTTGCATTGCAAAGGAAGGACAGGAAGGACATTGACTTTGATGGCAGCCTTAGGAAGTGTGTGATGTCAGAATATGTTGGATGTCTTCGTGCCGTAGGATGTGTCCAAGCCACTGCCACTTTCTTCTTCGTATAGTTATGCTTATAGGTTCCTGGCTCAGCTCCGAACGCAGCTTCCCGATTCTGCTGCACATAATGGAGGCCCATTATCCGATGTGAAAGTAGGCAAACATTGTCAGCAAAGTCTAGGTGTTTAAGGAACGAATTCCGTAGTTTCCTTCCGAGAACATCACTGATAACCGCCGCAAATAACAGCGGTAACAGTATGCATCCCTGACGTACTCCGCTGTGGACTGCAAATTCTACTGACACCTTGCCATTGTGCAAGACACTTGACACTTACTGCCCACATACGTAGCCTTAATAATAGCTATAAGTTTTTCTGGGATACCTCTCCTGCGTAGCATCTCTCTTCAAGCTGTCAAAGGCCTTCTCGATAAACAGCAGATGCAGCGGAGACCTGTACTCAACGCAGTGCTCGATTATGATCCGTAAGGTGTAAATGTGGTCGATGCAGGAGGATACAGTAGGAAAGCCTGCCTGTTCGACGTCGAGAGTTGAATCCAAATGCTCCTTGATCCTTTCCAGAACTATTCTCGCATACACAGATATATGTATGTACCTCTCCAGTTTCCACAGGTTTCTCTTTTTCGGCACTCTGCTGATCTACATTCATCAACTCTGGCCATACAGATTGATTGGCCCTCTAGCTTCACCACTTCACCAGGAAATATGAACCACTCTCGAAGTCCAACATGCATTTCCCAAAACCTCCGCGAAACTGAATTCTATTGCGATGGATTACTAGCCACGTGTACGTTAACCCACAGCATGTCCTTATTCCACCAATAAATTTGCTTGAATGACAATTTAATCTAATATTGGAAAATACTTTCTTTCTTTTTTAGAATTCTTGCAATTTTACAAAATTGTCTCCATAATAAATTATAAAAGATTATTCCCAGGACTCGTGTCATTCATATGCAGCATATCACAATAATCATGAAATTTTCCATTCAATTAACTCTTGAAATTCGTCGAATTTTTGTATAAAGCGGTTGCTTTCTATTTTACACATCTCTTTACCGGATTCTGAGAACATTTTCGATTTAAATATAATATCCAGTGCCCGGCACTTGACCTGGGACAGAAATTCAAAATCTGTAATGATGACGACGGCGACGACGACGACGACGACGACGACGACGAATTTTGGGACGAAAGAGTTCTTTAAAAGGTTTTCCACTCAATTAAGTTGATGGGTTGCCTATGAATATATTCTGTTAAAACCAAGTCAACCACAACCTTTAAAGTGGTAGACGATGATGGGGTTAACAATATGAATGACCACAAAAGTGGGGAGGGAAACAATTTCGAAGGTTTAGAGTTTTTTTTTTCTCATCCTGTTCCTAGGGTAGGATTATTTACACCGAGCGGTAGTTCTCTATTGAAGCCTTATGTGCTATATATCCTCCCAAGGGATATGTTCCCATACTCCTCGTCAGCCGCCAGCGATTAAAGTTTAAACAAAATATTATTATCGAATACAAACTTCAGTTTGCCTCTTTTGGTATTGGTATACTTAAATTTATCTCAAGTTAAATGCTTAAAAAGGACCGAAATAGAAAAACACTTATCGCGGCTATATTCGGGAATAATAGTTCCCCGCACGACTGAATTCTTACTAATTCTGCTCGCCATAATACACAAAACTTTTCTGATACACTCCACTCCAATGTGTAACATCCCATTGCGGAAGTAAAGTTTTCCGAAAAATCCATTCACACGTGGAAAATTATTAGCGTTGTTCCCTGCTAGTCCTTTCAAAGATATTATCCCAACAATGTTTATTTTGCCCACCCCATAAATGATATCCATTTCCACTAATAGAACCACCAGCCAGATAGTAGGAAAAGAACGTCGGGGGTGGCAGGAAGGCATAACCCTATTTATTCGCTTATGAAATAGGATCGGAACCGGAGCGCGGCGGGATGAGTACTACATGTGTAGGTAGGAGTAGCATTGTGTATTCGGATAAATATAATGCAATACAATGAAATTCACAGCTGTTGCTAGAGGATGCACCGTTTCGTTCGTACCTTTATTATGTTTCCCAATTTCCTGATTTATCAGATGATATTTCCGTTTTCATTTACGCCATTGTAGGTATAGGTTCTTTTTTCGCACATGCACATGTAAGTAGGTACATATGATCTATATGCGAGAGCGGTTGCCGGGCTCTTTGTGAATTTAATAAAGTACTCGGAACCACAACTGGAACACCATTCGAATGCTGATTGAGAATGAAATATTCGATAGTGGTATTTTCATGCCACCCCTATCATATGTACATGCATATAATTTTTAATTTTTACTTCATTAAAGATTTAACTTTTGTGGTGAGTGGGGGATATTAAACTTTAAGCTCCTCATATCGATGAAGATACATTCATTTGTCTGCGATAATAAATCGCAATAAGACTGAATTAAAGTCCAAACGGGACCTTCCCCTATCATTTCTCAAAACAAGCCATTAAGGAATTAATATTATATAAGGAAAAGCTGCAAGGACTCGTTCGTAAAGTGTATAGAAACTTGTGAGTGGCAGCCCATTCGATATTCTTCAGAAACGCCAATCTAAATCCAATGAATACTACTCCAAGTCCTTGCAATGATATTTTAAAAAAAAAAAAAAGTATCTTATAAATTATTCCCACGGTATTCTCTCTTACGTATACTTATGTATCTATAGCACAAACCTAGTCAAATTGGGTTCTTTCAGCAGAAAATATTTGCACATGCCACCAATAAATACCACAGTAAAATTGCTCCTTACAACTCTCCTTACTCTGTGTGGATGTGTTGGAAGGAATGCAAAAACGACAGTTATTAAAATACCAAATACCAATATCCAAACTGCAATATGTCCAATTTAGAGTGTAATACGGATTTCCACAAACAAATAAACGAGATCAAGCAAAAGAACAGAAGAAAACAAATCCAGACAAATCAGTGGTAAAGATTTTGACAGCATAGAGAAAGAGGTATAATGCTGAAGGAAAAAAAAAAAAAAAAAACAAGAAAAAAAATCTCTGACTAAAGCCCAAGGAAGATATAAAACGAATCACGCAACTGGAACAGTACCCGACAACGTTTGTAGTATCATTTGCATGCCAACTCTTTTAAGGAAAAGATAAACGTTTGATTTCATGCCATTTCACTAACATTCCCCTTCTTCTTTTGTATTTGTATATCATTAGAACACTTGTTAAGAGCCTGGGCTTGTTGAATTGAGTTTGACAGTATGTGGCAAAAGTTTACAAACGATTTGGTGACGTCGAGGATATACAACGAATTTCAAAACATATTCTGTTAACTTTAACAGTTCTCTATTGCCGAAATTAGTGTATGAATATGTCCCTTGGAGCAGTCTACGGGGCCACTACTCTAGATCATGCAACAACAGTCGGAGAACAGACAGACTTAATACAATTAAATTCCACCTTTTATGCCCTTGTATGAGTTTTAAACCTCATTACGCTGGCTCAATCCTTGTAAGACTCGTAATAGTCAAAATTTTTAGGCAAAATCAAATCATCTAACTTCCAAAAAAGTGAACATTTTAACCACACTGTAGAAACGTATTTACTTATTTCAAAGCGTATCCTTAGCCATCCTCAGTTTCAACAGTAAAACGGGAGCTGCTGCTTGGATTTATTAGAGGTCATAGAACATCTTTGTAAACTCGTCGAATGGAAGAGAAACCTCCAGTTAATATCATCTCAGTCTCAAAAGTTCTCTATTTTTACTTCGAAATCGGGCAAAGAAACCATGATACCACCAAGACTGTTTGCTTATCCAAACGTAAATAGCTCAAGGGATTGGAAATTCTTCGTTCGTCGATTTTCGCTTTGGCTTTCTCTCTCTCTCTCTGTGTCTGTTGACTCCCCTCCTTGTTGTCGTCAGTATGGTGGGTGGCCACGTAACCAATAGTCGTTTGTGTGGCTTAGAGTTGTATTGACGACATTTAGACTACACAGTGTTATATGTAGCTTCGTCCTTCGCGCTTCGCACGACCACCTCTTGGCATATAACATTGTTGCATAAAGATCTTATTGGAGGAGAATTTCAGTCCCGGGATTTTAATTGACTCTGGGAATAGGTAAAAAGGACTCTTTTTCGATTTTACGTACAAAAGGTTCTCGGTTCGAGTTGCGGCTCATGGTGCACTGGGAGATGGGATGTTAGGATAAACGCAAAAAAAAAAAAAAAAAAAAAAACAGACAGTCAAATGGCTGATATCGCATTAGGGTATTGACACAAGGAGTGTAGGTGACAGGCGAACAGACCTAAGTGTGGTGTTTTGAGAAGTTTTTCTTTGTAGATTAGGTTAATTTATTTGGAGAGACGAAACTCTTGCAGATACATTTAAAATCTTTAAATATTTGCTAGCGGGAAATGTTTGTTGATACTGCGACAACTTATTAAACTAAAGAGCTATTTGTTTTGAAATTAGATTGATTGCTGCCATCTTCGGCGGTCTAACTTTCTACGAAAAATAATTCAAAACACCTTATAGACAATAGTTTGGTCGTCTATCATCCCCTAACTTGCGTACACATATCTATACCTCAACTGCAATCTCAGAGTTCTAAGTCAAAGCCAACGTATTCTTTTAACCAATGCCTCACCTTAATATCCGAGATATTAATTCAACACCCTGTTAATTTAATTTTCCATCGACACATCCTTGACACGTGAACGTAATCCGTAGGTACTCCAAGAAAACACTTCACTTTTGACATAATTTAGCGAAAGACATGCGGACAAGGTCTCTTCCTCAGAATTGCGTCTCCTTCAATTTCCTCTCAGAATATTGTATAAAGAATAAAAATACATGTACATAGGAAAAAGAATTGACAGGAGGAAAAATGTACAAATCGTTAAATGTAAGAGAGCGGGATTATCTTCCTCCTTAGTGCAAAATTAAGCCTCAGTAAACATCAAAAGAAGAAATTCCAATTTCCTTAAAACAGGAAAAACAAGTTCGAAATTAATGCGCCTTACTCAGAATGAAAATCATGAGAATATTAAGATAATGAGGAGTGTCTGACACGCGAATGTAGCTTGTGTTTAGTGGATTTGTTTTTTTCGTGAAGTATTTTTGGACCTGGATGTCTGTCTGGCAAGCGGTCAGAAGCTTGTGGGTTTTCAACCGATGGAATTTCGATTCGTTAGATGAAGAGATACTCAATTACTAGATCAAGGCGAAACACTATAACTAGAACTGCTACAGATACAAAGATTAACTCAAAAATGCACAATCATTCTGTCGAATCGGCTAAATCGACTCTGCACAAACTATATGTTGAACAATTTGAACACCAATTAAACAAACCAAATTGTGGCTCTTCAAAGTGGAAGCACATTAGGTATGTAAAAATGTAAGCCGAGTCTCGCAAATATATCCCAGGTTAGTTCAACATTTACCTTTCGCTAACATCACTGCTGAGCTGGAAAATTTTAATGAAATTTGCAAAACAGCAGAATTTTTTTCTCTCTTTGTTCCTCTTTCTTTTGTACGCGTTCTCTCGTGATCCATTTTCTTGCAATTCCAGAGAAAACACTGTTTCAAATACGAATACACAATACAAAGAGTTTCAATGCAAATGAGAGAAGAATGCCGTGGAAAATTCGCATAACTCCTTCATGGAAGCGTTAAGGGCAAATTATGAATTTCAATTTTGCGAAACGAAAGTTCTGTGCTATTTATTCTGGCCAAAGATAGTGAGTTGATTTCGCGTTTGACTTACATAGAAGCAGACTCACTTTCACGGTATAATTTTATATCAATATTTGCAAACGTCACACATAAGGATATAGAAATATTTGAGCTCTCTCTTTTTATCGACTGGTATAGGTATTTGTACGATTTAATTGGAAATGAGTGTCGCCTTTAATCCAACCTCTTTAATTTATCTCGCTTTATTATTTGTTGCATTTTTTTTTATGTAAGGAAAGGAGAACGTACGCGTTTTAATTTGCCAATTCTGTTCTCTCAGTTAAGTTGAAAGGATCCATGCACATGCCGCTGCAGTGGGCGACAATAATCGAATGACTGTGTACCGGACTGTAGTGCTTTATTTCAAGGATTTTATTCAGAGACCAAAAAAAAAAAATGTAATCCTTTTATTATACAGAATGAATATCACAACCGAAAGAATATCAACATGATAACGCTATTATGTACTCTTTACACCCGGGCTTTCATGCTGCAGAGTTACTTTATGTTTGCCTTTCCGTGCTTTCAGTTTTTTGCTTTTGCTTTTGCTTTTGCTCCTGTTATATTAGAGTATCCTTGTCTGAGTTTCACCACTTACCATCGTTGCTTTTAACTTCTTGCAATCTGCGTGCTAACCACGAAAAGGCAACCACCATCTGTTGTACTCCTTGCGATAGAATATACAACTATGTACTTCTGCATTTGATGCTTCTACGATGTATGAATTTTTAATTTAATTTAAGTCTAAGCTTTTGATGTTTCACGCCTGCATAAAAGCGAAAGGAGATGAGCATGGGGGGGGTTTGACTTAAGAGGATATATTTGCAACTGCATACGAAGACCGGTAAATGAGTTAAGTTAGTTAATCTTGTCTAGGGAAGTAATAGCTGAGAGGGGATTAGATTTGTTCTTTAACCTCACGGTGCGCGGCGTGTTAAAATTTCATTCGCAGAAATTCAATATCAAGCTACAACCGGACAAAATAGTGAGTCCGACTTTAGATTTCTTACAAAAGGTAGACAAAGTAGGAAGTCCTTGAGACTCTGTAAGTACTTATTAACAGAATAATTATGACATGTTCATATAGAGCATTATTTTATTGTTCACGTTGTAAGCAAAATTGAATGTTTCTACATGTCGTACAAATATATAGTCACATTGAAGATCAATTTATCTGGTGTCGTAAAAATACAATTTTGAACGATTTTTCATTGCCTTCATATCTTTGCCCTGTCACCGTCATATAAGAAAGGGCATACCGCAGCTACAAATGTTTTCCGTAAACTGCCGCACATATCCATAGCATCCTCCGCCCACAAAATGTCGTCTTCGTCGTCGTCGTCGTCGTCGTCGTCCTCGTGCCCAACTTACGATGTGACATTTGACAAATTGAATAAAAAGTTTTTAATGTCGATTTATTCAGGCAATATCATGATATGGTTGTACTCCCATCGGGCGGACGGAAATCGGTGGATTTTAATGGTTTCTTGATTCCAGATTTTGGATTTCTTCATCGCTATCTCACACACAATGAGGTAGTTTGGTGTTGGTTACCCGCAGCAGCAGCAGCAGCAGTAGAGTAATCGAATGCCATATATCAGCTCATTTCGGAAATCCCTAACTTTATTCAACGATTGTGATGGCGCGTTGGATGAAGCACAGCTCCGTGTCTCAGTTCTGACATATCAACTTGATGGTACTTTTCGGCGAAGAAAAAAAAAAAAAAAACAAAAACACAATGTTGTCTCAGACACAGTTGGAAATGTTTTAATGGCTCACAATTTTAATTGGCCTATAAAAATACTTTGGAAAATGTCAAATCAACAGAAAAACTTGATTTTAACATTTTAAGTGATTAAAGTGCGGAATGGGTGATCTTTGTAACTTTGTAACTGAAATTGCACTTTGTCTACAAATAATCGATACTGTCGGATAAATTGGGATTAATCATAAGTCTGTCTCGCTACATAATGTGTACAAATTTTGCAGGTAAAACCTCACATAAATAGAAAGCGTCAAACTGTCATCTCGTCTTTGTCGACAGACTTTTGTGGGAGTGTTAAGGGAAACGTAACATTGACATTGTTTGTGTGGCAACAAGTAGGTGCCGAGGAAATAGAGGAAAAATAGAAAAAAAATGCGGAGGTAAAGTTACCGAGAAAGTGAATTTCTTTTTAGGTGTCATCTGAGCTTAAATTACTATCATTTATTGTGTGAAGTATGTTGGTATGTGGAACATACCATACAAGACAGTTTTGATGAAGACACATTGGCACCTTCCCCTTTGTGTTGTGTACAACACTACATGTGAATGAAGTCATAATTCATGGAAAATGTAGACTTCCTAGCACAAAGCGAGCGGGATGTACATATTTGCGTGAGAGCAAGAAGTAGCTACCCCATTATTTGGTTGGAAGCACTTGATTTATTTTACATGTAATATCTTGCTACTAGAAGGGTTAGTTATTTGAGTAGGTACCGTACCGTCCCATGTTTTTGGTGGAAGAACAATGTTCTAGTGGTTAAGCGTGAAACATGATCTATGTTGGATGATTTCTAAAATTCTGGCGGCTTCTCTAAACTATGCAGCAGGAGTCGACTCACTTTTAGTGTCTCACAAGGATTATTGTTACGACCACGGACGACATAAAATATGAAATCAACGTAATGACAAAGTTATTGAAGGAAAACTCTTTCAAAAAAATGGAAGTCGGTGTGGTTTAATCCTCCAATGACACAAGTTAATGCTGTTGGCGATTAAGTTTAACGCTTTTTGGACTGCTACCCGGAATGTCTTTCGTACGTGACTGTTCCATCTGAGCAGGAAATTAATTAGTTTTAAAGTACGTACACGTACGAAGGCAGTTGGCAGGTATTTTTCATTCTATGGTTGTTTTTTTTTGAAGAAGGCAGTTGAAAATTATGAAAGTGGTAATTGCATGTTGGAATTGCCATTATGGTTGCCCAATTTTGGGATGTCTACAACCGCTGTGAAAATGCCTAATTGGTGCAATTAAAAAGGGCATTCGATTAGAATAAGTATATAGGACGAGTGGAAAAGGACTGCCACCAGTACAGACCAAGCGTCTCCGCATGAAATTTCTCTCTCATTCACTCACTTGGTTTAAAATTCAATTTCGCCAACGCATCACACACATCAATCAATCATATGTAATATTGTGCCCGAATCAAAAATCAATTTGAATCAAATAAATCGAAACAAACAATGCCAAAAATGTATTCTATTCCTTCTTCACTAAATTGTCCTGTATATTTCTATTCTCATTCGCCAGGAAAAAAAAAGTACATACATATGTATATAGATCGATATATGTAGATGAGAAGAAGAAAAAAAAAACTACATATACACATGTATAATATAAAAATAATAGCAACAGCAGCCATTGTGCCATATCATCGCAAATCGCATTCATCATTTTTATTTATGCAACAATCGAACTCGATGATTAATGATATCCGTGTGGAACAAAGTCCTTTCCAAAAATATGTGAATATATGAAAATAAAATTGATTACCATTTGCCAGAGCTTTGACTGATTATCCAAACATCTCTCTTTTGCACACTCTTATTTGCACGAGCATAACCATAAATAACAACAACACACACACAAAAAAAACGAAAAAAACTTCATAGTTCTCTATATAACTTCATAGCTAATAACCATGTTTAGCATCGCATTAATCATCAAACTTCAACAAATCCAAAGTCAAATTCAATACACTTTTTTATTTTTAAATAATTTTTGTGATATTAATCCTCTTTGAACCCCTTTAGCTCATTTGAATGGTTTCTATGATACCACTGCGTTTGATTAGGAAATCGCATTCGAACAAGTTATTCACCCAATCTGACAGGAGACTTGGAAGCCTTGAATCTGTCTTCTTTTTTTGGTAAAAACTACCTTCAAATTGAAAATTTTAGCTGGTCTTGCAGCTACTGATTGCAGCCTCATATCCAGTCATTGTTCGTTACAAAGACAGAATATTCTCCTTACGAACAATAGCCCCAATAAAGGTATAAATATTCCCAAACGACTATCCAACCCAGACGTTTTCATTTTTTTTTGGCTTTTATGGTTTCCAGATACATATACAGTCTCCTTTGAGCATGTCATGATCATTGTGCAGTCTTTAAATTGCTACAACAGGATGTAAAGGTATATTCCCCTATCACTTAGTGCCGTTGCGGCATATTCCATTGACCAGCTTCAACCCATCACGTAATCAATCAAGCTTGATTGGAATTTGAAAATTAATTTTCCCTCGTTGAGTCTTTATCACAGTCAAGCTGATGAAGGCAACTTTAGTTACAAACGTGACGACCTGATTTTTTTTTTTTGTTTTTTATTGTTCTTTTGTTATTTCCAGTGTTATCATTTGGCTACAACACATTGATTGCTGCCTGTGAATTCCGGTGTTTTTTTTTTCTGGTTTTGGCTTGTCTCCTCATATAGTGGCCATTACACTAGGGAGCTCATTAATACAAATTGAAAAGTCGTATGTTTTACTGCTTGATCCTGATATTCGATTGCAATCAAGTCTGTGACGTGTGATTCGAAATTGTTAAACAAACTGAAATTAACAAGAAATATATGCACGTGTGTAAAATATGTAAGCCGTCTGGTATCGGCGAAAAGGGCTTTGTTCAATAGTGATCCTATCACTCAGTAAGCAGGTGGCAATATTAAGTGTATCATGATTACATATGCATAGGCCTTATATGTCCTGTATCCTTTTGTGGGTCCTAGTGCCTCTTAAATGCCTGTGTTCGATTTCTAGAAATGTGCCTCAGCTCGCCACAACTCTTTCCCAGTTGCCGTGCTTCCGTCTTAATTGTTCTGCGCCACAAAATCCTAGGACCACCGCGTATCCTGCCATCATGGGTAATCGGGTTCCATTGCATCGCTTGGTAAGCTATGGACCTGCCACTCTTCCGAAGAGTTTCAGACATTTGCTGTCATTTGCTAAAGGTCTAATATTCTGAGAAACAGTAAGCATTCATCGTCGGCGTAATCGAGGTGCTTGAGTTAAGATGTAAAAGTCCATCGAATTGCTCCATTTCCTGTTGATAAGGCCGCATTCAGCACATCGCTAATCACCAATAAAAACAGTATTGATGGAAGTATGCAGCCTTGCCGAACCCCACTTTAAACTTTCTTACACAGCCTTCTTTTGTATAAGACGTGACATGTAGCCTTGATTGAAGTGGCGATCGATATTCAATGCATTGCTCGATGATGACATTGGCAGTACTATGCTCTTTCTACTCTCTACCGCAAATACATAAAAAGGTAAAAAGCCCAATCAAATTCGTAAGTGTTCAAACTTAGAAAAAAAATTCTCACAAAAATCTCCCACCCACTCCAGAAAGGACTCTCCCTTGTGCCCCTATCACAAACAGAATCATTAGCTATCTTCCCGCAAAGTCGAAGGCTAAACTGTAATCTTTATCATTACACAAGAGAATTAAACCGAATACAAAATCATGAAGACATACTACGAAGAAGGAAAAAAAAAAAAAGTGAACAGAATTTTTCCATTACAGTTAAATTGAGGATTATCAATCAGGACTCATTTGAATAAATTTGCTTAAAGAATATGAAAATCAAACTCCTCGTGTACTACTCCGCAGTGCCAGTGCCCATCCATTACTCTTGTGTCTTTTGTTCACACACAAGCTCCCGCCGCGCCGTCAGTAACTGGCTGGTTGGTTATAGAGGAATGATTTACATAAACGTTGATTGGAAATAATTTCCATTTATCCCCTGCATCGCATATATATATCGGCTTCGCAGTCGATTGGGGCAATTTATCCATCAGTACTCCATATCCGAGGAGTCGCGCAGCGCAGTTAGCCTGAGCACATTAAAAATTAGCCAAAGCAAAGAAGATTGAAAGAAGCAAAGCAAAAAAAAAAAAAAAGGAAGAGATAATGAACAACATTCCTTAGTACTTTCGATCTTTTATTGTAATAAAATTAATTAAGGCAAAGAATGGAAAAGAAATTAGATAACTCATCTAGCAGCAGACTTCATTTGACCGTTTTTCTGTCTCGCATCAGAAGTCAGGGAGTAGTATTTTTTCGAGAACCCAAGCGAACCAATGATTCAATTATTGATTTTAATTTAAACGTCAAGAGTAATTAATACTTTAGAAAAGTTGGCTCGGTCGGAAATGCATAGAAGTACCCTTATTAATGAACTCGTGGATAGACAGAGAGAATGGTCATCATGGATGGGACAGCCAATCGCCCTACTTGGTGATAAATTGAGAGAAGATATAATATTTGAGATGTGATTGTGATACATTAGCCGTGTTTTATTCGAAAGTGTATAGCCAGCTAAGTAAATTTATCCACACAAAGCAAAAACCAAAAGTGAACATAAAGTGTGGGGAAAGTCGAATCATAGATGGCGTGGATTCCACTTGTAGACAATCCGATTCAGCGCCATCTAAGATTCGAATGAAATTTTGAAGATACAAATGAGAAGTGAGTGAGAAGAACTGGCTGTAGACTTTCCAAAAAAACACGGCTTTTTGTCTAAAGATCTGGACATTTAGTATAAAGCGTTTAAAGGACGATTATTTCGATCCAAGGTTCTACTAAGCATCACCTTTATCACCACCTATTCAGTTAGTTAATTTAGCTATACATTATGAACGCAAAGTTTTAATTATAAGCTCTTAATTCAAAAATTAGGACTCTCAATTATGGAGTTATGTGATTTCTAATTACCAAACTAATCGATTGCACTAATGGAAATTAGATTCGATTCGAATTTACTGCAAGGAATCGGAATACTGTGCTCCAGAATAACAAGCCAATTCGAGTTGGCACCAGACGCAGACACTTTTCCCTACTGTCATTTGCGATTTCCCCCAAAACAAACATATCCAATGTATTGACATAACCAAAGAAGAACTGAACGTTAACGACAACAGAGTCATATATCCCAGGCCTCGCTAATGCTTAAATCAGCGATGCACTTATTGCCAATGTAGCTGCACCACAGTGTCCCAGGGCAGAACAATGGCGCTGGCCAACCAAAAATGTCGTTATTTCGCCTAAGTGCAGAGGACAGGCCAGTAATCATCGTTGTCGTTCCATTCCGAAGCTTACACCGTTTATTGTTCATCCAAACACAGAGAGGAGAAAGCCGTGACCAGTTCAGTTGTCCATCCTCATTCACTTGATACCCCCATCCAGGACCTGGTTACATATTACAGTGCAGCATAAATCCTCTAGGGTGACATTTGCTTGTTTAATGGCCGAGAGAATCGCTTACAGACGCCAGCAAAACCAAACCAACGAGCAAAGGTATAAGAAAGAGGATGTCTGTCATTATGCTTGTAGAAGTGTCCCTCTCTCTTGTATGTTGTATGATTTGCATCTATACATGCCAATGCTGTGTCCTTTCAAATTAAATAGGTCGTATGCATGAGAGGGTAACCAAAAATGCGTGGTTTAGTTTAATCAAACTTTCAACTGTGCATCCGACACAGAAGGGTGCTCCTCCCAGCTATACTGATTGAATCTGAAATTATTCTGATAAAGGAAATAAGCACTCTGTGTCCACGCTAAGTGTTTATTTCCACAGGCCAACAATTTTGTTGCTGTATCTTTAGAAATCATTTCATTTGTGGAATGAAGACTTGAAATGTGTGAATGCACGCACAAATCACACTCAGTTTTTTTTTTAGATTTTTCAGAAGAGAATTTTAAAGGTTCAACAAATCTGCAACACCCACTCTCCCACTCCAATGCAAAACATTTCAATTCCCATTGACCTGCAACACTAAACCATTCC
The DNA here is from genome assembly GCA_949716465.1 of Chalcosyrphus nemorum. Lineage (NCBI taxonomy): Eukaryota > Metazoa > Arthropoda > Insecta > Diptera > Syrphidae > Chalcosyrphus > Chalcosyrphus nemorum. Next base: position 384,101 of record OX454335.1, on the reverse strand, counting down.
CTGTGGGACATCATCCCTTTTGTATGTAAATTATTCAAGTTTTGAGTCAATTACCCGATTTTTGACACACGCCCTCTTGCTTCCTATTTTCCCCCCAAGGGTATTTTTTATTGTTTTATTAACACCACACCCTCTGATCGTTCGCCGACTGGTTCGTGGCATTCTGTATAATTTTTTTTCCCAACATTGTTCAATCAAATGTAATTAAAAAAATTGATAGCTTCGAGTAAATTATTGATAAAGCCTTTGAGGGACTCCTCTGCAGCAAGCAACCCCCCTTTGTCAAGCTTTTGTCTCCTGCTTTATATTTTACATTCTACGCTGGCGTTTTTCCCTACGATTTCACCCGTTTTTTTTTATCGAGACCATTGGCGACGATGGTCTATTATGTTATTTCACAATTTTATACATCAGTGACACATTTAACACTCTCCAGTAAATTTCAATAATAAAGTTGTGAGTGCAAAAAGTACAATGCATTCATTTTTCATTAACTTAAGCGATGCACGGCAGCCATTGATGTGTCTTTTTTAATACAGTTTTGCGAACGAGTGCAATTGGACACCATTCTGTTGAATGTGTGAGAAAAATCCTCTTCAGAACGACACGGGAGGCTTAAGTCATTATGTAAGGATTTTTCCTATGCATAATTTTTAATAAAAAAACCTTTCCTTTTTTGCCATTTTTTAAGCCACTTTTTTCTCTGTATTCTGAGGACGACTTTAAGTTCTGTATTTTCTATTTTATTTTCTATTCAGTTCAATGAAAAATGTGATCCATGACAAAAGGAATATCAGCCACCTTTGGCACTAAAAAAAAAAGTAAGTGCTTATAATACTTTTACTCTCACTTTATAACGGTACAAGACCCTGCCAGCAATAACGGTTAGGCGGAAAATATCATTAAATAAAATAAAGTACACGCCAAATTGCATTATCCTTTCCTTTCGTCGCCTTAAATAGACCTTCAAAGGCTTTTATCGAGCATCTATTAAATTATCCACTCGAATTCAATTTGCTGTCATTATAAATTGAGTAAAAGCTTTTAATGAAAACTTTTTACGTTACAGAGGTACACTTTTCATTGTAGTTATTTGACGTATTACTACGTTTCACAAGTAGGTATATGGGTTTCACTTCTGAAATTCAAAATTTTATCGACTAGTGATAGTCGGTAAAAAACTCAAAAGGAGATAAGTATTGGCGCCTAAGTGATGAGCATTAGGATATACGATATAGCACACTTGAATAATAGGCCAAAAATTCTATAAATTTCCTTAAAATATCCGTGTCAAGGAAGTGTCTGCGTCAGGTAGAAGTTCAACTCTCCATGTTTCCTATTGATCCAAAGGCTGTTATTGGGGATCAATATTTAGGTCCATGTACCCTTGTCGGCATCTATTGGCATCTATCTTCCAGTTTTGTTCTTCGTGGTAATTCATCATCAATTCGCCTCGTTGCTGTTGGTATCGTGGGTCTGTTGACACGATTTTTCCATGCGGCTTCCTTAACTTCCGATTGTTCGGAAGTTCTCAATGCATTGATTCTGCATACTGCTTCTATCTTTATTCTGTATGATTTGCTACTCATTGCCTGGGCCAATATTTGGGGGCATCTCCGATGTCGCTACTCTTGCTAAGAGCAGTGATTTCCATTTCTTAGGTTTGAGTTTGTGCTTATGCAGGTTGGTGTCTAGTCTATTGAAAAGAATTACTTTGATTTTATGTAATTCCCCGTAATTTTGCTTGGGGACGCATTGTACTATTACTTTTTGAGAAATTGAATGGGTATACTTGAGAGTTGATGAAGCAGTCTCTTACTCAATGTACATGTACCTACATATATTACAAAACTAGTCCCAGAATATCCATAATCGTATGAGCATACCTACAAAATGTTAGATCTGACAACACAACATCAAACTAACTAAATTATTTCAATTCTTTAAATTGTGCACTCAATTTAATCATGCATTTCCATTCAGATGCAAAAAATAAACAAGCAATAAAAATTATTTTGAAAAAAAAAAAAGAATAAATGAAAATCTCCCGCACCACTACACATCTGAGGTAGCATTGAGGTTAAACATCTGGCTGGCCATTCTATGAAATAGTTTGGCCGAATTCGGTGGACCGCATTCAGTTTCAACACTTTTGATTTGTTAAGTGTGAACAGGTTTCATTCATTCAACTGGCAACCGCAATGAAACTGATTTCGCAATTCACCTCCGTCGCCATGGAATGGTATTGATATTGATTGCATCATTAGTGATTGCATCAAAAACATTTGCGCCACGAGTTTTAGCTAGGTGAGAGCTTCATTTATTTAAATATTCAGGAAATGTGTATTGAATATTTGTTTTTACAACAAATTCGAAGAATGAAATAGGGCTCACAGAGATCAATAGGTTAGAGGGGACAAGGCGCATATCCTTACTAGCCCGTAAACACTTCATTACGTGGCCATAAATTCGGCGAGACAATTACGACAACAACGCCAAGGACTCTCCGCTGAAACGATTAATATTTATGTGTACTCACATTATAATTCACTGTACACACAGCAGGCTTCAATCGCGAGGCAAACAAGGGAGAGTAATCCAAACCACTAATTGGTTTTATGTGGCTCAATAAACTTAAATGATCTGAGCCAAATGGCGTCATTAAAGCGTTGCCTCCACCGGGAGCCAACCGAAGTATTCCTACTACCACCCGCGTCAAAGCTATCGCGAACAAGGACGATATGGCGGCGGCGGCGACGATGACTAGGAAACAAAGTCATCGGTGTAGTAAAGGAGTCCCAAGGTTCTAAGAAACTCACTTAGCAATTTATTTTTTATTTTTTCTTTTTGTTTAAGGTATACGAGTAGTTAACAAGGGTTGAAGGGAAACTTTCAAAATGTTTCGCCACATCTTGTTCTTTCTTTTTTTTTTTAACTTTTTGTGAAGATGCTCCGTCGGTCAATTATTTCCATTTTGTGACTTCGCTACGGTCGTTCATTATTATTTTAAACAAAAGATATAAAATTTCTTAAAAACAAAAAAATCTTGAAAAGGAAGTCACAAGTTTTGTCTTTTTTTTAAAGAATAGAATTCAGTTTAAAGGCATTTTCTTTCGGTTTACCAACAACGGATCTTCTAGACCAACTCTCTCCTAAATATATGACATCATATGGCTTACTTACTTACTTAGGTGGCGCTAAAGTCCGGGATGGACTTAGGCCTCAACTAACAAACCCCTCCAACCAACCCAGTTACGAGCTGGCACCCTCCAGTTGCGCATGGCAAGTTCGAACATCATTCCTGCAGTAGAGTCCTTCAATCTCATCGATTGAGCGCTTCTCATGATAGATTTTTATTCCTTCTGAGAAGTCGGTGTTCCTCTTTTCTCCTCCCGAGCAGCCAGAGTCCTTCTTGCCGCACCGCTTTTTATGCCTCCTGTTAAGCTGCATGTGCTTGCCGGTATTCCTCGTCAAACCAGGAGTTTCGTTGTGGTGACCGTGTGAAACCCAGTACATCAGAGACGGCATCTATAATGGCTTGTTAGCAATGTTGCCACTGGTCTTCCGCATTCGCTACTGATGGCATAGGACTGACGTTGAGATTAGAGGAGACTCTGTGCTTTCCGATCACTAAAGACTGAAACTCAAGCCTTCGTGCCAATGACAAATCCGCACCCCGAGCAAATTTTGTATACCAGCATCCATCGTACAGGTATAACAATTTTTGTCAACAACATTAGCTTAAAGGTTCTATTTCGTTTTTGTGCCTTTTTTACCACTCAGCTATAAAACCGTGTCCCAAAAAATCTTATTATGTTTTCTTAATGATCGTAAAATCTTTTTCTATTAGCCGTGAACAACAACAGGTGAAATGGCGCGTCAAAAGGCACACGGAATACACTTTTGCTCGTAACATGATAAAAATAACAACCAAAGTACATCTCCCCTGCATTCAGAGAAATCTGTAAATCATGTTAACACCTGCACATAAATAACTGCCGACTACATCCTAAACACCTGCATAATAAATGGGCTTATACATCCACCATAGAATGAATGTAATCCTTACGCTACTACCGTGCGCTGGCGATGCTACTACCATGTCCGGGTACAATCTGCAGGATTACACTGCTGTGTGCGCGTCACCATAGCTAGTTGTTTTTTTTACAGAATTTTAACGGGGACCCGGACACAATGGGGTTTCTCGCGGCAATTACAACTAGGAATATCGCAGCAGCCATTCATACATGCTCGCTCTGAGTAATATTATCGCAGTTCCTAACAAAATAGGAATTGGTTCTAGCTAGTCAGGAATGCAAGGCCTACATCCTACATCCATTATTAGATACTTTTATCACTAACTAGCATTCACCTGGGATTGTGAATAGTTGCTGCTATTATCTGTACACGTGCCACTGCGTGTTTGAATAGGCGGGAGAATCCTGCAACATTTTAATCCGGTCATATCACAGTTAATCGTTTAAAGCTGGCGTTGTAGTCCTTAAAAATTGAATGAAGGCGACGATTAAGAAAGTGTTTCGTCTCAATATTGTCGTATTGGCAGCAAGACTACGATCGACAAGGAGCGACACATGGACCGGGAACCCATCCTTTCCCTACCTGTACTCCATTTCCTCAAAATTGCAAATGTTTATGACGACTGGAGGGAAACAAATTTGACCGATTTGGCATTCAGATATTGTCCAATACATGCACATACCCATCCATAAGTATAAGGGACAAATCAATAATCCAAACTTCCGCGACATTAGTAATAAATTGTGGTATTGTATCTCGAACAAATTATATGAATTGATTTCGAAACAGCAGCCAAGACAAAGGAAAAGAAGAAGAGAATAATCTTGACAAAGTGCATCGACTTTAACAGCTTAACCACAAATTGTTCGATCGTAAAAATTCGCAAAGGCAACCCCTGAAACGTTAACTTTACGATTAGTTGTAAAAACTGAAAAGGACAATACCCATAAAACTTTCTCTTCCAAGTTAACCCCAAAGAAAAGCGTACGACACACTTTTTTGCCTTGCTTTTGCTTTTAATTAAGAAGACAAATCGCTGCTCTAGCTAAGGGAACCAGAAAGAAAAATTGAACCCACCACTACCTAGAGTTAGAGTCCCACATCAAATAATCTTCAACATTGTGACTCAGCATATGTGTTTAATAGAAGTATTAAATTCTTTTGCTGATTCCCATCCACAAAGCAGGCAATCAACGTGCCACCGGTCGAAATGGAGTTCCTATATAACTACTATTATTATCGTCGTCGTCGTCGTCGTCAGTGGAGTCCCTTGGATCTATGGGATACCTTCCGCATCATCCGCATCATTGAGAAGGGGGGCAGCAGCAGCATATGCTGTTTTATTGTGCCATTGCGAAGCAATAAAGTTTCAATGAAAGGTAGTTAGTGGATATTGTATCGTAAAACAAAGGCACATGGATGATGCGTTTCCGTATCCTGTGAAGCAGAAACTCTTACGACCGCTGCCAAGCGTTCGATTTTCCAACGTTTTTCAATTTTTTTTCTCTCTATTTGGTTCATCTATATACAAGTTTTGATATAATACATTTGTATATGGGTGAGGTACCTACATATAAACCAGCAGAAGGAGGAAATTATTTTTGGATCAGTGGACGAGAAGCTACTCATTAATATACCTTCAATTGGGATTAAGTTTCGTAACAGTCCGTATTGTAACGATTCTTTTATTAAGATATGTGCATATATCATATCCATACACATTATCTAGGGATATTCGGGTTAATAAAGCCAAACTTTCGCCAAATCGGATCCTTTGCTTAAATTTCAGACTTGCAAGATGACTTGCGTAGTTTGGATAAGTAATTCAATAATAAACAGAGAATATTAATAAAAACCACAGGCTGCTGCAGGATTTTCCATTAGATACGAATAGAAAAAAACGTATTCAAAGACCCCGAACCTCCTTGGCAAAGAAAAAGGATTCAATGTCATTAATAAGGATTAATAGCAACAAAGTCTAAAGTTACAAGTGTGTTACTATGTACTACAAGTTTTATAAGAAGAAAAAAAAAATAACTATGTTATTGTTTGAAAAGTTTGGTAAACGATATAAAGTTTTACAAGAAAGGAATCCACTTATGTCACAAATTTAGCACGTCTGCTTATCGTTACCGGTGTACAAATTGCAAATTTCCTCCTTCTGCTACTAACGTGCACCACATATTTTCCTTTATCTGAAAGATATGAAACTTTGTCATAAAGGATTTCACAGAAAGTAAATTGTCGATTAAACCAAGGATTAAGGCACCCAGTTGCTTGTTACGCTCTACCTAGTGCTTAACAAGCACCAGCACCACTGCGGAGAAAGGCTTCTTTCTGTGTACGGATGGAAGTGGAGGTGAAAGCTCTCCTTGAGAGTTAGTTGGTGTAGTGTATTTAAATTAGCTCACCGTCTCTAGAGCCCTCGGCGAATAAGAGTGCTCAACTGAAGTATCTCATTTTAACTTTATGAAGAAGTGGCGGCGTTACCATGTATGGCCAGCTTTTTGAGTCCTATTTTGCATTACTGTCACCACTGCAGAGAGTTTAATTCACAACATATAATAGCCTCGAGGAGCAACTTCAAATTTAAGACATTACACGTGATATCTTCCTTTCTGGTTTTATTACTTAAGTTTTTCTTATCGCTCTTAATGAAAGGTTGTAAGCAATCACAATCAGAGTATGTGTTCTTTTCGTTGAAACTAGAAGAAAATACGAATTCGTACTTTTCTATGAGAAGATACATTTTGATTGGTCATCAAGGTTAGCCTTGATGTCTCAGGTGAATTGAATTGAATATACTCACAATGACAACCTAAAACCATTCTATTATATTCCCTACAGTGCGCTCTACTACTCGTATTTGTTTTCATTCAACATTGACAGTGAGAAGATTTTGCGGTAATAGTATCGTCACCACTACCGCAGCAGCACAGGAGCACACAGGTCGGTCAATCGACATTTGTCCCAGTAAAGAATTCAATTTCAGTTTTCCTCGACAAATATTGATACTCAACGTAGGGGATGATGAACAGGCCACCGAAAGGCCTCGACAAATAGTCAACCATGGTCACAATGACTTTAACGCGACAGGAGTTGCTGGTGGTGGTGGTGGTGGTGGAAGGATTTGACATTTTTAACTATGCGGGGGTGAAAAAGGTGGCTCAAATCCACACATTGCATACGGTTGGAGTGTGTATAGGGATACTACATACCCTATCAACGAGGGCAGCAGCGGGCTAGTTTCAAAGGATAAGCCATATGGTAATGGTGGAGAAGTGCAGCAACGATAGGCCGACCATGTCGGTAGGCCTTGGCATCCTGCATGCAGTAGTTATTCGGAATGAAATATGTTTCCTCGTTTTTTTTGCTGGAATTCAAATTGAATTGAGTTGAAATTGTTGACTTAAGCTGATTTCCGATGACAAATCGAAATATGAATCTGTTTGGCTCTGACTTTGATATCTGATCATTCAGTGTTTGATTGGGTTTTATTTGCAGTTTTGTCGGGCACGATTAATCGATGACTAATTGCGCTAGGCGGATGGTTTGTTTCCTTTGTTTTTTTTTTTTTTTTTCAAATAAAGTGGCACTTGTTGTGAACACAGGAAATTAGAATTTAAGACCTAATTGTTATTATGTCCAATCGATGACAAGCATTTCTACGTAACCAGTCTGATTCTGGTTGCAACATTCAATCTCCAAATCGACGTATATCTGCATCTGTCCGGCTGCGCTTCAGACATTGGTCAGCACTTCAACCACTTTCAGTACAGCCTGCCACACAGAAGTCTCTGAAAATGGAATCTTCGATCAGGTTGAGGACAAAACCTTCGTAAGATCATCCCGTGCCGGCTGTTTGGAGTCCTATCAGTAGGCAGTCTAAAGGACTATTGACTAGTGACATACCACTGCATCTTAACATCCTACGCTCCCCTGGTAGTACTCTGGCTCAATTGACGACCAAGTAAGCACCTCTATCAGTATGTTTACATATTCAATTGTTCCCCTACAATGCGTACTTCAAAGTCCTAGGAATCATGGTACACATTTCACTTAAGTTCTGGCTCTAAACAGATATAGAAGTAGTTAACCTATTCATCTTTCGATACCAACTGAATATTAAAATATAATTGTGTTTGTTTGACCTCCGTTAAATCTCTAGGTTACAAAATATGTGTGAAATTAATACGCCCTACAGGAAAGAGAATAAACACATTCATCGGCTTAGCAAAGCTTTAATTCGCTTAGTAATGCCCAAAGCAGTTTGCATAATGTTTCATAATACTCTTTGGGCTATTTAATAAATTATCGAGTAGCTATGTACGTCGTTATCGGAAAATGTGTGAGGAATTGAAGTGAGCACCTGAACACCAAGCAATAAGTAGTAATAATGTATTCTATAATAATTTATCAGCAGTGCATATGCATGTTGTATGCACATCCTTGAGCTCAAGTAACATGCGACACCCTTTTTACCTCTCATACAAATATAGCTGGCAATCATCTAGGATAATTTTAACTTATTGCCAAAGTTGCACACAGCTTGTGGAACTTGAACTAAATATTAAATTGACAATTTGTTCGAGAGCTCATGGAAAAGAAACAAAAAACATTGCATGCCATGCATTTTCACCGGCAATTAAAATATTGTGTGGACTGTAGTTGCCTTGCAAACACTTCACTATACCCACATTCAAATAAATACTTGTTCGGGGTGAATCCATTCAGACAGAGGGAATAGCGAACAAGATAGTCTCGGTTTGGTATGTCCATTAAACACCATGTGAATTTTTACCAGTGAGGTGATGTAGCCATACCGGAAGAACTGATCTATATTACCCAACATCGTCGTCGTCGTCCGGGATGCCTTTCATTATTCTGGTCTGGTTAACATTTATTTAAATGAAACAAAAACGGAGAGCACACTCTTGTGCACACACTGGAGCAGGAGTCTCCCTCTGCCGTAATTGGATTCCGAAATGCTCAAGTTGCTGGAATCTGGTTAGTTGGATATTTTGGTTCCTGACTTGCTGACTTTGTTCTACTATACTACGACGACGACGACGATGCTAGGACATGGTATGGTATTGATGTACCAGGTGTTTAGCAACTCTACACTACATATGTATAAGTGAGTATGTTGAAAGGTTATTTCATTAACTATTTAGCCAAAGTAGAGAAATGTTAATGTTTTGTGCAGTAAAGCAAATTACATTCTTCGAAGATAAACATGATGTACAGAGGTGAAAAGAAATGACTGATGGCAGGAAGGACAGAGAGCCCAGAGAGCATTGTCTATAGTGTGGCTTTTAATAGTCCAAGGTGTAGTCAAAGTTAGTTTTGAAAATATCCTGTTGACTTCACTTTGACTCTTGATTAAAATGTTATTTCCATCTCTTGGTGTTCTTTCTATTTATCGCCCCGTTTTATTGGAAAGTGTACAGCCAGTTAAGTAAATTTATCCACACAAAGCAAAAACAAAACTAAAAGTGAAATGCGGTTTATTAAGTATCTTCTTTAGCTGTACCTATTATATACAACTAACAGAATATAATTCTAAGTATGTACGCCCTAGTTTTGCACTTTACCGAAACACTATTTATAAAGCACGCGAGACAATCATTATTTCATTATTTCAATGTAACTCCAAAGCTTAGGCAATGTGTATACCTATAGAACAGAAAAAGTCTCTCTTGAGAGTAAAATACCCAAGAAAAGTGGATATTGAACTTGAAACCCTAAGTGCATAGCAACTTGCGCTCCCAACTTCGTCCCAAGAAGGAAAGAAAATGCGTTTGTAAAATTTGCAGCCATCCACATTGCAAATTCTAAGTGAATTTCAACCTAGGGAACTGCAATAAAAATGTCATTAATCTTTTGCACTCAAAGCAAAGGACATTTATCTTATTTCAACGGTAACTGTTGCATTGGGTACTTTTGTGTTGGGAGTAGGTACCTACTCTCTAAAAATATCTCTCATTCGATTTAAGTTTGTGGAAACTAAACTTATGTATGCAGTGCAAAACTCAATAATTCGTAGGTACTACGTGTTTGTGTAGAACTTGATAAAAAGATCGACACTTTAGTAAATTTACAGTAATATTTTTCCCGTAATTATTCCTCTCTAGAGGAACTATAATCAACTTGGAAAAAAAAGGATTAACGACGTTGTATTTGGCGGCATTTACAAATGTCATTAAACAGGGTAAGGGTCATTAAGCACTTCCTACAAAACAAATTGCAAATTAAATTTTGTTATTCGCTTTAAAAGCTCACTGCAAAGACAAAATAGTCATCAAAGGGATTAAACATAAATTAGACTTTTGTTGTAATGACACCTAAATTCTTTGTGCTTAGTTAAAAACGAAAAACGAAAAAAAAAAAACTGTCAAGGGTGTTAATAAGAAGGAAAATTTAATTACTTTAATGTAGTCTCTGTAAAACGCTGAATCGCTGGAGAAAGGAAACATAGAAAAAATAAATTAACCGGAAATTTCATAGGAACGGACATTGTAGGCACTTGTATAGGGTGCCCCAGGATTTTCTGTGTAAAATTTCACATATTTTTAACGACAAACGAGTTACAAAGTTTTCCGCAGAGAGATGGTCATCAAGCTGCCGATAGAGGGAGGCATCATAAATTGTGGAAGCTGGAGAGGTGTATGCCTTGTTCCAGGCATAACAAAATAATGGGCCTTGCACAGGGGGGTCAACCTAGGTCATACAAGCTCGAGCTTGAAATTCTTTTTCATCATTAAAATAGAAAAGGTGTCTAAAGCTGAAGGATCATGTCTTCCGCCCAGCACTAGACTATGATATGTTACCTTGAGCGCTTAAACTAAACATAGACAAAAGAAACCTACAAATATCTTAAGGAGCTTTTGATGCAACCAGATCTCCAGTGAACATCCCTATTGAAGGACAGGTCAGAAGCTAATAGATACAATCATTAATCGAAGAAATTGACAATCGATTGCTCATACGTTTGGGAAAATTGACGGTGAAATCCATTAAGCCAGGAGGACAGAAGACCTTTTAAACCCTTCTTCACTCAATGTGATACAGAATAAAAAAGAAAATAAGGAGCATATAAAAGCTTTTCATATTTATTAAGTTCTGAGTGCGTGCAATAACGCCGCTTTACAGGATTATTAATATTTGAAACAGACTTTAAAAATCAATGTATTGTAGTAATTCGAATCAACCGCAGAAGCAGAAGGGCATACCAAATAAATATATCCCTTTCATCTCACCTGAGTACATGATACATTTAAGTGACTCTGTTGCCAGCGCAATAAAGTCAACTGATAAATACTGAGAGCACTTTATCGCTAAAAGAATTCATTGGTTTAAAAAAAAAGAGCCTCCCTCAAGGCTCTCAGCATTAAAAACAAAAGCAAACGGAAAACCTTTCAAGCCACACTGCATACCTACTCCAATTGGGTGCATCAAGGAATTAAATGCATTTTTTTATGAACTTTTAACCTATCGACACTTCGTTGCAAAAATGTTAACTGTGCAGGTGCATTGTGCATCTGAATGGAATCAGTTTTTACAAGAGAGAGTTTGAAAAGGGAAGGTGAACACTTGGATCATACAATGCTTTGGCATACAGGATGAGAACCTGTAGTGTGCCTACTCACAGAGTTAAACTCAACAGGTTGTCAAAAAAAAAAACGGAAAAAACCTGCCACAGGAGAGAAGATTTAAAATTTTAAAGGAATTAAAAATTTCCGATTACTTTAAACACACCCACAGGCTGTTGTCAGCACATTTTTAAAAGAAGAAAGCTAAACTATGTATCTACACCCACAAACAATGACTTTTGTCTAAAAATCCTACCCGTTGACATTTTTTTTTCCTAGACTCAAATGGTGTTAAACGTGACCATTATTTGGTGGAAGGACGCTCGATAATAGGTTGACTTCTATTCCGAGAAAAAGCACCACAGAACTTTTCCTCATCTCGGGGAAAGTTACTTAATGAGAAAAGTTCTTGCTCCGGATGTAATCATCCTGGAGCGAAGCTTTGGGGCATAAAGCGTGCAGAAAGAACTATTAGAGAAAAGGATATTCGTATCCTTACTGGAGTTCTGGATTCCACGTTTCCAGTGCCATCATATTTCTCTACAACAAGCTATAGAGTAAAAAGTGTAAACATGAAGTGTGATAATTTGTTGCAGATATTCATCTCCGGAATAGGAAATTTCATTTCCATCAAAATAATATTGAAAACGGAGTCCTCAGTTAGAAACGTGTGCTAACAACTATTCCATACAATTATGAGTTTGTTTGAAAAGTCTCATCCTCGTGTTTGCAACCCCCAAACCCCATTCGGAGGAATAGACAAGTAAGTTGTTTTTCACATCACAGCTGAGGATAAACAATATGCCATAGAATATTTACTTGCCCTCGAATACAAATGAGAAGAATAAATATCAATACCAATAAGTAGGCAATAAGTTCCTTTCACGAAAAAAATATTTACACATGCTCTTGTCATTATTATTGCAGGATATATCCAACCGAGAGACACAGAGAGCGAGAGAGAGAGAGAGAGAAGGTTATTTACTGCTCCCTATGAGCGGCGACGAGCATGGGTACATTAAATTTTACGCCTGCACGGCTTCTACAGGGTGGTTTTGTCACGTATTCGCAGTTTGTTTGCTGCTACCTCTTTATCATCCCTCTGTGTCAGCAGAGAACGCGCCAATAAACATAAAACCCCTGCGAGCTGTTATCACAAGTGATTCGCACTTCATCTGGAGCTCTCTCTCTCTCTCTTTGCGACCAATGTATGAAACTACACCGCACCGCATTCTATGGACGGGATTGGCATAAGTAATTTTCAAGAATGCGTTCACTGGGCTCTTTTTGGCGGCCGACTACCACTGCAATCAATACCCCAAACGAAAAAATTGGGTTGAAATTGATTTTCCCATATGGCACAGGAAACGTATTATATAGATTACAGCCAGCACTATGGGACAATAAGTAATTCATTTGGGATAACTATGAAATGTCTTAAGAGTATAAGAACGATAATGGATTGGACTATGAAGATGACCACCTGCGTCACTAAATCTGGGTTAAAAATCTCATTAAACTAGTTTCGTCTGACTGCGATTTGACAGAAAGAATATCCAAGGAAACACGAAACATACATATATTTTGTTTTAATAAAGGATGCGAAAAGAAAACACTATTTCAACAGATTAAGGGATGACCTCTTGCCGATTAATACTTAAGGGATTTACTTTTCGTTATCCCCAAGACCCTTGAGGCAATGAGCCATTAAGATAGGACCTTATTTCTAACAAATCGCATTGTTTAATCTTTTCACCCATCTACCAAGTTTAGATGACCCAACAACGGACAACAAATTAACCTAAGTATGTCATTTATATGGATTTAAGTTTAAATACCCCTTATGTCCTGTAGAGAAATAAAAAAAAAAAAACAATCAAAAGTCATACTTGCAGCAAACGACATACCACAATTTGAACGAATAACTGCCCAATTTCAATCAGTTTGCAATTGCCTCGATAAATAAATCGTTCACCGGTTTCGATACCAGTCAATTGCTGTTGGAAACCACCCCAGCACATGTATGCCTTTAACCAATTATCGGAAATTGAACATATTTCCCCCACAAATGAAATAATTGTAAAGTTTAGACATCAACTTTTCATGGAGCGCTCACTCGTTCAATCATCTAGTGCGTAGTATAAACATTGCATGTGGCCGGTCGATTGTTTGCCGAACTTTGTGGGTAAAATCGTCGTCGTCGTCGTCGCCCCTACACCCGCTAAACCCTCTATCATTCTATGGCAACCATCGTTTGTGCATGTACAATCAGTACGCCATTTTGTATAAGTCACCATCAGCATCAGCATCAGCACAGCAGTAGCAACAGCAACAGCAACAGCAGTCAACTAAACAAAGTTCGACCAAATTACTCTGGCATGGAAAGAGGGTTCCGTCCATGTCCTGTCCGGTCCTAGAGGGGGCCTCTATATGTACTTCAGCTCATACTATACTAGTTGTAGTAGCTGCTGGCGGTTGCAACTCTTGATATTGTTAAGTGCTACCCATCGGGTATGCACAGATGCACGATGCGATGTGTGTGTGCGGATAGCTAGCTGGCTGGCTGGCAATTTAATAGCTCAAACCATATATTATCAATTAGAGTTTTCCTAACGTTGTTCAAAGTTAATTAACGAACCCCTTTGTTCAATTTTATAGTTGAAATTTTGTGTTTTCATTTTCTTTATTATCAATTTTTAGTTTTTTTTTTACATTCTATCCTGTGATCGAATATGAATCCGTTTCAATAGTTTGTAACATAAAAATGTAAAGCGAGTTCAAATGAAACTTTTTTTTTTTTACATCAAATAGATACCTGGATTAGGCAATGTAGTTTGAACAAGTATATTAACCTTGGTATATTGAAATATTTTCCAGGTTTCGAGTGGAAATTTGTTTGCCAAATTTGCAATATACTCGTATATCGATTTCTACTTTGGAAATTACCAAATTGAAAACCATTGGATGGCTGCTAATTAGTATTTCGGTGGAGGACCAAGCTTTGATTCTCTCTGCTAACGCAGTTTGCGGTTGTCAAACTCATATTCGGTATAAAAATGTTGTTTTTTTTTCTATATACTTTGGCTATATTCAAAAATGCAGAATACCATATAAAGACGTACATGTAGGTATAGATCAATTGTAAATGAATAAAAATGTTCACAGATGGGAGAAATTAAATGTTAACTATGAAGTCGATAGTTCCTTACAAAATTATTTATATGAACCTTATATCCTGTCGCACTAAAAGCAAACGATATCCTACTCTGGTGAACCACAAAAAGTAACTTTTTTTTCCAAGCTTAAAAGAAAAAAAAAAACAGAAACACTTTTGAGAATGTATATTTAATTCATGCTAAAAAGTCATTCCCAAAGGATGCAGAGTCTTACTGCGACAAACTAAGGACAGTCGCAGACGGAACACTTTATTCTTATTTTTTGCTATGATACTGGTACCAATGAAAGTTGAACACATCTGGAGATGCTATCCTTTTGATATTCCCCCTTCCATTGCGCCACCAGAGCATATAGAAAACGAAAAGGCTTCATTTTAAGTAAATATAACACATGAAACGGGACAGGAAACCCACTTTTTTTCCATCATTCAAAATACACTAAACCCTGCAACTCTGCACATGGCATCCGTCACGATTTATCTAACTCCTTTTCTTGAGCAAAAGAAAAAAAACAGTTCCTTCCACACATCCTTAACCCTCTACAAATTTAGAATTTCATATGAACTTCTTACAACGTGCAAAGGATATTCAATATTTTCATAGAGAAGTGATACCACAGCTCAAAGCATCGGATTTACCGCTTGTCCTCCCAAAGAAAAAAGAAAACTCAAGAAAGTCTGACAAAAAAAAAAAAGGGTAACCATGGCGGTGTAGCGTCAGTCGTTGACTTTTCAACAAAGAAGAAGCAGAACAAGAAAACTTTTCAGCGAATTAAAGAAGTAGCAGCAGCAAGGTTGGTCTTTCGAAATAAAATGAAGAGACGGTGAAAGCCAAAAGCATCCCGAAGGCATAAGAGCAGAGTTATATGAGTTGGTTTTGGCTTTGGAGACTTCTTTTCTTATTGTGTAAAAGCTATATGTATGTACAAACAGCAGATGATCGTATACCTACTTAATGGGATGCCAAAGGCGAACTATATCTTTTTGTAATGTGTAGAAAATGAAACTCAACGCGTAATAATATATTTAGAAATTTAACGCGTGATGATAATACCAATATTGTGGGATTGCTATTCCAGCGAAGTCGGAGCAATCTTCTTTCTATTTGATTTTGTTTGGGAAAATGGTGAATGGTAGTGACTTTGTCGATAAGAAGATAGAATTTGTATTCACACACAGACAGACAGAATCGGCAGATCTACCCTTTCGAGCTACTCTATCATCGTTACGTCAAAACAGATTAATACCTCGAGCTGGAATTATTTCACGCATTCATTTCATTTCATTTGTTCGATATCCTCTGGTATTTTATGAAAAAAAGCGGCCTTTATTATTTTTAATTTAAAAATAAGAACAAATTATTGCAGTTTACTATCATTTCTATAAATATATGTAAATAGGTACGTAGAAGTATGATGATTAATTGGAAACCAGCCTCTAACCATGAGGTTCACCAGGTAAATAAATTATATTCAATTTCTGCAGATGGGTGTTCCCAATTGCAAATTTACGAATTTCCATTTTGCCGATAAAGTTATATAAACGTGACTGATTAAAACGCTTTGAGGGAAAATCATTAAGTGAGGCCAATGTTTATTTTAGTACATGGCAATATCAATAAAGATGTGTGTGCCGTTGAATCGGAAATCCACTTTGCCCACGAGGCATCAAAGTGTTAAAATGAGGATAGTTACCTGGCTACACATAAGCACACATGCATTTATGTACCTTTATGTGATGCAATGAATGAGTTTTCATTAATATTCTATAAGAATTGAATTCGTACAAAGACCTAGTAGTCGTGTTTAAAAGATAATGGATGGAGAAAGTCCTTTAATGATCTAAATATGTTGTCCTTAAGAGGGGTTTCACATAAGCATACTTATACATCTTGAAGCATACTTATTCGTCTATTGAAATGGTCCAAGAAAGGATGAGAAACAGACTACACTACTGCAATGTATTATGTATAAGAGAAGAAGAAAAGAAAAAAAACTTCATAAAATAACACCCAATTCAATGGCCAGCGGCAACAGCCTCTCAAGTCTCAAATTTTCAACACCGACAGGACAAAATCCAAAAATAATTCTGAGATTATTTTATCTACATTTCCGCCATGTTTACGCCATAAGCAAGGACTTGGGAGACAAATCTTCATTCATGTTATCAAAACTGTTTTTCCCAGGATGCTACAACCCCAGCCCCCATGTTGTTACAGAGGAGAAAAGATAAAAACAATAAACGATGGCTGCCTTAAGGAACTCTCACGCTCTCTCTCTCTCTCTGACTGCCATCACGACCTTGAACGGAAATGCCTTAATCGTCACTGGATTAAAGTCTTTGAATTAACTATCACCAAGGACCGAGAGAGAGAGAGAAAAAAAACTTATGAACAAAAAAGTTATGAAAATAATCAGAACATTTTGTATTAAACTAAATTTCGTGATCCCATAAAAGTTGGTTTCGACGAGCTCTTTTGCCTTCCCAATTATTTATACCCAAATATAGGGGTCACTGCGCACGGCAGCTGCTTCATTATTCGAAAGTCGCGTAGAGTATCATCTATACGTACTCGTACCTACGGACTAATTTTGTACATTTCTTTAAGGCAAGTGTATTTAATATCTACACAACTTGGCAAATGTGTATGTAAATGCGCCGCCGAGTTTCGAAGGGAAAATGTGTTACACGGCTTAAGTTGTTTTCACACTTTTCCGGCAGGTTATTCGTTCCTTGTTTTCATGGGGTGCAAAATAAATTGCTTCGCGAACTTAAGTCCTTCTCGGTGTTGTCTCAGGTAATTAATTCCTAAAACTGCACCGTGCAAGTTACTGTGCAAGACAAATTCAAAAGAATGGAGGGAGAGTTTCTGTTCTTATTTTTTTTTGTTTGTTTCAAATTTAAGAAAGGAAAGTTGTATATTTTGTGTAACGCTTTGCCTAATTGATCATGGAATCTGTCACGGAAAGACTGTAATGAAGACATTTTAAAGTTGACGAAAGTTGATGTTCCCTATGAATTCTTCAACACAATTTAATGGAAGATAAAGGTAAACCCAGGACTGAGAGATGGAAACGTTGGTAAAATTATAATAAAATAATTCGAAATTTTTAAGGAGCTCGAAGAAAGATAAGATAGTTATAACTGAACAAAATAAACAAAAACGAGGGACACAACTTTCGTATTCGTTGTTTAATTAGGAAAATTGGCGATTAAGGAGGTGCCTTTGGTACAACAAAGTTATTGTCCTATTGGTTATGCCAACATTTAACAGAAAATCACTGTGCGAGGAACCAAAAATAGTTTAAAAGCAACAACAAAAGGGCCAAAGCTTAGCTCCTCAGATCTATACAGTTTTGTGCCATATCTTAAATGCAAGAAGAAGGCCCGCAAGAGGTGGGACCGCGGAAAAAAGCTTTGATAACATTCACTGGGATTCGAAAATGGAACGCTCCGAAAGCACTTAGTGTATTTAAACATGAACGCGAAAAATACTGTGAATTATGAACGAATGCAAAAAATCACATACATGTTGGACGCCCCCCATGCTGAATAACTAGTAAAAGCCTACCTCTTCTATCCTATCCCTTCTTCTCCCTTATAAAAGCTATAAGAAAAAGTGCCAATTAGGTTTTCTGTTGTCCAAATCTACAAGGTCTTCAACGCTTCCTTTACTGGCTCGTTCAAAGTTGTCAGGCTACCATCTTAACCACCTTAAAAAGTCTTATCTTTCCACACACTTTACTTGTTTCGTTGAAAACTACTTACACGAAAGCTTAAAACGGACTTTTCCATTTTATAAAGTTTTAAAGAACAAAACGTCCTTTTTATGTCTTCTTAATTATTTAGTTTTTTTATTCATATGTTTTTTTTATTTTGCGTTGCCTTTGTAAAAAGGGTAAACAAAATCTCATAAAACAGACTAATGGGCCAGGAGAGGTTAAGTTCACAGAAAACAAATTATTTACACGTAAGCTGGCTAATTTTATTGGAGACAGGAGGCGGAGATGGAAAAATAAATTGCTTTTGTTTGTGCGCCTGGTTTTACCCTACAAATAGCGATTGTAATGTCTTGCCCAGGACATCATTTACCTCGTTGTTTATTTATTCCACAAGAGGACGACTAACCCTACCTCTGTCTCGCACTTTGTTTTTTGCGTTTGTCCCCGTTCCCGTGCTGTTGTTTTGTTTAGCTTTTCGTACCGGATATTTGAATAAGGGTAATTTGGAGCAAGCACCAAAGACACATAGTGGTCGAGTGGGGAAATTACAGTGAAAACGGGTGCAAAACACTGACTAATTGAAATCCAGCACAGGGATATGGAAAATAAATGTTAATGGGCATCAAACAAACGGTTGTTAGTTGTAAAAGTCATATTTAAGTTTGAAAATTATTCCGAAGCTTGACCCTTTTGTGTATCGTGTATGTGTGTTGTGGTCAGCTTTGAAGATAAAATGGATTTGCCTCCACAGAAAAAGCTAGAAAACCGGGTTCTTCCTAATAAAACAAATTAAATGGGGCAAATGTGACATTAATAGCGGTTGTTGGTAAAAACCACTTTTCTTTTACAATTGAATTAAACTAGCTGAATTTATAAGGTTCGAGGATTACGACAAAACTTATTATTGTTTTGCTAGTTCCCAGAACTAGATATGGAGTGAGGCCAATGCTTACAATAGTTGTTCTGATTGTTTGTGACTTCTGTTTAAACTAATGCATAAAAAAGCCCATCAAGATGTATACAGAATTTCTAAGCACTTTTTCAGCGGAAGCATTTATAATTTAATTAAAATGTCTGCATATCCCCAATGAGAATTAAAAATTTGTGAAAAAAATGAGAGGAGAAACATCCAGGTTCTTGTTTCCTTAGAAGCAAATGTGCATGCGGCTGTGCCATGGGATTCAGGTAAGTTAATTAATAAGCATTGCGCAATTTCAACGCCCACTGTTGCCACGACTTTCTCAACTCCCACCGGGCGGGGAGGGAGTAGGGCTAAAATTTAAATGACTAGTAGTGGATGCCAGACAACACAGACCACCCGCATACGAAACACGTCGATGATTTATTTTCACTCCTACACCATCTCGTCTCGTTACAAACTACATGCTGCCTGCCTAGTATTTCATTCTCTTTTTTGAGAGAAGTTCTTCCACAAAGTGTAGTCAGAGTCCTTCGCTGGCCTTTTATTTCAAAAGTCTGTGACCGAGTGAAACAGTATTTGTATGCGAATGCATATGCTTGTGTGTGTGTATAGTTTCGTAATGGCAAACATAAATCTAAGCTAAGCAGCACAGGGAATTTTTAATTAAAACCCTTCCTTGGCTTGACCAGGAGTCGACTCGGATAACTTAATACTTAACGCCAGACGTCGGGAATAAATTGCAGGCCGATGGACAATAATACACCCAATAGGAATATGAAACCTATGTTTTGACCACGAGGTTGTGTGTATTAGATATTATTCATCATTAAAATTGAATTTATTTATCTAAAGATAGACTTAAAAGTCAAGGAATCATATTGAATCAAAGCTAAGAGTACCTACTTAATTTGGAATACCAGGAAGCCCATAAAAAGTCTTAAGGTTCTACTTAAATAAATTCCCAATAATATGAAATCTTTTTCTTTTAACCAACTTGATACCTTTGCCCTTGGTCCAAGGAAAAGTATCTATTTCTATAATAAATTGACAAGCCAAACAGTTGTCGATAATATTCCTTACTTTCTTTGTAACTTTACCCTTCCCCATCCAAAAAAAAAAAAAAAAAGAAAGAGAAAAAAAACTTCTGTTAAATTAACTAACTTTTATTTTCTGTCCAAGAAACAAAAACAAATACCTTCGCAAGAATTTATTTCGGCAATAAAACCAATAAAAATTCAAGTACACGTGTTACACTAGAGGGTATTGCAAATAAACATTCTCACCAGCCCATTCGAAGGACCAAGATAAAAAGGCATACATCCATACATACATAGAAATAAAACGTCAATTGGAAAAGTATGACAGTCTATTTACTATTAAGCTTCTGGGAAGTTGGATTTTCCCGGCTCCTGTCCCTTAATGTTTTTCCAATTGAACCTGTGCACGTGTAAATTTCTTCTGCCACCTGCGAATACTGTTCGGGAAACTTATTAAAGTTCAACACAAGTTAGCTGACTCTATGGAAGATTTATGGTACTGTGGTTCTGTGGCGGCCAACCGCTAAGGATAATACCAACTCAAAAAATGGGTTGACTAAGCTGACAAAAGAAGGAAAACAAAAGAACGAAAAAAAAATATACAATAATGAAGTTTTTTCTATGTAGGTACCGGACGTAGACAGGTTATCCTTTTCCTATACAACAATCTGTAAGCAGATCCTTTTCCAAGTTTTTTTTTTTTTTTTTTTTCTTAAAATTTTCAAATAATGAGAAATCAACAGGGCATCCATTAACCTTCATACTTGTCTGATTTTTGACACACTAATTGGTTCGGGTACCGGCAGGTAATTAGTTTCATTTTAGAAACAGAAACAAAATTACGAGTATCTACCCGGTATTTCTGAGGAAATACTTTCCTTTATTCAACCCTACACTTTCTATATCAAACAATGTCTATCGATGTTGCATGCAAATTAATTGAAATTCCTGCGTCAACAAGATAAACTGGAATCTGAACAAAAATTCAAAAAAATTAAAGCAAAATTTAGTGTAAATTATGAATGCACAAATTAAACCGATGGAGAAGTGAATAATGTGGTCCTTCTTGTTTAATGGCTATCATTGCTTGCGTTTGATTAACACAAGCGCACAATTGAGTTGAATTAATTCCGCTAAATGTTTCCGGTTTTCCGGTTCATAACACCTTTAGAGTTCGTCGGTTCCAATTAACTTGGCTAATAGATTCATTAGCCCCCATTCTTCACAAAAGATGCGCGGCGTTTCATGGGTTGATGTTAATTAGAAATTCGAATTGATCTATTGGCGACAAGGGTACTTCAATTAAGCGCACAATGCTTCTGCCTCTTAACTTCAAATCTCAATGAAAACGCATAATATGTTAATAGTGGTTCAAAGGCTGATACGAGAAAGAACTTTAATTGTTCAATTGGAATTCGTTTTAAAGTCTAAATATATTTCTTCCTGCGATTTCTTTTTTTTTTAAATAAAACTTGAAAAATTGATTTCCCATCATTAGCGTTAGATTTCTGTGTAGCAAAAGTCTTAAATCTAATATAAAAATTTACTGGTAAACTAAAATTGAATTTTCTTCCGTTTGGATGAGGAAATGTACTTCAAGTCCTGAATTTCCTATCAATCGTATCACAACAAGTCTACTGCTGCCTGCTGCCTGCTGCTGTATTTTGAATTCAATCAAATCCCCTACACACACAGGTATTCGAAGTTTGTCATGCTATCAGCGGTAGTTAAGGTTTTGCAAAAGTCTTTTATCCCTACAGCGCAGGATGTTGTGCTTCCTCTTTGCGAAATGTTTCCGTTAGGAAGATTTTGTTAAGCCTTTAGAGGAAAACTGAAGTTAACTTAACTTGACTTGTATGTATGGCTAAGACGGCATAAGGAATTATGTTTTCTTCAATTCGATTGATTATTCCGGCCATAAGTGTTGTTGTATTCTACATTCTACATTCTCCATTCCGATTGCTTTTGAACTCCTTATTCGAGTTTTAAATGTGTTTAAGAAAGTTTTTCGTCTATAAATTATTAAAATTGATTTGCACAATCTTCTGATAGATTTCTTTGAATGGACACAAATACATGACAGCTTTTATCGATGTAATGAGGGACTTTTACTTTAACCGCACTTATTGTCTATTTAAAAGCCAGCCGTTCATTAGTCCAATACTTGACACTCCCCTCAAATTGACGTCAACAAATCTAACCAAGTACAAAGCATAACCCCCTCCCAGAGGGGGTGGAAAAGGAAACTGCTCCAAATAAGCTCACTTGGATGCCTAAATATCCTGATTTATGCGTGCATACGAGGGATAAATTTTTCAAATGTTCGCACATAGCAATCCGGCCTGGGCGGAATTCAGTAGAGCCGTCAATTTTTGATGCAGTGATTTATATTGGCTTCTCGAAGAATGGGGAATTTAGTCCAAATGAATGGGGTACGGCGCAAAAGTTTAACCGAAGTTGATGTTAATCCCCCTCGAAAGGATACTGAAATAGGCTGAAAGAGGGATATTATTCATCCTGATGATGCTCATCATATACCTAATTCGTTTCTATTTCACTGGCGATGTACGAAAGGGACGCAAGGACGGTTTGAAAAATCATCGAATGGGCGGAAAAGTTCAACATGGTCAAAGCATTTAATGGATAGTTTTAGACTTGTACAATAGATGCGAATGGACATTTAATTAATAGTCTAAATAATCACCTCTTTCAAAATACAAAAACCCCAATTTTTGAACTCCAAGGAAACCAAAAAGTTCAAGAAGTGAACTTTTCAAATTGGCTTCTCTAATAATAATAATAATGAAATTTTGCTTAATTAAGTTCCTCATATTCATCACATTGTTCGGAAAACTTCGAAGCGACTTTGTGCAACACTTACTGTTTTCAATTACATCCCAATAATGGTTCTTTTTGGTTATATTTTTGTATCTAAATGCTGACACTTTCTAAACTTATTCGACTGGAAAATGTTCCACATCTTCATCTTGGTACTTCAACAAAAGGCTAAGAATTTTGACACCCCGACAGTTAACGTCAGTACTACTACGTACTTTGGGGTGACACACCACTGCTCTCTCACACCCTCCCTCTCTCTCTCTTGTTCGGTCGCTTTTGTTCAATTATAACAAAAACAACCTCCGGCACTCTATGGTTCGATGGAAATTCGATAGGGCTAGCCCGAAAATAAAACTGTTGAAACTTTGCTTTTGTAAAAGTTTATTCGACATCGTTGCGCTTTCCTTGTACGCAGAGCGGTAGGAGTTGCTTATGCACAAGAAAGTACTTCAACCTAACTTCCGTTTCGCTTGGGTAGGGAAATTGGCGATTTATCAAACGGAAATTGAAATTATTTCGTCTTTTGGGGGCGAAAACTCTCTCAAATGGAAGTTTTTCGTGAAAAACATCTCACACAAAAAAAAAAAAACACAAACTGCTCCTCATGAAGAACAAATGCATGGAGTGACTTTTTGCTCTGGCGCAAACCAGATTGAGTTCATTCATTTCACACAGTTGTCGTCGTTCGATAAAGGATTTTGCGAATCTTTTTCACTTTAGTTTGAGACAAATCTTTACGGCAAACTTTTCACTTTGATATGGATCTAGATGCACCTGCACAAATGACAATCGTAGAAGATTTAAGGATCTAAAGTTCAATTACTAAAACTCAGAGAGACGCACAAAAATGATCTCGGACCACCTAGCAAAATAACTCTGCCAATAAATGCCTTCCATCATATTATTGTCCTCCTCGAAATATAAATTTTTTAAGCTCTTAATTCAGGCATATTTATATGTACCTTTGTAAAGGATCCCCAAGTCAAGGAAATAAAAATCTTAATGAATTTAAGCAACCAAACAGCGGAAGAAATCTATTGACTGTAACCTGTAACCAAAGCTCCTAATACCAGATTCACTGGGAAACTGAGAACCTCAACGTCCATTTATTTATTCAGATGCAGACCTTCCACTCGAGAATGTCGACCTGAACCCGAAGAAAAACCGATGGATTTTCTGCAAAAAGGTGTGGTAATCGTCTGGGATAGGGGTGAAGATATATATGGGTACTTGGAAAAAGCAAAGCTATACAATGTGAACATGCACATATCCCTCTATGCATGAGTACAGATATGGGCTTATAGTACAGGTATATTATACCTATAATGCACTCTATTGGAAAACAAATCACAAATGCCGGACTCGACAGCCATGGCATCCGTCCTCCTGTTGGTGTTTGTCTCTTCGGTATTCTTTGGCTGTTTTGAACGTGCCTTTGAAGAGAATGACCCTTACGAAAATGTGGTCTAATAAATTGTGTGCTCCTCAGACGAAAAATCACCCAGCATCAGTCACTAAGACTTACACTGGTAAACAAATGCATTTGTCAGTTAGATCGATTCCCGCAAAGTGTTTTTATCATTAGAAACTTTTGTAAAGGGTTTTTTTTGCAAAGACGGTACCTATACAACCAAATCAACTCTAGACCATCGATGTGTTTCGCTTCGAGTGACATTACGTGAAGGATTTAGAGATATCCTGAAAATTAAAAAAAACTTTCCCAAATTTTGCGGTACGAGTTAAACAAATTCGGTGGTCTAGAGTCGATTGAATTCCACTGCTGGTTCAAATTTTGCCAATGGCTAAAATTTCAAAGATAAATTACCCCCATCATATGATTCCCTTATTGTTTGTAGAGAAAATCGCGAAGTTTGTTGTACAATATTAAAAAAAAAAGAATAATGAAAGAAGAAAGAAAGCACTCACCAATTTTTCGTGAATTCCACTGGAGTTTCCATGCAAATAGAGTTCTCGTACTACTGGCGAATAAGAACCGAACACTAAATTTTAAGATGACAGACACACAAAAAAGGGGCGGATAATTTAAGATATAATTCTAACACAAAATTGAAAATAACTAAAAAAATATTTAGCACAACATTAAACGAAGGGACTTTTTTTTGTAATCCGGACTAAACGACTTGTATACAAATTATGTAAGCACCGCAAACCGATTTTTTTAAACATCTTTTCTGGATTTATGTTTAGCATGATTAGGCAAAAAAGCGACATATGTAAGCACGATTTTAACGGAAGGGACATTAACGTATATATATTATTTTTTTGTAATTCGGACTAAAATGACACATGTATAAAAAATATTTATATTTAGGATGATTAGGGCAAAAAAGCGATGTGAGCACGACATTAACCGAAAGGACGGATATATATATTTTTTTTTAATCCGGACTAAAATAACGATTTTTTAAACAACTTATTTACACTGGATTAATCGGATTTATATGAAGGATGATTAGGGCAAAAACGCAATTATAAGATTAAAACGGATCTTTAAAAAAAAGGAACCAGCACTATTTTCATTAAACGATTCGGATTTTTTGAAAGAAAACACACGCGGACTCTACTGCAACACTCTCAGTGGAATTGATGAACGTCGATAAGTCGCTTGCAAGACTTTGGCTGATAAAAGTAGAAAAAAAATCGTTAAAATATTTAGAATTACAAACTTGAGTAAATATTGTTTGGAAAAATCTTAAAGATACAATAATTGATGTAATTTAAGTAAAATGATTGTAAAAACCAGTGAAAAATGCTACAATTCGCCTGGAGCGAATCGTATGATACCCTATCCCTTTCTTATTTGGTCGTGTCAGTGGGCGGTGAAAAACGTATTCACAAAATTTTCTATTTTGCCTTATAAACTAATATTTTTACTCGAAAACTAATTTTTGAAGTAAACGCCCCTAAAAAGTGGGCGTGGCCATATACAATGTATAGACGATTTGTAGATTAAGTGGATATCTACATATTTGCCCAAGTAAGTTTTTTTCGAGTTTCATATGAAAATAGTGAAAAAAGTGATTTTTTTGAAAAGTGGGCGTGTCAGTGGGCGGATTTTAAAAATTTTTACACTTGTATTGCTTACTTTTCCGAAGACCTCGTATACAAAATTTCATCAACCTAGCTCAAAATTTAAGGCCCAAAAACTGGTGACATACGGACGGACGGACGGACGGACAGACGGACGGACGGACGGACGGACGGACGGACGGACGGACGGACGGACAGACGGACGGACGGACGGACGGACGGACGGACGGACGGACATAGCTCAATCGACTCGGCTAGTGATGCTGATCATTTATATATATACTTTATTGGGTCTATCTGCAATATTTCTCTATGTTACAAACTATGTATCAAACTTAATATACCCTTAGGATAGGGTATAAAAAAGCAAATTCTTCTGTAGCTGGATAACCGTAACCTAAAACCTGGTGGTTCTCATTAAATCATACCAATTTACTAATCCCAATGTCAGTGTTGAAAGCATTAATTCAAATTTATCCGAGTACTTTACCCCTTCTTAGGAATAATCCTAGACAAAGTCAGTGCAAAAGTTACGAAATTACTCCAAAAGTAATAAATTAATCATCTCATTTTAAGGGTTCATCGTTTCGCGACGTATTTTTAAACAAAGCTTCAAGGGGACACTACTACTACTACTACTACTACCAGTGCATTAATAAAACAGAGAGCAGGATATAAAATGGTCATTAAGAGCATCGTTGAAACGTGGCGCGTTGCACAAACGTGCGAGACCAGTTTTTCCTAGCATCATTCACCGACAGACAAGTATAGAGCGGTTACACTTTTGAAAATTTTATGACCCCCCCCCCCCCTATATCCAGATCCACTGATGAACAAATGCCAAGGCATTAGTGGCCAAGTTGATTTCTCTTGGGGCTCTCTGTGTTCGTGCAGGGGATCAGAATGATGACGTTCAGCTGAAACGGGGATTTGGCCGTGTTTTTTAAGAGCAACTTCCGAATAGGTGTACTAGCAGTAGTAGCAGTAGCTACTGCCAGCCAGCCACTCTCTTTGTCTATGCAGTCAAATCCCATTTGGGGAATTCGTAAAAGTTTTGCCCATCCTTGATGATAGTTTTACGCTAGTCGAAAAACGGATATCCTTTTAGGTGATTTCTTTGTCCACACAACGATAAAGTAGTAATGCTCTCTACTAAAAAGTAGGTGAATCATAAATTGTTCATCAGGTTCCTTTCAAAAGGAATTTAAAAAGAAAAATTGAATCTATGAGATGAGACTGCTAACAAAGGCCGGGAAGCCTCTTAGTTGCTTTAAAGAGAAAAATAAGTAATAAAAAAAAACAAAAAAAAAAATAAATATTCAGGACATCTCTCCGTTTAAAAATTGTGAGTCAAGTCATCTTTCTCATGTTGCCAGTAGGGTTATGCACAGTGCAGCACACGACCGACCTCAGCACACTTAGGATGGAATGTTAAATTTTCGCTGTACTTTCATTTCTTTCAAGTTACTTTGCATGCCAAACAGTGCATGTGCACTTTATATATCAAGGACTCACATCGTCTTCACCTTATTATTATGAGCAAGCAAATGCATTCCGGTGCTCCACATTCTGGTTCCCATGAAAATTCCCGAGCAATTTCAGAACCGACCGACGAGTTCAACCTCGTCGTTTTTCGCTTTCCAGTGCGGGTGTACAACTAGGGTTTGTTTGCGGATAAGTTATCTACCGCACCCAACCAATGTCAGTGCTAAAAGGGGTTTTTTTCTTCTGTCTTTTCACAGCCAGCCACTCTCGTTCATGAGCACATCCGTTACCGGAGATACCAGAGACTTGGTGATTTTGTGATGTTCGCAAAGCGACATGTTGACAGCTGCGGTTATTTTGTTGCTTCCTATTTTTTTTATTTGCGCTTCTTTTTTCAAGAAGATGGAAATTGTTGGCAGATTAGTTGTAATTTAGTTATTCAAAGGATTACTGACCCTTTTGAAGAATCAGATAGGAAGGGCATTTCATATATTTTTCATAAACACATAGGCAGCATTTCAAGCTACGAAATGGCATGCGGACTTTTAATATTTTCATTCTTTTTAAAAATGTGAGAGAATGCCATACCCCTACCATACGTTCATACGTCAAATAGTTCTCTACGAACACTTTTGTGTCCTGTTTTTATTGTTTTTTCTGTGGTTGATGTTGAGGTAGAAAAGCATTGGACTGGTGATGAAATATACATGTTTGTACTTATAAATTTAAAAGCTATCTGAAAACTAAAGCGAGAACAAAAAGAGATTGACTTATTCAGTCACCGAGTATTTTTGAGCAAAGTTCAAAAATTAAGTGCAGAAATTTCTCATAACGACGTCAGACGGACCAAGCAAATGCGGTCCTTATGTCCGAATGCACTCTACAAGTTCGAACATTAAGAAAAAGCAAATAAAAACAAAAAGGAAATTATTTTACTTTTTGATTGAGTCCATAAATAAATTCGAATCGTTACATTCAGAAAGTTTTGTGTTTTCTTTTCGAGAACATGGGAAATGGCATTTGCTCGGCGTGTCCTAGGAAAAATTTCGAAATATTCCTCCCTCTCCACTTTCAACCAACAGAGTGGAATTTAATATCTTCGACACAGATTGCTGTATTTTGTCTCCTAAGCGAAGCAAGGCCCCAACCATTTTTGAAAATCATTGATGGGATTTTCTTTAGCTCCAGTTATTGTTTGCGTGCACCGGTGTAACCGCCTAGAAGTGG
The DNA here is from genome assembly GCA_949716465.1 of Chalcosyrphus nemorum. Taxonomy (NCBI): domain Eukaryota; kingdom Metazoa; phylum Arthropoda; class Insecta; order Diptera; family Syrphidae; genus Chalcosyrphus; species Chalcosyrphus nemorum. The sequence continues at coordinate 355,014 of OX454335.1, read as the reverse complement.
ACGAAAAAGAGTGTTGCTCAGTATTATTAGCCGCAAGTGAACAGAGTCCTCCAAGTTAGAACAATTAGCAATCACTTTTTGCACCCTTTCAGTAATACACCGGAAATGCGTTTTAATAACTGGGGATTGAGATTAAATTTAACTCAATTGTTTTCTCCCTGTGTACATCGAGGAAGGAACATGGTATATTGATAAAAAGAAAGCAAACAACCATATTCCTGATTTAGTCCTGCGTATTTGTTCCTCTATTGCCGTTTTGTGTGTAACTCCCTTTTTTTGTTCTACTTCATTCCATACTGTATTTTTTTTTTCGTTTGCAAGGATTGTGGTTCCGGTCAAAATAACATATCTGGAAGGGAATCTCCTTTCCGATGCGGAAGTTGCACGTCGACCCGACAAGACGACTGTAACCTTATTCAACATTCAGACTTCTGTTTTGCCAGATGCATTATGTAATCACCTGGCGCTCCTTAATCCAAAAAACAATAACTCCATAAGACTGTATAAGATGTCACAATCTAAATATATATGTATTTTAATTCACTTAATATCAGATTAAGTGATTTTAAACCCAAAATAGATTCCAAACCACCTGCCAGAGGAAAATCAAACAAAATAAATTGAATTTCATGCGAAGAAAGAGCATGACCTGCATCACAATTTATCATAAAATGCATCCAATTGGTGTGCACCCACAGGGAGATACATAACGTAGAGACGCGATATTTTGTCGTTGAAATTTTTGAATAAATATTGCATCAGGGGTACTTCACTTCAGCCCACTGTACTGTAGACTGTGGGAGCGCAACCGTGTTAAGCTTGCTGTTGATGTCCCGACAAGGGGAGCGCTGCTCGTGATACGATGTCACTGGGGCATTATGTTTGCATAGTTGATATTATAACTCTCTGGTATACATGGGGCTTAATAATGTAGTCCAAAGGAAAACAAGGATATGCCACGCAGTAGCGCACCCAATCCTTAATGGTTCTGCTGCCTATGACTATCGAACTACCCATGTTGTGTACCATGTAAGCCTCAAGGGGAGTTGAGTGTAATTGCGCTTTACACGGTCACAGAAGGACATACGTACACAATTGCATTTAGTGCAATGTCCTCCCTTATCAAAGTGAATAAATTGCATCAATGTAAAATTAAAGTAAATTATGGAGGACTGCTGTCAAAAGCACGAGTGCTTGTTTGAGATGAGCGAACAGATCGGTTTTGCCTCCAGCAGTTTCATCGAAATTTAAATTCGAAATAAAAATTCTCAACTCAATCCAATAGATAAAAAGTAAAGCGACTGGCAGAACGTTTAAATGAATCTGTGTGTTGCTTTTCAACCATGGACATTTCCTGTTTTAACAACAGCAGGTTTAATAATTTTAAAATACCGATATAGGCTTTCAAGACTTTTGTCTTACTTTACCAATAACAGCGATAAGGCCTATTGACTATCAAATCAAATTCTTTAAACCAACATAAAAGACAACTTGTCAACCATAACTTAGTATTTTTTTTATAATTTGGCAATGAAGATATTTACTTTGCAAATATTTATAAGTATAAGTATGTATAGACTATTTAGGGCTTCTCAAAATTTATTACAGTGCATTACGAGCAGACTAAATTGTTTTGCGTTTGTAAAACGAGTACAAACACAAAACACTCATGAAACCAATTAATCTTTTAGAACCACTTCTGCCAAAAATAGAAATGTAAGTATTTACATATATGTACATATTTACAAACAATACGCCTTCACAGGCATTCAGCGCACCAGCTGTATGAATATATGTATGCTTTAAGGACATCTAGAGATATTTTGTTGTTGGATATCTAAAACTAAACAACAAAAATATATATATCCTAACCAAACCAAACCAAACCACCTCGAGTACTTCCCCCCAGTTATTGTGCATCAACCGAGAAAATTGTTTTCTTTCCAGACACAGCAACCAACCACGATAGTTTATTGCAGTAGCAGTAGCAACGCAGCGACGACGAGAGTGGCACTCGCAGCGCAGCACAGCACAGCAGCATCCATGGTTATATCCATCGCTGTATCTATCTCGTCCTAAAGCAATCAACTTCGTATATACTTAATTTTGTTGGTTGTTCTTATGCTGTCGGCTAAAATAATCGAAACTATCGACAGCTTCCCAAACAGACAATTTAATCCTAATTGAATTGAATTGTTATTGTCCGAGGATATTGTCCAGAATATTATTGTCTTTGTCACTGATCCTTTGCGAGGGGGGGGAATTTTTTCATTTTCAATTCTTATTGTTTTCAGTGATTTTTTGGTTGAAACTTTCAAAACTTTTAAACGTTATTATTAGGTGTATACTCGCCGACACCGAGAAATCATATTTAATAATTCCAATTATCGGAAAATTCAACTATTTGGATGGAGCTTTCATAACACAGAAAGTTCTTTGGAACTTTAAGTTGTTATTGATTTTGAGTGCAACTTTTGACGCTTGAGAGGTGCAAGAGATATCAGTCAAAAAGAAAGGACTACACAAAATAGGCGTGGCAAATAACAACTGGCTGCCTTTCATGATCTTCTTTTCTATGTTCTATGATATTCTTTACACAAATTTTATTTTAAATTGCACCCCTCGGTGGGTAAAAGTATCCACAAATTTAACATCTAATTTAAGAGTAAAAACTAATTTTGTTAGTCCACCCGCTGACTGGATCTTTGCTGTGTTATGACATACATAATGAAACCACAAAACCAGGTCAGAGCATGCAGTGGTAAATTCTTTCCGCTAGTTTTAGTGAAAAGGCAGACTCGTGCGCTATGTATACACAATAAGTATATTTCATCTCCTGCCCGCACAAATGCACTGTTCTAAGAACTTTTCACAACTATTTTATTGTATAAATATTCTTATGTATGTAATAGCAGTTTAAAACTCCCCCAGGAAGCCGCGCTCACTCTTTCAACAAAAAATAATAATTTCGTGAACTAAAACCTCAACACTTGGTGCAAAATTCCAATGCACAGCCAGCCATTGCTGTGGGGAGCACTGTAAGAATAAACGAGGCTCCGCAAGAAACTAACAAGTGGAAAATGATGAAATTTGGAAAGCACTAATGCTGGTAATTATAGTACCATCGAATGGATGTCGGGGTTTAATTATTTCCCTTGCAGTTTCTTCACCACTTTGAATACTTGTGGTCGTGGTTTCAAAATGCCCCATGCGATTAAATTAGACGGTGGTACTAAAATTGTTAAAAGATTGTCTAAACTACAGAAAGCCTTTTGCCACACATTCGTTATAGTAGCAAGGTCTCATGCATAATCATCGTCAGCGACGTTATTCAATCCCCATTCAAATGCAACAGTAACTAAGATCCTAGTCATCATTGTACATAGTTGAGAGTAGTATGTACGATGGTATATCCTTAGACGCGTTCACTTGTAGCCAACAACTAACTTTCCTTGGCACAATGACCATTCCATTTAATTTTCATTATACAATACGTTTTAAGTAAAATAAAAGAGGAAATCTTGATCCTCATTAATTTTAATTATTGCCCAACTGTTTTGTTCCTTGGACAGCGAGACTTCCTCTCTGTTGAGCCTTCTCGGCTTTATGCCTGTTTCGTTGTTCATTGTCCTCCCGCCTGGACATTGTCTGGCTTTTGTTATTTGGGGAGGTTGTATTCCGTGGCTAATTATACGTTTGTTCAGCACGACAAGGATAAAGCGTTTTATATACGAACGCTTCACTGTAATTTAGATAATCGAGGCAAAAGTGGAAGTGTCAATACTGTCTGTTGGCTGCTGTATCTTTTGAAAAGTGTAAATAACCAAGTGCAGAGATATTATGCAAATAAAGATAGATAGCGAGTCAAAAGTAGAACAACAGGAAAAGAGCGAAACAATACATTTGGCCATTTTAAATTGGTAACCTAATATCAGCTTTTTTTTATATATGTGATTTACATAGTATCAGAGCTGTAAAATTTCAAGTGCAAATACCAGCAGCAGTACTCAAGTGCTGGTACTTGAAAAAAGCCAAGTATGTACCAGTATTTTTCCAGTACTTAGTCGCAAGTACATAGTATCGCTTACTTAAGTACAAAAATACTTGAGCAGTACTTTGAAGTACCTCCAAGTACTTGAGCAGTACTTTCAAGTACTTTATTAATTCTCCGTTCCCTCGAAATATTGGCCAGAAAGCACTGCTTAAGTACTTGGAAGTACTACATACTCAAGTACTTGCACCTAAATTCTTGAAAAATACTTATGCATGCACTTTTTCAAGTACCAGTAACCTAGTACTTTTACTGAAATCCTGCAATAGTTAAGGTTAAAAGATAATTATCGCCGATTATTAAATCACTGGGCTATACTTTATGTAAAGAAATACACTTTTTTTGTAACTCAGTGTAAATAAATTTAATAAAATCACTCATCGCCACGTTAAGGTACATAGTTTCGCAATCGATATTAGATTTATTTCTTGTTACGTTAGCTGCCTTGTAACCTGAATACCTGATTTTAAACTTGAATTTATTCTCTACAAATGCACTAGATTCCCTTCCGTTACCCTGCAATCGTTCGGGCGGAAACTGTGGAAAATCGTATTATTCCTCTTGTACCTTGTGTAGAACATTTTCTTATTCCTGCTTCTTTCTAGGTAACCATTTGCCCAACAAACCAAGCAAACCATTCTATCTGATATTTTCCATGAGACGTTCGTGGTTCGTACACAAATTAAATTAAATAAAATGAAAAGCTTTTGGTGGAAGAAGGAAGAGTGTTCTTCGAGTAAAGAAGGCAACTAGGAAAGGTATCTGCGCGCAGAAAACAGATACGAATAGGAAGTCTCTAAGAGGAAACACAGAAAAGATAATTCGCCGAACAAATCCAAATATGTTTGATTTGCTGAATCTTTCCGGTACACATACAAACGTGTGGCCTAAGGTCAGGATAAACAAACCAGTGGGAGCATAAATTTCTTATTAAAGTACTAAAGAAGATATTGAAGATTTTTTTAATGGATATCGATTATTACTAGGATACCTATCATTTGCAACAATAGCGAGTGATTTCTTTTCCATTCGAGAGAAAAGTAGTAAAGTATAGCAAATATTTCTCCACATTCTGATCGTAAAAAATCAAAGTTTCTTATAAAAGTCACAACAATTCAAGCCCTTAAAAGAGTCTTCTTTATTACTCGCCTATTTCTACATATGAAACAGGGGAACACATAATTTCAATCTCAAAAGAGGTAACCGCGATACGCTTTCCCATCTTCCAAGTTTAACTAAACTATTACAGCACTTTATGGGAATACATATGTATGAATTTGCATGCTGCTTTGATGTCAATCCCTAAACAGAATAATAAAAATATTTACCAAAATGGCAAAGAGATGTAACCATCTCTTAAAGCTATAACAGACTTTCTAATGTCAACGGAATTCAAGTTTTATTTTCCTTCCTATTTGTGCATCTTGCTTTTGGCTTCTTTCATTTCCCCAACATTAAGGCTGGTGCTGTTGCTTTTGTGCGTTCTTGTCATTGTCAGAAGGGAAAAGTTTTATGGATATAAAATTTCTGCATAGGATATTAACCAAGAAACTTATATATATGGTATTGCAGTGTGCTAAACTTGTGACTGCTCCTGAAGCTGGTTCGTTATTATGAAGAACATGCAACAGAGATCCGAATTTGAATTTAGTTGCAAGCGTGAAGGATGCATAAAAATAAATTCTTTCTCAAAGAAACTATTGCGTATAATTGGCATGGGTGTTTGCAAACTTTTATGTATGCACTAAGAACGTTAACTTTTTATATCTTATTTATTGTTTATTTTCTTTCCGTTTGTCGTTTCCAAAAATAGGACCGAGAATTTAATTTTTGTGTACCAAGTAGTGACAGGTGCCCATCTTTATGATTACATTCACATTGAACGGCCTATTTGAGAGTCCTTTAGATAAATATTCGTAAGCTTCAATTAAAAGAAGCCGTAGTCCACCCAATTTTCTTCCGATATTTAAAATGCTTAAAAGTGGGAGATATTTTTGAAGTAAAATCCTGAAATTGTTCCTCTACCTGCCCTCACAGTGGGAAGACAAATCGAGATATTTTTTTCTTCTGCCAAATTATTTCGAAACTCATTTGTTCACATTGAATATGATTCCCTTATTGTTCTCGAATTCAGAATAAGTTGTCTTATTCAGAAATCGCCGCAGGTGATTACTTTTAGCGTGTGGGCAGGGAGAAAAAATATGCCAAGAGCGAAAGAAGCGAAGGAAGTGAGCCTCATCCTGACTGGAATGCCAAGGACATTTTCATCAAAAATTTATTCAGTATTATCATTGTGATGACACCATGAAGGCAAAGGACACGGAAAGCAAATGAACTCTTATAAATTGGCGATGGATTTGAACGACAAACAGGGACTTCTCTTCTTGAGTGTGAGAGACAACTAATTAAAGACAGTAAGTGCACGTGTAAACTGTTATACTCGTACAACCCAAATTCTTCACTGTTTCTGTCCGAGCAAACCTACAACCCAACTTTTTACTTATTTAAGAAACATAATATAAATGAAAATAAACCTTTAAAGTACTTCTTTTCCAATAATATTCAATTTTATACAAAGAATCAATCAAATATCAATTTTCCTGTTTCAGGGACAGTAAATGGGGTGGTAATAATCCTCTTGAAATAAACTCTTTTCAATGAATTCAAAGGAGTCGTGAATCGATACCAAAGTACTTCACAAAAGAAAATTTTTCATTTACAGAACATAAAGAGATTATTCAATATTAAAATAGTTTCTGTTCTTGAGCAAAAAAAAACGTAGATACAACATATTATCAATGAACTAGAATTCAATTTGAAAATAAAAAAAAAAGAAATTAAGGAAAATTGACCTGAGTAGTGCTTTGAAGTGATTGGGGTTTTTCGAAATGAATGAATTAAATACGACGCAATAATTTTTATATTAATTGCTCTAAGGTACAAAATGCAATCGCCAACAGTACGAAACATTCCTAGCTGAAGCAACCTTCAACACGTTCCGCCCGGCACAGTTGTAAGCATTTCTCTTTCTCTCTCTAATCTTACCACCCACTCTTAAATCTTAATTCCCTATTCCGAATTCTAGTAAGAAAACAGTCGACCCTACTGACCAAGAGTTCCTCTCAATTACTATTCTACTCTTATTGGCATAAAATGAAATCGAAACACAAATTTGAAAATATTGTTTGTGTACGAAAATTATAGAAATATAATCATGCACTCACCATTTTAGCTAATTTGCTGCTGCTTCCATAATACTTTGCTTAGAAATGTCAATTGTTTAGCGAATACCCGAAACCGACACTCCCGAGGTTCTTCACACCGCACAAGAACCTTTAACCGTACCGAGGGCAAGGAATGGGTAATTTTTTTTTTTTTATCAGTAGGGGTAGAGGCAGGGGCTTTCATTTTTTTACATTCAAGAAAATTTGCTTAAAACACTTATTTTATTATGCAAAGCTTTAGAAAAAACAAAACACTTTCATCTCAGATTTAAATTTTGAAAATGCGCAACGGCATTGATCAACTACACAACAACACATTTCTCAAAGAACTATATTGAAATGGACCAAAATAAAATAAGACACTATTTTCAGGATTTCCATTAAAAAAGCAAAAACAAAACAACACTTGCATATGGAAATGGAACAAAATAATATAAAACACAATTTACTTATGATTTGCATTATGATTGCAAAAAAAAACACAACAACACTTTTCTGGGATCACACAGCAAGGGGAGCACAAACACAGAGAGCACAGCACAGAAACACTCGCGAAACGAAACGAAGAACGAACGACCCGCACTCGAAAACTACCGCGCACTACTTATTACTAAGCTAAACTAGACCACTCACCTTGAAAGCCGCGACGATACTGCGTCTGCAGCTAGTTTGTCGAGTTCATGGAACCCAAAGCTAATAAACAAATGTCAATGAACCACTGCGTAAGTAACTCTGTCCTTCTTTCGCTTGAATTTGCGGGTTAATGAACTGCAATGCAAGCAGGTGCAGTGTCTGTTTTGTCTCACTCTGCATAGATTTGGCAGATCATGGATCGTTTATGGGAGTGAGAGGTGGAATGGTTGCGAAACATTTCTTTCGTCTTTTAGTGCTGCCAAAACTCTTTTGCAAGTTAGAATGGTAATTATTGTATAAGGTGGTCGTGGTAAGTATAAAAAAGGTCATTTTTTAGAGATTGGAAACTTTAAATTAAAATAAAACACGGAAAATTGTTTTCAATATCCAATTGGCTTTATGTAGCAGATAATTTAATGGCAATATTTGAACGCACATAAGTACATATTTCGTTTCATTATTTCATGATATTGAATGAAATTAGCTTTAGTGTGCATATGTTCATTCCTTTCGATCTTTTTAAGAAAAATCAAAGCAAATTAGTTTCTAGAGAACCCAAGATTAAAAAAAAAAAAATTCTAAATATTCTCGTATGTGAATTTAAAAACATTTTTTCTTTTTCGTAGATTTCAACAAACATAAATCAGTATTTGTATATCTCAAGACCAAAAACTGTCGGGTAGACGGGGCGAATACTTAACATTTTCATTTCCAACAGACAAAAAGGTTGAAATGACGATAATTATAAAAATATATGATTCATTTCAATATACGCCTATAACATACAGCGAAAAAGTTAAGTATTCGCCCCGTCTGCCTGACACTTTTTGTTGCAATGATTAATAAGGGAGTATATTTCGAATTGTTTTTTAAGTCTGCGGTCTCCCGAAGGTGAAGATGAAAAGGAACGAAGTTCCTTATACAGATACCTTATGTGTACTTAATGGAGATATGCACACTAAAGCTAATTTTGAAAACTGCTTGTAATCAACATTTAATATTATTAAGATAATGGAACGAAATACTTATTATAATATATTTATTTGCGTTGAAATATTAGGAAATATTAATTAATTTATCTGCTAAATAGAGCCAATTTCATGGATATTGAAAACAATTTCTGTGCTTTATTTTAATTTAAAATTTCCAAGCTCTAAAAAAATTACCTCCTTTTTTATACTTACCACGACCGGCTTACACAATAATTACTATTTCGTTTCTGTGTTTTTAATATCACATACGAGAATAATTAGAATTGTTTTTTTTTTTTTTTAATCTGGGCTCTCTAGAAACTAATTTGCTTTGATTTTTCTTAAAAAGATCGAAAGAAATGAACATAGGGTTCCCAACCGTCCTCCTTTCAGTAAAAATGTAATTTTTTCTGTTAGGACTGATTGAAGCAATTAAACTTACCATATTGCTAGTTCTATTCACTATGAAAGTAAAAAATTAAGCCTCTATGTCAAACACATCAATTTGAAATTAATAAAAATATATATCTGGAATTATGTATTATTATTATATTTTAACATATTTCTATCCTGCCGGAAATTTATGTCAATATTCGCCAGTATAAACGATGTTATATATGAACAAAAATCAGAAAAATAATACCGCCAGCAATCGTGATAATATAATGATAATATGTTGGTATCATCTAAATGTCGTATAAGTAAAAATTGTAAAAACAATGGACATGGGGTCTTTTTGCTTCTGTGCTCTTTTAGGTACTAATTTTTTGTCATCCATGCTCAAAATCATTACAATTTCAAAAGTAATAAATTGATATGTCCAATATAGTTACATACCGGTTTCTCCGCTTTTCTCAGTATAAAAATACGACTAGGAATATAAGAGCCTCTGCACGTCTGTATTCGTATAAATTATGCTATAATTTTTTTAATAATTCTAAAGTAAAGAATGAATATGTGGGGAATTTTTACCTCAAAAAAATAAGTAGAAATGCTTAGTTCTGTTGTAAATAAAAAGCATTTCAAAAAAAAAAACTAATAAATATTATATAACTTATTTCACGTTAATTAATCTAGTGGTTCCTAAAAGCTAAAATTTCTTGGGGACAACGATTTTTAATGATTAGTTTTTATAGAATAGTAATGAGTAGTGATGTTTTTTGGCATGGAATGCAAAGTTATTTATAAAGACATATCAAAATTATTATGTTACACGATAAATGCAACGAATTTTTTGACTGTTTAGTTTCGAATGATCAGATCATTTTGTTTCAATCAAAGTTGGGAACCCTAATATGCACACTAAACCTAATTTTTAAAATTGTTTTTTTTTTTTTTTTAATTCAATATTATTAAATAATGAAACGAAATAAGTATTCAGGTGCGTTCAAATATTGCTATTAAATTATCTTCTACATAAAGCCAATTGGATATTGAAAACAATTTTCTTTGTTTTATTTTAATATAAAGTTTCCAACCTCTAAAAAAATGACTTTTTTTATACTTACCACGGCCACCTTAAAGAATAATTACTATTCTGACCTGCAATAGAGTTTTGGCAGCACCAAAAGACGAAAGAAATATTTCTCACTCCTATAAACGATCCATGATCTGCCAAATCTATGCAGAGTGAGACAAAACATGCACTGCACCTGCTTGCATTGCAGTTCATTAACCCACAAATTCAAGCGAAAGAAGGACAGAGTTACTTACGCAGTGGTTCATTGACATTTGTTTATTAGCTTTGGGTTCCATGAACCCGACAAACTAGCTGCAGACGCAGTATCGTCGCGGCTTTCAAGGTGAGTGGTCTAGTTTAGCTTAGTAATAAGTAGTGCGCGGTAGTTTTCGAGTGCGGGTCGTTCGTTCTTCGTTTCGTTTCGCGAGTGTTTCTGTGCTGTGCTCTCTGTGTTTGTGCTCCCCTTGCTGTGTGATCCCATAAAAGTGTTGTTGTGTTTTTTGCATTCATAATGCAAATCATAAGTAAATTGTGTTTTATATTATTTTGTTCCATTTCCATATGCAAGTGTTGTTTTGTTTTTGCTTTTTTAATGGAAATCCTGAAAATAGTGTCTTATTTTATTTTGGTCCATTTCAATATAGTTCTTTGAGAAATGCCGTTGCGCATTTTCAAAATTTAAATCTGAGATGAAAGTGTTTTGTTTTTTCTAAAGCTTTGCATAATAAAATAAGTGTTTTAAGCAAATTTTCTTGAATGTAAAAAAAATGAAAGCCCCTGCCTCTACCCCTACTGCTGAAAAATAAAAATTACCCTTTCCTTGCCCTCGGTACGGTTAAAGGTTCTTGTGCGGTGTGAAGAACCTCGGGAGTGTCGGTTTCGGGTATTCGCTAGACAATTGACATTTCTAAGCAAACTATTATGAAAGCAGCAGCAAATCAGTTGAAATTGGTGAGTGGATGATTATATTTCTATGATTTTCATACACAAACAATATTTTCAAATTTGTGTTTCGATTTAATTTTATGCCAATAAGAGTAGAATAGTAATTGAGAGGAACTCTTGGTCAGTAGGGTCGACTGTTTTCTTATTAGAATTCGGAATAGGGAATTAAGATTTAAGAGTGGGTGGTAAGATTTGAGACAGAAAGAGAAATGCTTACAACTGTGCCGGGCGGAACGTGTTGAAGGTTGGTCAGTTCTCCATTGTTCTCCTTCCATTTTGTATTTTTTGCAAACCAACACCAATAAAACCTATTTGGCAGATCTCATATAAATTTGACAAAAGGAAGGTATTGGACTAATATTCGTCTCATTGGAAAATTTCTTACTCTTTCGTGGACTTTCTCTTCTGTGAGGAAAAAGTGACTAGGTATTTTTTAGTAAAATTTCCCAGATTGAATCATGTTCTATTTTCCTCGATCTTATACCTCTCAACTGGCCGGTCACCTCTTTTCGACGATTCAACTGTATGATTGTTGTTTTTTTATTTGATAGATTATTGTTCCTAGATTTTTTTGTTTGTGTCGTTCTATATCAAACAAACCAAAGGTCCTCTGCCATTCCTGGCATGGGTAACACACTTAAAAGTGGTTGAAAGTGGTCTGTTATGATATTTGAATTTCCTTTTCATTCTAAGCCCCTAAGCATAATTTCAACACGTAGAACAAACTACCGGAAAGAATTAATTTCAATTCGTTATTCTACATTGGAAAATAAGTCAAGAGGTTTCTTCAAATTAAACTCTTTCTAGTTATGCATTTCAAAAGGTGGAAAATATTTTAATCGGACAATTTAATCCTTGAGCATTTGTTTTTATGATTTAAAAAGGAGTTGGTCTTTAGTCCTTTTCTCTTCACAGTTTACTCAACGATAATGACTTTGCAAACAACAAAGTGTAACAAAAAAAAAAATAACACAAAAAAACTGAGAAATGAATAAACGCAACTGAAGTTCCGCCGCTCCAAGTGGTAACAAGTATGCGCTTTTTAACGAGTTAACATTTCAACTCGTCCTTTTTTGCTCCTGCTATGCTTCGTTGGATATATTTATAAAGCATAAAAAACAAAATGCAAGGAGTAGTTAAGATACTTATGTAGATGAGCGCTCTAAGAAGTGCACAGACTCGTATTTTGTTTGTGTTTTCAAATGGTTAATACTGACGTTTCATAGTTCAGGGTGATATTTATGTTTAGAGATATTAAAATAGCAGAAGGCGGAACTAAATATTGCCACTACTGAAAAAAAAAAAGAAAAACAAAAAAAAAAAAAAAAACTGGGATCTGTCACTTTATCTGACACGGCTTACAAGAGAAGTTCTTCGCTTGCTTTGGAACTTTAGTCCTCTGTTGTTTGTAAGCGACGTGAATAGGAAGATGACGTTAAGAGATTAGAGTGAATGAAAACGCTGGAAGCTAGGTTTAAAACAAATTAAGCGCGTCTTATTAGGGTAGCTGGAATACAATTACTGCGAAATGGACTGATTTTAGCCATGCTATGTACAGTATGGTTTTGTTCACATTATATTCTTGAACCTTATACCACGAGACTTTCACATAATATACATGAAACTTATGATAACAATGTAAGATAAATCATTCAATGAAAATATCCACAAAAACTCCGTATTTTTAGGATTTTTCTTGTACTCTGTTGACTTTTAGCTAAATGAGTGGAATAAAGTTAGATTGCAAGAATTTATGAAACCTTGCATAATAAAAATAATTTATAACTTCATTTTCATCTCTCTAAATAAATAATCTCTACGATTGTTGGCAACACAAACATTTCCTACCCATATGCTACCTAGCAGCTGCCGGTTAGTGGTTAAGGTGTCATTCCACAGACGACTTTATCTAAATTAAATCTTAAAATTGCATAATACATCAAGATTGTTTAGAAACCATTACTCACCTCCTCAGGCCAGTACCACTTTTATGCAGCGATTATCCTAAGAAAGGGGGCAACCTATGTACATTATATTTAAGGAGTAAAATTTGTTAGTTTGGTCTTCTTGCACATTACACACGTATACAAAATGCCTACATAGTTCCGATTCATGCCACACCTTGTAATCTTCTGCCAAATATACTACAGAGAGGAATTTTTGCCTCTGGTATGCGTTCCGCATAGCCAGGAGTGTCGACACTGTTGACAGAGTTGGGCGCCCATTGTGAAAATTCTATGGTTGATATATACCCTGGTGGATGCATATTTATTTGTTTCCTTTTTTAAATAAACCTGCGACTGGACTAAAAGATTTTAGCTTGCTCAAATTCCTCCCAACTTTGTTGAGCGAAAGAATTTTTTCGAATTCCTTAAATTGCACCCAAACAAATGCCAACGGGGATTTGTTGTGCGAGACTAAGAAGTTGCAGTTAATGCAATCTATCACCATAGGCCCTTTTGTTAAGGATATGTATTCTTTTTTAACGCCGAAGTTCAAGAATTTTGAATTGGAAACATTGAAATAAAAGACACAAGTGGCAAAACCTACTCATATGTTGGAAAGGTTAAAACTAAAAATATCCCACATTCTACTATCATCAACATCAACCTCTACCTTCTAATGTCTGTTACCCACCTTAACCGCAGTCTTTAACAACAAAAGTTAATGCATATAAAATCTAAGCATCTTCATCATAATGTGCATATGTATACGTACTAATAATACTCCTTTTTTGAGCTAGAAAACATTTCGGAAACGTGTGTAGGAAAATATCCGCGTTTTGTTCTTTCTATGCGTACCCCATTTTAGCCAATATATTACGTAATTAAGAATCATGAGTGTGTACCTTTGTACACCTTCGTCCTGTATAGTGCACGGCACATTCCCCCAAACACAGCAAAATTGTTTCGCATCAATGCAATTAAATTTTATTTCTTAGCCGATTAGGTAGTAAAATTCTGCTAACTATCAGCTACTGCGCCAGCACAGATGTTATACCGCAGAACGTGTCAATATTTGTTCATTTTTATTGGTGTGTTACAACAGACTGTGCACTTTTAGCATTTAATAATGGGCTACAGGGTGTTAAAGCCAATAACAAGCCGCAGCAATTGGCTTATACACGAAGCTGGCGCACTAGCGCTAGTTTAATTAACTGCTGTTACGCAGTGTATAAGAATGAGGGAGTAGATTCCCCCGGGGGTACGTAATCAGATGCATTTGCGGCGGGAGAAAAAGAGAATATACTCGTAATTTAATGGGCAAAAGTATAATGAGTGTATGATTATTGTATTGTTTAGATAGCGGCAAAAGGATATTTTCATTTTAGAAATGTTATGGCAGCCTCTGTGGGCGAACTTTTACATGGGGAATTTATAATTATTCTGTTCGATAAGCCATTGTTTGTCTACGAATTCAATGGGTGAAAATATGAGCGTAGGCATTGACAATAAATTGCGCGATTTCGAATAATAGCAGTGAAATTGGTAGTGGAGATATAACTGTCACGAAAAATGGTACGTGGGCAAATTGCGATTTAAAACTAGTTCGGGTGAACTAGTACTTCTTTTTCGAAAAAAGAGATTCATTGAATCGCAGGAACGCAAATCCCTAACTTTATTTACTCAATGAAATCAAAGATATAGAGCTTCATCTTCTTTCACTCACTATGCATAGGGCAGAAATTCGTGATTATAAGCCTTCTTCCACATGTCCGAATTCAAAATTTCAACCCTTTGACTTCAAAAGTAGAAACCGTCTGCAGTTTAACCCCTTCTTCGAATATCTAAATCATGCCTTAGCGCTACAAATGACTTATACATAACCTCCGAAACAGAGAAGGCTCTCATTTGCATATCTTGATAAATTTCAATTTGAAATAAATTTCGAATTTCAATTCCACTGAAGAACCACGGCAGGGTATATGTGTATAAACAAGTACTACAGTACATTCAAGCAAAAGATGCTGCCATATTTGGCGCAGCGTTCTTCTAGTTGGTGTTTTCCTTCTATTTTTTTTCTCTCTCTCTCTGCCGTCGCTTGTTTGCATTCAACGACTTCTGTTTTGTGCAAAAAAACAAAAGTGGCAAGGCAACACAAAAAATATAATAGGGACGCTATTCCCTCGTCCTATAACCGAGACACATTGACAACACTGACTGCTGCGCCCCCACACACAAGAAAGGAATATTCAAAAACACAAAAAATAAAAACAATTTGGCCCTGGAATGTCGCTAGGAAGCTAGGACGAAAAAACACACTTAAAATGGGATTGGTCTCTTGTCAAAGTTGAATTTTTATCGCGCGCGTCTCGCTCTCGTTTCTTTATGAAACAACGGACAGAAGACTCCTTTTTGTGATAAGATTGGAATATTTGCATAAATTATTGTGAAAAGATGGCGACAGTGACAAAGGGGTGAACAATTTTAAATGTATACGACGACTCTTACCCTAGGTAGTACTATATCCTTAAGGATGACACGACTAGAAAGAGAGTGAAAACAACAAACACAGTTTGACATTTTGGCGGCATATTATTACTGCAGTGCGATAAGTGTCTACTTGCTAAGTCAAGCAGATAAAGTTCGTTTCTGCTATGAAATATTTGCAAACTCGTTATAAAAGGAAACTTGTATCAGACGATATGATGTGTTGTTGTTTTCAAAGTTTATTTAGTGATTTTTTCTGCATTTGAGCGGATAAGGATTAAAGTTTACAGCATACTGGCTCTATCATGTCTAATAGTGTGCATATCCTAACCTTCTCTAGAGCTCTTGGTGCAAAAATTACAAACATTATAGGTATGTAGTAGTAAATGGTAGGGCGTAGTCTTCATATCAGCTTACACCACTTGACCTACTGAGGACGGTTGAACTTGGGAGGATGCCAACAAACACCACAGATACTGGCTTAAATTCCCACGCCGATGCAAAATCATGGCAAGCAAATTTTCAAACTCGGCGATACTATAAGGACCTGCACTCAGCCTTCTCCTGAGAAGAAAAGTAATCAAATGTTTTCGAAATATATAGCAAACCATTAGATTTTTAAGATTTGCCTGCGGCCAACACCTTTAAACTGTTACTCACTAGATACAACTAAGGTTCAACAACTTTTATTTAAAAAAAAAAAAATTCTCTCCACTCAACCAAAAAATATTTTAGGAATTTTTTAGGCCGGTCTCAACGAGTCCTATTCTCTGGAGTATAAATAACGCCATTAATTTTCACCTTTGTAACTTTGGGGACACACTTTTTCCATTCCATTTAATCCATTTCCATTGTTTTTTTTTTAATCAAAAATTAAATCTTTATCACAGGTCGGTGGCGGTTGTCCTTGTGTATCCATTTGCCATGGTCACCCACTCTGGGTACGTACATATGTACACGGGGACATACATTTTATTTTGCGCTGTCATTTCTCTCTGTTAGCTGGTAGTGTGAGTGTGGGTATGGAGGGAGAGTATTTAGACTTGAATATGGCAATAAACGGCTCCTAAAAGTACTAAACTTTCCGGGTATGTGACAACATTTGATAAACGAAAATCGTTGTGGCAATAAATCACATGAAAATTTCAGTGGTCAGACTATCTAGCCGAGAATAAATCAGTTGCAGGACACATTTTTTTGTTCAACGACGCGCCCTCCACCCCTTTAGATCCCCAGAGACAATATCACTGTAAACCAATTTTATTTAATAAAAAAACAAAGAAAAAAACCAAACAAAACGAAGAGAGACAAATAAAAATTGCGACTGTATTCTACACTGCTAGTAGAGGAGGGATAGGATAGGAACCTGCTTTGTATCAATCCCAAACCCGCTGTGTGGCGGTGGCGGCCATCAGGTTCGGTGGCATGGTGGGTTAAGTGAGGTGTGAGAGTGGCGAAGTGAACATTGTGTTCCGGGGTTTGGCTAAAAATGGACACAATTGCTGGCTCCCACTGATATTTAAGGACTCATTTAAGTTTTCCAAGTCATTTATTCTGCTCTCTGCTATTAAGCTGCACCCTGCTGCAAATAAAAACAATCATTCGAAAGTCTATTGGAATTTGGAATTTATATACGTGGAGGACTAATCCGGCAGCAGTCTGCGCTGCTCAGAATCGCCCGCCGCCTGGTTAGATGGTTAAGGAAGAACTACACCGCAGGGAAGGGATCCAAACGAATTCACACACTGAAACAAATTGACATTTTCGCAATTGCATGGGAGTCAAGTACAGATTTATCCGAATGAATTTTTCTAGACCTCTTTTTTGCCTAGAATTTGTATTTGTTGGTTGGTGTAGTGTTTCCGGCGAATCCTGGCGACTTTTTTTGTGTTATTTTTTTTTTTTTGTTCTTCTCTGCTGATTTATGTGAATTCGTTTGTATGCGAGCCTGCAATAGAAGGGTAGCTTCTCCAATTAATTTCGCTTTCTCTAGTTAAACGTGGTGTCAAGGATATCAGTTAACGATCCAGCTCACAAATAGAAGAAACTTGTAAGAATTCCATTAATTAAAAAGTTTAAAAAGTACTTTCGCAGAAAAATGCACCCAAAATTATGTAAATACTAATCGCATAAGTAGCAACAGAAAGCCTTTTTTTTAACTGTATGGGGAAAGTGTGGCCTTTACTACACTCATCACACCAAAAATGATACTAATTTGATTTTACTCGCACCGTGTCTGACACCAAAATCGATGCGTACACCAGCCTATACACAATACACTTTTTAGTGTGCACAAGTGCGATGTATATGGTTCGCTTTAGACTAGAATAGATTGATTAAATTTTTATTTTACTAGGGGCAGTCCAAAAGTAGTACTTGTCGATGCAGCACCCCAGTCTAGGATGTACAACTTAATCGTACACTTTATTCTCGTTATGAGGATGATTTAGAGATTTTAATTCAGGGTACTTATACAAATATGCATTTCAAAGATGTGTACAAGGATTTTGGAATGCAAGTTTGAGAGAAATGTGTGGATGAGTACGTATTTCAGAACCTCCTCTTATTTAGTAGAAATTGGATAATAATTCAAACGAGTAACTTAATTTTCCAAAATACAAAATAGCAAATACAATATTATAATGACCACTTACTTTGCCGATCCCATTTTATTCGGAAAATTTCACCCCAGAGGATATTTCATTGACGAAAAACTAATTCACTTTAAGAACCATTTAAAATATCAGACGAAACCCCTCCTTGCTCTAAAAGTTACGTTTCTTTTGCTATTAACTAAGTACACACACAAAATTCTGTTGAGATAAGAATAAGAATACATTTCGCAAATAGTGCAACTTCTTCTTCTCCAAAAACATTCAATGTGGAAAGGATACAGAGCTTTTTGCTCAGCCGTTAGTAGAAGCAGAGTGATATTAACCTCTTTCCATATTTAAGGCGAAAAAGCGGAAGAAACGGAAAATCCATTCTCCCACATCAGCTTTTGTGTTAGTTGAAGAAAACTCTACAAAGGACGAAAGGCTAAGATAGTTCCATTCATGCTTTTGGCTTTCGCTTCATTCTTATATGCATCATACACCCCCGCACAACTTCGTGATTTTATCCCAGTTTTCATTGTTTTTTTCCTTTTTTTTTTGCTGAGAGTAATTTCGAATTGGCTGCTCGGGTTAGTGTCATTATATACAGATACAGAGAACGAGTGTGCAAGGCTCTGCACTTCCATTTTGTGAAGGATGGCTTATATGTCTTTCAATGGATTTCTTTATCTAAATTAAATCTTTTGCATAATGGAAGTAGTATGGGTAGTGGTCAGAATTGCATGGAGCCAGACGTAAATTGGGCTGCTTTACAGAGTGAAAATGTTTGTGATTACCTGGCAATGTCGGCCGTTAAATGGTTTTTGGAATAATTTTGTATACTGAATTCATGAAGTAGTCATGAAGTACATATATCCTCTTCCTTTGAATAACACTAGCCTCTACTTTTGAATGGCTTTTTTTTGTGGCTTGTCACTTTTTTGACAGCTTTTCAAACCTATACCATTTCGGAACAACCTTTTTCTGTTTCAATGGGTATTCTTAGTTCCAACTAGCAGTCGTTAGCATCATAAGAGTTATAACTCCCTTTCGATGAAACTTCTGCGTCCTTTTTACCTACCTATGGATTCGACACCATTTAATATCGGTCGCAATGATTCATTTGAAAGGTTATCTCACCTGTTTCGTAGTCCCTTCGTTCTCACAGTACCTTTCATATCAATATATCAACTTGATTGAATTAACCATCCACCCCATCGTGCTCGTCTACACCTAACTTCTGGTCTCATATTTTTCCAGATATCTTTAACTGAAATCGTCCATCCTGACTGGTCCACATGGCCAGGACTCGTATCTGTTGTATTTTATATCCTCGAAAGGGTCAAGATCGCTATGTGAGACAATAGTTTTTTTTTTTTGTTGTTGGTTTTATGCAAATTTATCCTCTCTGTTGTTCCACCGACAATATTTCCTCTAAAAAGGATCTATTGCTGCCTGGCCAGGTTTATCATCATTGTACGTCATGCCATTCGTATGCTGCTGTAACCCTTCTAGTGGTGCTCTATATGAAAAACAAAAGCTAATAAAATGCTTACCCCTTATTTCACACCGTTTTTTTGATTAAATACCCCGGCCCGGCCCGTCCCGAACCGGCCCGGAGCTCGTGTCACACATGTTGGGTTGTTAAATGTGCTGGGTCATAAACAAAAAGGCAAAAATCGTAAAACAAGGAACCGAAAAGAGCATCGACTAAACTACTAACCTGCCGGAATATTTTACCATAAAATTTATAAATTTAGAACGTTTATTACACGTCATCCCTAGATCGCTTGGAGGCCCTCAAATTTCATCACACTATCCCCAATTCGAATCCCAAGGAGTTCATATTGTACATGTGCGTAATAAAATGAACTTCCACTAAATATAATTCACAGCTAAAACAAAAAAGGATAATATATTTTCTAGTATCTGTATATCTATCTGAACCCCTTTTTTTTTTACATTCATGGTATTGGTGTGTCTATGGAGAAATGTGTGCTGCGTTCTTGGCCAGCAACAGTTTTCAGGGTACATCAAGTGTGGCTATGAAAAACAGCCCCCGAAAAAAACGGAAACAAAACGAACCGGCGGCGGAGTTATTTTGTTTCTAAAGAAGAGGGCTGCGGTATATCCTTTCGAGGATAAGGAAATAAATTGGTTTTATATGCGGCAATATATTTTGCGGTTATTGGTATGAGAATCAACCACTTGTTTAATACGCATGGAGATACTGCTGCGCCCTTTCGCCTATGTACATACATACACTCCTCATACGAAGTGGGTGAGTGGTGTTGAAATTACATTTGTGGCTCTTAGATAAAATTGTATCCGAGAACAACATTTCGGGTTTTAAATTGTTCGCGTAATGCTAATGAACCCATATTCGAGAGTGAAATTGATATTTTTAACGCCGACATTGGTACATATGGCATTGTCAGAGAGAGAGAAGTGCTGCAGACAGACATTAGTCGCTTGTTTTATGGAGTAAACGTAATGAACTTAACCGAGTAGATATTTATTGGTTGCGTGTAATTTTAAGTGTAACCTTGTCATGCGTGCACACCTTTCTTTACCTACCTACTTGCTTGAGAGGGAGTGTGAGAAAATATTCAAATGAGTGACTATGATGAGAATTTGTGTTATTTAAGGATGCAAAGGTTATGTTTGTGGGGGCAGCAACTTAAGGTGTACTTAAGTTATTTTTATTAGGGTAGCAGAAGGCGGGTTGTGAAAATTTATTTATGTAATTTACCTTATCAATTGAGAAATGATGATAATGAAGTTCACTTTTGTGTAACGATGGCATTTACCTTCTTTTACACCGAGGCAACCTCTCAGATTATACAGACAAGTACATTTAAATTGTCAAAGTAGTGTTGTTTTGAATAGAATAACTTATGTGAGTGCAACTTAAAGAGGGTTATCCAACTGGAATATACGAGTTTGTTTTGAAAAGAAAATGTTTATTTTTGACCTCGTGTCGATTTGAGAACCCTATCCTTCAGTTAGCCTTCCCTAAATTTTGCTTAGTCTGCACTATGTCTTCTGTTAATATGTTTATTTAGTTCGTAATTTATTATTATTATTTCATTAATTAGAATCTGTTTCTTTTATTTTCAGAAAGTCCTGCAAGAGACTCAACATTCGTCGGGCTTACGTCCACTGTCAGTGTTGTCACGGAGCACGCGTTTTTTTTATTTAATTCGAAATGCGATTTTATCTAAAAATTTTACATACACATACATATATGTACAGATCGGTTTTACTATTTTATATTTTTTCTTCGTCGGATTCGCGTTCGTACAGATTCGTACCCGAATTTTTAGTAAATTTATAATTTCGCGTTCGATCAGATACCTACATATATTTCGATTTGCATTTTCTTTTTTGATTCCATAAATAAAAATTTTAATGAATAGGTAATTTTCGCTGTTTAATTGGAAAGTCAAGAGCTTTAATGCCAAGTCGTGTTCGCAAAATAGCAAGTAATGCTGAAGTTTCATTGAAAAATATCCCATTATACAGTGTGTCTGCGGTTCGTGTACGCAAAGTAGAAAGCTTAAATGCCATAAATGCCTTTCGGTGATTGTCTAGAGATAGTTAGTGTTTTAAAACTCGCGAGTGGAACGAGAGCTCTGCTGACATGGAAACTGCAGTGGACGTAACACAATTGTGGTGAGTGCATTATAATATTTACTTAAAATCTTAATTTTCTCTTATATATGAAAAATATGATCGTAAAGCTAATGGTCCACAAATGTATTGCGTGTCTTTGTATATAAGCTAACAAATTACAAAAACTCTTACTCTTTCATTAACAGTCGACTCCGCTTATCTGAAATGTTAACTTGCAACATATATTTTTTTTTAAATTTGTAAAATATTTAGTTCAGATAACCGGAGTCGACTGTATTTCATTCTTTCGATTTCGTAACAACAAGAATACTCAGTCGTGGTTAGGTGTAATGCAATATCTGCGAAGATATTGCTGTTTCAGGGATAATCAAGTTTAAAATAGGATTCACTCATCATTACACTGAAAACCTTTCCTGATTGCATTGATCTCTTATGGAGATGTCGGAATCATTCTTTTGGCCATTAGGGTATTATAGGGAAAATCGGAATTTCACTAGGAAAATTGGGGGTTAGTGTTGCTTCTGTAAACTTCTGCTTAGACCGACCTAAAATTAAAACTATTATGAAATCCAAAGTTTCCTTTGGAAACAGTACATAATCTCCAATCGACTGAGACCATGAAGGGCAGAAAATCATTTCCGATCTTCCATGTTCTGTCCTGTTATACAAAAGACGTTTTTAGCTTTAGTCAAACTTTCTATATGAACTTAGTCAGGCATATTCTTCACTTTTTAAAAAGCCATACCTAGTTTTCCTCAATCCTCTTGTCTCTTCTGTTTCTGAATTTTGTATTTTAGTGGTTAGTTGCTTTCATAAACTCGGTATACGGTCAAAGTCTTTAGCTGTCGCAAGCAGCCTTTTGTGTCATATTTCAGTGATGTTTGTCGTGGGCTTATGGTCGTGGTTGGGTTCTTGGAACTTAAATGCATTACTTTGTTTGCTTTGGACTTTCTTTGCTGAGTAAACCTCTTTGGGTTGTAGATAAGTGAATTTCTGGTTTCAAACCTTCAAACTACTATTACTTCTTTTAAACGGTCAAATTCACGTAAAATAGTTGTACCTACTGGTGGATGTGTAGGTTAGGTGGCTTCTTACAATGAAATGTGACAATCATAATAATTTGCCTTAAATATGCGGCTAAATATTTCATATAGCCGACACAAAATTTATGTATCACTTGAAGGTACTGTGCTGTGCGCTTAGCAGCTATTAATTTCAAAACACCCCGATCGCCGGCACAAAACAGAGACACTGCTTCAAACTAAAATATATAGTGTCATATTTTTATCTAACCGACAGCACTGCCCACCACCATTGCCACTCCTAACGGCACAGCTACTGTGAATCATTCTAGAGCAGAACATTAATTTTAAAGTTATGAAATTTATATCCCCTTTAAATTTTTTCTCAGCTGTATCTTTACCCATAAATAAACCAAATATAGCCCCACCAACGAAAAAGAAAAAAAAAAATTAAAGCCGATCCTTTATCACGATCCTCTTAACCCAATGTTTGCCTCAGTCACACACACACACACACCCAATTGTCATTCATTGTTCACAGATGCCACAGAATAAGCGAAATGCATAAATCCTGATTCCAATGTGCCAAAAGCACAAACAGTTTTACTCCATGTGCACGTACACACACACACATTGGCTGCTTATACATATGTATGTAGGTTTTTTTTTTTTTTTGCATCCTTCAGTGAGTAATAAAATATCATCCTGTCGCTGCATTCATCGCCATTCGACGTCATCGTCGGCGCTTTATTTATTTCAAGCTTAATATAATATCCCGTTGATGTTTACCCCTCAGAGTCCTTTACCTCGAAACAAAAAACGAAAAAACGAAAAAACGAAAAAACGAAAAAACGAAAAAGCGAAAAAGAAGAGAATACAGTGCCGCTGTTAAAAACCCTTATCCAACGACAATCAAACAAGGACACTTGGACACAATAAAAAATAACGTCACCGCTTTGTTTCTGTTTTCTTCCTTTTTTGTAATAATACATGAACAAGGATTTAGCATCAGTGGACCAAAGAATTTTTGTACGAAAAAAAAAACTCCGAAACCGAAGTGAAAATACATTTCGTAAAAACGGCGTATGAAAGAAATTTATGGTCACATGTCGCCTGCAATGCAGTTTATTTCAGTAAGGACAAAAGAAAAGCATGACACAACCGACCAAAAATTGGTTAAAAAAATTGGAAAACAAAAACCGGGGAATGCAAAAGAAAAATCCTTAACACCAACACAAAAATGCACCATGCGCCAGCCAGCCAGCTAGCGACGACACTATGTGGCCAGTATTAGTATGTATAACAAAGCCATTACCACATTACACGCTACAATTCAGAATCAAGTAAGACACCGCTCGGTGGCTACCCTTTGGGACTGAGTCAAAACAATTTGGCAATCCATGTTTTTTTTTTCTCTCTATTTTGACGGTCCTTTATATATTTTTTTCACAAGCACCACATTGGTTCACATGGTGTGAACATTATTTGAATTTTATGTAAATTTTTGAAAAAAAAAACCAGCAAAAATTATACGCGATCAAAATGAACACGAAAGTGTGGAGGTAACAATTGTTTTTTTTTTTTTTTTTATGAAACAGTTTACACATCATTTTGGCACAGCGCCTATACACCTTGTCTCAGTCCGAGTTTTCCGCGCGTGAAGGCGTTAATTTCACGCTGGTTGACATAAATAACCATTGTGGTGGCAATATTCTGTGGTACACCTTTTATACAAAAAAACTGGTTGGAACAAAAGTTTTACCACACAATAATAATTACCCATAATTACCCAATTATAGTTCATCAACGGGGGGCGTATACGTACTTTTCCCAGAACCCAGGGCAAAATGCCTTTTTATATTAATTTAGAAGAAATGATTATGACAAATCTATTTTAGTTTTTATTTAGACTAATTGCTAGTTATTGTATGAATTAATACTTGGCACTTGTGCAGTTGAAATGAATACAAACCTAAATAGTGTAAAAATAAGCCCACGGCAATTTTCAGAATGATATCCAAAAGATATACGAAGCGCGAAGTCGACTGCATATTGGAGGTCTGAGATCGCTTGTACAGCGAATGGGCACCAACGCTCCGGCCAGCAGAGTCTTCAAATCAAACCCGAAGGGACGACGCGGAAAAGGCCTCCTCTCCGGAGCATTTGGAGTACGCAATTGGAGGCAACTAGCTAAAGACCGAGCTAAGGAAAGAGGCGTGTTGGTTGTGACCCAGGTTCAACCCGAACTGTAGCGCCATCTAAGAAGTAGAAGACATGCTGGGTACTTACCCAATAACAAAAAGAAAACCCTATCTCTGTGAGTCGAATTTCTGATTTAATGCTCTGCGTAATCGCGATCTACCAGGCGCTCTTACTCAGCCTAAGTGATAATAGTTCCCTTTAGAGCTCTCTCTCTCTCCAGACCTCCAGTGGGTCCATGGTTGGCATATTCTCTGCTGATATTTGGTGCATGCCCAAATATTTCAATCTTTTGTGAATCAATGCCCCACACGGCTCTAGGAGGTGCTTCAGAGTCTCACTTTCCGCATTACAGAATCTGCAGAGGTCTTCATTTATTATACCTAGTTTGCGTAGATGCTTCCTCAGTTTGCAGCGTCCTGTTAGGAAGCTTAGGGCCGATCATACCTTTGAATCTTTCCCTGTTGTATTGTCTTAGCTTGTCTTAGGCCTCTTGTATTGTTGCAGGTTTTTGCCCTGTCTTCTTATTCCGTCTTCCTGAATTATTAGTGTGATACCCTATTCCGCATAATGGTTTAGGTCGAGTGAAGGATTCGTCTTGCCAAGGTGTCCGCTTCTTTATTACTCGTGATCCCGACGTGCCCTGGGATCTAGTTCATTAAGTTTGTTTAGGCCTTCCCATACTTCGATTTAATGATGTAGGTGCTTGACTATCTGGCAGTATTTCTATTTTGCAGTTATTGATTGATTGATTCGCATGCGCCCCTCTATTGGTACTCTTGCCCATGGGTCATTGGCCCAAGCAAACCCGTCCGTTCCTCGATTCTGCTTTAAATAATAAAACTGATATTTCTGTCAACACGAACTATCTGCTAATTTAATGGAGTCATGCGAATTATTCAAAGAATGTTAATAAATAATACCAGTTATTTTTTTAGTTCACTTTCAAATTCTTGATTTACATTGCATTTTTCTATAGATTTCGAAATATTTACATTCCAACCGCATGTTTGTATGTTAATTCCGTTCTTGGAGCGTTTTCAAAAAGGAACCGATTATTGAAATAAACCACAAAAAATATTTTGTAATGACGATAAAGCCGGCACGTTTTAAAATAATTTCTCATGATGGTAATGATATTTTTTTTGTTGTTGTTGTCAATTAATTTAATTAATCAGAAGGGGTATAGTTTGCTTCTGCATTGCTCTTAATAGCAATTAATTTTAATTATGTACAACGTTTGCCTGGATTTTATCATCAAGAGAAGGGATCTTTCATTATTAATTATTAATTCCTGTGCAGCACTTGCAATTGAATAACATTTTTAATCGGCATTGTAATTTCGGTGGATAATACGTTTAATATTTATTATAAAAAATAATATAAGGAATTTAGTTCAATTTTCTTGTACTGACCATTTACATATATGAACCTGATTTTGTATAGCAAAGAAATTTCTGTCTGTCTCTTTCTTTGGGCATTCCTAAACCCTTCTTTCAAGACACAATAAGCTCAGCTTGCAATGCCTTTCAAATTTCGACATTAGAGCACTTTTTCTACAAGAATTCATAGGCAAAAAGTTGCATGCATTTTTTCCCCAATTTATGTTCTTTCTATGTAAAAGATTTATGCAAAATTAATTTTGTAACGTAATAAGGAACAGACTTTACCCAGAAATTATCATAAATCTACATGTACAGCTACTGCCTGCTATTATTCTCAAACCCATCCGATAATTATTATAAGTTGTCAATCATGAACCCCTGTAACAGCCTAAGTGCGCATTACATGCTCGCTTAATGAGAATGGCCAAACAATGAAGAAAAATAACTTCATTGTATACGGGCGATATTTTTCCGTTTTACCTTCATGCCTCACACAACAAAAGCAAAATGTCGATAAATCATCATCAAAGCCCTCTTAAAGATGGAATACGATGTTCCACCTATCGACGATATGAAAATAAATGAGAGTAATCTTAGCTAAGATACCTCCTCATAAACATCCGCTTGCCTCATTGTCGGCCGCCCATGAAAGTCAATCTATTTAGAAGCGTTGTCGTCGTCGTCGTCGTCGTCGTCGTCGTCTGTACACAGAAGATACCCTACTCATACCCACAGACGTTGCCAATATCGGTTGCCACAACGACGGCGACATCAATTTTGCATAAGGACATTTTTCAAAATAAACGGGTCGCCGGATGCGATAGACACCGATATACTCGTACATATGTCAGGGAACGGAAGGAATTGTGCATAAAAGAACCTTAGGTGTCTCTATTTCTTCTCCCTTTTAGCTTGCTCTCTTTTTCTGTGCTAATAATGTGGAGCACAGTGAATGCTGTATTGGCATCCTATGACGGGGAGCCCAAGTCTTTTCGTTTCGTTTCGTTTCGAATAGAAGCCGAAGCCTAACATTGTTGAATTGTCTATTTTTCCATGGCACTCGTTGTTTTGTAACTGCAAATGAGGAAAAGGATACAACAATGCCGCAAGGCGAATCCACAATTTATAACCATAATTTACCATCCACTTTAGTTAAAAAATTGTCTCCCATAGTGGTATTCGCCTAAGCGGATGCCAAACCGAACGAAAGACATTTTAGCTGCCGCCGCCGCCGCTGCTTCTAAAGAGTGAGAGACGCGGGCCATCATATTTGGCGCCGTCGCTTTTAGGTTTTATGCGAAGTGTGATACATGTTTTATAATATGTTGTAAATTTTATTTTCATTTTTTTTTTTTTTTCTTAAGATGTCATGTAACCATGTGCTGGAGAAGACGCTACGCGGTTGAGATCAAATAAATTCTGCTGAGTAATTGTGCGCAATTATCCTTTGATTGATTAAGTTTTGCCTAAAAGCTTTGATGCCATATGTTTTGTGGCTTGATTTTGTTTTTCATCGTTAGTAGCGTTTTGGGGATTATCGCTTGAGTCCTTGCGAGTTTGTGCAAAGTATGATAATTGTGGCATCAAATTTAAAGGCGGTTCATGTCAACGTGGTACTTGTTAAGTACAAGTTTATTTATTTTAAGAGCGGCAGGCTTTGAATTGTAGATTAAGTATTTCCATTCTACGAATAGGAATAGGACTCTAGACCTTGAGTCAAGGCAGGGATTTCTTTTTGTTTTAAATTCACAACGTCTTAAATTATTTATAGCTTTTGCATCTTCAGTTATTATTCACAAAAAACGATGAGCACATGTTTGAAAACCAGCACATTATGTAAATTTTGTTTGTGCAAAATTAAAAGGCTATGATCGGGACTTGAAGCGACCATTTATTTTTATTACTTTTCCATAAGGAATTAAGTGACAAATGCGGCTTTCTTTACTGGCTTCTTTAATGTCATGCCCAACTCATGACCGTCCGGAGCAACTTCTACACCTAGAACAACCTATCACTCTGAGGTCATGTACAAGAACGAAGGTACCGTGGAAAAGGATAAGAAATATACATTCGTGCCAATAGTGTACTTTGTTCTTCAAACAACACAACATACTGCAGCATATGTTTTCATAAAAAAATTCCACTGAACTGGAATTTAACCACCCAGAGCGAAATTTAGTTAGGAACACCACTACCACGCATGAAGATGGAAAATAAACACTCCAACTGCGAACAAAGACGCCGACGAGCTTCTATCAAGGACCTGCACCCGCTCGGTTTGCAAAACTATAGTAACTATTGTTTTGGATCGAGTGTACATCTGTTTTTGTTTTCCTTTACCGTTTGGAAAATGTAATTATTTTTCTTATTTGCATTTCGCGAAACTAGAAACAAAAGAATTACATTTTTCGTCTGCGTAGCAGCATGTAGTGTAGCACAGAGACATGCCCAAAAACAATTTAAGAAAAGTTTTCCTATTGACAAAGACAATATAATGATGACTTTTATTGACAGAGAATACACATGCCTCTTGGATACAAATGACTATTCCTGTGCGCAGAGTGGGAGGGACGGGCACCCGGGACACATGATTTAAAGACACTTGTTTGTTGTTGCTTCCGAGCGACGACAGAGACGAGAAAACGAAATCGTCATAGAATTGCAACAAAAATAATAAAAGTAAATTGTTTTTCAAGAAGAAGACGAGTTCCAAGGACTGTCTGACTGAGGTAAGGAGCAGTAAAAAATAAAATGTGTGCCCCAGGAAGGAAAGTGTTTGAGCATTAGCACGATAACGACGACGAAAGGATATTTGTGTTTGCGAAGAGTGAACGTCTCTCGTCTACCATAATGGAAGCTAAGTAGCTTTACATGCACACTTATCGTATGCGTACCCACAGTTGGATGTAAAACGAACGTAAATGAAAGATGCGTTTTGCAAATGTATGTGCATATGCTCGTACGGACGGCATTCTTCTTAGGGTGCAATCCCTAATGTCTTAAAGTATGGAGGAAATTAATGCGGTGCCACACTAGCAAAAACCAGCGGAAGGAAGCTCATTTTCCTTACTTAGAACGATAGTCTCTGGAATGATATTTGTGAAGTGCAGACATTTGCTTACGAACGTTGAAGATACGAGTAATAGAATGACAGAAAACTATCATATTTACTATTCTGTTGGTAGTTTGTCAGTTAGAAAATAAGGGTATGTTCAGAAATATATGAGGTCTGCCACATGGTGGTTCTGCTGGCGCAATCATGGAAAACTCAGCTGTGCATTTTTTGTTTTTCCTAATGACAAAAAGTAAACGGTTTTTTGAGGTTACACATGTTATAGTAATTCAGATAGAGCAATCCAATCTCGATGCCTTTCGGGATACTGCGCTGTTATACAAAGGACCTTAATTCCATATGCAAACTGTGTCCAATTTCTGTAACTGCTGTCTATTTCTCACTTTGTTTTTATATTTCTAGTTTGTCAGTATTTTGCTGCAAAATAGAAAGGTGCAACCTGCTGAAACCAATTTAATCCAGTGGCAGTTCAACCACTGATATTAATCTCCCCAATAAAGGCATACAGCGAATACGCCTCACCAAAGTGGATAGAGAGAAGGTCGCGCGTAAATTCATCTAAATTTATTTATTAAAAAGAAAAATATTTTCAAGTCAAATTTATTCTTGGTGATTTCGCATTGAAATGATTTCGTGGCATAAATGACCAATTTTTTTGAAATCCGTCTCAAAACTACTACACTACATTTAGTTTTTTCATAATCCACCAATTTTAGGTTAAACATTTTTCAAACGAGAAACAATTATTAAAGTTGTTGGGGGTCAGCGTCATCCTTTTCAGCGCTATTATTACAAGGACGTCATGACACAATTGAAAAGCCACAGAAATGTCGACAGAAAATGGGTGCGGAACTAAATAAAATATTATTCGGTGGCGGGTGCACATTTTAAGAGGTTTGCGTTCCCAAAACAAAGCAAGTGCTGCAAATATTCAAAAGGCTCCTGTGAACAACAACGCACGATGAGCAGGGCAGCTAAAAAACATTTTGTTTTTTTTTTTTTTTTCGAAAAATAGCCCGAGTTAAACCGCATAAATTGTGCAGCGTCCGCACCAGATGACAATGTTGTTTTAATTTAATCTTATTTTCATTTTTTTTTTTTTTTTTCAGTTTTCCTTTTATTCAGAGTTCATTTTTTATTTATTTAATTGTTGTTGTGTGCAATGGGTAATTTTTTTTTATTTCTTTTTTTTTTTTTGTTCTCCCCTCTCACATTGTATTTGTTTTGGCCGTGTTTCTTTGTTGCAATGCAAATTCATTCACAAGCGAGTTTGCATCCATGAATCCGGCTAACAACCGGTATGAGCCGCCACCACCCCAGTTATCAAATTTGTTTCAAACTTGCAGTTTTAGAAGTGGAATAAATGCCTTTCATAGGATGCTTTTTGGCTTAATTTTCCTGCTCGGTTATTTGTGAATGTGGCAAAGGAAAAAAGTGCAGTACTTAAATACAGTTTGAAGAGGTTTATTTAAAGGGATTTTTAACTGAATGTAGAAAGTATTGATTGAAGTTGTTATCCGTTTGGAGGTTTTGATTCTAGTTTTACGCAGTTTGTAGTTATCTAGGAATTTGTCTAGATTTTAGAAAAGGTCCAAAGAGACAGACAAATTAATTATCCCAACAGAAAAGGTCAGATTTTATTATCCCTGTTACCCAGCGAGGAATGCTAACAAATGCAACTTAATAAGAGTAAATAACCAATTTATAGGAATATTCAAATTCCAAATTTGTCAGATTCATTGTCCTAATGCCGGTCAAATTACTCGACTATACCACGGACCACTCAATCCACCACCACCACCACCGAGCTCAATATATACTACTCTGTCTGGTATTCCTTCTTCTTTATTTGCACAACGATTCGGAGAGAGTAATATTTATGACTGCCACTCGAAGCGTTACTGATTTCCCTGGAGAAATAACTCAACCAAACATGAGTACAACGTACAATCTGTTCACATTGTGGCCCATGAACACCAACACTTTGGCCTTGAACACACAAAGTGGTGGACAAGCTATCCCAGTACTGCCAGAGAAGCACAAGGAACAGAATCCTTAAATGGCCACAACACCACCACCACGCCAAGTGGAAAATATTTGTTTTCTTCCTTTTTTTTTATATTTGATATCGAATACAACAACTGTTATAGGTCAACGATTGGAATACGGTTACAGGGATAACCTATGCCAACGGAAACAGGTCTTAACCATAAATTTTCTAGATGATTTATTTTCCTTCGGTGCGCGCGTCCAGTTGTTGTTGGTTGAGGTTCAAGCAGTAGCAGTGGCAGTAGTAGTAGTAGTAGTGATAGAGGTCCTCTCGAAAAATAATACTAGGGAAAAACTCTCCTTTTTTTTCATTTGTTTGGTAGAAACGATTGTGTTTTGCCAGAGAAAAATTCAAGTAGTATGCCACCGGGAGAAAAGGAGTCGAATAAGGACAGCTTGCACGATGAAGTTCATCGGAACAATTTTATGCGATGATCGTGATATAATTTTATTGTGCAATTTTTCATGTATTAACAATCCCTATCGACCATATGCGACCAAATCACCTCCCAATAATTTTATGAGTATCCATTTTCCGAGGCGGATATGTAGTAGCTAGTACACTCTTTCGTATTCGTTTGTCGGGGAGAGAGAGCCTTTGTTATTCACCCATGAATCGAAGGGCCGGATGTTTCCGTGTTGTGCTAATTTTTTTCTATTTTCTTCTTGTCTGCCCTGCCTCCTTGTAGCCTCGTATAGGAGTTATGGATTAATGAACAAATTGATATCGGACGTGTTTGATGTGATTGTCAATTGAACGTGTTGCAAAAGTATTTCCTCTTTTTGTTTGTCGATTGGTCAGATGCGATGTAAATGCCTCCTTACTTACTTAATTTTTCTTTCTTAAAGTAAACAACCTTACAACCAACTTTACGCTTTAAATTGCAAGTCATTTTAAAATTCATTATTCAAGACCATAAATTATAAAAATGTCGTATGAAATTTAAATTTGCACATATTAATCGCTGTATTGGCTTCTGAAAGGACTATCGGAAATTCAACCCATATCTTACGTTCCTCAGGGGCAGATGAAATGTGATTTTACACTACAATGCACACCAGGATGGCAAAAAAAAACTACCGTCCTGAAAAAAAATCCTTTGTTTTTCTCATATTAATATATAAATGTACATATGTACCTATACTTCTGGTTCATCTGTGGCGATATTTAAAGTACAATAGTAAACTATTGACAGTTTGAGGTTTGGAGCGAGGATTTTCCTTTGACTGTTGAATATTTTAAATCTTAAATAAAAATTCTGAAATTCTACTTTGTTTCTTTGAAAAGTCCTTGAGTTAGTAACGAAGTAGCAAATTCGATTTCTGGAAAATAGTCTCGAATAGTTGCATACATTTAGCAAGCTATTAACGCTAACTATTTTTATTTTTTTTCGCTTCAATTTCATCCTCCTTTTAACTATGCATAAGTGAAAACTTTCCCGCTAGGTAGGTATCCGTTGCGGAGAAGGTTTTTTTGTTTCTCCTCATTTGAAATTTTAATATTTCGGGGGAAAAAACTTTTACCACAAGCATTTTCGTAGTCACGGTCGTCATTCTTCGTTATGCTTCCTCATTAAACAGAACGGGTGTTCCAAAGAAATAAGAAGCACATACAAAAAAAAAAATTGAGTAGGTACATGCATACATATGTATTATAACATACCTACTTCAATTGAAGTTACATATTTTCTAGTTTGCTTTCCACTATGTACTTGCATTTTTGTTACAAAATCTGCACACATAATTCGGAAGAGGGATCTACTCCTATTACAGTGCAAAGGACACCCGCTTTATCATTTTGTCATATAAGCTTTTCAAGTAATTTACATACGTCATAAGGGATTAGCATATCCTGATTTATTTTTATTAGGGTTCATTGTGAAAAATACTGTTTAAATGTGTGAGTGTGTAGGTATATGCGGATGACTCCAACCCGAAGAACGAACGGGGTCATTTAATTGTGTTGAGTCAGCAGGATGTCAGAAAAATAATACCCCTAAAAACAAAAAGGAAAGGATTTTCATATTATCCTGAAATATGAAATATATGAGCTTTTTGTGGACGTGTATGCGGTTAAAGGTAAAAGGCTTAACACATTCATATTTGTCCGCTTTTTGAAGAGGTCTCTACTGAGAGTGTTTTATTTTCTTGACAGATTGGAAGTGAGTACCCAAAAGTTAATTAGAAGTCAACTGTCAGCTCAAGAATTTCGATTCCATCTCCAGGGTACGCCCGCTGGTCTAAAAAATTAGAGGAAAGAAGTCAGGGACTCTTTTTGTGTATCGTATCTAAATTGTTGACAGTGCAATGCGAATGTGTTCTAAATAAATTCTATTTTATGTTTTAAAAATTAACAATCGCCCTTTGATGATGTTAAAAACTAGAAACTTTCATAATTACTTTTAATGCGCAAGGTTACTGCCTGTGTTACTTGTAATTTTAACACAAAGGTACCTACACATAAAATTCCAATTCAAAATAATAGATCCTTTTCAATAACTTCCATTTTAAACCAATTTTTTTTTTTTGTACTTTTCCTGTGAACTTGTACAAAATGTTTCCCAATTAAGTGAAACTCAATTTCAATTTTACACACAAATGAATGATTACCATTCAAAGGCCTTCGCTATATCGATACTTCTCTATTGGCTATAGGTACGGACACATGTGTGTATCATAATCCACAGGCGCATATGTAAAATAATGCTCTTCCTCTTGTTTACAAAAAGTGGTTCTTTTCATTTGCGTAAAAATTAACTTCATTTTAAGCAACGAAACATTAATTGGATCCCGAACACACTTAAAAAATCCAAGCGATCCTGCGAAATAACAGGCCCAATATTTAAATTTCCTCCCAACGAAAGCGACATAATTGCATCCCTTTATCGGCAATTCTACCAACCCTTCCCGGTGTACAACTTGTAATCCTTACGCTTTAATTTTGCGGCTGCCGAATGGGGAAAACGGTTTTCTCCCTACACTACACGCTTTAATTTGGCTTTTCTCATTGAGTGAGACAGCTGAAAGGCTATCCGCGATTCCACGAACGACCCCCCCTCCTTTAACGACGATAATTAAATGACCCACATAATAGCTGCACTGTACAATATTACTCAATTCAGGGTAATGAAAAAAGGACCAAAGAAACAGTTTTTTTTTTTTTTTTTTTAATCAGAATAATCAGCCCTTTAATTTTGCGGTATTAAAATATAGAGGACGTACATCAAACCGAAAGCACTTTAACATGATAAGGCTATTAATCACCGGAGAAGTCTTGTGTTTTTTGGTTAAGACCACCACCTATTCAGGTGAAAGAGGGGTGTATCCTGTCCTGTTCCGGAGTTCATTGCAGATCGTTTCCATTCTTGTATCACTTCATGCAATCATTAAAATAACCACTGCAGCGGAGAAAGACCATCCAACATCCTTTTGCATTGTTAAGCTCTTCTCCATGGCAAAAGACTAGTCTCTGTGAGAGAGAGACTCAGTTCCTTCCGTTGCCTCTCCGTTCCCGGCTATGTATGAATTTATAATTTAATTTCGCTCAGAGCTACTAGTGTGGAGCGTGGTTTGGGCGACGTCGCTCACCCACTAATAGCTTAAGGGGTGGGCAAGGACGAAAAAGGATATTTTGCACTTCAAGTGGAAAAAAAGGCAAACAGAGTTAAATAGCTTTATCCGATTACAAAAGGCAAGGGTTAGCATTCAGCAAACAAAAATATTATTTTTTTTATAATTTTGTTTTGCTTTGGTTATCGCAGAGAGTTCGGGGGAGTAAATGATAATAATGTGGCAAGGCAAGGAACTCAACCCGACGCGCGAGTATCTTTTTGTGGGTTGTTTACGAATAATAAAAATATTAAGCAAAAAAAAGAAACACGAACAAACACATTAGCTTGTGATGGGTTTGGGGGAGGAAAGACTCTCCGACCGACCACCCCTCCTTGGAAAGGTAGGTTAATGCAAATGTTTTTTTTTTTTTTTTGTTTTTTTTTGTTGATGTGGCCAAGGCTTTATGGTACAGTTTGAGCAGGAGTACGATTTTTATTGCTGTTCTTGTAGCTTTTTGTTGTTGTTGTAAGGGGTTGTGATGGTTGAAGTTTTATTCATTTTGCGTTTACCGGACTCCAGTCTGAGAGACATTTAAGGAATTATTATCCGTTTTTCTATGCGCGGCACTTTGCTTACGGGTTATGAACCCATTAACCCAAAGAAAATAGAAGTGCCAAAAAGTTCGTTGGACTATCATAAGGTGAATTTTGCTTGAGAGTAAGAATTGCCCAGCGGGTTAATGTGGCAATTATAGATGTAAAACGCCGGATTCAATGTAACTTAAAGACGTTGACATTCCATTTAATCTGTGTTATGAGTTTTATGATAATTGTTGGCATGGCCACGGTATATCTTAGGCACTACATTGTTTCTCAACTTGAAAAAGAAAGGCAGGAACGCCTTGTGTTCGAAAGCAGCAATAGAGAAAATCTTTTTAATAAAACAAAGGCTATCAAATGTTTCGGTTTGATACATACAAACAAGTATTCATATGACTTTCTTTCGTAAATCATTAAAATCGATAGACAGTAATACCAATCCGCGAAAAAGAAACCTTAGCCCTATCGATTTCCGCTGACAATTCCAGTCCCTAAGTAATCAGCTTCTGTAGCACAATAATAGCCTCATGATCAACCATAACCATACACCAATCAGATTTAATTTCATTCGATAAAATATACTTTTGCGCCCGCGATGAGGTTGCTTTTAATATTTAAAGAGTTCTTCCTAGGTATGTGTACGCTCTCCTCTTTGGAGTGCGGATTAATTTGAAATTACACGATTTTTCCATTATCAGGACATTCACTGAACGAAAAAAGAGAAAAAAAACATAAGCAAAGCTGAATTTGGGATTCCACCTGGCATCGTACAGTGCAAATGAGATGAGAACAACTGCCATCTCTAACACCGTCGTCGTCGCCGTCACCACCACCATCATCATCATCATCATCATCATCATCGCCATCATCACCTTGCCGCAATGGTTTTAAACTGCGAAAAGGATTCTTTCAGGGTATTTTCCGCGCACTGCCTGATGCCCAGTAAAAAAATGAAAAAAAAAAAAAAAAAAATTCTGTATGAAGTTTCCCGCTAAGGTAGATAGCAGCTTGGAATGAAATAATTCTTCGCAAAAAAGGACTTTCCGAAACGTGCAAAAAAAAACAACAACAAAAAATCCTCTCGTCGTCATCGTCATCATCACTCATTCATTCATAAAAGAACCCTCGTCGCATTTGGCATCAAGACGAAATAGGAATTCTCCTGCTTTGATGTTTATTGAAGCTTAATTTCGTTAAATGTGAAAATATTTTGGTCCTCTGTACTTTGCCACATTTCCTACTTTGCTTTTTTTTTGGGGAATTATTTTCCTTTTTAAATCGTGTTTCTTAGAAAGAAGAGGAGAAGATTTTAACTTTACAACATACGTATATTTGCATTGTTTCGCTTTCTTATAGAATGAAAAGTTTCCCAAGTATAAAGTGCTTTGGTGGAGAGGAACAGGAGACAGCAGTTAAGGATGCTAAAAGATATCTCAATGTGAAATTAAATTAGGATCATATTGAAGTATTATTGCGAATATTGAGATGACACTCGAATCAAATTACGCCAATAATTTGGGAAGTGCTACCTAATCGGAACCTTTTTTTTTTTTGTTTTTGTTTTGTATATATTTAAATTTTATTTATTTTATTTGCATTCTATGTTTGTTCGAAAATTTCTTTTATGATTTTGATCGCGGAAACTATGAGTTCCCATACTGGCTCAAAATACAAAAATCTAGGAAATTTTACGAAAAGTAGTAAATTCCTGTTCCCGTACGTCAAAGTTTCGTAGTTTTTCACAGAAGAGAGAGCTCACGAGAGAATAAGAAATTTCCCAATGCTGTGAATTTCAGTCCAACAAATTTACTTGGTTAAATTTATGAGTTCTGTCAAATCGTTGTGTTTTTTTTTTGGGTGGCAAATAAAGTGACGTCTAAAAACTGGGCAGCTTTTTTGTTCAACCCATTTCCGTACTTTTTTTGTAGACTTGTATTTCTCTGAGAGAATTTTGCCCCTAGACTTGGAAATTTGGCAAGCTTGCGAGATTTAGTGCAGAAATTTCGCGAATGGACCTATTATTCCGTGTTTTGTTTAAAACTTATTTCACTTCAATTTAATGACTTATGTACTTTAAACCTTTCCATTAACAAACAACAAGGCATCAAAAATTAACAATGTAATAAAGAAGGCATTCGTGCTAAATTAAGTTGTGCTTCCTTATATGCACCTTTTCACTTCAACACACAATATTTCCTGTTTGCCGTTTTATTTTTTTTATTTTTTCTATGTGTAACATCAAATGCTATCAACGGTCTGTATTCAAATGAAATGACGTTGCATTGTGTCCGTCCCGTTCAATGCTGCTTCCCTGAGTATGACATTTGTATATGGCTTTTGTAATGCATCTAACAATGGCCATCATTCTCACGTCACGACCCCGGTGAATTAAAAGCAAACTGAATGTGAGCACTTTTGTAAATTGCAGTGTAAATATTTTTTCCTGTCAAATAATGTGACATTTCATGCATTCTTCATTGAAAAATGGCACACGCTAGCTAAAGTGTTTTGATCCTTGCCACGCTTCGTTGAGTAATGTACGTAAATATAAAAGAAAAATGTGTTGAGCTAAGGGGGGATGTTTCCCTTTTTATTTCTCTGTATAATTTTTCAACAAAGTTGTATGCATAATCGGGATAAAAGAAGCATAATGCAGGAAACAAATAGAATGGGGAGCATTTCATTTAATGATGTGCGATTATTATTATGTTGACACTGGTTACGGTTCCGGCTGAAATGGTTACTCAAAAATGTATCCAATAAACGTTGGACTTGTCGGCCAAAATACAAACAGTCACGATCATAGATCAAGCGGTAGTCTCGGATTGAATAGGGTTTTTTGCTGCATGAGCTGTCTATCTTATCATAGATACTCATTGGTCCACTTGTCAACGCACAATCTACTTCATCTGGATGTCATAATCATAATATTAGATTCCACACTGAGATACATACTTACATTGTAGCAACTTGATTATCCCTTCTGTTAATTAGGTCAATATAAATTGCATTTCGATGTGATTCTAATCAGTTTTGTGTTGTGTATTGATGGTTGTGAGGAATGCCAAAAATATAAAGGTCAGAATTTAGAATAGCTTGTTTAAACACACATTTAAAAGTACAATTTATTTTGGTGAATAACACACACACAAATAATAGTGCATTTGCTGCATAAGTGTAGTACCGCCGTGTGAGTCGTTAAAAATGATCTAACGAGTGTGCAGCACTGATAAGCATCACCACATGCACATAGTATTGATGCGAGATAATACCATGTTCGCTTAGCATGCAAATTTCATGCAGTTTTTTTTTTACTTTTACTATTTACAATGCCTGCCCAATCGTACCAGCTACTATTGTACAAATGATTAAACTTTTCATTTCACACAAATTCAACCTAGAATATCCGATTTGGAACCAGAACCACCGTACAGAAGGAGAGGGTTTGCCGCACGGTTGGCACGTTAAGAATTTCAGCCATCAGATTAGTTGAGGCCCGTTGAATGAAATTGCACTTGTGCAACGCGAAATGAGGCAAGGAAAGCATTTTATCTCCATGATGCATAACGTTGCAACCGGTATGGGTCTTTTGTAAATTTACGGTGGACGAAACCCCGATGGGAAATTCCGCAACTGCAATGTTGCGGCTGCTAAAGGTCTGTCACGTGATAAAGGATTTGTTGGTGGCAATTGCCCGATGGGAAGCAACCCTTTGAAATGTGCATTTTGACCATCACTAACTCTTGGGTACTTTCGGTGATTGATGAGATAAGAAATTGGAATTTCGATTAAATTTATGACCAAAAGAATGCAATATATATACATATACAGCAGGTATTTAAAAGTCTCCCACCGAAGGACATTTTGTTATTTATTTTAGCGCAGTTTAACGCTGATAGTATGTCAGTTTTATAATCCATTTCAATTGGTTTTAAGGGTCATTATTAAACAGAAAACTGTGCGAGCTAGAATTAGAATTATTCGATTTTTCCGCCAGCATAGTTCTTCCAAATTTTAAATGAGAAAAGTTTAAAAAAAAAAAAAAAACAAAAAGAAAGAAAATCCTGTAACCCCAGTAGTAAAGAATTAAGTAAGTAAACGAAAAGAAATCTCATCCAAATACACGAAAGGCTGTGAGAACAACTATTTCTTTGGGACTACAAGTTTTGCGTTCCCTGTTTGTGTTTTGCGAGAAATGGCAGTACAAAGGACAAATTACATCAACAACAAAATACAACTACACACCTGCAGTATGGCAAATAAGTATTCGGCAAGAGAAGTAGAGAACTCTACACAGACAGAAGGAGAGATTACACTAACTTACGGACTAGTGTAAAGCAGAAAGGACACTTTGTCCTTTGAGGCATCAGAGCAACACACTACTTGTAGTATAACGCGCGAAAGGAACTAACTAAGACGTTTTTTATTTGGCAAAATATTTGCGACAAGTATATGTACGTGTTGTTTGTACAATGAAAGTATGTGCGGAACTTGAAAAGAAATGTAATTTTATATCAAAAACTTAATTTGAAAATCCCTTTGATGCAAATGTCAAGAGAAACTTTTCTTCACAGTATTTCACTCACCGAACATCTCTGAGCCAAGAACTGCTGGTTTATTTT
The DNA here is from genome assembly GCA_949716465.1 of Chalcosyrphus nemorum. Lineage (NCBI taxonomy): Eukaryota > Metazoa > Arthropoda > Insecta > Diptera > Syrphidae > Chalcosyrphus > Chalcosyrphus nemorum. The sequence goes on along the minus strand of OX454335.1, from coordinate 314,570 downwards.
TTTATCCACGTAGTTGTTGAAGAGAACGTAGTGGAATTAGTTTCGCATTCTCCTTAAAGGTAAACATTTGTTAATTTGAAAAGTTTTCCATTTCATGATACAATAAGATTGAGTTACGCATTTCTGGCTGTGAAAAGAACAAAAACTTAAAAGACATGTGCACCTACATATGTACATGTGTAATATGGAATTGGAAGATGAGTAGATTCTTGGTTGCATCTTACTGGGTGACCAGTGAATCAAAGTGCTAATACCCAAGCTGCAAACAAACAGCATAGATGTCAATATACTTCCTTGCCTTATGCCTTCTGACTAGTCTATGTCAAGAGAAACCTATCAATATTGTTGAATTCATTTTAACCCTGCACATATTAATTGCATTTAAGATTGTCGAATTTGCAGCAAATTTTGTGAAAATATTCCATTCCACGTGGCGTTGCGGTATAAATTTATTTTTGGCTTACGCCCAGGATCGATTTAATGTAACATTTGCCTTGGGTCACACTTTCTTCGCAGGTAAGTGTTTCATTTCTAGGATTTTATTACCACCATTTTTTGTTGGCCTTTTTCTTGCCGACCGACGCCGCCGCTGCCATTACCCACCAAGGCGTGTGGAAACCAGTCCTTGCGAGCCGAGCCCATCCCTTCGATTCACATCGTAATTTCGGGCCGCTACTCATTCAACTTTTGTAATTAGATTCAGGGAGCTTTGTGTTTCACAAAGCAGCAAGCTTATTAATTATTTTAATTGACTCCAAGGACAATGTAATATTTCTTTGATGTTGGTATCGTTTCTCTTTCATTCTTGCCGCGCCGCTTTTATATGGCTGGTGGTTTTCCCCCCCTGGCAGGCAGCAAAGGGGTAGCGACTGGCAACGGCAACAGCAGCTTGATTAGTTCTCGTGATAAGTGGCATGAAATTGGACTTTTCTTACTTCTAGCGGTGTGGGTGCGAAGTGTTGCGCTTTTACACCCTCCAATGTAAAAGATATTCTACCTACTACTGTTGGTTAGCTATCGTCTTTGTCTTGTTTCTATGAAAGGAGTGTTGCGGTGGGGAAGCCTAATCGTAAACTATTTATAACTAAATGGGTGTTTACTTTTGAACATAGAAAGTAGATAGTTTTTCTCTGCTTACTTACACTTGAAGGGTGAACATTGGTTTTTCTCTATCCACTTACAGTTTCAAGGTTTTGATAAAATTATTTTTCCCATTTTGCTACCAGCAGCCGTATGACAGTGAGCACTGCAGTTAACTAGGCATCAGATTCGGGCATTCGACAGGTGATTTCATTTCATTCTATTGACATGAATTGTAATTGCTCAATTTTCCTTCGTATTTGCAAAAGTAATTTAAATGGACAATTTAGACTACACCTTACAAACAAATGTCTTGATAGATCTGAATTATTCAATTGGTAGCGTGTAGAGTAGTAATTTACAGAGTTTAAGCTGACAAACATGAAAAAATTGCAGTCGAGCACTCTCTGTGTCTATAAATAAGGGATGCCCGTACGGCATCCAATAGTCTTCTTGTAGTACCATTCCAATTCTGATGCATTGGTATTCAACTGAGGAAAAATGATGGTTTATCCGTCCTACATTTCGGTTTTGATAAATTTTATAGGTAATTTTTCGTCGGTCCTTTAAATTGTAGAATAATTGTTAAAAAAAAAAACATTCTATCAGTGCAAACCTATCATTTTGATGCAGTCAGTATTTGCATTCTTTGGAACGACGATATCCCATATGTCCTGCAACAGTCAAATTCAAAGAACTACGTAGCTATTGCTAATTTACATAAACCACCTTTGGATCCAGAGGAAGCCGACATACCTTCTGATCGTTTAGATCTGCTGACAAATTTTGAAGCAACTATGGCTGAGTTCATTGAGTATAGTCATTGTGAGGTACGTAAACAATTCTCAGAGATTCAGCTGATATAAAATATGTATGACATCCTAAGCAGAGCTTCATCGCCTTTGAAGAGGATATCATGTTTTTCGCAAAGTCCTTCTCTAAAGCTATCCTGCACTCCAAATGGCGCTCGCTCAATAACAAGTTCTTATTTGTTCACACGAAGAATGCCAAACGGACATTCAAACATTCTTTCTTTAAAGTTAAGTAAACTACAAATTTTTGCGTAAACCATCTAAAGAGTGACAGTTTTTGTTATAAACTACAGATTTAGCAAATATTCTATTCATTGAAGTTGTCAATGAGACTTTTTTTGAGCTACAAACTACCAAATTCGTTGGAAGTCGAAAGGATAATCCGGAGGAATTGATATTTTTGGACAGATACAACGGTAATACAGAAACGTTTGAATTCAATCGAAATTTATACCCGGACAAATTGAAGGATCTAATGGGTCGTGAAGTGATTGTAGCGGCTTTCACATATGCACCCTTTTCCATAGTCGAAAATGTAAGGAATTTTTCTCTCCTACAAGATCTGGAAGGATTAAGGAAGGAATTCTATCTTTCAAGGATACCGAGCCCAATGTGATGGATGTTGGCAACGGAAATGAGGATCCTTCAAAACGAGTTCTATACGATGGAACAGATGCACAGCTTGTGTTTCATTTGTGTTGGTTATACAATTGTACAGTGCAAGTACATAGTACTGATTCTGCAGGAATTTATTGAACTGACTCCAATTTGTCTGTATTTTCCAGGTATGGAAGAAGATTGGGGTTTCGTTTACGATAACTTTACTGCAACTGGGGCATTGGGGTTAGTTTTTGACAGAAAGGCCGATATTATGATGATGGCCGTGTACATGTGGTAAGCATGGAAAAAATTAATTAATTTACAAAATGCTTTTACACGAGATAATTTGCACGAAACTAATGCATGGCTTAAAAAATATGTTTTTTTTTTTTTTGTACAAGTATTATATTGTCAGTTACAATTAGAGTATCTGGAATTTATGCAAATTCTGAAATATTCAATAATATAAGCGAATTAGCTTGTAAAGTGTTAATATGTATATAATCCAAGCAACGTCAGGGAGGATAAACTTGGTAAAATCGGGTCAATGGAATTTGTGTTAGTTATACTCTATAAACTGGTCACATAGCACCGCAACTATTGCACTGTTAAACCGTTTCTTGCATGATTCATGTTTAGTGTCCAGCCAAAAATTTCATACAAAGTTTTTGTCTTCGATAGGTATGAAAATTACGTTCACCTAGACATGTCAGGTGTTTTGTCAAGGTCTGGTGTAACATGTCTAGTTCCAGCACCAAGGTAAATGATTTTTAAAAAATTAGAAAAATAGTTGGTGTATGATTTTCATGTCGTTTTAGACGTGTCATCAGTTGGTTATTGCCGCTTAACCCATTTCAGTGGCTTCTTTGGTTAGGCATTGCTGGTTGTTTGATTCTTGAAGCTGTCGCGTTGCTAGTGACACGATGGGCTGACAAGACACATAATATTTCTTGGAGAGAAAGTGCTTATTTTGGATACGTAACCAGTTTTAAGGTATTCGTATCTCAGGGTTCTGATTTCCTTCCGTCATCGGTTTCTGTGAGGATTGTTCTGTTTTCGTGCTACATGATTGATATTATTATAACGAGTATATACAGTGGTGGATTAGCTAGTATTTTGACAATTCCTTCGTGAGTATGGCATTAGAACGTGTGCATGAGCAAGGTTTAACTGCATGTTTAAGGCTTTTCCTATTATACATATAATATGTATTGCATGATTTCTTATCGAGGGATATTCAAATGGTAAATCACTTTTAGGCCTTCGCACTCTTTTTGCATGTTTGTTTATCCAATCACGTTGACCATAGTTCAACAAGAATCTATGATTACTTTTCACTACCTTGCATGAATGTTGAAAATCACTTTTCAATTAAAGAATTATATTTACTTTAATACACCTTGCGATTAGATTAGAGGAAGTCGCTGATAGTTTTGATCGAATGGCCAAATATAATCTCATATGGTCAGGCATGGTAGCCAATTGGGTTCTTGCGATTAAAGGATCAGAAGGGGTAAATGTCAGATCTTTTCCCCCAGAAACGTCTATGAACTTGTTTTTTATAGGGACAAACAAAGCAAGTGTACAATAACTTTCGTGTTTACAGTGCGAAAGAGTTAAAAGACGATCCGGAATTGGCCAAAAGTATTGGATATGCTACCGAAAGGCTAGAATTTGGTGAGTGCCTAGCGGTCTTCACACATCTGTACGAAATGAATAATAGAGTGATCGGTTTATCTAAAGGTCACTTCTACTTACCGGACTATTTAGACCAGGAAGTGATGGATGGCTTGAAAATAATGATAGACGACATCTATTACATGTATTGTGTAGCCTTTGCTCCACGATCATGGGCACTTTTGGGAAAGTTCAATAATGTATTGTTGATGATGCATTCAAACGGGTTGATTCAGTATCATGAGTGGAAGGTGAGATTTCTACTGACCAAACAACTGCGCTACAACTTGTAAATTCTAGGTTGTGGCCGATTACATGAATGCTAATTTACAGAAGCAGATTGAAGCATCGGTTAAGCCAAATTTTGAAGAGTTTGGACCCGTAAAACTCGGAATGGAGAATTTTGCTGGGATTATTATTGTTTTGATATTAGGATTGATATTGAGTGTGGTCGTGTTTTTTGGAGAGGTTCTGTATTTTCGGCTTTCTGAGTTTGCAAGTGACAATGATGATACTCAAATAATGGAAATATAGATATTTAATAGAAGATGTAGTACTCTGATTTAAATGGTGATGAATATAATGAATTTCCCAACAAATTTTATTTGTAATTTCTCAATAAAAACAGCTCCCATAAATAGTATACATATTATACCGTAAATCCTTTGCTAAACAAAAAAAAAAAAACTTATTTTTGAAGCCAATACTTAAAATCTTATAACTTCTTACACCAGGCCTGAGGTGTATGCTAAGGTAGACATGACCTATCCAACCTCGAGAACGGGCGTAACATGTCTAGTTCCAGCACCTAAGTAAGGTCTTCCTTTGCTTAATGAATATAATAAAAATCATGTTTCTTACAGGCGCGTAACAAGCTGGTTCCTACCATTTAAACCGTTTCAAATTACCCTTTGGTTGGGCATATTTTTCTGTCTTACACTTGAAATTCTAGGCTTGTTGCTTACACATAAACTAGGAAGAGAAGAAAATAGAGAATGTTCTTGGTTAGATAGCTTAAGATTCGGTTACATCTCGACACTTAAACTTTTTATATCGCAAGGCACAACCTTTGCCGTAGACTCAATCTCAGTACGAACGATTTTGTTTTCATGTTACATGATTGACATTATTATAAGCAGCATATATAGCGGTGGATTGGCCAGCATTCTAACTATTCCCTCGTATGTGTTTTCCATTTTCTACGCAACAAAAAGAAGCATAATCATAAAATTCAAATATTTAGATTAGGAGAAGCTGCTGATACGGTTGATCGTTTAATCAAACAAAATTTGATATGGGCAGGAATCACTCCCGATTGGATGTTTACTCTGCAAAATAGTCAGGATGTAATTAATAATGAAATATTTTTGCATCTCCCTCTTCGTGTAAAAAGCTATACAAAAGTGAGTGATAGGATGATAGGGTACACAGTAGAACCATTGGTTACTCTATTACTCGATCAGAATTTTCAAGACACTGTTCATCTGAAGCCTTCAAATATTTCGAGTTAGTACTCTCATCTATTTGTTCCTATTTTCAATAGGGCATCTTGCATTGCCCACCTACATAAAACAACCGGCAATTGATCGTTCAAAAATGATGCTTGAGGACATATTTTACGAGCATTGTGTCGCGTACACGGCATGGGCTTGGCCACTTGTGCAAAAGTTTAACCATCTTAGCCAGATGGTTCAGTCTAGTGGAATAATGGAGTTCTGGGAATTCGAGGTGAGCGCTTTAGTGGTGGTTCCATGGAGGATACATATTTTTTGTGTTCCAGGCGAGTGCCAAATATCTGGATGGGAAGCATCAGAAATAAGTGAAGGCTTCGGTTCATCCCAGTTTTGAATCGAATGGACCTGTTCCTCTTGGAATGGAAAATTTTTCTGGAATTGTTGTGCTATGGATTGGCGGCAATATTTTAAGTGCCTTAGCGTTTGTAGGGGAAGTGCTATCACGTCGTTGGACAGTTGTTGGGAGAGCTTCTATCGAAACCATTGATGCGATGTATTCTTATGTGCACAAGGGTCGGATGAATTTCAATGAATAAAATAATATTTAATCAAAAATTGTATAAAATTGTTTTGATTTATGAAAGTGGAGACTCTTAGTGAAGGTGAAAACACTGCCGTCTATTATAGCTAGGTTACAATACCTTCGACGTAAAATACCAAACCATCGGCTTAAAGACCAAGCTGTCACGAATCCTAGAAACTTTGTCTTTATAGCCAAAAGCGATATGTCAAAGGTTCAGGAACCCTTAAGCTAAATACCTAAGCTCTTTTGTAGTACCAACAAATAAACTACTTACCCTTACTTTGCCTTTTAAATGCCATGACATTGTTACTTTTGTAACATATCTCGCAATAGTATCTACTCTTTCTCACTCTACGAACTATCTGCATTAAAGAAGGTAGCTCAATGCAAGCACTCTTCTAAATTGCAATGCGCTAAGGAGTAATATGAAATGTTTTGCATTTTTGCGCTTATAAGTGTGCTAAGGTGCTTAATGCTGTTGCATGCTTTGCTGAGCACACTCTAATACGAGAGAGAATGTAACAATGATCATCTATAGAAACTGCTGACACAAACGATGTCAACTAGATACTATTCGTATCTCTATGCCCATGTATAAGTCGATTTAAAGTCCTTGAGTCCATATGTCGTCTAAGTCTACAGAGACCTACTTAAATTTTCAGTGTGAATTTAACCCCATTTAATACATTTTTTTTTTTTTGTATCTCTGTGTACATACATATCTATGATTTCTTTTTATAACACTTTAATAAATGGTGTCATCTATCATATTTATATAATAAACTGCCACACGAAACGCCGTGTACCAACTACGGAACAACCATAGTTATCTCTCTTATTCATCGTTTCTCATTCTTGGAGCATAGTATAGCCACTTATTCATTCAACATTTGTAATTAGATTCAGCGCTTTGTGTGTCACAAAGCTGGAAGCTTATTAATAATCTTAATTGACACCGAGAACAGGACAATATGATATTTCTTTGAAGTCGCTAGCATTTCCCCTTCGCTTGTGCTTCGTTTTAAATGTTGGTGCTGCAAGAGTCCGCGCTCTCTCCGTTCCAGAAAGGGTGGTAGCTGTTTGATAAGTTTCGAATTAAGTGCCTTGAAATTAGATTTTTGCTACTCCAAAGGTATGAAAGTGGTTGGTTATGTCACTCGTCGTCGATGAAAAGGGTGGATTTGTTCGTAGCCTTTAAAATTGAAAATGGTGGCGGTAGTGTGTGTCTTAAAATAGATAAGATATTTTCTTGGTCAGATTGTAATTAATTACGAATGAAAAGTAATTTAATACCTCGCTCAGGTAAGTTTGAGATAAATTGCGTTCACTAGGAGAGGAATATCGATTGGCTAGAGAGACGGTAGAACTGAATTTGATATTCAAATTTATTTAGCATTACACGGTGGCTTAGTGCAAATGAATTATGACTCTTGCCCAGTGGTTTTGTGCAATGCTAGCAGGATTTTGTTAGAGAGTGTTTCTACCAGACAGGAAGTTGTTTAGCATCTTTAATTCTGCAAGCAGGAACCAACATTTGCAAATGTATCGCAGTTGTCATAGAATAATTCTAAGCAATTCCTTAATTTATAAATTTATATTCGCCAACTGAAATGATCACATAATTTATAATAATGTCATCCAACACTCGAAACTAGGATTCAATTGCACTCTTCCGGAAGTGATGCAGCACTCGTTACCGTTTATTTATTGACAGCCTACCAATGTATTCTGTCACAGTCGACTTCAATTAAAGTCGCATTACATTTCCAATTAGGCAAAAGTAGAGAATAATTTTATTTGCACGCAACCATATTTCCCACCGCTCACTCGACAATTGTATTGAAGTAGGATCTCTTCACCCTATGCCATGCAATGGTGTCCCAAAGGCTAAACCTGCCAGATAATAAATTGAATTGGCAGTTTGTAATGCGAGTTAAACAAATGTAAGCACTATTTTTATTGATTGTGCATTTAAGCTAATTTGTATAATTTAAATTGCTGGACTACTCCGATTTGATAAGTGGATATGTATGTTCTGTATCTATTTATCTCAAAAGTTTGAAAGTCAATGGTTTCTTACTTTTCTGTGCAGATACATCAGATCACATAGCATTCGATGACAAGCGCATCCTGTCAGCAGACCTTGTCATCATATCCATTCCATTATACTTATCTTCACTAGGAAATGATGCTAATGGGGTGCCTGGAAACAATTTCCTTCATTGTTGTTTATCTCGTTAAGGTAGTCTGTTTGTCATTTTGGGGCCACCAAGACACAGAGACAGGGCACACGTCGGTTAACCCCTTTAATATTTCACTCTGGCGGAAAATCTCCAAGCCAATTATTTATTGTCAGCCTTTGAAATAATTAATGCTAATGCCACTTAATATCGCACATGATATCCATTCATTTTCTCCTCCACTTCAGTGGATACCAATTCTAAACCTCTTGAAAATACCCCAAGTTCTACCCTTCTTGTTAGAGCCCCATGTGGCGGGAAATTCGCATCCGCATCCACGCCTCATACCCGAGGGTCATTACCAAACGGAAAGGTGACAAAGCAATTTCCAATATATTTGGATACATGCGATAGCTGTGGTGTGCCAAGATTGCCACATAGATAACGTAAGGGATGAGAAAATAATTTAATCATCGATAAAATTAATTGAATTGATTGATGAATTAGGTTTGAAAGTGCTCCAAGTAAACTACAGTAGAAACTTTAGCTTTAGAAAAGAAATAAAATATATTTGGATTTTATGGAGTAGTTTGAAGTAAAAAGTGCACTCTATTGTCTTGGAATATATATATTTTTTTTATGCGCGTTCAGTTCAAATAAAGTATCAATTATTCATTGCACTCGTTTTCAAAATTTCTGAAATTCAATTTCAAAATTGTTGCCAAACAATCAATTATTCATTGTTCGGTCAGAAACAAATGTAAGTATTGAAGCTAACAAATAATGCAGCGGGAGGGAAAATAAACTATTTTATTTATAAATGTATCTAGCTAAACATGCGCTTATGTATGTGCTCTGCAATACAATTCTGCACACACATCGTGCCACATCATCATGAAAGGCATTCATCATTCATTTTTATTTATGCAACAATCGAACTCTATGATTAATTACTTTGTGAAACGAGGTCCTTCCGAAAATATGAAAATAAAATTGATTACCATTCGCCACAAGTTTGACAGATTATCGTTCATCGTTCTTTTCGCACTGTAAGTCTAATGATAAATAATAGAAAATTAATTTATATATGCAACTGTCGATTTGCCATGTGTAGTATTTTAATTAAACACCACATCGCTACTCATTCATTATCATTTCAATCGTCTGCCATCGTATAAACGAAAACTTTTTATCCTTGACTTCCGATTTGCAGTTTTACATCACCAACAATACCAATCACGGTTAGCGATGTCACATACAGAAAAATTGGCTTCCAATTTTACATCGTGACCGTGACACGGTGGCGGGTGGTAGTGGTCCTTTGGCGATACTTTAAAAACGACGGCGATGATTCAATCACAATCACATACGCCCGCACTCTAAATCCATTCAAATAAAAAACAGGAAATCAACGTGTGAGGCAATACTTCTTTTTTTTTTTGGGGGGGGGGGGGTTTGCTTGCTTGTCCTGCCAGGCAAAGGCCAAGAATATTTTGCAAGAGAAAGAGAGAAAATAAAATCAGAAGCAACAAAACGAAGGATGCCAAACTTTATAGAGGAAACGGATTCCTCTGCACAACTGTGTAGAAGAGTATTGTGTGCTGCCGGACGATTGTAATTAATCGCTGTTCACTATATTTCTGTGACACCAACAGAACTAGGAAATGCGGCCTGGATGTCGTCGTTAGAGAGGACAATATGGAAAAGTCAACTCATTCGTCCTCGTCGACGCCGGACAGGATCTCATCCGAAGATGAAAAAGTGAGTTAGGACACAGAAAAAAAAATATATAAAAGGAAACATCTGACACTATGCAATTTTCCTCCTCAAAGGGAACAATTTGTAAACTTTGAGTAGTCCTGATTTCAGTCGCATTCATTCGTATTCGTCCTCAGTGGTTCGTTCATGCTCTTTGAAATATACGAACGTGCCGTCGTTTTTTTTTTTTTTTTTTTCTTTTATTCTCTTTAAAGTAGTTTTGATAATTTTATGACCTTTGTAGACTTTTTTCTTCTTTTCGTTTATCGTTTGATAGCTTGATGGTTACTTTAAAATGGAATACAAAAAGTTAAGAAAGAGATCTACGGTTTGATGAAATTTCAAGATTCGTTAAAAGTACACACATATACTCGTACATATGTCTGTATGGATGTCTTCGCATCCAATTATGAGTTTAAAAATGATGGCACCTCACTCACCATTTTGAATTCGGCCTTATGTCACTGATCACAGGCTCTCCTTTAAATTAGAAATCGGGTTAGTTGTCTAGTGGTTGAAATACTGAGCTTGGAGTTCAAGGTTCGAAACCCACAAAGTACCATTTACAATTTGTTATCATCTTTTACGTCTTGTGAGCATCTATTCTCAAAAACCCCCTGCCCTTCGCACAGAACATAAAACGAGAAGCTAGGCTTTAGTCCTCTATGGGCTTCTTATAGCCTAAAATTTGTTTATTTATTATATGTTGATGGAAGATATTACTTTTATGTATCTAGTTTGAGGTAATTATGTCCAACAGTTTAATAAATCAGGAAATTCTCTTAAACCAACAAGCAACAGTTTACTGAAACTAATTGCACAAAATGTGACATTTTTATACTCTCTTCTCAACGTGTGTCAACACCACGTTCAAACGTTATTGTACATCCCTTTCGTATTGCCATCCGCAAATGAATCACAACCTTCAGCACGTTTCTAGTCTGCACGCAATGTTGAAAGGATTCCTGTTTTTTTTCTTTTTTTTTTGTATCCTCTGTATTCTTTTCCCACAACCATCATTAACACACAAGTTGTTACGACATCGATGTCCCTTAAAGGCATCATTAACCGTAACACGAAGTTCTATCACAAAATCACTGTGTGTATTGAACTTTCCCACAAGTCTACAACGACCAGAGCCTTGCTGGATTTTGCACATGACACGATTTGGTTTAGGGCAATTTTACTGCCTTAGAGGGATTTATGTCCCGATATCTGTCAAGGTCCACCTATAAAATTAATTTTTATTCCGTGTCAGTTAGAGAACAGACTGGGCCGGTTGAGTCTTATTTATTTTACGATGGGTATCTCCTTTTTTTTTTTTTTTCAAATGTGTCATAACTGTATGTCCAATGGGACTACTGTTAAACTGTTACTTAATCTTTTATTGCAATTTTTTTAAACGTCTTGCTCATTTTGCTTGAGAGGTTGTGCTTAGAGAAAAATAGGCCAGTGAACTGATTTTGCATTTTCGTTGTACGTATCTTTTGATTCCAATCGATAATAAAAACATTCAATATTAATAAGAAAACAACACACTTTTTGCTCTCACATAGTCGTCGGCATGTTAGTCTGTTGGTTGTGGACTTAAAAGCAAGGATTTTTTTTTTTTTTAAAGCTTGATGTTATGTGTGAAGAATAAATTTTTGTTTTTTTCATTCAGATTGAAAAAAAAAATCAAATAAAAAACAAGTCATGATGGACCTCATTTTGTTGCGTTGACATGCTATGATTGACAAACACACCAGACGAGGAGAACAAATTTATAATTTATAAGCAAAAGGACTCTCTAGCAGAGGAGAAGCTGGAAAAACAAAGTCCACATATGGCGAAATCATGAATTTCAAATGACTGATGGCGTTGCTGGGTTGAATATACTTTGTTTTAAACGATAGTGTTTTCTTTTTTCTCCTTTTTTTTTTCTTGTTGATGGAAACATCAAAAAGGAAAAACAGTGTTTGTAGTTGCTCTTGGATAACCCTGGCGATTCTCATTTCCTTTCTTTGGCCCCTGCCATGAGTTTTTTTTTTTTTTTTCTCTCTGAAAGAGATTAATTTTGTTTTCGTATGGATGTCGTCTATTTGTTCGGCGCAGTGATTTTGATTATTTTGTGGAAATTATATAGGAAACACTGTGAGCTAAAAATACCCTTTTCTAAAATGGAGATTCGTATACATAGGGTGCTATTCGCTCGTAAAGGAAATGAAATGTGAAATGCGTACACATGTGTGGGTAGGGATAGGAAAATGTTTGTGTTTCCGAATCGGAACTGCTACCATAATGAAAAAGGGTGACGGAATTTCTATCGCAATTACGTATGTTGAAAAATTGTAAAGCTTCGCTCAAATTCAAGAAGAAAAACGTATGTCGAGGTGCTATAAATGTACTCCGTATGAGTTATAACATACATCTTTTCGTATGTAGCGAGTTTTTAATCTTCTTGATGTTCATTTAAAAAAAAAACCTGAGGAAAACCAGGAAGACATTCATGCCTTAAAAACTCCTTACTAAAACTCTCTTTGTGTAATTTATTACATCATTTGGAAGCTTTTTAATTGGATTCAATAAGCATAATATAACACTCTATCTTTTTAAAGTCATTATACATCCTGTAGCTTCATGTTACTGAAAAGATCCTGAAACATGTGATTTTAAAAATTAAAACAATTTCACTGGGCTTATTGTTTGACATAGTTTTCCAAATTTTTATAAGAATAATAAAAACACTTACCAAATGAGCTTCAAATTCATCACAGAGGATTGCATTTAGAAAATTCAAAATGAATGATGCTGTTGGTGTAAGAAAACACAGCCTTAAGTAAGAATTTATTGTATTACATATGCGCACATGCAGATAACACTGAAATACGAACAAATCCGGAGATCAGCCCCAAAATGATGCGAATACAAGAACGTCAATGGCCTTTTACAAAACGACGTGGAATTAACGCTTATAAAGTACCGGCTTAAGAAGATCCCATAACGTCTTGGTAAATCTAATTGTGTTCTTGTCACCCATCATCGTGTAATGAATAGTCACACATGGTCGAAAAATGTCAGCACCGCCACCCACTTATGGTTTGTTTGAGGGAGTATTCAATGTCTTTACTACGGTAGATACTCGTAGTACCACCCTCCATGGTATCGTTTTATCAGTTCGCTTCTTAAGGCATTCGCTTGCTTCTATAGTATTTGCCTGTTCACACAACACTAGCTTAAGGTTACTTTGCTGGTTTTCGTTTTCGTCTTCGTTTCTGTCTCTCTGTTTCTTTGTGTGTGGTGCACACAAAATCCCTGCAGATGTTACGATGTTTTCTAGGGGCATTTGTGGGTATTGATTCGAAAATGAAACTTGACTGAAGACAAAGAGTCGGTCGTCTGTTTTCTGATCCTGTATTTGCGGATCGGTACGTTCCATCTCTCTAAGAATAGGGTGAATTGGATTACTTGACTTGGATAGAAATGTAACATGCTGTGCGGCAGCAGCATCTTACTCATCCACTTTTATACGACACGATGGGACGAGAATTCTACGAAATTAGAGATTATTACCAATGACACGTTGGGTTTGTGTACAGATGGGTGCGCCGTGTATGGGTATGCCTTCGACATGGTCGAATATTGTGCATTGTCTATTACTTGGCTAGGCACACGGCCAAGTGGGTATCTGTACACAGCGCACAGAGCGTTTAACTTCCGGATGTTGTCAAATATTATCCTGGAGACAATATCAAAGCATTTCATTAGACACAGATGCAACTCCAAGGGAGCTCTCTCGGTAGCAGAAACTTTTCTGCAGCTTTTTGTTATCGTATTCTAACAAGATTTAAGAAACAGTATATAAATTAGAGACACCCGATTTAATTAAATATATTATGTCTTTCATTTTCGGTAATCCAATCCAATACGAATATTTGTTAATTAAATTTGACTAAAGTCAAAATCTCCTTAAAGTTTATCTGATTATTTTGGTTTTTAATAAGACAATCTATCTGCCTGACCCCCGTTATATGAAAAATCCGCTACGACTTACTGTAGAAAATATTGTTACACAGCTTTGACCAAGTAAATTGGTTGAAAATGGCGCGAGACGATGGATTTCGAAAAAGTAGTTCGGGTACATAGTAGAAATTGGCCAGACGGGACTTGACTACTCATTCATTTAATATCGATTTTTTTCGAAATTCTAAAGTGACATACCCGCTCACCAAACATTTGCCATTATATATATAATTACCTTAAATTTTCATGAAGAATGAGAGACAAGTTCAAACTTTTATGGATTGAGCTGTTCCTTTTCAAACTATAGTTTTGTACTCTCATAAAAAAATCCTGTTTCTCATCGTGTAGTAGTTCCGAAAACAAAATACGTATATATATGTACGTATACGGATGTAGAATTTCTGTTCAAGTGATGCATCTAGATAGAATGTCAAAAACAGAAAATATTAACAGGACATTGAATTCCTCTCTGGAGTTGCCGTCATCAGCTTGAAGTCTACCAGTGTGTCGGTAGAATGCAGGCAAAATAATCCTTTACCGTTTCCTCTTGCACTAGCTCTGGAATTTTTCACTGCATTCCATCCGAGGAACAACATTAAATCGGGTGAAGAACTGAAAATATTTCTGAAATTTTTTCAAATTCAACTCCATGTTTCAGTGTTTATCTCTTCTCTTCCTTTAGACATCAGATTCGGATACCTGTCACGTTGGTTAGCATAACACATTGTATACATACATATGTAGATATATATATAATAGTTGTTGGTTGGGGAAACGATAGATAATTTTGAAATTTAAGGGTTGCAAAAGGTGATATCCTTCTATCCTTCTAAGCATTCTTCGAATGCCGCCTCGGGTACACTGATATTAGCTAACTGCAGGGATAAAGCGCGTCGTGGCAGAAGACAACGTTTGTTGTTTGTCCTCGAAGGAAGTGATAAGGGCTAAGAAGGTATCCTTAATATTGTGTACACGCACGTGGATGGTCACGCCTGTTGAAAATGATGGCAGTCCTTATTCTTCTTCTTCTTCTTCCGTGTTACCCACAAAGCCAACACACACACTCACCGCATAAGGTTCTCAAATGACCATGCTGGAGTGGAGAGAGAGTGAAAGAGTCAAATTTGAGTAAGGAACGCTCCAAGACAACGTCTTACATGTCAGGGTTGCTCAAGGAGAACCTTTTGGATGGAGGGTCGAGACACCGATGTGGGATATAATAATGCAGTCGTGGTAAATTATTCAGAACTGGTATTCGGTTTCGGTTGGGGCGTCCAGAAAAGCCAAACGAAAGAAAAACAGAACAGAAAAAAAAAAAAAAAAAAAAAAAAAACGAAAGCCAAAAGGGCGGCATAGATTTGGACGAGGATTTTACATTAATTCCTGATGTTCAAGAACCGATTCGAAGATGAAGAATTTTCACCGAAGTAGGAAGGGGGATGAAGCTGTTGCTACTTCTGTTGGAATTTTACGGAACAAATCAATGGGATTTGTTTTGGGGTATGTGTTTTGAATTTATATTGCCACTTTTTGATGCCAATATTGATGTGGCATGTGGGTGCGGGTAACAGGGTGCGTTGTTTTTTTTTTTCTCTCTCTCTCTTTTTGAAAGCGTGCATATTGGCTGGGTTAAAAGTATGTAAGCATTAAGTAGGGATCGAGGAGGATGAAGATTTTCAGCCAAAGATCGTTTTATTTGTCAGGCTTTTTGAAGAGGGTACTACTGCTTTATATTTTGATAGAGTGTACTCTTATTTTCGTGTGTGTTTATCGAGAGATAAATGTAAGGAATCCTTGTTATCATGGACAGTTAACAAATTTCTAAAATGGGATATTAATTGTGGAATGGGCGACAGACGTGGAAATATAAATAGAATTTGACATCAAAAATCATATACATATGTATGCAATCGAAAAATTGCATTCGAAATGCACTTCTCGTCCTTATGTTACAGGTAATTGCAACTGCTCAACTTGCTTTTATATTATTTACGGGAATGTTGTTGCGAATAATATTCCGCTTTAAGGGGAGAAAAGTGCTCACATTTCACATTTTTTAATACGACATTCCAGGACAAAGAAAGTATTGTACTACTGATTCAATCGCAAGCAAAAGAACTAAGAAAACTTCATAAAGTTTTTCAAATTATCATTGTTCATCTTTTCGTTCTTAGTTTGAACTAAATAAAAAGTCAAATGGAAACAAGCAACAGCAGATAAGAATTAGAAGCACCCGAGATAAAACAAAACCATACATTTGCTTCGAAAAACATCCCATTGTTGTCTGCATCTACCCTTGTTTGTGAACATAAGGACTCGCTTTCTTGTAAAATGAACTTTTTTTTTCTTCTTCTTTTTTTTTGTTAAATTCATTTCAAATTGAAATTTATCAAGATATGCAAATAAAAGCCCCTAGGTCTTTTATTGTTAGTCATTTCAAGCGTAAAAACATCCATAACTAAATGTAGATTATGGCTTTAGAGATATGGAACGTATCCAACACATTCAACAAAAAGCTATGTGTGTATTTTATTTATTTTTTTATATAAATTAGTTTGTCATTGGAATTGGGTAATTTTTTAAAATGTTGCCGCAAATAGATTTACTTCATATACATATGCATATTTATTTATTAGCAAAAGGTGTTGTATAAGAGGACCCAAATTGTCATGCCTAAGTGCATATGTATACTAGCTTATAAAGGATTACGTGGAAGGCTCTGGTTGTCAAAGGTTCCATTTTCACACACTGAAGTTCTCGTGGGACAACAAAGGTAAACTAAACTGGAATTTACCATACTTACGTTGGTCAGTAAGTTGCTCTAATCTGATTAGAGAGCACTGCTTTATTCGTCCACAAGATACCATGGTTGTGCCCCGATTTAAAATTGCGATGACACCTACACATATTATAAGCATTTTCCTATGTTATACCTTCGTTAAGGGTCTAAAATAATATAAAGATAAATCAATTTTTAATCCTCCCCCTTGGGTCACATCAACCTGAAGAAAATAATTAACATTTTCTATGCAAAGGTCTCTTGGGCCCTAATGGACAAATACTTATATGTATGTATTTTGTCATACATTTTACTATCGCAATCATCCCCATAGGAAAAATTTTAAATTCGTGAATCTAATACGACAAAGTTCTACCTAAAACTAATTGAAACTTTATCCTCTAACCTACGCGTCCAACTATTTCTAATGAAGCTCCTACCGAAATGATGTCACAAGTGTTTGGCAGTCCGTAAAATCCGGCTTTACGCTCCCAAATTCCCCATCAATGAAAGAGCACCGAAAACACAAAAATTTCGTAAGCTTTTCATCTAATTGAAAATTTCATTGGCAAATTAAGACCCCCCAAATATCATCGGAATCCTATGTCTATATTTGTTTGCGTAAAAGTTACTCCCACTTAGGGACGACTAGCTAGCACCACAGCGTTATATTCCATTCATCAACTGGAGCATAGTACCGGGTTAATTTAGAATCGAAAGCCATTCAACCAAAACCGCATTACACTACTGTATCACTATCATCCTGATGTAGTCAGTTCGGGCCCTTCCTTCCCCACTGCGTATTCCAACAACGTTTGGATAAAACCAACCAAAAATACCTAAAAGCGTTCCATAATGACGCAATCGATCGAGTTTAGTTTTTGCTTTTTTTTTATTCTATAACAGGGGGTTAGTATTTTACATCCGCATTAGGGTTTCAGCGCTTCCTTTCCGATGGATTCGCTCTCTCTCTCTCCCATCGACGTGGTGGTAAAATACAATATTAAAGCGAATGAATAATTTAGAGCCACAAATATGCTGCTGAATTGTTTTCTGAATTTTACTGATACACTGTGTTGCAGCAAAAATAGCTATGATAATGATTTTATTAAGCCTATGTATGAGTTGTTTTTCGAATATATTTACCTTTAAATAGGTCAGATCCTAGCGATTTAATAATTTGTTGGATCTATTAAATTTATATATTTATATTTGTGTATGGAAAAAAACACCAACAAATTAAAATTACTCACTCCTTGTTCATTATTTCCGATTCCAGACGAGTAACCTATTACCTTTGTGAGGTTTTTTGTCAAACCCCAAAAGAGGATGAAATCTGTCGTCAACTGGTATGTACACTAATAATAGAGCAGAGTTTTATTTACATGGAAACTACAGTGGGCGTAATATTTTTCTAGTGATTACCAAATATCCCTTTTCAAAGTTTGTCTATCTTAGGAATAACTTGCATGGTTTCCAGGTATTAATTAAAATTTAACTAAACAAGTTTTCCAACGAAAAAGAGTTTAGATCCTCTTTGGGTAAAGCGTAGCAATAGATTGTGCATTCAAAACTACTTGAGGGTTATGCGGTTCAACCCCAGAAAAGCATATCACAACTCGGTCAGTTCCATACATCTGACAAACATCCAGATGACCTACTTTACATAAAGCGTAAAACTGTTGATCGCTAAAAAAAACTCATAAGTTTTAAAAACTGCACGTAGCATTTTAGAATCAAACAAAATAATTAACTTTGATTAAAAAACAAAAAAACGCACTCCGCTTTTTCAGTTCTTAAAAAACACACAAAATCCAGCCAACCAAAAATACAAACCACCCGATTGCTTCATTAATAACCCTAAATCCTAATGCCTGCCATTTGGGCGCTGGGTACCATTTTCATCTGAACAGGTCCATTATCATCCAGTGTTGGTTTTATTTCCCCCATTATGACCACTCTGCCACCACCAGAAGTTTCGTATAACTTTTATTTCCCCTAATTCGCCACATCCAAGTTCATCCTTCCATGTTATGTGGGATAGTAATATGTAGATACATATACGAGCTTGTACGCACGGGAAATTAAAGTGCATCAGCGTTCGCAGTTTATATTGGCTTCTTGTTGTTCAATGGAAATTGCGTTAAACAGAGGGCAATCAAGTTTAGTTCGAATATTCGGTGCAAGTCGATAATTTGATGAAAATTTTCCAAAACCTCTGCGGTACTTTCTACAATTGTTTGGACTCTATACATCTGTATATGTTAGGGACAATGCAATCACATAAACATTTAGGATATACTAAGGCTTAATGCATGAAAAATCTTTAAATTATCAGTTTCGAATTTAAATTGGAATTTTCTAGTTCGTATACATATGAGAACTGCCTGCCATTTATAATAGACTTTTTTCATGATTATTTCATCAGCAAAATGCTGTTTATTTTTTGATCGAAGTGGTCGGATAGATCACAAATATCGAACTCTGGCGCACATGGGCCGGGCGCTTTACAGGCTGAAAGACCTGAAATTTGTAAAAAATCTTTAAAAAAAATTTTAACGTCTAAACTAAATCTTCATTCATGAGACGCAAAACCCCACGTCCACGTTCAAATTTCAAGCCGAATTTAGGACTTAAACGCCAGAACAAAATTCAGGGCACAACACAAAGTTCATTGTATTTACGTAAGTGGGCTTTTCATTGATTGGTATAACGAATTGTTGCATACGAACATCTTTGCTAATATGTATACGATAAAATGCCCGCATCACTGCACAAAAGCTTGACGTTTCTGAATTTGCCTATAAATGCTGCAAGCAGCCATTTTGGTCAACAAATTTAAGTTTTTACTAGTGTAGTACGCGTACCATGTATAAGTGTAACCTTTTCCGCGACGTGAAGTGAGGATCAAAAAACACTTGCTGTTGAGATATTATAAAAAAATACAGTCGAATCCGTCTAAGTTGTACTTTTCGATCCTTTTTGCATTCCCTTCTGTTTTCCAAAGAAAAGTCAATTTTTTTGGGGGAAAGCAAATGTTTAAAGAAGCAAGAAGCTTCTCTATTCAGCTTACGTTCTTTTTCACCATCTATTTTGGATGGAAAAATATACATAAAAAAAATATTGATTCCTCCCTCTTAGTCAATTTTTTCCAAAATTCCCTCTAACTCGAACTAATTGTGAACTCCAGTGATAATTCGACTTATTGGTAGTCGACTGTATAATAAAATACAAAGTAAAGTGATTCTTCCCGCGGAAAATCATCTTCAATAGTTGTAGTTTGTCTTTAAAAGTCCTACTTATGCATCCCATTATGTTCACCCTATCACATACACACACACCAAATTATTGACCCTCCCTACGTCCCAGTAGGCAAATACAACAAAAAAAAACGACATTAATTCGATCGTGATGAAAAAAAAATTAAAAAAAATTTGAGAAACAAAAAAAAAAAAAATGATACGTAAAAAAATTCACACTCACACAAGAACATCCACACAAACGGGTATGTGCATGCATGGGGACCTTATCGGTTTGGTGGTCGGCTGATAAGGTTCAGTCAGTTGTGCTCCCTCGTGGGGTGCAGATCGGTCGTGGGGTCGGCTGGTCGGAAACAGTCGATGGTGCACTCTCGTGGGGTGCAGATCGGTTCGGTGGTCGGTTGTTCGGGGTCAGTCGGTGGTGCACCATCGTGGGGTACAGATCGGTTTAGTGGCCGGCTACTCGAGTTCAGTCGTGAGTGTAGTTTCGTGGAGTGCGGTCGTACATGGACCTTCGGGTGGTCCAGATCGGTTGAGTGGCCGGCTACTCTCAGCTCAGTCGTGAGTTTAGTTTCGTGGAGTGCGGTCGTGCATGGACCTTCGAGTGGTCCAGATCGGTTGAGTGGCCGGCTACTCTCAGCTCAGTCGTGAGTTTAGTTTCGTGGAGTGCGGTCGTGCATGGACCTTCGAGTGGTCCAGATCGGTTGAGTGGCCGGCTACTCCAGCTCAGTCGTGAGTGTAGTTTGGTGGAGTGCGGTCGTACATGGACCTTCGGGTGGTCCAGATCGGTTGAGTGGCCGGCTACTCTCAGCTCAGTCGTGAGTTTAGTTTCGTGGAGTGCGGTCGTGCATGGACCTTCGAGTGGTCCAGATCGGTTGAGTGGCCGGCTACTCTCAGCTCAGTCGTGAGTGTAGTTTCGTGGAGTGCGGTTGTGCATGGACCTTCGGGTGGTTCAGATCGGTTTAGTGAGTTAATATTTTTAATTTTTTTTTTTTTCGTGAGTGTAACTGTACATATGTATATATGTACATTCAAATAGTGGATTTTGTGCGTTAAATAGAATTTTTTTTTTGCTTTTCACATAGCAATGGATAATTTTTTAAATTTTTTTTTCGAAAGAAAAGTTTTCGTTTTTTTCGACTGCGACGTCGCGGTGGTCGAATAATTTATTGCGCGAGTGTGTGTGAGTGTGTGTGGTGTGAAGCTGTGAAGCTGTGCGCTGCCATTGGATATTATCTGGTGTTGAGGAGGATGCCTTCAAGAACAACAAATAAGGATGGCGAAGAATAGCTGCTGAACAGGAGTTGTTGCAGTGTTGTAGCAGTGTAAGCAGTAAGCAAGCAGCATAAATAATTTATGTGAGTCTTGTTATTTTATATTTTATTATATTTTTGGATCCTCACTTCACGTCGCCGGTAAGATTTTTCGATACGATACGAAGAGCATTAATTTTTTTTTCGGAAAACTGTCCTTGATTAGACTTATGAACAGGAGTGGGGATATCCATCTAATTTTGATTTGGTGGTGGGACTTCTGCTTTTTCTTTTCAGGAGATCGCCCTCCCTACGAACTGTAGTGGAGTTGTTACATATATTCTTTTATATTACTTTTTATTTATTAATGGGTATAGGGAAGTACCGATCGACGTCTACAGAAAAAAAGTGTGTGTGTTTTTTTTGTTTTTTTATGTAGTTGGCCGTCCTTAAGACGGTCAAGGTTAAACTAATTCTTCTCGGTATTCGGTGTCGGTAGTGTGGGGGGCTTAGGGCCTTATAACAGGCATCTGAATTGGTGGTGGGACTTCTTCTTTTTCTTTTCAGGAGATCGCCCTCCCTACGAACTGTAGTGGAGTTGTTGTATATATTATTTTATTTTTTATTATTTATATATTCATGAGGATAGGGTAGATTCGCTCGATACATATAAATAGAAAAACCAGGTTTTATAGAACAAAAGTGAGTTTTTTTCTGATAATACAATCGGCTGTCTTTAAAGGTTTTCACACAACGCTGCGATAGCGATTATGAATTACTCATTATTATCCAAATCATATAATATTGAATAGCTCATCGCACAAGAACTTTTCTTTTCCATTGCGCGATAGAATGATCGACGGGTGAATACAACGATACGTTCGTTTAATAGCAATCAATCGGAATATATAATTTGTATTTCGAATTCGGTGTGCATGCACAAATTTCAATACACGCGTAACGTGTTGCTATAGATCGCTATCACGGCGGTGTGTGAAAGCCTTAAGACGGTCTAAGTAGCATGCCTAAGTGCTTCTTCTCGGTGTCGGTAGTGTGGGGGGATTAGGGCTTTAGTTCAGGTTTTTTTATTTGGTGGTGGGATTTTTTCTGTCTTTTTTTCTTTTCAGAAGATCGCCCTCCCTACGAACTGTAGTGGAGTTGTTTATTATATTATTTTATTTTTTATTCATGGGGCTGGGGAAGAATCGCTCGACAAACATTGAAAAAAGTGCAAGCCTTTTTATAACATAATCAAGTTCTTTTAAATTTAAACGACCGTCCTTAAGACGGTCGAAGTTTATTCAGGGCTTGTCTTTCGGTGTCGGTAGTGTGGGGGGATTAGGGCCTAATAATTGGCATCTGAATTGGTGGTGGGATTTTTCTTCTTTGTCTTTTCAGGAGATCGCCCTCCCTACGAACTGTAGCGGAGTTGTTTATTATATTATTTTATTTTATTTTTTATTCATGGGGCTAGTAAAGAATCGCTCGACAAACATTCATAAAAGTGCAAGCCTTTGTATAACATAATCAAGTTCTTTTAAATTTAAACGACCGTCCTTAAGACGGTCGTAGTTTATTTAGGGCTTGTCTTTCGGTGTCGGTAGTGTGGGGGGACTAGGGCCTAATAATTGGCATCTGAATTGGTGGTGGGATTTTTCTTCTTTGTCTTTTCAGGAGATCGCCCTCCCTACGAACTGTAGTGGAGTTGTTATATATATTTTTCTTATTATATTTATTTGCATATATTTCTATATAATCATTATATTCATATATTACCTACATATAAGCCGAAAATAATCGTTAGATTTGAGATTAAGATCGCTTATTAAAATCAAAGAGTTCGTTGGTTTTAGTGCGCATAACATTTGAAACGGGACCACAAAAGTAAGTCCTTACATTTTTTCTGGTGATGAACGTTGTAGAATTTAGAATAAAGCTTTTAACTTATTAGTCCCGTATAGAGTGTTTGTAAGAATAATCCGTCCAGGCACTTAGAGTTAAATTAAAATTCACGATGGTCTTAAACGGCGAGACTATACTTAGTTGTAGTGTGATGCACCTTATTGATTCGCAACTATAATCTTTAATAGTTTCTTAAAGATTTTCTGTCTGGTAATTTTTATAGTTTCTAAACAAGATTTTCAGATTTGTATACATAATTATTTAACTTTATTTATTTGTTTTATTAACTGTCATAATTGGTCGCAAAATTGAAATCGACTGTCCTTAATCATTATTATGTCTTAAGTATAAGATGTGGTAGGTCGTCTACTGATGAGCCCAACCACCACATCAGGGCTATTTTTATAGTTTCTTTAAGAATATTGAATGGTTAATATTAATTATTGGAATTTTTTTTACATTTACTTGAATTTGCCATTCTAATTGACGATATCCGTCGGGCAAATAGTGCGCGTCTAGACAAGATGTAGTAAGTCGTTCACTAAAAAGCCCAACTACTACATCAGGGCGAAACGCTACGCTCAAGAGATTTTGTGATTTTAGTGTCTGAGACTTTAAAATACGAAACTTTAGTGCCCAGCCCAGGTTCGCCAGAATATTGTTTTCCGTTCTGAATGGACCGAGTGGCTTCAAACTTTCATATCTTAGATCTGTATATTCCCATTATGTAAGCCGCAGTTTTCGATCTAGCCTTTTAATTAATTAACAATACTTCAAGCCAATTAAAAAAAATGATTCTCCTAATATCGTTCTCCGATTTTGCTCTTGAGGATTTGTTCTTAAGTAAATTGCCTTAAATGTTCCTTTGATTCCCACTCAAAATGTGAAGAAAAAAGTCAGTGATTCTTGGTGTAAACATATATAAGTGTACCTACATACATATAAAATACTGACTGCCATCTATACGCGTCTGTGACTATCACTATTATTGTTGCCATTACCAACAATTCTCTTCTGTTAAATGTGTGTGAACCCCGCCTTATGCAGTCTTTCATCATATCTGGCCTCATTTTTTCATTCGCATACATATATATTTTTTCATTCAGCATAAGAGAGAAAAATGTTCCAAGGAAATGAAAAATAAAAAGCAGACAAAATGTTAAAAAAAAGACAACGGAAAACCCATTCTACTTTTTCCGGGTCGGATTCAAGCAAATTTATTGCCGCATCCAAGACTACGTTTGTAATTGACACATCCAAAGTGAGTCTAATGAAGAAATGTGTGTCCTTTTAACCGGATGGAACCAACGACATGGCAAAGGTGGTGGGCAGGAGTGTACAAAACTTTGTCTGTAATGTGTGCTTGTGCATTTAATATGTTACTTTTGTTTTTGTTTTTTTTCCTTCAGAATATTTTTATGCAGGAAATTATACTTGCATAGACATAATATGGAGTAGGTGTCTCTGTGTGTTACCCAAATAGTTGTTTAATGAGAGTGTTCGTTTCTTTCCGGAATATTCAAGGGATGTCCTGTCATTTTATTTGTCATGTTTAATTCTTGATGTATGTATATAACTGCAGGTGAACTTACACATGTGGAATTATGATTGGCTAGTCATTATAATTACAAATGTAACATTAACCTTTATACTTCTACAGCAGTAAGAAACTACTTTTTGTCGGTCTGCATACAAGTATAGATATGTACGTAGGACGTGCGTGGAAATATAATTTCAAAAAAAATAAATAAACATTAGGCCATAAGCAGGACATAGAGAGCAACGTTCAAAGCACAAATGACTTAAGTTCTTCTGAGTCAAGTCCAAGAAAGACCTTTCAAGATTTGCACATGCACTACTTCTACTACTTAAATTGTATCCGTTACATTACTCTAACTAAAAGAAAATATTGCTTAATTCAAGGACATGACAACTGAACAACAGGTATTAGAACAATTCAAGCAGAAACATATTGGCAAATGCCACGGAATCTGACAGTATCCTGATTTAGTCACACTCTTCTGCTTGAGTGCAAAGAAATCCTAAATATAGAGCCCAAATCTTTCCCATTTTCTTTGCTTATTTTGAATTCAAAATGTTTATACAATTTCATGCTTAATGAAGTATGGAAATAAAATACAAATCTTTTGACCTTGCGTGAACAATGCGAATAGGCAGCGGCAGCATATCCTCCTCAATTGATAATACTACCACTGTGCCACATAACTCTGCCAAAGTAAATAATCCGACCAATCAAACTTCCTAACGAAGTCACCTTGAACTCAATCAACTATATTCGCGTGTTATGCTCAAATTACGGACATCTGTGGTTTTCTAAATCAACTGAAGCTCAACACAACTCCCGAATTGTGGATTTCCAAAGAAACACACATATACGAGTGGGTGATAGTGGGTGAGCGGAGCCCTGTCAATACTTCTTTGGAAATAATTAGGAAATCCTGAATAAACTTTGTGGATATGTAGGAGCACATACATGTGTTGTTGTATAGCTCAAAAGAAAGCTTGCTCGTGTGTGTCCGTATGCTTGTGTGGCGCGTAGAAAGGTAATGAGTAATGTCTTGCCAATAAGTCCTTTTCGCTGTCATTTGTCTCCACAGAAACAACCATCAACAATGCGAAGACAATTTGCGAGGAATTATAGGAACGACATTCCTTGGCAATCATCAAAATGTGAATCTCCTCGAGTTAAAGCACGCTGGGCGTTCGGAGGAACATCTTCAAGATGCTATGTCGAACTTCGTAATATACTTCTATATTTGTATGAATAGGACTTGGCGGAAATGGTCGTCCTCGGCGTCGTCGTCATCGTCATCGTTTTTGTTGTTTCGTTCGCCTTGGTTTCTGGGTTCTTTTCGTTATGGGTGGTTGGGTGCGTGTGGAATGTTTTGATTTGTCGATTAATGGTTAGAGGATTATTTACGCTCTGTGTTTATTTCTTTTCTTGGATTTGTTGTTTGTCTTGTCAATATGTTCACTCAATTTGCTCCGTCCTTTAATTAATGTGGAATTTAACAGAGTGATGAATGGCAGATAATAGAAAAGGTCTTTGTGCTAAATAAACCATAGGTACATGTACATAAAAACATATACATACTCGTATGTACAAAATTATATACATTTGTATTCATTTGCAGTAAATTTTATAGATTAAAAAAGAATAGGTCTTAGGTTAGGCATTAATTTATTTTATTTTAATAGTAGTAGATAAAATAAACAGGGATTACATAGATAGATTTGAGATGTACATATGTAAGATAAACTGAATTTATTTCAAAATGTCAAACTCTTGTCAAAGCTGGAACAAATAAGTGTACAATAAGAGCATACACAGATTCTAGTAAGGAACTTTCAATGACATTTATTAACACACAAGGCAACGCGCAGTCTTTTCATCTAGCAGACACATGATATTGATGTGACGGCATATAAATTGAAATATTATAAAATAATCAATCGAATGTTTCATAACATTCCCGCTCACTCAAGCAGTTCTCAGCCCACACACACATTTTTACCAAGACGCCATCGTTGCCGTCAACTTTGCCACACGGTCTTACACAATCTTCTATGTACATATGTATGTCTGATAGATACATAACACGGGTAACATGAGCACAAAACACATTTCATGCCAATAAGTTCTTTCATTTTCATCTTCAATTTCCACGTGACTCTACTATTCTTGGCTGCAGATCTCAACCCACTGCTATAACAGCGACGATTTTATTCGTATTTCTCATCTGACAGTCCCATTCAAGGACAATGTATACCAGCGCGCTCGAACCCTCCAAGGAAGAAATAGAATAAACTCCCAAGACACACAACATATCACAGATAAGGATTCAAAAATGTTGATCCTTCTTCTTCTTCTTCTTGAAGAAAACTTTTCATCCATGGTGCACGAACAACACCCTGAATAAGCAGCATTGACTTGCGATATTTGTCTTCACGCTCTGAATTTATAGAGAGGGCTGTATATCGTATTCCACAGAACCACCCATACATAACACCCGCCATATACGGGTGTCACAATTGAAAGCCTTCTCATAAATTATGTAGGAGAATGCAATTTTTACCAGAAATCCAGAAATCTATTTAATTTCGACATGATGAGATGGTTCTTTTTCTTTTTTCGTTTTTTGTTTCTACAATTTTGAATGAAATTTCGTTCTGAAGGTGGACATATAGATTGAGCTAATATGTCATTGATTACGGTGCGTGGTGGCAGACAAATATGTCATCCTGCTTTTGGAAAAGTGAGTTTCATTATTAATAATGAGATTGCATTATAACAAACGAAGAGTGGTAATATTTGCCATGTGACAGTGGTAAATAGAGAGTGTTATGGTATGCGTGGTTGTGATGGCTTATTAATATTTATGAGAAAAAAATTTGCTAGTAAAAGATAGATGATTTTTTCTTTTGTCATACAAATTGTCTAAGAAGATCTAATGAGGAAACATGGCCAATTCTAAACTTCTTCGTCTTCTTACTATAAATTTTTTATATAGATATCCTGATTCAAATTCGCAAACCGAAGGGATGTCAAAACTCTTCTAGAACTTCAAGATCGATATTCGTATATTTGACTTAATGTTCTGGTTTGGTATCTAGACTGTAGTCGTGCGTGATTGCTAAATATTCCTGTAATTAATAAGAATTTCATCGTTTTGGCCAGTTACCTTAAATTATTACATCAAGTTTGGTATTTAATATATTGATCAGCAAAAAATGTAATTTCTTACAACCCACTTTGTAGCCGCCGCTAACAGAAATGTTTCACCTTATTTTCTCATACATATGTACATGATACTGATCAACCCATTCAAAAGGTGTAATGCGAATGAATCTAAGTTGATTAAAAAATCTAACACATATAAAATCCCCCTGTTTAATTCACACCTGCAGCTAAATAGTTTATATATTTTGTACCGAAGCCCAACCAAATGAAATAAT
The DNA here is from genome assembly GCA_949716465.1 of Chalcosyrphus nemorum. Taxonomy (NCBI): domain Eukaryota; kingdom Metazoa; phylum Arthropoda; class Insecta; order Diptera; family Syrphidae; genus Chalcosyrphus; species Chalcosyrphus nemorum. Next base: position 286,253 of record OX454335.1, on the reverse strand, counting down.
TGAATGAACAAATGCAAAATTTTATGTTTTGTTTATTTTTGATTTACATACATGTACCTAACAATGTTTCAAACGAAAAAAAGATGAACAATACATCGAATGCAAGTGGCATTTTCCAGCTGAGGAGCATGCATTTTGGATCTGCCGAGCTCTGTTATATGACGATTTGGCAATAGCTTTTTGTGATTTTCAAGATTCTACTTAGTTATCGAATTTGCGACTACAAAATTCACTTGAATAAATAATAATAGTTCGTACTCACCTGTTTATTGTTGGTTTAAAATGGGTTAACCATCAACCTATGGTTGTTTGGACATTTTGAACAATTTTTTAAAATATTTATCCAAAACCGGAATAAAGCCATTGAATGCATTTTTTTTTTTTTTGAATTAAGAAATTCCACATAATATCGCTGCTGAAACGAGCTATAAATTGGCAAAATATTTCATTTTACTGAAAAAACTATTTTGTAAAGTATGTAACACTTAATTGGCATACATTTTTCAACAGTCTAGTTATTTTTAATTGAATCCTTTAATAAAATTCAACTTTAAATGCGAAACGATTCTATTGGGGTACACCCATTTAAGCCCATGATGAACTGACAAAAACAAAAACGGCTCAAATCAAATACACTGTGTGGCGTCAAAAACAACCCCTTCTGCTAAAAAAAAAACCATCACGATGCGATACATCGTGTAATCGATATATTCACCCCGTCCTTCTCCACCCATCGTTCAACCACCACCACCACCACCGCCACCAGCCATTTCTGGGTCCAATAAATCAAATATCATTCCAAATCGGAAAATGTTATACATCAAAGGAATTTTGAGTCCTGTTTTAATTTATTTCGACGTTTTTTTTTCTTGTTATTGCTGCCTTTTTTCTATCCCTCCTCCGGTTTGCTTCCGTATTCGTGTTTGTGTTCGTGTTCGACTGGCATCGCAATGAAATTCTATTATATTGGGGATGGATTTTTGTCATGTTGTGTATGTACCACGGCAAAGAGAGAGAGCAATGGGCCTCGTTTGTCAATCGTCATGCTCTTGGTCATTTTAGTCGAGGAATTTCTCTGACAAATTAGACTTTGGAGTCCTTTTGATGTTGTGTTGTGTTTGTTGATTAATTAAGGAGGCTGTTGGATGTTTGGATGTTTGGATGTTCTTTCTTTTTTTTTTTTTTACTGTAGTTGTATAGTTACAATGTACCCGACGGCTGCGGTGGTATTATATTTAATTTGGAGGGTAGAACGCAGTCGTTGAAATTTTTCTATGTATATATGGCCTTTGTAAAAAAAAAAAAAAATAATTAAACCGACTTTGGTAGTTCGCGCAAAGAATTGTTCAAAAACGTTTTATATTAACTAGCCGAACTTAGTTCAAAAGCATTTTTCAAATGGTTTTAGTGTGTGGTAGTTTTGGAATTCCGTGTGTCGAAATAATAGAGAAATGGCCTTTATTGTGAGTATTGCTAGGTATATCATATAGGTATAGATGACACAGACTTCCATGTGCCCGCAGCCTTTGCAAAAACAGTTTTCATCCTTTATGGGCTGCTTGTTGCCCGATTATTATTTGTTTCTAATAGTTAAATAATTTAACTGACCTCACAAATGTAGTTTTCTTTCGATACTTCTTAAAGTGCTACTTAATGCATCGACTTATTCTGTTTAATGTAGTACCTGGCCGCATAAGGCCAATGCTAAAAGTTGAAGTTTCTATTGAGCGCCTTCCCTTGAGAACAATATAAAAAATTAAATAAAAATGCAAAGTATCTTTTTAATTTTATTTAATAATTTATATTCAAAAAACTTTCTTATTGATTTTATTTTTATAATACATTCACTATATACAGCCGTTTGTTTTTTTGTTAAAGACTTCATAATATCTATGCCTATTCATAATTGATTTATAATTAAATATTAGGTTTTTTTGGCTTATGAGTTAATTTTTGTTTAATTGTTAATTTTGGATCTCATTACATTTGGTGAAATGATATAACAAACAAACAAAGTTAATAACAGAATAAAAAATAAGTAAAATATTTATAATATCTATTGTATATTCGAAAATCGTTCATTGTATTAGCAAATTTTATATACAAGTAACAAAATTACAATTAACCTATAATATACTATATTTTAATATTTCTTCAATCAATCGAAAGGCAGTTTTCGACGAGAACAAAGTTTCACTCCGTAAGCTCTTGTCATTTCTTCAATTACGTTCTACTTAATTTAGTATTATTTTTATTATTATTTTGATTTATTTATTTTCTTGTTTTTAATTTAAAAAATATATAAATTACAATACAGAGTGACTTTTACAAGGTTATGTCATTATTTGGTTATTTGTAGAGCTGTTTTTGAAAGCGATGAAGTCGAAAAACTGATTGAAATAAAATTTAAACTCACCAACAAGTAGTAGCTGAAAAGACGTGTAATCATATTCACTATACCGATAATAAGACATGTTTAATAGGGAGTAAATGGGAAAAAAAATTTAAGTTGCCCTTCCAGTGCAATATCGATTAAATGGGATTTCAAAGACCACCCACTTTAAAATTATTACTCTCCATCACTCCTAAAAACAGCTCAAACATTTATCCAAATGTTTTATATTTTTTTCTTTTTTTTTTTTTATTATTGACATCGCATATAAAACATTATTAATAGTACAATTACACATTTTGTTTACATCATTGAATTTTATTTGTTTTTTCTCTATTTAACAACAATATAGATTTTAGGTTTCTTAACAGTTTCTTTTTTCCTTTTTTTATGTTTACAATTATTTAGTTTAATTTGTTTTCTATAGTCATTAGTTTTAAATAAAATTTAGTCATTTTGTTTAAGTTTTTGAATGATTTTGTTTCGTTAAAATTTACATTTAAGTCATTTGTTTTACACTCTGTTTTCTTTTTTTTTTTCGTTCCTTTTATTTACAGTCAGTTTAGGTTTTTTTATAAAAATTGTTAACAAACTCTATCCGAATCTCTTTATTTTGTGGAAATGTGTATTTTTAGTAAATATGAATTTTCAGTATATGTGTAAATGCAATATTGTTTCAATGCATGTTTTTATATGATACATTTTTTGTTTTGATTTATTGAGGAAATTGCATAGTAAAATTTAAGTGAAAATGTTGTTTACCTAAGCTTATGATTTCTTGTTAGTTTGTGTTAAGTTTTTTGTTTGTTGTAATTTTGATTTGTTTAAAACGGGTTCGTGTGTATTAATATAACAACCTTATTGAGCATAATCAACGAAGAAATGTCTCCCTTAGTGTGTGTTTATTTAGACAAAAAATAAAAATTTTAAGACAATGGTTTGAATTGTGTGAGTGGTTTTACCACGGGCTTATTCTGGATGGACGATCAAAAAACCTTAAATTGGAATCTGACCCTTTGAACATCTCAGCTCAAGGATTAAAAATAGAAAATTGTGACGAATTTATCCTTACGGCCAGAGGGAGTAGAATATTTTGGAAAAATGTTGTATAAATTCAATAAATTGTAAGTGGAAATGGAAATGGAAATGCTGTGTGTTACGTGTTATGCATGGCTGTTGTTGGAATTTCATTAGATCAGATTGGCACCAATGCACAATTAGAAACATATTCCATTTGAGTTTATTATCGTAAACTAAGGCTGAATATATAACGCAACTATTTACCGTCAGAATCGCGTCGCATGGTTTATATTGCGTTCTTTTGATTTAATTAAATCATCGGCGCTCATTGGATGGTGCACTTCTTCGGGAACGGTTTTTAAAATGTTATGAGTCGACTGATTCTGCAATGAGAAAAATTAAAAAACAAGGTTCGTTTTAAGCTATTGGTATATGTATAATAAGTGCTAAAGAGGTGTAAGTGATGGGAACAAATAAATAAAACATGCTCAATAAAATAACGGGGACTTTGAAAATTATTCGCCATTTTAAATTGAACGATAACATACATATTTTTTCTGTCAATTAACTAAAGCCACAATGGAAGTTGAAGAAGTTGATTTCTTTCTCTTCCTCTTTTTTCTCTTTTTCATTTTTCCCGCCTTTATTTGAAAAAGTCTGGAAATTCCCCAGCGAAATGCCGGCTTTTGAACCTAATATATCGACATATCAAAGCCTCGCTTGAGGCAATCAAACTTTAATAATTGATAAGGCATAGGGATAGGTCTGGAGCAATAATTCAAGAATAATACCTCCTCTTTGTTGGAATTTGCGATATACAAATATACTTAGATGAAGCATTTTATGAATAGAATTAAACGTTTCCTCTTTTTCTATTTGCAGGTGGACTAGACCACGATGATACATCTTTTTTAAACATGTAAGTAAGAACTTAATATAAATATTCCCCATAAGATATACCTAATTACAATAATAAGCCAAATTTAAAATTGTAATAATGAAATCCCAAAGCGAGCAGCGCCTTAAACGAATAACACTACCATCTACTGTTGGTTGGACAAAGGCATGCCTACTTAATTGAATAAATTTCCCACTTGCTTCCTGCAATAATTTACCCAAATATTCCCCTATGTATTCAAAAACGTATTCTCCGAATAAAATAAGTCTACACGCTTAAAATATTATCTCCTTCAAGGAGTATCTCATATATTCCCCATGGTCGTTCCCTTTGACCTAAAAAAAAATAATGGAAGACTGCTTCCGAAATTGCTGCAGAATTTAGCTTTTCCTTTGCTTCTCACATGTAGGTAGGAGGAGGTACAGGCACAGGCACACATCGACATCTCGGGTTCGAGAACAACAAACTTTTGAGTTCGGCCTAATACCCCCATGTGACCAATTTAAATCCATTTTTCAGAGATTTCTACCCCTACCCCTCCCACATGAGTTTTCTTGTGTTCTTTTTGTGAAAATCTTTTAACTTTAAATGACAACCCACTTAAAAGTTGTTTACCAAGAACAATAGAAGCGGCAGCAACCCGAGTCCAAACAAATTCCAGCCGATATATCCACATAGTGAGAGGAAAAGAATGGAAAATGGAAAATAAATTTGCTTGTTTACAAGGTACTATTACAACTACCATTTGTGTCCCTCCGTTTTCGAGAGAACCCCCATTAGCCCATGTATCTATCGTTGAACGGATTTTTTTCATTCGAGGGTTAGAAATTTGATATCTTTTCTTTATTTTGTTGAGGTTTTCAGTTTTTTTTTTTTAAGTTTCTTATGCAATGTAGTGTTTGACTCGTAATCTCCATTCGTTCGGACATTCCTTTACAGACAAGGGGGTGTGGCATAGAGATTTTTGTCTTCATTCCTTTACTGTTTTATATTACCAATTTGAATAATTCATTAGGACGTAAATCTTTGTTTTTATGAGGACACAATGGGACAAGTGGGACACGAAGGCAAACCAGTAATATTTGACAAAATAGTCAAACGAAAACGGGAATAAAACAAACAACTTGGAGGGAAGCAAAAGCGAAACATTTTAACTTTCAAAATGAATATCTTTCTCCCTTTTTCCCCCCGGGGATCAGAAACAGAATTTGAATAGATATAGTGCCCATATTTGGTTCGTCCTTTTAAGTGATAGACGACCGGGTGCTCGGGCGAAGAAGAAGAATCACAATAACAAAAAAAAAAAAAAAATGAATAGAATCAAGTTTGTTTGGGACATGTTATCATATATTGAAGATTCCTTTCGATCTTTTCATAGAAAAAATATCTACCATCGTTAGAGGTCCATTCCATTATATAGCTATTTATAACGTCTCACAAGATAGGCGATTGGGTGGGTGGGTCTCGGCGAATGGGCGAATGGGAATTAAATTGATTTTTCGTGAGTGTTTGGATATAAGAATGGATAAATTTCAATCAAATCAGAAATTATTCCCCATGGGAGGCATGTCTATGTCAAGAAATGATGAAAACTGTTGACCGTACTTTCCATAACCATAAAATTCAATTAGATACTGCAGTACATCCCGGAAGAAACCTTAATAATGTTTGAATTGTTTACTTGTTTTACGATATCAGTATGTTTGCAAAGTTTGAAAAAATACAAGTCATGCAAGTCTTATAGAATTATTTCAGATACGACTGCTTCTTTTTGTTTTCATTATTCGGCTTCGTAAATGTACACAAATTCATAAGTCCTTTGGCTTGTTCCATGTAACAAAGTTACAACATTAATTTCCTATCTCCTGCATTGTTCTTCTCATTGTTTCCTCTCAAATAAAAATCGCAATTATTAAAAAGTTAAATTACAAGCACATGCTTGTCTGAATTTGTGATAGATTTCAGATGAATACTCTAGAATCCTCTAGGTTAATATCCTTTAACCACTTTATCAGCAGATATAATCTTGTTTGGGTCATGGCTTTAAATTCTATTTCCACCATCGATAATGACGCGGGGGGATCCTACCTCTTCTCACAAGTCGACCTGCTACCATTAAAAAGCATTAGCTAAATTGTATAATAATGTGCAGTTTTCATCAAGGAGCACTCCACAAAGATCCTTAATTTTGTGCGAATACAAGCAACATCCATGTAATGGGTATACCTCCCAGCAATTTAACATAACCATCCGTTTTTGTTTACCCTCCATGCCCTATGGCTCAGGTAATGCGAATATAATTTGAATAAAAATCATTCTCGTTTTTTTTTTCTAAGTCTAAACCGAATCTAAGTATGTTAACGGTCATGGTTTTCCAATTACATTTCAATCAGAATGCGAACCACGACTAAAAAAAAATACTACCCCCTCTAGCCATCTCTTCTCCACCCCTCGAAAAACAACTTAAGTCGTAGAGAAAATAAAATTAAGCCCGCGTAATCCCCCAATCCCACAACTGTTTATGTCTTTCCAATTGTTTCTCTCGCTGGCTTTAAAATCCAAGGCAAAACCCTGGCCTCGCTTCTTCGCTGCTCTGTACAGAGTACAGCCCTAGTGAGTTCAAGCGATTAAAGCATAAAATTAAGGCGTATTAGACCGCATTCGCATAACAAAACGCAAGGATAATTGTAACCTCATTTACTTTCGGTTTATTTTCTGAGGATATTTTTACTTTTAGCATTTTATTTGTTTTTGCTCGTGTTGCCTTCTTTTCTGTATTATTCTTTGTTTCGGCATTCGTTTTGTGTAACGAATCCTTAAATGGGGTTTCGTTGTCACTAGAATATAGGATACCTCCTTAGAGTGTGTAATAATTATGCAGAAAAGAAAAGAAAAGAAAAGAAAGGAATAGCGAGACACCCCCTCACCAGCCAAGCCACCCTACGTACTTCTCGTAGAACACAATTCGCATAATTTCTCTGGCGATTATTTCTTTTCTTTTTCTCTCGCTAACAGTTCTTTTCCTCCGCAAACCTATTTTGGTCGACTGTCGAGCAGGAGGGAATGGGGAGCACGGGTGCCAAACATTCACTTGCAGCCATATCTCTAAGCCAGTCTCATAATACACGAGCATTATGTGTGCGGGACGATAGTCATAGGGCACTTACGCCTCGCCCTCCCCCATTCCACTTTTATTTTGTTTTGTTCTGTTTTTATAATGATCTTGCTTGTATTGTATAGTTTTCCCACCCCTTTTCACCCGTCTATAGTTGGGTTGGAACTACCCACTACTGATTGTAGTTATGGACGCATAAAGTTCTATATTTTCCAGGACAAATGGAGAGTATTTTATGTGTTATTTATGTAAAATCGAGTACAAGGATGAAAATTTATGACACGATTTGATGTTGTTTGTGTGAATTTTGTTGCCTTGTTGTGGTCGATTTTACACCGATGTACATATAGGAGGGCAGGAGTAAGAAAGTGGGACTGTGATTATGGGAATGTGGTGTGGTATTTCGAAATGCCATAAAGTGGGAAGCTTTAGGTATTCCTTTAAAGGCAGTGTGAATTGAGCTACTTCGAACTCCTGTGCATTGGAGAGAGTTAACGATACGGTACCTACGAACGGGGCAACTTAAGGGGATCATGGTTGTAGTCATTGAGTGGAACATAAACCTGAGGGGCTATTTAGGATGAAAACAAACCCTAATGGGAAGACTTTTTAGTAAACTAACACAAACTAGATGGACGTTGTGTCCTTATCAACGTGGGTGTGGTTCTATGAATATAAAACTTGGTTCTTTTATGAAATCTTTACAAAAATCTGAGATTTTTTTCTCCGTAATCTAGAAGAAACACTTTAAATATTGAACTCCAGGGGCCCGTTGCTTTATTTTGGTCTGTCCGCAGCTTAATCTTTTGGATGCGGTTAATTTGCAAAATTATCCACACAACCTTATTATCTATCAAATTATTTTCCAGTGGATTTTCTTAAAAAAAAAAAAGTTTGAAATTGCAATGAGAAACCAACCTGAGTTTAAACTGAGTATGCCTCTATGCACTCCTGTAAATACATTTTAAAAATCGCTTGCCTCTATTCCACCATGACATTCACTTACACTTGGAAAGGAAACGAAAAAATGTGTTGGAAAACAAAGGAAGTTATGTGTACTAAAAAAACAAACAACCTAATGAAAATAGAAACAAAAACCAAAAGCATTCAGATGAAAATAGGTAAAGGAAGTGCAACTATGTAGAGGGAAAAATAGAGGAAAGTAAAATCAAAACACAATCCTTCACAGTTCACCGACGACACTGACTTAACGTGCGACAAAACTGAGGAATGGTAAAAAAATAAGAAACAAAAAAACCATGCACACTCAAAAAGACGTACAAAACAAATTAAGGAATTAAGAAAAAGTATGCGCATAGAGGATGGCAAAGTAAAACACACTGTTCAACAAAGGCAAAATCCTTTCAAGCAAACAACAAAATATGTATAGGTACACACATAGAAACAAACAACAAAATAGAATTCATTTCTTGCTGGTAAAGTTATGTAGTGGAAAATCCATTTACCGTTTCTCCGAAGCAACCCGCCACCGCTGCCGAAGGAACTCCTACAGGATGCAACCCATTGCTGATGCCGCCTAGCGGTGGCGCTATACTCGTACATATTGCTGCTGAGGATGGAGGTTGCTGCTGCTGTTGCATACCCGCAACTCCTCCACCAATGCTAGTTAGGCAAAGCATACTACCACTGCTAACTGGAGATTGCATACCACTTCCACCACCGCCTCCTCCGATCAGTGCTCCTCCACTACCTGCAGGACTGCTTGTTGTTGCTGTAAGAACTTTTCCGGGATTCATCCCATTTTTATGAGAAGCGAATATCGGTGCTGGCGCTGAGAATGTGGCCAATTGCGAGGGATGCGACATGGTTACCCCGGTGATTGTATTCGTCCCAAACATGGGACTAGTAGAGTACATTGGATGGTGCGCCAGGTCAATCTGATGAGTTTATTTTTTTCGGGTTAAAATGAATGAAGGTCGCGTCACACCACACCATACACACACATTCATTAGTTCGGATTCAATTTGAAGATTAGTAGGCCAACCGGATGATCCAATTTTGAGATTCAATGGAATGGGGTGAGATTCCAAATTGTGATTGAGAAATGCACATGAGTAAGGACACCAATTTCAAAAGGCGTTCGAGTATAGAAAGAGAAAAGAAGAGTAAATGGTTAATTTAATTGAAAAGGAAATCTAAAACAATTTTCAACGATGACATCTGTCCTGTAAAAAGAATTGTAACTTTGCTTTTGTTTCGAGTGGACAACGCCCTTTTTTAAAGTACATACATAGGCATGTACATACATAAGGAAGAGTGTTCCCGAACAAGTGACGCAAACATTGTAACAAATAAGATGCACGACTACTATTGTCCGAAAGAAAAAAAAGTTTTGAAATGTTTAAAGGAAGGATCTAAAATATAAAATAAGTGTAGAATAAGTAAAAGTACTAAATGCTTTGTGTAGTTATCTCTTTAAAGCGTTGTAATTCAATACCAGAATAGCATTGGAATTGGCGCCATCCTTTCGGTGGAATTCATTGAAGTAATAAGAAATTCGGCAGTTAAAAAGACTTTAATAGATTGTCATTAGAGAAATCCGAAAGCAGCTAAACGTGCGAATGGTTTTGTTTTTATCGATTTATTTTTATGACACAAATAAAGAGTGAAACCCCCTCTGAATGGAAAATAACCTGGATAAAAACAAAATAAGGTCCATGAAACGAAAACGTTTAATCGGATCCCGCGCCAACGACTATATCTTCAATAATAAATGCTGCTCAATAATGGAAATGATGCTCAAATCTCTCTTTAAGATTCTCATTGTTTCTACTTTAAGACAAATACACATTGTTGCACATTCTACTTCATCTAAGTAATTGAAGCCAATGGCTAACCATATGATACCAACACAAAACATAAATAAATCAGAAGCAGACTCGTCGTGGGGGACAAAAAAAATAAATAAAAAATAAATTAAATTACACCGCCATTAAAGTTCGACAAAGGACACTGAACAATGTCAGGGCAATCGGCCAAGTGCACGACCGGCAGTAGTACATATTTTATTGAACAGAATAATTATTCAAAAATGAGAGCAATAAAAATTGAGAATCCCTTCCAGGCAAACGATATCAAAAAACGCCAACAAAACGAAAAACCACCCAACAACAGAAACTGGACGTGGACGTTGCCGAAGCAATGAAAACACACACACACACACAGCACAAGCAGAGGGAAAAGCACATAAAGTGTGTGCGAAGGAAAACGCATTCGAGTATAGTAGTTATTTTGTGCCTTCCGCACTGCAAACATATGAGTGTCCTCAATGGCCGACAGGAATTCAACAAGGATAACAATGAATTGTGCACCGATTGTGCACACCGAGGCCAAGGAAGGAATGAAATTATTGTGCACACACTGGTCAGTCGACCCTCCTAGTTCCGATCTCTCAGTCTTTCTGTTCTGTTCTTTTGCTCTTCGCAAAACGTTCTACATAAATACATTTTTTTCTTCTTTCTTTTTCTCTTTATTTATTCCTTTTTAGTTCACATAAATTTTCGTTTATTTCTTTCCTAACAGGACACACTAGGCATGTCTACATTTTCAAAATCGTCTAAGGAACCACTTCTCGGTTTGTTTTGTGATGTTGTGTATGGTTTTCTCTTTGTTTGTGTTGAATGCGTGCTATGGATCTTTGTTTTTTTTTTGCTAGGTTTTTCCTCTTGTCTTTTCTGTGTTGTATGCCCTGACTGCGGCAAAAATCTCACATAAATAACTATCTCTCTAACCCGCTCAACATTCCGAACTGTGTGGATCGGAAAAATTTATTACCTGAGAATAAATGTTCGGCTCTGCCCGTTTTATATCAGATTGTCTTGGTCGGCCTAAGGTTGCACTGCAATAGGGTATCCTTTGGCCTCCCGAAGCAGCTAGTTCAGCGTATGTTAAATCAGTCTTAAGTTATACCAGTTGGTTTACCATATTTCGTTTACGAACATGAAAAGAAAGAAAAAGAAATATATTGTTAAATATTGGTAATATTTATAAAATGATATAAAAAAACAAAATTATTGAACTATTTCTGCTTGTAACCTCCTGAGAAATAATCAAGTCCACGTTATGGCATAAGTACTGCATCCCTACATATCCATATTTTCGAAAAAATAATCCCTCATCTTTGTCCGGTAACCTTGCTCTTTGACTAGCTCTAACCTCATTTTTAGAAAATAAGAGTTGTGGTGAATAGAAAAAAACTTTAAAAAATAATAAGTATACGCCTTCGATATGAGGTTTCTTCATGAATTTACATTGGCCTTCTTTCACCTCGAGCTTGTACAATATCTATGCTCAACTCTTGCCTACACTTAAACACACATATGTGCACACAATTTTGACCTAAATTTATAGAAATCCTCACGTGAAAGAGAGCTTCGCTAGGATTACCAAGGATAACAATTCACCTATCAGATATCTGAGTTCTGCAATCAACACGTTCTGTATAAAGTAATTTGTTCATTTGTACCCGAGAGCTATCCTAAGTACCATTTGACCTTAATCATTGCGTTCAAAACCCACAGTCACCACTGTGTGGTGCCACTTAGCGCATCGCGAGAACGCAATATTACCCCTGTATGTAAAATATGTCGTTAGCACTACACCCTGAACTACCAAATAACGATGCTAACTCCCTGGAGCCTCCTGCCATATAACCTGAGCTACCGCTATTCGAGAAGTACATTCAAATTTCATCACTACTGTCACCGTTTCAATACAGATAGACCCAAGCTACAACTAGTATGACTACATTCATACTTGTTCCCATTACGTATTCAGGACGAATACCTCGTTCTCATATAACCAACATTGGTTATTATCTATTGGGATAGGTGAGCCCATATTGCTGTCATATCTTCGGCAAGGTGTCATTCCTTTAACGACACACGGGTATTTAAGGCTACCTCATGATGGCAACCTCTCTAGTCACATTTGCCGACGGAGTCGCCTAAAACACCAACAAATCATGTCCGCAAAAAAGGAAATGCTCAGATTTCAGTGGAATTTCCTCTCACTGTTTTCAAGCACGCGATAATTTCCGGGCACAAATCACACACAAGCACACATTCAGTGTACTTTGTACACGGCGGCGAAGGGATATGTTCAGAATCACAAACACATTAAGCAGTGACACTCTCACTACTTGTTTGGGGAATATTGTGCGAAAAATTAAAGCGGAACGCTAGCGTTTCCTTTTGTTTATGCTGCAATACCCCGGAGGTCCTTCCTGCTACTGTCATCATTTCGTGTTCATTTATTTTTCTGAGTGTGTGGATTATAAGAGAGTGTTAAAAGGATCAACCGGTTGATGTGATACAATTTGAAACGTCATATCATTTATGATTTTTGATTTTTTTTTTTACGATCAATGTGTTAAACAATTTGATAGCACAGATGTGTGGACGGAAGTTATGTGAAGCTCGGGTCTATAAACAGGAATCCAGAAAGCACGTGTCAAAAGGTCAAGGATTGTAACAAAACCGATTCCTTAAAGACATATTCCTGCCAACAACTCTGTTTGTAGCTTGAATCTCTTCAAATGGGAAATATTTCGGTGAGGATTTACAAGTGTCACAATAACGAATAAATATCTTCAATCTATAAGTTAACAAAACCTTACAAGACGACCCAAATCAAATGTAATTTCAGGCACCAATATTGTGTGTTCCCTGTGTAACTACACATCACAGATTTGTCATAGTAACTGCCATCACTAACGGTTACCTAGCCCAGCGTTGGCTAACATGGTGACTTCGGACGGAAATTTCAATTGCCCCTCTACCTCTTTCCATTTAAGCAATTCAAAATAAGCACTTCATCGATATACTTCACCACAATCAGGTACGGTGTATGTATGTGTGTATGATGGGAAGAAAACCAATTCAACAACTTTCATTGTTAGTTTAACAATTAGGTGCGGGGGCTCGAGGATAATATAGACATTCATTGAAAAATAAGGACCTGCAACTAGCAGCAATGTTCACTGTTGCGTGGAACTTCTCAAACTCCATCGTACATAGAGAAAGCGCGCACACACGTACATACATTCACCGAACTGATTGAAAGCTAATAGGCCATGCAATTAGCATGTAATGCGAAATGAAAAGCCCGTCCAAGTGTGTGAAATGCGCTCAATTTAGCGGCACATTGAACAGAATTACATACATATGTACTCGTACATATAGGTACATATGTAGGGACAATTCAGTAAGCAAAGTTTTCACCGCTGCTCAATTTAACTGCGGTTTTCCACTTTCGCCAATTTGCCGGGTACGTTGCGGTACCGACATACACATGTCCCCCCCCCCCCCCCCCCATTCTTCTTATTGTGTAGTGTAGAAACCTACGTACCTTGTTCACTTGCTGCTGTTGCTGCTGGTGTTGCTGGAGCTGGTTCTGATGCTGCTGCTGAGTGGCATATCCCATCTTGCTCACCGGTATCAAGGTGTTATATGTTGTTATGTATTGCGGCGTACCGTGATGATGATGAAGATGCTGTTGTGCAGCCTGGTGGTGCTGCTGCTGTTGCTGTTGATGCTGCAATTGTTGCTGAATATGATTTTGCGCTGTCTTTTTGTCAATCACCGCATACGTTGGTATTCGATCGTACGTGGAGGAGGTAATTACAGCATTTTGTTCAGCTAATGCTGCTGTTGCATACGCTCGACTGTGTCCTTTCGTTGTCCATTCATCCTCGTCGTCACGACCGTCTGCAAAAAGACCACCAACAACACAGTCCAGGGAATACACATATACTGATTTGGTTTATTACAGAGTTATGAAGTGACTTATAATTACCTTGTGGTATTATGTCTGGATTCTTGTCAATACTATCGACACTGCTTGTCTGACATGTCTCTCTGCCGATACGAATGTCTTGAATTGAGGGTCCATTGTGTAGGTTACCAGCTCGGCTAACTTGATGTGAATAATTGTTTCTATCACGGCCCGATGATCCTCGCATTCGAACAATAATAACTATTATGAGCGCAACCAAGAATATACTCCCCACAATCCCGACCAGGATGCCCAGGAACGGCCGAATATCCTCGATAACTGGTGCATAAGCCAGAGAGAGATCTGTAATTTTCGAAATCACTATTTGAAGGAATAATTTGATTACTATCTAGCGACTTGTTAGTAAGTGTGTATGTTTACTGATACGCTTCAGTGATTACGAGTGTTTTTTTTTTTTTTTTTGTGTCTTTAGTAGGATTATGGGAGGTATTATGGCAAAGGATCCAATGCAAATGGGTGAAGGGAAAAAAAAACTATGAAATTAAATCTAAAAAGCGAAAAAGTAAACAATTCGAATGTCCTTACTTTTGTCATTGTTTCCGACGACGACTGTATTGTCTGCTGGTCTCTTTTTGAATGTAATTACAACTACAAGGACACATCCATTGTGTTCGTTTTTTGGAGGGTTGTACAATTAATGCAAGATAACAAAGGTTGTGCGGAGAATGCAGATAATAATGGTGCAACACAGGATACGTACAATAAAAATAAAAGTCAAACTCATAAAAGTTTTATGTAAATAAAGAATAGTCAAAGAAACAAAGCAGTGTGCAGCACTGTTTTTCTTTTTTGTATGCGTGTAGTAGTGTATCCAAGGATATAAAGTGTAGATACAAAAAACAAGAGAAGGAAAAACACTGAGAAAACTTCATCCATTGGATGACATATTACCTGTTTGCTTCTCCGGATCTTTGAGGGTATAAACTTGTAGAATTGTTGCATTGCTTCGGCCTTTGCTATTGTGTGCCACCAAGAACACATTGTATCCGTTTCCTGGGATGAGGCCTTTCACTTCAAAGAATGGTGTCCTTGAAAGCATAAAAGAACAAATTAAAAAATTAATATCTTCAGCACAGTGATTCTTGGAAATTTTAAAGTAAAATTTCAAATGCTTACGAAAAAAAAACTTGTATATAAAAATTAACGGTATTGATCTAAAACGAAGTCACAAGAGGTTTAGACTCTTCATTTGCAATTCCGAGAAGAAGCAACTTGCTTAATATATATTTTTTATAACCAGATGGAACCCATAACAAGGGCTCAAGTTTGAAGAAAAACGGTGCACTATACTCTATGGCTCAACATGAAAAAAATCTACCTCTGATGGAAGAAGAGCTCTTCAGAGGGTCTGGCAGTGTGAGAGTTTATTACTCTATCTGACGCATGATTCTTTCTCCGGATGCACATATTTTGGTCGGAACACTAAATCCGATATATTCCGAAAATAGTGCAACTTAAACTCATTTAAATTTAATAAAAAACTATCGCGTGAAATTCAATAAATATATTGATTATAAAGGAGTATATAGCTGTGCACCTAAAACCATAATTATAAATAAATTTGTCGAGATTATAACACGTACTTGGACCTATAAATCCTCGGATGACGTGTGGTACCGTTCACATAAACTTCCATAATAAAATCCTGCTGCAGTCCCCCATCGAATCCTTCCAAGCATTCAATTTGAAATCCTGTTGAAGTTTGATTAAGCAACGTGCAGTTGATCAGCGGATCTGGTTCACCTATTGAAAAACACACAAAGAATAAAAATTAAAAATAATTTATGAATAAACACCATCGGAAATTATAACCAATGGAAAGCAATGGTGTGAAGTATGTTATTGATATGGGTAATATTTGAACATATGATATATGTCAATAAATTAATTATTCCATTTGTTCAACGCAACAATATTGGACTTTACATGTATTCCAATGGGCACTAGAGTTTGGTTAGTTAATCAATTTTCTATTTGATGTGTTGTTGTGATTAATGGGAAAGCGTGTTTCATGCCAGTCGTCCTTTAATGACTTAATTCATACGGTGTTGAAAAATAATCCCCAAATCGATGGCAGTGAGTGAGTCGACAAGCAAATGTAATGCTTGCAACGATTCCAATGATATAATCTCCACCACAGTGAGTACTCGAACTTGCAAGCTAATACACCATCTACAATCTATGTATCTACGTGCACAGTGTGCACTCCAACGCGTCAGTGCTTATTTTGTATTTCACAACATACACACATTAGCAGTAGAATTTTGTTTTAAGCCAGTATCTGACAGTGCACACTACATTGCAGCTGCAGTAGTTGTAGTGGCATTAAATACAAAAATTTGAGAGCCTTGCAAAGGTCTGAAACGAACACAACACAAAATCACCTCGTCCTCGAAAGAAAACAAAAACACTCTGGTTTAACGAAGATTAAATGAGTACAAGTCTGTTGATGATTCTGGTGGTGGAGCAGCAGCAGCAGCAATAAGTCCATTATTAAATCCGGCGAGAATTCGCCACGGTCTTCTTCAGTTTAGATTCTCGTAAAATATTTTAAGTGAAGTTTTGATACTCAAAGTCGTGTCGCTACAGATTTTCTCTATCCGAAAGCTGAAGAGGAGGATAACGTCGGCAACAAAACACTGCTCAGATATACGTTCGGCCAGATGATAATGGTTACAGCTACGTTGTTGGAATAACAATACTTTAAGATGAAAGAAGCTGCTGTGCATAGGAAAACAAACAAAATGGCAGATTATCACACCTACCTGCTGGTGTTATTGTATAGATACACGGCTCACTCTGGTCCCCAATTTCATTGCTGGACCAACAAAGCAGTGTACCATAGTCCTAGAAGCAAATGAATTTCAAATGTTAGTGGCACATTAAGACTTTTGCTGCTGAGTGACGATGTTTACTTACGTTCTCTGTCATGGGCGTGTAATGAGCAACGCTCCGGCCACGTTCGATTGCAACCAGAGAGGCTGGTATATCAATGCTTTCTGTCGTGGATGCATTGAATTTCCAAATAAATGAGACCTCTGATGGATTTGCCTCAACTTCACAGGCAACCTTTACCGTCTCATGTCGTCCTGAGCTGTAGCTTGTTCTTTGTCCTGGTCGACATACGGGCGCAACTGCGAAAAACGAATCAAAACATTGGCAGGTGTTATGTAATTGAAATCCTTTTATGATGTATTTTTATCGTAAATTAGATTTTATGAGAATACATTAGTAATCCTCTTTGTGGCGGCAAATTTTCTCTCTAATTTTAAGTAGCTATCCGTATTATGGCTCGCAAGTAATAATTTGAACTTGAACAATGTGTAAAATTTGTGTTTAAGTCGCACTTGCTCTCCCGACTTTCTAAAGTTTGCATAATGCTCAACCTTACAGCGTTGTATTAATCAGCAACTTTGTGTAATATTTCTCAAAATTATACAACTTGAGTGGTATTAAACGAAATCTCAGAACGTCATCATGCATATAAAATAAATTGCAAGCTTATGAGTAAATAACAACATAATCAAGTGGTAACAAATATTGTAGTACTCGAACTCTCTATTCTGAGTGCATATATTCAAACACAAACATACATACATACTTATGTGAATATTGGTAAACATAAAATTTGCATGTAGCCCTCAAGGAGAGAAATGTAAAATCGATTTTGCCAGTAAATTCAAACCAGTATCGTTAAATTAGAAGCACATTATACAAGGCGATAGAAGCGAACACTTCCACTAGATGCACCCACTTGTGTGGGTTGAGTTCGAAGCAACTTCTCCAAGGCGTTTTGTCTGTAGGGTCACAAATTCGATTAAAAGCATAACGATGCAATATGCGTAGAAAGTACCTAACTACTAGGTATAGCTTCCGTAACACACTTAAAAATTATTTGGATAATTTAGATAAAAAAAAGTGAAAGCATGCAAGTAGAATTTCGTAATTACTTACATCTTATATCTAATTGAACAGGATTACTCTCGCCATCTCCTTCCCGATTGCTTCCAACACACGTGTAAATTCCACTCCTTGCACGACTAACATTTTGCAGGACTAAGCTCTGATTCGCAACGACAATTCCCTCGGCAACGTTATTCTCTAAAATTTTTCCCTGAAATCAAAAAACCATATTCTATGTCAAAATGATCAGATATAATCGAATATAAACTTAAGTTTGAAGATGTGTTCTTGATGCCTTTTTTTACGTAATCACTAGATATCATCAACCCAATTAAGCCATATTTGGAGCGACATTGGGTATGGGGAAATTCAAGACAGAAATAATTCGGATCCTGCTGTGTGTTATTGTCGGGTATTCATACAGCTCATGTAATTGCTTCCAAAACAATCTTAGAAACATGCGGTTGCATTGCATGATATCCCTGGTATGGGTTCACTCAACCTCTTTCTGAGTGCCTAATATTATGCTGTTCCTATTCATGAATCCTACTCACAGTATATAATGCTCTTTAGATACCACATACATTGAGTCTTTGTACATAGATTTTCTTTCAAGGTTTGGTCGGCTTCATACACTATATGTATGTATGTGCACCCAACAGAACTATTACGTGAATTTTTCCTTTCTTTCTTTCATATTTTCCAGTAATTGAAATATAGAGCTCTTATATGCACATTGTATCTATACACACTTATCCGACCTAACGCACAAGGATCTTTGTTTCATATTAGAACACGTCGAAGAAAATAGATAAATTGAAAATCGGATTAACTTACATTATGCCTCCAGCTTACTTTGTAGATCCATGGATTCGATTTAATATTGCATTCGAAGAAAACATCGATGCCCTCACGAAATGTCGAGTTCATGTTGTTTGTTCCAAGTTCTAATTGTACCACAGGGATATCTGGAAAAGAAAGGTGAATTTAGGTCTTTGTTCTTTTATTTTATTACACAGGCTTAACAATGGAAACCTAGAACAGTTTGAAAATCCTTGGGCGTTGAAATTGTAGATAGCTGTTGCTGTTACAAAATTGAAATTTCTCTAATATTAGATAGGCAATGTCTTCAATTCAAGTTGTAACAATATGCCTAGCACACGTCAATATTAACCTTAATTATTTAAATTTTAATTAAAGATTTTTTTTTTCTATTTCTAATTAACTTGAGTGGGTACATGAAATGCTTCAAGTGTTCTTTTCAATTTCTTGGAAGAAATTAAATTTTCAGACTTATACAAAACAAAATACGGTTTCTTTGCTTTTCTCAATTTCCTACTCAAGAACAGGAAGCAGAATGAAATTAATAGCAACAAGGGAAAAAAAAATATACGAACAAAAAACAAAAAAAAAAAAGATTCGTAATAAAATTCTCTAATTCCATTCCACCTGTTCATTTAGAAGAGAGAAGAAGAGAGCTTGAAGCGTATTCTTGCGCTAACATTTCTGTTATTTCCTACGAATTTTAATTAACCTAGTGCAGAATTCGTAATTTTCCACAACTACTACTTGTCTGGGCCAACTCGTAGAGCTTTAGCCAAGATCTCTGCGTCCATTGAATGCAGACACAATAGCTGAAAAATGGGCGAAAGATAAGAATAGTTTTCATTTTGGTCATGTTCTAAATTCCTTTTGCTGGTTTTGCCTGGTGTAAAGCAAAGAAAAGAATACGAGAAAGCGAAATTAAATTTTGCTTCTTTATTGCGTTGTATGTAATCAGCTAGACAGCTGTCAGTTTTTTTCTATTTTTTTTTTTTTTCGTGGTTAAATTGTGATGCAGTTCCTTCTGCCTTGACAACGAGTTGGAGAAACTATTCAAAACTAGTTAAACATTCTTATAATTTGTTTAAGAAAGAAATAATAATCGTTTTATATTTAGCAGTGAATAAATGATATCGTTGAGATACGCATTTGCATTTGTTCGGGAAGGACAAAGTCGTTCTCAAAGTATTTTTATAAGACGGAAGGTTTGATGTGCGAATACTAATTGCATCCTCAGCTTGGAAATGTACAACTGATACACGGTGAATAGATTAAAACTGGCATGCTAATCACGTCATATTTTATAAGTCTTTTAATTGAAAACTTTGTAGACAGGATTTCTCTGGTGTATTGTGCTGCTGCAAAGTTATCTATATATCCCTTATTGTATATGTTACATCTTTTGCTTTGGAGGACTCTTAAGAATTCTAAGTTTACTTCCATGAAGTAGATTATACTAGCCCTATATCAGCCTGTCGCGTAGGTCTTGACACAGGGAGGCAGCAAGGAATAGAAAAGAGTTGGTGTAGGAAATTTTAAATTTTATTCGGGGATTTTTTGTATTTGGTTATAATTCACAGATGCTATTATGGTATGATTCAGACTTATTCAATCAATGACTACAGATAAATAGATATGTAAAAATGCACAATGTTTCGCAAATCGTATGCCTGGATTCCTGATCCGATTCTTCAGGATCGAATGCAAAGCATAAGGAACCCCTAAATACATTATGAATGTGCCAAACGTAAATCGAATTAAATCGAACCCTTTGATTTGCATAAATATGATGATTATGAATATAAAGCAGTTTCTGTCACGTAGGAATCACTTTAATTCATCGAAATCCAATTCAAATTCAAGTTCAAAGAAGTAATTGATTTTGCAAATATTGTCATCATTATTTAAGAAACACATAACCAGCACTCATACTGAATATTAAATGCTCCTCGCCCTGTTAGCATGTCAATATTAACGATTTCATAACTGCGTAGGGGAAAAAGGAAATAATTTTGATTTTCACGAAAGCAGAGGAAGTAATATATTCTCATGCCCTACCCGCGCGCGAGCCCACAACACAAACTCCGGCAACTCAACGGATATAAGTATCTTTCTACGAAAAGCTGCAAAAAAAAAAAAAGATATATAATTCTTTACTTACGATATATATCCAATTTCCATCCATCTTCCATTCCCGATTCAGGTATCATCGATTGCTCAGCACGGCACGAGAGAAACTTCCCTCTGTCGTCGATTGTCGGTGTAAAAGTCAATATTGATACTGTCACATTTCCATCTTGCTCCGTCTACGTGTGTGTGGGAGTGTGTGCGCGTGTGTGAATGTATTATTTCAATCCATGCCAGAGTCGTCATATACACCCCCCCAGAGGCGCGCATTTCGAAGTCATGATGAGAAGAAGAATATGAAATGAAAAATGAGCAAAGCAGAACAAAATTAAAAGAGCAAACGAAATGTGTACGTTGTTAAGAAGATGGATGTGTTTGCAGCCTGGATAACAGCGCAAGGATATCAGGTTGCGAAAATTCAATCAATATCGCTGTATTTTATGCAATTTTAATTCCAATATGTATACATTGTGGGATGAGGACGACATACACCGTGAATATGATGATGTCTTTTACTTACACGTTCATGGGTGTTCTTCATCGGCGTGCTTCCCTTCCACCAGGTTATTGTGGGTGCTGGACGTGATCCAGCCACATTACAGCTCAATTGGTACACAATGTCGGCAGAAAGCGGTCGGTTATCGCCCTCAAGTTTCACAGCAAGTGGACGTACTGCAATGAAATAGAAAAAAACACATTTCTATTAATCGAATGAATTTTAAATGAAAAAAATTATTGAAATGGGTCAT
This sequence comes from Chalcosyrphus nemorum, assembly GCA_949716465.1. Taxonomy (NCBI): domain Eukaryota; kingdom Metazoa; phylum Arthropoda; class Insecta; order Diptera; family Syrphidae; genus Chalcosyrphus; species Chalcosyrphus nemorum. The sequence goes on along the minus strand of OX454335.1, from coordinate 264,411 downwards.
TACGGAGCGTATTCAATATGTCCCGAAGAAAATGGCTTAGTGATGAGGGCATTAGACTATAAACCTTAAAATGAGTGTTATTATCTTTCCGACCAGATAGCTGATTATTTTGTTATATAATTTGATCGTGCCAATTTTCTTTCAATTTTGATGTCTCGGCTATTCAGTGTCCTTGGGGTCCTTATTTACTCGTAGAAAAACCTGTCATAGTTTGGTACTTTTGGAATGTTTTGTTTTGAATAAAAAAAAATCAATTTTAGATTTCGGTTTCAAGTTAAAGTTCACTGGCCTTCCACATTCTGTGTAGTTCATGTGCAAAGCCATTGTAATTACGTAATTAAAAGCTCCCCTTTCAATTATGTTGTATTCCAATAACTCTTTTTTTTTTTTTTTTTTGTTAACCAAGGAGACTCCAGTAATTACATTGTTGCAAGGGTGAAAGTATTTATCGAGTCAGCCATGTGACGTGGTGAAGTAGAAGAGCAGATTTTGAACAATTACTTGTAAACATGACAGGGAGCAGTACTTTGTGTTGTCACACACAATTAATTTTAATTGCGATTCTTGCAACAAGAGAGAATTTCTTCGAAAGAAGCCCTCACTCATTGCCTGGTGCTCGTCTGCCTTCGAGGCGGTTGCATTACACATAGAAAGACAAGTGCTCCTACTGCAGTCAACAAAGAGGATATTTCATTTGTGTTGTGGCGAGTCCTTATAAATACAGCTGCAGTACTTTTAAATATATACCTACTAGGGTACGTATGTATATAAACAAACCACAATCATACTTACAATTCATATCCAGAGTGACGGTGCTGCTAATTGGCGTTGTTAGATTATTGTTCGATGCCTGACACGTCAGTTGCATGTTGAGATTTTTTCTTTTCAACTTCCCCATAAACAGTACATTGGCGACTCGCCGATCTGACAATGGATGTGAAGTGTTATCGAGCAGAGTGTTTTCATGCCACCAGGTAACCTTTGGCTGTGGTCGTCCTAAAAAGAAAAAAAGAAGAATTAAAGTAAATAAAGCGCATCCTTGCCAGGGAAGAAATGATAAGATGACCCTTGTAAAAAAATTCTCAAACACTCAAAACGACATCTCAAAAATATATGTGTGCTTGCCTCTTTCTCTTGTTGTTGATATGATGACAATGTTTTCAAGCGAAAAGAAAAATTACGATTTTTCAACTCATTTAAGGATAAAGGATTATTTTTCTCCTCGTTTACACATAGGATTTTTTTTCTTTTTTCACAACAACGTGCGCTCTTGTAATTCGAAGAAGTCCTCTCACACTTGAAAAGGGGTTACAACAACGCAAACGAAAAGCATGAAGCATAACAACAGCAGCCAGTACAATGGATAAAGGATTCTTTTCTCCTGCTCTGCGCTTTATACGAATCCTTGGTGGCATATATAGAGTATACACGTGACATACGATAAGAGAATTCTCCCGAGAGGTTAGCATTAGCGACAGAAGAACACAAAGACTAAAGTGAAATAAATAAGAAGGCGAAGAAGAAAAAAAAAATCGGGATTCATGTAATGAAATATCCTTTTTCATTCATAGTCGTTCTGGGGGTGGTGTTTTGTTGACTGTTTTAATCTTTCAAATAGGTTGACGGATTAAAATATATGACAAGGGCGATGACGACTTTGTCGAGTATCTTATTCTCATTTTACGCTAATTTTGCGTCTGAATGTCATTCAGAGCTGAGGGTTCGGTATGTACTTAAGTGTAATTAAGTATGTATCTGCGGGATGTATTGAGGATAAAGCAGGGAGTTTTCTACGAATTCCTACGAGATTAGCAAATAAGGGGGAAAGCAAGCATGATTGAGAGGGGTTGCTAATAATTTGCCCGGGACATTTTTGAAGGGTGAATCCCTTTCATTAGTTCTAGGAATAATATCGTTACAATGAGTAACAAGATTTGGTTCATTTCACTGTGCAGTGGAATAGTTTTCATAGAATTTACCAAAGTTTTCACTTCAACGACTTGGGGTATCTAAAGCTTTTGCTTTTTCTCATAGGCTGTGATTTCTTATAACTGTCGGTTTGCACTCAGCATAACGACGTCTATTTGTAAGTGATATGTACATACATATGTACTCCTTTAGGCTTTAAAAGGTTTTAAACCGTTTTATTTATGAATAATTTAAATGTCATCCCATTGAAGTGTTTCCATGAGATTTCAATCAACATAACCATTTGGTGGATACCTACTCAGTTCCTCTTTCATTATTCAGCAATAAAACCAAAAATATAAAACCTAACTGCAACATGTCTGACATGTTTTAGCAATTCATTTAACTTTAACAACATTCCATTTCTTCAAGAAAATTCCGCTTAAAAATTTGACCCTGCCTCCCAGTTTTTGCACAACTCTCAGTCTACATTATTTCAACTGAATCGCTCTTAAAACAAACGCCTATGCACACACTTACAGTCATAGAGGGGGATAAGTAAAGAATAAGAAATTTACAAATTGAGATTTTAATCTAAATGCTTTATGAAAATTGTTTTGAAACAATTCCAGCTCCATATACACGATGTTGTACTACAATAAAAAATTCCATTCGCCTCATGGTAATTTGTCATAAGAAAGAGAACAGCAGCAAAAGGCCATAATATCATTCTTCGAAGTTCATATTTTTATATTGCTCCCAAGAGAGGTCATTTGCGGAGGATATGTGATTCCTTTTTATGTGATTTGTCTGCTATATAGCCGAGGGTTGACAATTGCATGGGTGGGTCGAGTCGGTCGATTATATTGTGAGACCCAGAAAGGCTAAAGTATTTCGTGTCGAGAAAATTAAAAAGGAAAAAAAATGTCAATATTGTGGGTGTGAGGAAATCTTTAACCTTTATTACTCGAATATAAGTTATACGACTGCATACATTACATTCATACATACATATGTCGTACAACATTCTAATTTTTCAATTTTCCCAAGAATATGTACTTTGCTGCCGCAGTAACATCTTTTTGGTTTCTACTTAAATTCCTTGTTTATAATCTTTTATTCATTTCTTTATTTATATTATATTATTTATAATTTTTATATTTCTTTGCTAGGAAAGACGAAGAGTAGAAGACACAATTCAAAAGAGCATGAATCTCCAGTAAGATCATCTTGGAGGACTATTTCAGCAATAAATCTTCATATCAGGGAAATGTCATAGACTAGAAAGTTTTTATATAAGCCTTTCCAATTTCGCTAGAGGAAAAGCTGGCTCTACAATGCAATCACCGCTGAACTTCTAGGTTAGATGGACGCAAACCTGGGTATAGTCGTTCGAGGTAACTGATTTTATATACGAACTAACTTTCTTTTCTTTTTTTTTCCAGAAATCTTACAGAATAATTTTCTTTATTCATGACAAAAAAGAAGGTCTTGGCTTTCTTTTTTCATACACGTACTGGCCCAAAGCTTGAAGAACTCAATTGATCTGCATTATGCCCATTGTAATATATAACACGATGACTGAATTTACAGCCCACTGAAGCACTATGATATCTCTCTGCAAAAGTAAGCTAGTTTCAGTTCCTTAACGTGTTTCAGTTCCTTAACGTGTTTCAGTTCCTTAACCTCTTTTCTAGGGTGCGAGATACAATTTCTTGAATCTCCAGCAAGATGGCCATGTTGGAGGACTATTGCAGCCAGCCATAAATGTTTAAATCAGGATAGTATCATTAAACAAAAATTTCTATTCTTCATGGAAGAAAGCCTTCAAAATTTTGCAGAATTAAGTGCTTGCTTTACAATACCATGATCCCTGAACTTCTGTATTAGATGTACGAAAACCTGGATGCAGTCGTTCAAGGTATTCCAACTAACTTTCCTTCCTTTGCAGAAATCTTCAAGACATATACTTCATACTGATTATTCTTATTACATTCTTGATGTATAAGCTTTCGGCTACCTTTTCTTACCTTTGCATGGAAGCATGAAAAAACTTCATTGATCTGCATTATGCTCATTGAAATCCATAGCACGATCACGTGTGTTCACCGCCGTCAGCAGTACTAGGATGTCTTTTGTCGCAAGGTAAATGAGTTTTAGTTTCTTAACAACCTTTTATTAAAAAAAATCTCTTCTTTTACAGATTTCTTTCAACATTCACCATGTACTTATCATCGCCTTTGAAATCGAATGCTGAAGTCAACTAAACCAACTCTGTACGCTGTTTTTTATCGAGCAGAAACCGAAGAAAGCACCAACGTCAACACTTACGATAAAATTTTATTTTGCATTGCTTTTTGATGTTGCAATTAGAATTATGTATCACCCTATGCTAACACTAATAATCTAATGAAAATAAACCAAAAACACATTATTTAGCAGTAAAGTCCGTATTTGTTTTTGACATGTAGCTGGTCTAACTCCCCAGCCATCGCAAAAAATCGACTCGAATTTTCGTACAAAACAACAGATGTTGTTTTCGTTCGAGTAAAAGACATTTCTGCCAGGCCAGTCTAGAAACCTAAAAGCCCAATGCATTCACACGGCAAAGACCTTTACTTTGACATACAAATCGTCAAAATGTGTCAATAAACATAGCAGCTATACAAAATATAAACCATGCACAATTAGACGTCAGCCATCTTGTTTCCGCCATATTGGATTGTCATAAGTCACAGTCCAAACGATTCTGTGGAAATGCCCTTTAATTTGACACCTAATTCATGAAAATCGGTCAAGAATTAGAAAAGTTATTAAAAAAACAAATCAGCGTCATACCCCGCAACATTTAAGTCCTCTTGCCCCCCGCCCCCCTCGTGTTCAACTCAGGATCAAACCTCAGCCTCATGCCTACAGATTGGTGTTGGATTCATGTCGCTACGTGGTCTACGAGCCGAGAAATCCCGCACTGAAATTTGTAAAAATTCTCGTAAAACACCAGGCCAACAGAAATCCCAGAAAAGCAGTAGGTATCCCGCGCCATCTGACGACTTTTTTCCCCTTTCAGCTGGTAGTCCCCTGGACTCAATTCTTGTGGTCAATTTGTTTTGGCAATAACTTTTTTGTTTCTGGACCGATTTTCATGAATCAAGTGTCATTTTGAAGGGCATCTTGTTACGAATCGAATGGCATAGAATTGAAGAAAATCCAATATGGCGGATCCAAGATGGCGGACGTTTAATATTGCCCTAATTTGCTGTCTCTATAGGATCTACATATGTCGATGGATTAAAAAAAAAGACATGTCCAATTGAACTACTCCCTTTGACTTAAATTTTGGTGTTTGTTTCATGTCGCTAATCCGCCTAGAACCAAAGATATCGTCTGTGTAAGGTCAGGTGAAACTAGGGTCTCCCGTGCTGTTTAAACGAACAAAATTCTGGGCTGGGTGTCATCCGCTGGTTACTGATTTCCGCGTGAATTTGTTTTGGCAATAACTTTTTTGTCTCTGGGTGGATTTTGATGATTGGGGTATCAAATTAAAGGGCATGCTCCAAGGAATCGTTTGAAATGTGACTTATGACAATCAAAAATGGCGGATTCAAGATGGCGGTCGTCTTCTTTTGTGTAAAGGGTAGGAATAGAAAGGCCGCCATCTTGCATCCGCCATATTGGATTGCCATAAGTCGTAGTCAAAAGGATTCTTTGGAAGATCTCCTTTAATTTGATACTCGAATCATTAAAATCTGTCCAGAGACAAAAAAGTTATTGCCAAAACAAATCTACGGCGGAATCAGAGACCAGAGGGTGACACCCAGCCCAGAATTTTGTTCGTTTAAACAGCAAGGGAGACCCTAGTTTCACCTGACTTTGCGCAGACGATATCTTTGGTTCTAGGCGGATTATCGACATGAAACAAACACCAAAATTTAAGTCAAAGGGAGTAGATCAATTCCACATGTCTTTTTTTGAATTCCATCGACATATGTAGATCCTATACAGCACACAAAATCACGCATAAATTGACAACCCCGATCTTGAATGCGCCATATTGGATTTTCTTCAATTCCATACCGTTAGATCCGCAAGAAAATTCCCTTTCATATGACACCTCAATCATCAAAATCCATCGAGGAACAGATAAGTTATTCCAAAAACAAATCCACGCCAAAACCAGTGCAGAGAGAGCTCCCAGAATGAATGGTTGGGGTACCTGCTACCAGTTCTGTTGGCCTGGTGTTTTACAAGAATTTTCAAAGACATTTTGGTTGATATCTCGGCTTCAGATGAAACAAAGCTCAGCTTGTAGGTCATGGCGAAAGCTTGCTTTTGACAAATGAGGGCGTCGCTAGACGCAGAGATACCTACTGCTTTTCTGGAATTTCTGTTGGCCTGGTGGTTAAGGAGAATTTTGTAGGAAAACTCGAGCAGATTTTTGGCGATGGCTTGGGATCTAGACCAGCTAGCGACATGAAACAAAGACCATGATTTATGTCAGAAAGCGGAGTATGTTTATAAGGTAAGACATAATTTATGGCACAGGGTGGTGTCTGGGAGGGCTAGCGATATAAAACAAACACCAAAATATGCGTCAGAGGGTGTAGATGTGTCATACTATGTGCCGTCCATATATATAATTACAGGGTGACACATCGCTTTTGTTGTTTTTCTGTCTAAGTCGTGTGTAAATTAGTTTTTGGATACCAAAGATCATAAAATAAAATATACATAATTGGGATCCAATATGTCGGTTTCAAAGTGGCGGACATTACTACCTCCGGTTGCGAACCATCGCAAAAACCTTTAACCCCAAATTCCGGCTTACCCTTGAGTATTTCGGGCAAATGGGAACGCTCGTGTAAAAGGCTTAAGCAAAAATGAACTCAAATCAGGTGATCTACAAAATGGGCCTATCTGTGGCACGATCTGGGGCATGTGGCAGCCACAATCCTCAATTTGTGGAAGGAAAAGTTTTTTTCAACAGGTGACCGTATTTTCACCCGACCTTGCACAGGCAATAACTTCGGGCGTAGATAAGCTAACGGCATGAAATAACACCAAAATTAAGTCAAATGGAGTAGATCAGTTCGACATATGTATCTTTTATGTTTAGAGATTACATTTTTTATTTAGCTTAACATTTTTACAAAATACGCTCTTGTTCTTGACTACATGTGTGTTTGTGGGATAAAATATGATATTTGGCTTAGAATTTAGTATTTGTTCATTGATGAAACACTGTCGGTATAAAGTCCTGTCCCTGAAACGAAAATATTATAAAATTATATATAATTAGTTTTCAACTTATTGATATTGTAAAAGTTAAGGAACATATACACAACAAGTATATTTTATATTCAGCTTGGGGCTGTCGATTTTATCTCTTTCTCTGGAAAGTGTAAAAATATGACTAAGATGGAAGAAGATTGGTGGAAATTCGATGGACAGGTTTTAAGTATTGCTCTAGTTAAACTCTTCCTAGGTCGACAAAAAAAAATGTATTACAAATGTTTTCAATAATGAATATGTTTACCTATTCAGACTAATAAATTCTAATGAAACCTTTAGTATTAATGTGCACGTTTAATTACTTATGGAAAACGAATAGGAGAACAAATAACGTTCTGACAATCCACTCTGCATAATGAAACCCACCGTTGTTGCTCTGTTCGTATGCCCCCAGGAGAGAAAAGAAGCGCCTTTTGTGTATTTCATCGTTCCATTGTCAATTTAAAGAACACACAATTGACATTAGACACAAACTTTTGCATTAATGTTCGTGTGTAATTAATTCGTACAATATTCTGGGGTATGGTTTGATTCCGCGTACAACGTATCCATTATAAACAGCCCCATAAAAGCGGAACTCTTTCATCTGAGCCACACTGTGACACTTGCTTTCGACACATTACAGTTGAGTGCTGTCACTTTCTGAAGAAGATGGTGAGAATGACAGAAAAAAGGAAGAAAAAAAGTTGACGCGTAGGAGGCCTCCCTCTGTGTAGGAACTTTTCTAGGCAAACATAATTTCACAAGGCAGCTAAATACCGCTATTCAGGGTTAATTTATGTCTTTAATTAATTCAAACAAAATAAACGCCGAATTCACGTTGAAAATCGTACACGGCGGCGGTAGTTGAATAAAGTAATGTATTTATGGGGATGTGTGTGTGTGTGTGTGTTTGTGTATACGTAATCTTTCTGGGGTCGATGTCATTAGTGCTGAACTCAAGCTCGCACTCTTGGGACTTTTATTGCAGGGTTAAGGTTGGTACCTGTTTCGTGAATTACTAATTATTTCCAATGGTGCGATGCTGCGGCTGGCTGCGGGTGGTGGCAGCGGGTTGCTGCTGAGTGGCAGCTAGTCTTATTTCCTGGGTTGAAGAGGAAACATACGGGCAATTTCAGCGGTTTGACGGTTAAAATAGGGATCAGACTTTTATTACGGTAAATAGGGATGTAAAGTAATTTGCTTCCGGATGTTTTGCGCTTTGTTACTTTGATTGTTTAGTGTTTCTTTCTTTAAGGCTTACTTTTGATGGACTTGGCACAAAGTAATTTGTCAATGTTAACAGTTTTATCTTCGCTCATTTAAAACCTGTTGTCACACTACTGATCCTTTTGAACAAAATACCAGCAATTAGTCTAACAGTACGTATATATCGATTCATGTCAAAAACATTCTTTACTAAGGTATCAGATGTATCAGATAAGTGAATGGGGGCCAACGAACACAAACTAATAAAGAAAATGTCTTAGAAGTGATTTTAAAGACAAGCGGAGACAAGAGTTCGAAACAAGGACAGTAAAGGTGAAAACGTTGTGAAAAACTATTGAAAGTAAAAAGTAAAACCATAAACGACGTATTGTGCGTGGTATATGTATGTACATATGTACATATGTATCTGCTCGTACAGAAGCAACCTACAGTTTTATACCAATTCGAAAAAAGACGGAAAAAATTCTTTGGTTGATCTAAACCAAGCTATCACCCTATGATCTGAGAAAAGGTTTCTGGCATAAATATATCAGTTCTTCTTCATGTTTACATTTTTAACAAGAATTTATTCAGATATCACATGTAGGTGCATGTTGGCCTACTTGTAATTAAAGTATTCGCCGCAGCCGCGAAAGTCTAATGTCACCGCAGCTGTTGAATAATTTTTTATGTAGAGTTACGAAGTTACAAAAAAAACCATTTGTGGAATTATACAAAACTCTGGAATCAGGTATAACTTTGCAGAAACTTTAAGACAACTTACATACTGCAATGGTACGTTTTTTTTTGCAATTTGTGTATGTAAATGAGTTCATTTAGCAATGTGCATTCCATTCCCAAGGACCTCAAATTATATTGTGATTTTTTTTTTTTTTAGTTGAAGATGAGGATAAAAATGTCGTCATACTATCCCGTGCCGCATAATTCAATTAGCTTGTTCCTCGGTAAAAACGATTTGATCAGGCAATGTAGAATGCTACGGATGGAGGAGAAAGTTTTAAGTTTAGTTTCTAAACTTCATTTTTTTTTTTTGCTTTTACTTTTCAGCTCTGCATCTTTGTTCGTTAGATTGCAGGATATTTAGCGTGGAGGTGTATCGTATGTATAGTCACACATACATGTGCCTTTGTGACCACTTAAAAGATTCTTAAGTGCAAGCTGCCATTAAAATTGCGTCTAATGGAATTTTGATGGTGGTGCTTTCATTATATTGCTAGTAAAGTTCACCGTTTGATATTCTATTAAAATGTTCCCTTACTGATAATATTTTAAGGTGAACTGGGGGTAGAAATATAATTACATTTGTGACAGAAATTCAAGGCGTGTGTGTTCTAAGTAGATTCACTTGTGAGAGGTTAGAAAGTTTAAATAGCTTTTATCGTGCCTAGATGGTTGGGTGCCTTAAACTTAGAAAAGGCACTTAATAATGAGTTTACAGGAGCTGCACCGCTTTTTAGCACAGGCAGAAGGCAAAGTACAAAGACTCCTTAATTATTCAATAAACTATTCAAAAGCTAGTATCAGAAAGAGAGTAAGAAGGTATATGACACGCAAGTCATAAAAATATTTTAATGAATTATTCCCGACTAAATACCGGAGAACAGTAATTTCTATGAGCTTAAGATGTGATGTGAATATGAATTTGAAAAGAGGTACTTAGATGTCATGAAATGTCAATGTAATCACGCCTTCGGTGATGAACGACTTAAGTTTCCACGATCAATGTCCCACTGAGTTGCCTAGCAAAGCTTAACGAGGTGCATAACACTTTGCCGCAGAATTTAACCCTATTCTAAGGAAGAAAATTTTACAGTAAAAGCTTGGTTTTGCCAACAGATAGCTCTACATTCAATGGTGAATGACTCCTCCAAGTGCTCATCAGAACAAAAGAAAAAATGAGTGAACAAATACTAAAAGAAGTCTTCTTTCTAATGGCCTTGTTCCTTGAAGTTAAACCAGAAATACAAATATACATTTTAAGGGCGAGATTGTAGCAATTAAAATTCAAGAAATGCTATATATAACCTTGATACCAGCAAACGTACCACACCAAATTATGTGTGTATTCTCAAGGAGAAAACACATCAAATTGAAAACCCCAGTCTAACCTCAAGTTAATCCACTGACACCATTTAAAGCATTTGTTCCTTTTCTATTCACCGACTACGAGAATATAAAGAATGTATACGAAAAAAAATCGCACAGCATTAATTTTTTTCTTGAAACAAATTAACTAGCATTCGCGCAAGCAGAATATTCTCATCCTCATAAATAACCCCACACCTTCACACTGAGGTACCCATCAGTTCGTGGCATAATAATGTAATACACCTCAGCAAAAATACCAAAAGGAATACAGTCTCGAAGGATAGCGTAAAAAAAAGTCATTAGTCAACTAGGATATTCTTCCTCGTCCCTAGCACCGGTAGGTGTAATAAAGCGATATTTTTACTTCGTCTTCTCGTCCTTGTTGGCTTTGTACAGACATTGATCCTTCGGTGAGCAGTAGTGCAGCAAAAGAAGCGCTTACGAAAAGAGTTGGCAAGACACTGCCTACGGAAGCCACACGCTACTACCTAACAAATGAAAATTTATTTGTGATACGCTCGTACGAGTACATTTATGATTTTCACACATCTAAAGGAAGAAGATCTATACGCGAGGCCAACACAAGAAAAAAGTCCTTGACTCCATAAGTAATTTTCGTAAGTATCTGATACGAAAAAAAGAGCTTCATCATCATTACTGCAAAAGAGACTGAGCTCATGTTATTCTTTCTGAAAGACACTCAGTAGCAAGGCCATCAAACAAAAGCGTAGCACTGGGGTTTGAGAATTATTACACAAATAATAAGTACAAATGAGAAGCAGTGTGTCGTCTATTAATGTACTCACCTCCTGTTGACACGCATGTGATGTTCACTGAAGCGCCTTCATTGTAAGGACCCAGTATATAGTGTGGTATGTGGTTGCCTTTGCCATCTAATATTACAAGATTCTCTGGGGGCGCTGTAAAGAAAAATAAAATTAAAATAATTTAGTCAAAGTTAAAAAAAAAATCTCTGAAAAATCTAAAAAAAAAACGGAACATAGTGGGATGGAGGTTGAACCTTTTAACCTTTAAAAAAACACATCCCACAACTGTAGGTATTGAATAAGTTCCTTCTACCTTTTTATAAGATTGTATCTAATCGAAATTAATTTATCACCAACAAGCTCTTCCTATCCGTTGCCAACTTACAATCCGTTTGTAAAATTTACCCAGTGTCAAATAAATTTATATGGCGTTTTACATAATCGTATCAAGGGCTCCTTTAAAACCATTCTACTGTCCGCTTCCTATTTTCACAAGCATTCAATATTATACCCAGTCATCTGTCGTCACAGCTATTGTCGACGACATAGTCGTCTCGTTTGCAAATAGTGTGAAATTACTTCAAACGAGCATCATTACGAAGTTCCAACAATGTGATCTCGAAGCTGGCTTGGCTGGCAGCTTATAGCTCGCAAGTGGAAACATGTAATGTGCAATTTGCTTTTCTTGCTACCCATTTTATGGATGCACATTATGGATCTTCACGTAAATGTGTTTCTGCAACACAATGCCATCTGTTGTTGTGCGCCGTTCTCTCATAGTGACTGGTCCCCGTCGTCGTCGCAATTCCAAGCAGCATTTGGACGTCTTTCAATTTTTGTTAAGAGACTAACAAGATGGGATATCTATAAATGTTGTGTTTGCTCATCCAACATTTTACCCCCACTGCGAACTGCATCGAGATTCATTTCTGCGAAAGGGTTCTCTGCAAGATGACATCTCTGCTCACAATAACTACACACATTGTATGTGCAGCTCATTTCACATTTATGCATTATACTCTCGTACAGTTGCCATAGGAAGGATCTATTGAGCAATGTGTAATGACGTTACGTTGGCATTTGATTCCGAAAATCCACTTTAGAAAATTGAATTGTCTTTTATTTTTTGTTTTAAATCTAATTTTCGTCATGTGTATGGTACCTTCCCAAGCTAATGAAATATCTCAGTGGATATCTCTTTATTCTACCCTACTGTACAACTTACTGGAACTTCTAAAAGATTCCGTACAAAAAAAAAAGTTTCCCTTTTTCAGCACATCCCCCCCAAGTATGAAAGAAAATTTGAAAGGATAAAGGAGACAAACTTAAAGAACTTACTGATTACAGTCAAGTTGACTTTGGAATTCCTTGTAGGGCTCTTTTGAAAATCCACTCTGCAGCGATACTCTCCAGTGTCTTCCTGTCGGGTGCCCTTAATTTTAAGAGTTGCAGATCTGCCAGTAACTGCAAAGGACAAACGCTCGCCATATGCATCATCTGACCAGTGAGTTCCTTGGGAGAAGTTTGAATCTCTTGTATCGACACTGAAAAACAAAGAAAAATACAAAGGATCTACAGAGTTTTGTTGAATTTTAAAATACAGTTAAAACTAAGTACACCGGAAAGAACACACAAGAGAAGGACATACAGGGATGCAGCAGCTAAAAGAAGATAAAACTTTGTCACACTAGCATTTCTTGAAGTTAATTGCAATTCATCAGAGGACACTGACGATGACATCGAAGTGGAAACAACTTGAGACAGAAACTTGTATGCGACCAAGTGTACCTATTACATACATATGTATGTACATCTAAGTGCTATACACAAGCATCCTTTAGAAAAGTGGTCATTTAGACACAGTCTTTTATATAATATATCGTTTTATGTGTGTGGTTGCAATGAAGATTTCATTAGACACTAATGGTCAACCTTGTTTGAGAATAACAAAGCTGTCATTCATATTTTTGCTTGTCGTAGTTACAAATTCTACATTAATAGTACCACCGCAGATAAAAGAAGAGTGCTTTAACACAAGCTGACCCTAGCTTCATAGAATAACCTTGTTGAGAACGTAACAATCTGGTATACAGAAATACAGTCTAAGTTTACAAGTACCAAAAGTATAATGGCTAGTATATGAGCATGCGTTTGATTTATTACTTCCACTGGCTAAATATTAAAGTAAAAGAGTAACAACGAAATGAATACCAACCTCCTTTTTACGAATTCTGCGAAAATAGCCAGAAATTGAATCTAGGACATTGCTCAAGGTAATGATCAGAAAAAATAAAAGATTTCCGATTATTTAACCAGTTGATATGGAATTCTCAAAACTAGGTAATTTTGTCCACGTGCTCGTTTTAAGGAGCCTTTACCGTCCGGATTGCCTTTCAAATTGTAAGAAGAGCATTCCAATAGGATAGGGTTTAAAATCCATCGATTGTAGTTACTTTTGGAGAGATATATTTTATCTTCACCATGGTTACTCATATTTAATAGGGACATGGAAAAAAATTAGAAAAGTTAAGCATCCGCAATTTATCCGGTATAGAGGAAGTCCTTGAAAGTTACCAAATGAATACATAAAATATTTCAGCTTCGGAGAGAGAAAGAACAAGGAAAAAAATAAAAAAAAAAAAACTTCCTCTCTTAGTTGGTGTAGCGTAGCTATATTTTATTGGATATTTGGTAAAGTTAATTAGGGTTGCGGTGCGATGCAAAATAAATGAGAACAGGGTTGGTGAGGGAGACAATAAGGAAAAAACTTTTTTGCAAAGTTTGTACGCAACTGAAAGCTGTGCAAATCAAAGGACTGTTGTTTGTTTTTTCTTTCTTCTTTTTTTGTGTTTCTCTTTTACTCTTCCCCTTTTTCTCATTCATCCTTTTGTACCTCTTTTGTGAATTTATTGGCTGGAAGGAGGACGACGATGACTTTTTTACATTTTTACTGTGGGAGATTCCTCTACATTTTATAATTATACATATGTTTGTAGGTTACTTCTTTGTTTGATAATTAAATTTATAGTTCATATTATTACTTGACGTTTAATTTGACCTTAATTAACACTAAAGTGTTAGTTGTGGACGATTTTTTATCACAATACTCTTGATGCATTCACTTTATTTATGCTTCTATACGGAAGATGGAGATTATTTATTTATGCGCATGACTTTGCTAGATAGAAATGCAGGGAGTTGTAAACGAACAATTGGAATAGTAGATTTAACAATAAAACAACAAAAATTTGAGCTTTCAATCCATACGAAAAAGGTCTATCGCATTAAACACTAAGCAACGGCGCTCATCCAATATACACCTAGGTTAGAGCTCAGATTTAAAGTGGATTATACCTTCATTTCATACATACAAATGTATGGTCCTTAAAATTATTTGATCTTATTAAAAATGTAATATATACTACATACCTGAGGTAAATATTTTCAAAAATAAACTGAATTGTGCATTTTAAAGCTACGTAAACTCACACGCTCAATAAAAAAATGCACCGCTGCGCCGTCTATTGAAAGAACTCGTCCCGACAAGACACGCACTCTACTGATTCACCATGTACTCAGTCGGCTAGCCACAATAGTAAATACAACACAACCACCGCACCGACTTTCTTTGAGAGAGAGTTAAGAGAGTTATTAAGCCAAGAGTTATACCCACATAACAAGGCCAAAGAGTATTTTAGTTTACTGTGTGTAAGATGCGATCAGATGTACTATTCTTACGCCATTGTTCTATTTATAGGTTGATGTCGGAGAAAACAAAGCGATAAGCTTGAGTGTGTAGGACTATTTTCTGGAGTTTAGAGCTTGAAAAGAGAACCTATAGTCGATATTTTTTTTTTTTAAGCCGAGACAAATACAAGCTCATTGTTCTACCGCTCATTCATTGAACTACTAAGTGTAGTAAGGGAGAAAAACAAAAATACTTTGACTTATATCTCTTTCTTTCAAGTCGGTCTTAGACTTCATGCATTTTTTTCTAACATGTACTCTACCTGCCACTTTTAGACAGCTTACCAATACAAGGCCAAGGGTCCCGTACTCTAAAGTTAGAACCAGCTTGGTTGGTAGGTATGTATACCTCCTGGAATTCATGCTAGCCCAGGCTATCGATCTCTATTCTTTGCTTTCAGGTACTAAATTTTAATGTAACATACATATATTACTGAATGCTGTTACTATTTTAAGTACTTTTTCAATACGACTGTAGGTTTTCTGCTACAAACGTACGATTTCTGATACACTTTTGGGAGTAGAAATCATGAGGCTCAGACCAAGAATTCAGATTTTATTCTCGAAAAGTGCATCGCAGCTCCATCTGTTAGGAGAAAATCGTGGATTTGGCAACCATGACCACAGACAACATGTAAAGGCAGTCAGAGAAGAGGCTAACACATAGAAGCCAATACAAAGAAGCAGTCTGTTCGCCTGCTACAAAACAGAAGGCAACCGCCGTAGTGTAGAAGAGAGTTGAAGTCAGAAAAATCGCCCTTCTTTTCCTCTGCTTCTTTGTATTAGCTCAGGCTTTCACCTTTCATTCATGAAACTACTGAGTGTAGTATGGGAGAACAGAAAAAGCATTGGCTTAGCTTTTTTGGTTCCACTTTTACCACAGATTCTCAAGCAGCCAAAGGAAAGGCTAAAAAAGATCACACATACACAGAAAACTCATTGCTCTATATTAGTAGTATTTGAGTAGTCTGACAAAAAAACCTGTCTGTGAGGACAAAACAGAACAGGTTTGAGAGCTTTGTCTTACATCTCTTTCTGTCAAGTCGGCGTAAGCCCTCATGCTTTCTTTTCTAACATGTACTATTCCAGCCACCTTTAGGCAGCCTACCAATACAAGGCTAAGGCTCTCGTACTCTAAAGTAAGAACCAGACTGGTTGGTAGGTATACCTCCTGAAATTCATGGTAGCCCAGGCTATCGATTTCTATTCTGTGTTTTTATGTACGAAATTTACTTATATGAGTATTTTTTTAAGTACTTTTTCAATACGACTGTAGGTTTTATGCTACAAACGTACGATTTCTGATACACTTTTGGGAGTAGAAATCATGAGTCTCAGACCAAGAATTCAGATTTTATTCTCGAAAAGTGCATCGCAGCTCCATCTATTAGGAGAAAATCGTGGATTTGGGAGCCATGACCACAGACAACATGTAAAGGCAGTCAGAGAAGAGGCTAACACATAGAAGCCAATACAAAGAAGCAGTCTGTTCGCCTGCTACAAAACAGAAGGCAACCGCCGTAGTGTAGAAGAGAGTTGAAGTCAGAAAAATCGCCCTTCTTTTCCTCTGCTTCTTTGTATTAGCTCAGGCTTTCACCTTTCATTCATGAAACTACTGAGTGTAGTATGGGAGAACAGAAAAAGCACTGGCTTAGCTTTTTTGGTTCCACTTTTACCACAGATTCTCAAGCAGCCAAAGGTAAGGCTAAAAAAGATCACACATACACAGAAAACTCATTGCTCTATATTAGTAGTATTTGAGTAGTCTGACAAAAAAACCTGTCTGTGAGGACAAAACAGAACAGGCTTGAGAACTTTGTCTTACATCTCTTTCTGTCAAGTCGGCGTAAGCCCTCATGCTTTCTTTTCTAACATGTACTATTCCTACCACATTTAAACAGCTTGCCAATACAAGGCTAAGGCTCTCGTACTCCAAAGTAAGAGCCAGACTGGTTGGTAGGTATACCTCCTGAAATTCATGGTAGCCCAGGCTATCGATTTCTATTCTGTGTTTTTATGTACGAAATTTACTTATATGAGTATTATTTTAAGTACTTTTTCAATACGACTGTAGGTTTTCTGCTACAAACGTACGATTTCTGATACACTTTTGGGAGTAGAAATCATGAGGCTCAGACCAAGAATTCAGATTTTATTCTCGAAAAGTGCATCGCAGCTCCATCTGTTAGGAGAAAATCGTGGATTTGGCAACCATGACCACAGCCAACATGTAAAGGCAGTCAGAGAAGAGGCTAACACATAGAAGCCAATACAAAGAAGCAGTCTGTTCGCCTGCTACAAAACAGAAGGCAACCGCCGTAGTGTAGAAGAGAGTTGAAGTCAGAAAAATCGCCCTTCTTTTCCTCTGCTTCTTTGTATTAGCTCAGGCTTTCACCTTTCATTCATGAAACTACTGAGTGTAGTATGGGAGAACAGAAAAAGCACTGGCTTAGCTTTTTTGGTTCCACTTTTACCACAGATTCTCAAGCAGCCAAAGGAAAGGCTAAAAAAGATCACACATCCACAGAAAACTCATTGCTCTATATTAGTAGTATTTGAGTAGTCTTACAAAAAAACCTGTCTGTGAGGACAAAACAGAACAGGCTTGAGAACTTTGTCTTACATCTCTTTCTGTCAAGTCGGCATAAGCCCTCATGCTTTCTTTTCTAACATGTACTCTACCTGCCACTTTTAGACAGCTTACCAATACAAGGCCAAGGGTCCTGTACTCCAAAGTAAGAGCCAGACTGGTTGGTAGGTATACCTCCTGAAATTCATGGTAGCCCAGGCTATCGATATCTATTCTGTGTTTTTATGTACGAAATTTACTTATATGAGTATTTTTTAAGTACTTTTTCAATACGACTGTAGGTTTTCTGCTACAAACGTACGATTTCTGATACACTTTTGGGAGTAGAAATCATGAGGCTCAGACCAAGAATTCAGATTTTATTCTCGAAAAGTGCATCGCAGGTCCATCTGTTAGGAGAAAATCGTGGATTTGGCAACCATGAACACAGACAACATGTAAAGGCAGTCAGAGAAGAGGCTAACACATAGAAGCCAATACAACGAAGCAGTCTGTTCGCCTGCTACAAAACAGAAGGCAACCGCCGTAGTGTAGAAGAGAGTTGAAGTCAGAAAAATCGCCCTTCTTTTCCTCTGCTTCTTTGTATTAGCTCAGGCTTTCACCTTTCATTCATGAAACTACTGAGTGTAGTATGGGAGAACAGAAAAAGCACTGGCTTAGCTTTTTTGGTTCCACTTTTACCACAGATTCTCAAGCAGCCAAAGGAAAGGCTAAAAAAGATCACACATACACAGAAAACTCATTGCTCTATATTAGTAGTATTTGAGTAGTCTTACAAAAAAACCTGTCTGTGAGGACAAAACAGAACAGGCTTGAGAACTTTGTCTTACATCTCTTTCTGTCAAGTCGGCATAAGCCCTCATGCTTTCTTTTCTAACATGTACTCTACCTGCCACTTTTAGACAGCTTACCAATACAAGGCCAAGGGTCCTGTACTCCAAAGTAAGAGCCAGACTGGTTGGTAGGTATACCTCCTGAAATTCATGGTAGCCCAGGCTATCGATTTCTATTCTGTGTTTTTATGTACGAAATTTACTTATATGAGTATTTTTTTAAGTACTTTTTCAATACGACTGTAGGTTTTCTGCTACAAACGTACGATTTCTGATACACTTTTGGGAGTAGAAATCATGAGGCTCAGACCAAGAATTCAGATTTTATTCTCGAAAAGTGCATCGCAGCTCCATCTGTTAGGAGAAAATCGTGGATTTGGCAACCATGACCACAGCCAACATGTAAAGGCAGTCAGAGAAGAGGCTAACACATAGAAGCCAATACAAAGAAGCAGTCTGTTCGCCTGCTACAAAACAGAAGGCAACCGCCGTAGTGTAGAAGAGAGTTGAAGTCAGAAAAATCGCCCTTCTTTTCCTCTGCTTCTTTGTATTAGCTCAGGCTTTCACCTTTCATTCATGAAACTACTGAGTGTAGTATGGGAGAACAGAAAAAGCACTGGCTTAGCTTTTTTGGTTCCACTTTTACCACAGATTCTCAAGCAGCCAAAGGAAAGGCTAAAAAAGATCACACATACACAGAAAACTCATTGCTCTATATTAGTAGTATTTGAGTAGTCTTACAAAAAAACCTGTCTGTGAGGACAAAACAGAACAGGCTTGAGAACTTTGTCTTACATCTCTTTCTGTCAAGTCGGCATAAGCCCTCATGCTTTCTTTTCTAACATGTACTCTACCTGCCACTTTTAGACAGCTTACCAATACAAGGCCAAGGGTCCTGTACTCCAAAGTAAGAGCCAGACTGGTTGGTAGGTATACCTCCTGAAATTCATGGTAGCCCAGGCTATCGATATCTATTCTGTGTTTTTATGTACGAAATTTACTTATATGAGTATTTTTTTAAGTACTTTTTCAATACGACTGTAGGTTTTTTGCTACAAACGTACGATTTCTGATACACTTTTGGGAGTAGAAATCATGAGTCTCAGACCAAGAATTCAGATTTTATTCTCGAAAAGTGCATCGCAGCTCCATCTATTAGGAGAAAATCGTGGATTTGGGAGCCATGACCACAGACAACATGTAAAGGCAGTCAGAGAAGAGGCTAACACATAGAAGCCAATACAAAGAAGCAGTCTGTTCGCCTGCTACAAAACAGAAGGCAACCGCCGTAGTGTAGAAGAGAGTTGAAGTCAGAAAAATCGCCCTTCTTTTCCTCTGCTTCTTTGTATTAGCTCAGGCTTTCACCTTTCATTCATGAAACTACTGAGTGTAGTATGGGAGAACAGAAAAAGCACTGGCTTAGCTTTTTTGGTTCCACTTTTACCACAGATTCTCAAGCAGCCAAAGGTAAGGCTAAAAAAGATCACACATACACAGAAAACTCATTGCTCTATATTAGTAGTATTTGAGTAGTCTGACAAAAAAACCTGTCTGTGAGGACAAAACAGAACAGGCTTGAGAACTTTGTCTTACATCTCTTTCTGTCAAGTCGGCGTAAGCCCTCATGCTTTCTTTTCTAACATGTACTATTCCTACCACATTTAAACAGCTTGCCAATACAAGGCTAAGGCTCTCGTACTCCAAAGTAAGAGCCAGACTGGTTGGTAGGTATACCTCCTGAAATTCATGGTAGCCCAGGCTATCGATTTCTATTCTGTGTTTTTATGTACGAAATTTACTTATATGAGTATTATTTTAAGTACTTTTTCAATACGACTGTAGGTTTTCTGCTACAAACGTACGATTTCTGATACACTTTTGGGAGTAGAAATCATGAGGCTCAGACCAAGAATTCAGATTTTATTCTCGAAAAGTGCATCGCAGCTCCATCTGTTAGGAGAAAATCGTGGATTTGGCAACCATGACCACAGACAACATGTAAAGGCAGTCAGAGAAGAGGCTAACACATAGAAGCCAATGCAAAGAAGCAGTCTGTTCGCCTGCTACAAAACAGAAGGCAACCGCCGTAGTGTAGAAGAGAGTTGAAGTCAGAAAAATCGCCCTTCTTTTCCTCTGCTTCTTTGTATTAGCTCAGGCTTTCACCTTTCATTCATGAAACTACTGAGTGTAGTATGGGAGAACAGAAAAAGCACTGGCTTAGCTTTTTTGGTTCCACTTTTACCACAGACTCTCATGCAGCCAAAGGAAAGGCTAGAAAAGATCACATACACACA
The DNA here is from genome assembly GCA_949716465.1 of Chalcosyrphus nemorum. Lineage (NCBI taxonomy): Eukaryota > Metazoa > Arthropoda > Insecta > Diptera > Syrphidae > Chalcosyrphus > Chalcosyrphus nemorum. Next base: position 243,686 of record OX454335.1, on the reverse strand, counting down.
GAAAACACATTGCTCTATATTAGTAGTATTTGAGTAGTCTGACAAAAAAACCTGTCTGTGAGGACAAAACAGAACAGGCTTGAGAACTTTGTCTTACATCTCTTTCTGTCAAGTCGGCGTAAGCCCTCATGCTTTCTTTTCTAACATGTACTATTCCAGCCACCTTTAGGCAGCCTACCAATACAAGGCTAAGGCTCTCGTACTCTAAAGTAAGAACCAGACTGGTTGGTAGGTATACCTCCTGAAATTCATGGTAGCCCAGGCTATCGATTTCTATTCTGTGTTTTTATGTACGAAATTTACTTATATGAGTATTATTTTAAGTACTTTTTCAATACGACTGTAGGTTTTCTGCTACAAACGTACGATTTCTCATACACTTTTGGGAGTAGAAATCATAAGGCTCTCAGACCAAGAATTCAGATTTTATTCTCTCGTACACTAAAATTAGAAACAGCTTGCTTGGTGGGTACCTGCTGAAATTCATGGTGGCCTAGTCCATTGAATATTCAATATTCATATTTTCATATTCATCTTTTTAACCACGAAAATACAACTGTGTGTTTATATGGTACTATTGACACATTTCGATTGGAAGTGATATGACACTAATATTTGACGTTGAACAATTAAGAAAACCGCTTAAAGCAAAGCAAAAGAAGGTCTGATCTTTCCGTAAATAATCATAAGAAAATTTTTATAATTTATGGCACAATGCAAATAATAATCTCTAGTGGCAATAGCGCATCCACTCTTCCTGTAATCTGTAATTGAAACTGCCTTCCATCCCAGTTAGTGAGACCGAAAATGATGTGACAAGAGACATTATCGTACGAATATGATATCAGGCGAGGGTACCTGGTCAAGCTGAAAGGGTAAACTACATTAAAGCAAGTCTAAGAACACTCACCTATATATTGGAGTCTTTGATCCCACTTTATACCAAATCACTAATGCTACTCTATCCTCAGGCACCGGCGGTGTTACATTACATGGAAGTCGACCCATTGATCCTTGAATGGCTTCCGATAGAACAAGTGGTCCTGTAATTAAATGTGAAAGAAAAAAGTAGAAAATATTATGAGAATAGTGTGTAAAGTTTGAGAGGGTGTAGGTAAGTTTAACATTAAGTTTCAACCAAGTGATTAAAGAAGGTCTTTTAAGAAAATTCTTCAAACTTTAAAGTTAGAACAGGAATTCTTAAACCGGTATTTCTTTTTTTAGCAACATTTGATTGTATTTTGTCTGCAGGCTCTTTACTGCAACACATTAACAACATGTGAACATCAATTATTAAAAATGTAGCGCATTACTTTTCATTGAATCTCCGTTCTTCACTGTAGATTGTATTTTACGTACATTGTGGGGGTGGTGCACATGGGCCACAACGCAGGAATGTGTAATTTTCTTCTGTGATTCCAAAGGGAAGACGAAAGACACCCTTCATCATTTCCATAGCACAGTTTCCTGCTGTGCTATACTGTAACAAACGGAGCTGAAATTTATGTGACACATCGATTATTTCCATGCGAATAAAATGCCAATAGAATACGATCAATAACTCTGTATTCTTTATTGAAAGGACTTTTTTTATTTTCAGCTTTTCTCTTAATTCAATATGATACGCCCTTACTTGCGACGACAACGGGCGTACCGAGAGCGGTGAAGTAAAATTCAAAAAGAATAAGTTGAAATATTGGAAAGTATTTTCCAATTCTCATTTACGGATCCTTGTGAACAGCTGGTGTTCAATTTCGGAAAAGGACAAACGATACCTTACGCGTGGAGCTAATGTTAGCTGGATTGGAAGTAGTAGGTACCTAGAGAAGGACAAAAGTTGGGTGTACGCCATCACCACTGGACCTTATATTTTTGTGTGACTGTGTCACATTTTATGACGTGGGGAATATCGAATGATGTTTTATATTTAAATGGTTTGCATTGTGGGAAGGGCCACTAGACTGTCTCTTTAATTTTTAAATTAAATTCGCAATGTTAGGCGACATTTCTTGCTTTAATAAATAAAGAAGGTTTGGTTCGAATAAACTTATGAACTTTGCCTCCCATCGAAAAGTTATGAACACATTACACTATATACATACATACATTATGTATGTATTCAGTTCCACTAATATGCATCAACATGTTTCTTTCACCGTAGGTTACAAATTCGAAGATAAAAGAATTTTTTTTTTAAATTTATTGCATTTCAACTTTTTGATTATGGAATTCTTCTATGATATTCCAATCAAAAGAAAACAAAATACAGAAAAGAAGACGTCCAATTTTTTGAAAACTTGCCTCGGGTTTTCGTTCGCCTTCCTGTTGTGGACAGCAGCAGGCAAAAGAGACATCAAGCATCCAGGACATAAACAGGAAAAAAATAAACAACAGAAAATTCCAAGTTGACTGGCACGAAATTATCAAGAGCAAAGTAGGATGTCAGAGTCCTATCGGCGGCTCCTAAGAGTCAAACGAACGAGGAGGCAACAAAGTCCACATCATACAAATTTTAAGCTTAAGGAAACTCCAAGCGCAAAAAGGACATATTATCCTTAACTTGATCTTTAAAGATTCTGCCCTCTTCTCTTATTTTGTTGTTTTCTTTCTTCGGCTTTTGTGTTGCGGCCCGAGGCCACAGAAAAGAAAATATTGAATTTTTATCTTTCAGAGTGAGATGAAAACTAAGTTGGATATCGGTGCAGCAACAATTCTAAAGATGTATAAGTGTACTGGCGGTAGATATACATATATATGTATATGTAGAATAAGGAATTATAAGGATGCCAACAACTGATGATATATATTGTTCTTTTTTCTTAGCTTTTTCCTGTATAAAACATAGCAAGCACTTTATCGTTACAAGGACACGAGTTCTTATTAAAAAGAAAAACAAAATATGAGTTCATGTCATTTTGTTCAATTATGATTTGACTTTTCTGTTATTATTTTCTTTTGTTTTGCTTCCCTGTTGCTTTCTATATCTCCCTTTTAATTTTCTTCATTCAGAACCAACCAGAATCATAGATATAGATATGTATCCACAAGTACGTATATTCTATCAATATAAAATGCAGAGCATGAAGAATAAGTTCAATAAAATTATAAAATTGTATTTCGAGGAGATTTCTTCGATAGCCACGAGGCATTCGCTAATATTCTGTTTTTAATTTAAAACAAAATTAGTCAACATATCCGAAGGTTCGTTTTGTTTATGGCAAATATGTATTGCATTGTCGTGGGCGTTAAAAGGATTGTGTATTGAAATGTTACTCATCAAATTGTTGCCTATGTATGGTTCAGCAAATATCCAATTTTGTCACATAGAAAGATAGATAATACTCAGAATTGGAATGCGAAATTATTGTTATTGTCAGTTACGTTAAAGGTAACAAAATCTACATATGAATCTTAAATTTTTAATGAGAAGAAAAATCTCAAAGTCTTGCTTCGAAAGTTCCCCTTCACATCTGTCCCATCATTTGACAAAGAAAAACGACCTTCAAATCAAGTCCCACGCACTCGGATGGTTTATTCGTTTTATTACCGAACACCAGACATGTACTTAAACCAGTAATAAAATTTAGCTGTCACATGCGGCTATGATACGTAAACTTAAATGACAACAAAAGGACCACTAGACGTCGTTCATTTACAGACTGAAAAACAATTAACTACAGCGACTGTAAGGACATATATCCGCCTTCCTCCACCCACAACGCTGATCCGTTTTCCACAACAATCAAGAATCAAATTCAATTGGTAAACGATTTAAGGTAGAATATGTATGTACATATACCAGTGTACATCAAGCTATATCATCGTCATGCTAACAATCTCCTGCCCCATCATAGAGAGAATTCAAAGCAAAGGAAATTGGAACTCGAACATCATCCAAACGCTGATCCCTTCATCTCTTCTCCCTTCCTGACCTAACGACATTGAAAATTATATCAAGCATATGTGAGTATGTATAGACAAACGTGCACCTAATGCGGGGACATTTAAATACTCTGCTCTGGTGAAATAATCACAGTCATATGCCGGCCAATAAAATTATTGGCTAATTAACATTTATTAAATTACCGCATAAATTGACTGAACATGGTCTGCTCCCCTGAAATAAACGATTTGAGGGTTAGACTACAATGGTGCAGCTATTAGATGTCCTCGAGTCTCTTAACCGTTTATGCTTATATATCCGTACATAGGTCTTGCCTATGCCAGTCAATTCAATCGAAAATTGAGGGCGGTTGGGCTGCTTGTGTGTGTGTATCACTGTTTTTCTAATGAAGCTTTAGGGGATGTAAACGCCAGAGAAAATTCACTGTTTTACATTAAATTAAATCAATTAGTAAATTAGACTTAATGCTAGGTTAGACGTATTTTTTATGTATCAGCGAATTGCATTAATTAGGGATATTGTTAATTATCACTTCCTTCCCCCACCCACCATCCGGACGTTTATAATTGTTAAAAACCGCTGATACAAATTATAACAATAGATTTCCATTAGGAACATCATTACATTTTATATCATTGAGTGCGGTTGCTATAACTTTTAATTTGTGATGTCGAGATAAGTCAAATAAGAAAGAGTGCAGAGCATACAAAATGCAATTCAAAAACACATATACAGGCTTCTAAAGACTTCTTCTTCTAGTGTCATTTTAAAGACTTATTGAATAAATTGCATGAAAACAATTAACTCTAGAATTGGGCATATGCAACTTACAGTTCAAATGGAACCACAGTGTTATATCAAAAAACAACCATTAAACCAAAAAAAAACGAATCCCAAAATACTTAGCTAGTGAATTCAAGAAAACCCCCTAACGACACGCCACATTAAAGGTGAAACATGGAAAAAAATAACATCAAAGAAAAATGTGGGTGTCAGAACTTTAAAAACAAAAAATAAATGTTTATCTTAGTTCCTTTTGACTTCACCAGCAAATGCTGGAAATGAATCCACAAAATTGGGTTATGTACAGCCCACGGTGGTACCTGTGCATCACTGCCCACACGCGATTACCTCAAGCAGTGGGCAGTTGGTAATTTGAATCCAGCAGTCGCCTTTGGCCTTAGAAATGAACTCTACGGTGGTTTTTTTTTTTTTTTTTCAAAGGTCCGCCTGCTACCGACATTAATATGATAAATCTAGGACCTTTCTTCACAACTACACTATTTATAACTGGAATTCTTCTCAAATAATAAAGGCGGAACGTTAGGCAAGGGCAAAAGCGTTACTTATTCATAATTTTTAAATGTCAAAAGAGTTTTTCCATTCTACCTTCTAAAAGGATAATGACCACCGTAATTTATGCTTCAGCACCCGTGGTGCAGTCTGTTTATGACTCCACACATTACATTTGACATCGCAGAAGGGCCTGCAGACCGCAATGGTAAGGGTCAAAGTATATTATTATTACATTCGTTCTCGTACGGGTCGGGCTTTAGATACTAATGTGATAGGGGAGTAGGATAATGCACGAGCCGCAAATAGGCAACCAGAAATTATTATCATCCTGTCTAATACTAATTGCTTCTTTATGATCCGTGTGACAAAGAGTCGGACAAACATACTCAAGCTACGTATGTATGTACTTGAACATATGGAAAAGATAATAAGGAAAGTTTTGCCACAGCAAAGTTTTTATTTTTCTTATTCTTTTTTGTCCTTGAATCCTTGAAGTACCTACATACATTGTGCCTCTTTGTAGAGCATAATTTGTGCTAGATCGACATTATTTTTGGGTCTACTTGCGAAAATTGATATTTTATGAGTTTGATTCTAGATAGGTAATTAGTAACAATGAATGTCGATCCTTAATTGAGAATGGTATTCTGTTTTGTTATTCTGTCAGGTACATGTGTATGTACATATGTACCAAGTTTATCGTTGTGTATAATTTATGCAGTTTGAGAGACTAAGTCGGTTAATTATTCATCGATTGAGTTTTTCGCTATTTTGTTCAGATTTATTTACGAATTGATGTGCCTGAGTACGTTGGCTCAAAATAAATTCTCTAATGAGTGCACATGTTTTGCGTCTGCAATATTCGTAGAATGCAAGAACGCATAAGCTTAGAACTATTGGTAACTAAAACTTTGCGACAACGATTAGAGCAAAATAATGATAAAATTGATACCAAGATTTACGTAGATAAGATGAACGAACGTCCTTCAAATGGAATATCATGGCTAAACAAAGATGATATATAGAATTACTAAAAACCAAACAAAGAAACAACTGGATCAAACAAATTCACAGCATTTGACTATCTTCAATGACGAAATGATCTGAACTCGGAAAGCCTTCCGATACTTCCTGAGGTAAAAAAGCGGCAACCCCTGATGTAGTAGTAGGGTGAAGTGTGAAAAATGTAATCTTTCTACTCCGGGTCATAACCTCAAGGTAAGGAAAAGAAGAAGAAGAAGCAGAAGCACATTTCCCTAGAGTTGAGCAAAGTATAAACAACGATCTAGTTACTGCAATCGACAGATAAAATGAGCAGCTTTTTTCACAGCCCATGTCAATTGCTTTCCCACACAGTAATCATATGTATATTTCGGTTCCCTCAGCATTTGCTAAGACTTTCGATTAAAACACACACCCATTTGAAATTTTGAAGCTACTAGCGTCCGTGGAGTACCCTTCCTAGTTCCTGATCTTGTTTAGTATACTTTGACTGATAACGTAACCTGCAAGAGTCTTACAAAAAAAATGGTAGCATTTAAGGCTTTTCAAAATTAGTAATTTACATACAGTTGTCGAATAAAATTTTAGATACGATGAACTTGAAGAACTGTCATGTTTATTACATCCTATCGATACTTGTCGTCACAACGCAACCCATTTTGCTAACGTATACCACTTTGACCGAGAAACTCATATAACTTAAACTGCCATACGAAAAACATATGGGGGCAGGCGAACTAAGGGTTGGTGGGACATTACCTTTAGGATCTGCCTCTAGTCAACATTGAAAATCATCTGAAATGATTCTCTACCCACTACCATCAAGATACATTGTCACAGAAAGTCATTTCTTTTATCGTTATTGGTAACAGTGCACATGTTGCCCGCGAATACCAATACAAGGAACATATCAGAAGCAATTCAATAAGGATGCGAAAGTTCCCGCACATTTGCGTATCCCTGTCCCATTCTTCGTAACACAAACTTTTCTTACAGATATGTACATACATAGGTTTGTGTGTGTTATCCTGCAAAAACTTTTTAAATGAAATATCCCCACATACGGGATACTCACTTATGTATGAGTATCTTACCCACATGCTACCCATTCAAATGCCATTGTCGATACCTGAAGAAGTATACATGTCCTCCTTACTGGTGACGATGAAGGACTTTGCGGAGAAGAAAAAAAAAAGGGGAGAAAGGACATTCTGCTATGATTTTGTCAAAAGCCATCAGCCGTTGATTGCAAGTCCTTATACGAGCAGCTGACTCAGCTGTTTAGATCCTATTTTGCAGATATCCAAGGTAATAGGAATGACAAAACTTCTTGTGAAATGAGGGATATTATCATATTGACTTCCTCCACGCCTTCCCACATGCCCAAAACAAACATACACATACACACTCTAATGGTACCTCTTTTTTCATGTAACGTGAAGGGAAGAATATCCTTCAACATTTGGTTCACCTAACAGAAGGTTCCTAATAAAATTATACCGAGAAATCATTTGTTTCGGTTCACCTCCTCTTCGATGTGGATGTCGCCCTTCTTCTTCCTCCTCCTCGCTATTGAAAATAAGGTTGAAAGGGAGAAGGGATTCCAACAAAGAACTAACGATTCGTTGTGTCATTTTTGATAGCACTACTACGAATGTACATATATGTAGGATGTATACATTCCTCGCTCACATGGAAGAAGCCGAATTTGTTCTACTTTCGGATTTTACGGTTATAGCGAAATAAAAGAGTGAGTGTTTCTATTTCGGTCGTGCGTTAAGTTCTCCCGCGCTGCAGGGTGTTCATATTGGTGATCCTGGATCCATTTTGTACTCTGAGTTTATCGGTGGATAGATATATTGGATGGGTAAGGAATGTGGCTGTGGCTGAATGCTTATCATTGCTGTGTAATCTATTGAACTATTATTACCACTTTTTTTGTCCTTGAATCTACAACATATAAATGAGGATCGTTAAGAGAGAAAAGTGGCATGGGAAGCTATTGTACTCTGGGATATAGGTGTTCTCTATCCTTTTTATTACTTTTGTACACATAAGGTCACGACTATGGCTACGTTGAAAACAACCATTTGCGCGAAGGGCCTTTTGATCTTCATTTGATTGCCTATTTTGAGAACAAAGAAAGGCAATAAAATCGAGATGGGGGTACGGAAGGACAAAAGGTTTACAATGGATTGGTTTTATTAAGTCCACCTTAATTTTGAAAAACATGTCATCGCACAGCATAATAAAGGCCTTTTGAACATGCGGAAAAAGTACTTAAAAGTAGGGTTCCAAACTGATAATGCTTTAACCCGGTTTTTACTATAAGTAAGTCTTATAGGGAACAAGATTCTAATAGATGAAAAAATGCGACTATATAAAACCCTTTAGAATAAGATAAAACTACAAAAAAAGACTTCATTGAAAAGAAGCATAGAAATTCGTTTCTACATAATTGCATCCGCAAACCTATTAAAACAACATTACATTGATCTACCAACAAATAGCCAATGAGCCAATTTCTAAGTCAAACGGATGTGCTGCCCCATAAGGCGTTAATCAAATACGTAACTTTAAAGATTACGTTAAATGCTTGACCCTTCTTCAGAAAGCAATGAAATAAAACTCTAGTATATAGTTAAAATAGAATTTGATAGCCTTTCAGCTTCATTTCACTCCAACAATCGTCCTGTCCTTTTGTCCTTTCGAAGATATTCCTACTCAACAATGTAGAAAAATAAATAGAGCAAAACTAGTGACATTTCACGTAAAATTTCACAGTTACAATTGGGGATTCAGGACAGAAAAAAAATAAGAAGAAGCAGAAGATACAGATACGAAACGAAACGAAATTGTCTGCTTATCCACTTGCAGTGCACACTTCTAATTCAACTTTAATTATTTGGAACCGGAAAAATCCCCAGAATGCTTTTTAGGGGGACGTGCGTGTGGTCCTTTTGTGTTCATGTTCATTGACACCAAGTGGACCGTAGAAATGGACTTACCCCAGTCCTCTGTTGGGGGCTTTAGACGTTGGGTGTATATACATATATATATATGTGTTCTTTTGTCGTTCACCGTTACGGGAGTACTTTTGTTTTAATCGAATTCCCTCGGGTGGGGTGTCGAATGGTAGTTGCGTGCGCGCCGCCCCATTGGTGCGTGTGAATGTTTTAATTAAAGGACATCATTATCCTTTCGCTCAATAACAATTACAGTCAACTACCAAAATGCTAATCAGATTAAAATTAATTGAATTCCGAGCTCAACACAGTTGGGCGACGATTGAGAGAAGTGGGGGAGGGTGCGACAAGGAAGTAGGAGGTCTTATTTCATTATTTTTCTTCCTTTTTTTTGTTTCATTCTCCACATTAAGCATAATCCTTTGCTTTGTCTCTGCAGCAGATCACTTTTACGACTTCGTTTATACTTTGTGTTATTATTTCCTCTGGGGTGTGTCATTTGGAATTATCTTAAAACTTAAGCACAACAATGCCAGCTCATTGAGTTCTCAGATAAATTGTGAAAGACGAAAATGATGGTCTGAACGGAAAAGTGAAAGTAAAGGAGTATCCTTTGTGGTGAGCCCTCATAAGCAAGTCATCTGTTAAGGGTAAGTTTATTCCCGACAACCTTGACTCCAAAGTAGATTTATTGTCAAATATTTTCCACCTGCGCACTGCGCCTACCTTTATGGTACTGTCTTTCCATAGACAGGCACTGAACAAACTTTCGTAGGGGAATTAGTGAAGTGTAGATGAACAGGGTGGTATAAAGCCAATTAGGTAAGCTTCGTGTTTAACTATCTGATTGAAGCGCTTTGAACGTAGTTATCGGCTTTCATGTAGCATTGCGTACCGAACCATTGTGCGGTGTGGTTGTAGCATTTTTGATCCTGCCTGGGTTGGGATTTTCCAAGTCAATGATTATTGGATGCGGGTTGGATATTCTAGTGGTTTAATATAATGGATTTGTACTCCATAGATGGGAAAAATAAGGTTATCTGTTGAAATATTATAGCCATCTCAGTTCTCCTTGCTTAAAAAGAAAATCGATACTTCTCTTTAAATTTTAAACCAACCAGTTCATAGGCAATATAAAATTTAAATAAGGCTTCGGTCGGTAAGTATGAAAGTTTTTTGACATTCAAATCCGGATATTTATAATCCATATCTTGCATCACAAACAATTGATGCGATACAGTTCTTTGAATATTGCCAAATTATATTCTATTCTCATACAACCTGTACGTGCTGCACTTATCAGTGACCCAAAGTAGGTAGCAGGCTATTCGTACGTCGTTGTAGTAATAATCGTCATAATAATTTTAAAAACAACCTCAGCATCGCCTTAAAGTACCCGAATATCTACTCTAATGCACACCCCTTGCTGGTGTCTTAGCACTTGTATCCCACCCACACTTTGATTAAACAAAAAAAGAACCGAAACAATTCAGCACTGTAGTAGTAGTAGCATAGCAGTAGGACACAAGGCCAAAAGAGTACCCTGATTCGTGTGGAATGAGAGCAATATAAAATTTATGACAAAATCTGAATTTAATTTTCATCCTGGCAAGGACCAAAACTCGATTATAACTTTTTTCTGCTGTCTGTTTGTGCCTTCGGTTTATATAGTTTGGATGTGTCTTTAAGGATATTCGAGCGATGAGTCCGCAAAGTGTGTGCGCAAAGGTATGTATGTGTATGTGTATTTTCTTAAAGTTATATAATAGATGGATGGACTGTATGGCTTCTTCTTGTGTGATGGCAATGGTAGTGGTGGATAAAAAGTTTACTTTTACTGTCCTCTCCTTTTCGTTGTTTTTTTTCGTAAGGAGCTGTTGTTGTTGTTGTCGTTCTTGTGCCTTTGTTCGTAGCTCCTTATCGATGGCAGCAAGCAGAACCACTTAACCAAATAACAATAAATTAATGTCCTTGCCATGCGACGAAAAGATGACACTTAATTTCCTTTCAGTCGATGGATATAACTAGACCAGAGCAGACCAACAAATGCGTATAACTTTGTCGGAGGAATTTACGTTCTCTGGGACGAAAGCCGGATCCTGGAACTTAGATAATATTTTCAGGATACTGTATACATAGGACACCACATTTGTGTGGTAATGGCAGTGGTAGTAGTGGATGGTGGTGGTGGTGGTGCTAGTGGTGGTGAATGTCCGAAAACCGAAAGATAAAATTGGACCATTTTGTGGTGGGCGTTATTGTTCATAATTGTTTCATATTAAGGCAAATGGAAACAATTAGCAAAAATTACCAATGACTAATAACAGTCTGGAGAAGCTTTTATCATTTGCAGTTTTGGGGCTAGGAATGATTATTTGGCCATCAGATTGACGTGCATTAACTCGGGTGCCAGTAAATTACCGTTTTCCTAAGTATAGTTATTTTAATGTCACTTTTTTTGCCTTAGCCATATAGAAGGGTGTTTTCAACTCTACTGTTGCAAGGATTAGTAGTTAAAACTATGAATCAAAGCCACATATGATACATATGTATGTATATATATGTTGCTATGCACGTTACAAGAAAAATGAAGCAAATGAAGAGGTGGTGAAAAAAAGCAATGTATGTAAAATCAATTTATCAAAGAACAGTTGTTTTTGGAATTGATACAAATTTTACAATATGTTCTATTTGAGCCATTTATTTCACCTTTCAAGAAAAGATTAGCTGAATTTGTTGTCATCTAGAAGTAAATATATTTTGATTCCATTAAAATCCCACCCCGTGTTTTTCAACTTCAATCAGTGTAGGGCGCTACTAGCGGATACAACCGTTTTTCTCTCTGTAAAACAATCTTAGCTTTGAAAACCCAACCTCGTATAACGTGAACCTAAAATCTGCGTCCATCGATTTGAAGCTATTTGTCCCTATTTTGCCGATATTTGCTGAAAGGATCCGAAAAAAAGTCCTTCAACAAACGAGTGCCCAATCTTTTTTGGCCAATACATGGTGACTACCATACCCAGAGGAATTGTCGCTCCTATGGTCTACCCAATGGACGCCTTTATGCCCACTGCATGAGGGTTGAAAAATTTAAAAATAGGTTGAAAAAAAGAAAAGTCCTTTCACAACAAAAACGAGGGCCGAGTTTTCACTTGCATTCAGCACAAATTTGAATTATGTATGACTGTAGGAGGTGGAGGAGATTGGTCAGCATGGAATAGATATGTACAGCAAAAAATAAAAATCCGGAAACCAAGGTAGCGAGGATATGCTGATGACATCAGTTTACGGATTTAAAGAGATTCGCCCGTACACACAGGCATGAGGACACTTTTGATCCCCGTGGTAGAACTTCTTCCAGACAACATAAAGTGCCCAATAGAGCGTTAAATAGAATAAAAAATAAAAAAAAGTAAAAAATAAAAAACACCCCCACCCACAAAATGCAAACAGGGACACTCGTTAACATTGAAGGAGAGGAGCGACTAGCATGTCGCCTGCCAATTATTATCAGACGTCAGGCAAATATTTTTTGTTCCGCTCTTTTTTTTCGTGTTATTGTTGTTCTGTTCGTGTATGTATTCCCGGTAATTCGTTGGGAATAAAAAAATTTTTTATGGTAAAAGTTTTTGCATTTGAATTTTGATTTTACGCATTTTTTTCTTTTTTTTCGGTTTTATGTTGAAGGGACGATGTTTGGCTGTGAAAGTATGTGTGGGTGGGTGGTTTGAGGCATGACATGGGTGCTATAAGACAAATTAAAAATATCAATATATGTATATACACGAAGTGGCGCTCACACACACGCCATATACATAGAGGGATGTGTATGTTGTACAAATATTGATGTGGAGCGCAAAAGTCGTCGATGTCGTTGTCGTTCTTGTCGTCGTTGTCGATGTTGACAGCATCAAGAAAAGAGGAAAACTTTTTGCAATAAGATAAAGTTTGGTTGGAGCTATCGTACTACTTAGCTGCTGCTGTTGCTCCTTGCTGGATTTTGGTTGGTATTATTGTCCTCTGGTGTAAGGGAATTGATTGGAAGTGGATTAGTGGGCGACGTTGTGGCGACTCTCAATAACCACGGAGAGAGAGAGGCGATTTCCAGATTGGATTGAAAAGGAATTTACTGTGGCTTGTGTAATGTGGTATTTTGGACACGTAAATGTTATTGAACAAAGCATTAAGGATATGCTTCTAGTTGTTTGTGCTGTGACCAAAATTACAGCAATAAAAGTTTAAAAGTGACAGCTTACAGTATTTGGTGCATCAGTCGAAGAGGATTTTCTTGATTTCTTTACACTAAGTGTTACCAAGTAAAAAGTTATGTAGCAAATGCTTCAGACCGTTGATTGAAGTACAAATGAGTTATACCCACGCTTTAACTTAAGTATTTTTACAAGGAAATTACATCAACTTATATAAGTATAAATCAATTTTCGACAAAGTCAAAATTTTACCGTCTTAAAATTTGGTAAACTCGATACAAAAATACATCCACATTTCCATCCATCCACAATTATATCTATGTACATATATCTTCAAAATATGATTAATATCAAGGCAACCAACTCTTTTAAGTTAAATGCGAAAAAATCAAAATCTGATATGACAACGTATGGCAGAAATATTAAGACATACATATTTCTGCGGTAAGAAATTAAATTTCTTAAAAAAACGCCATTATAAACTGACTCAGTGACATGCACATTGATTGAGTTATTGCTGCCGTATGTATGACAGACATTTTCGTTGATGGCAGTGCTTTCGCACAATAAGTACTTCCGCTGCGGGTAACACACCATAGCAAAACGAGTAATGTGAACTTTAAAATTAATTCAAGCGAAAAAATATGTCGAAGTAACTTCCTTTTCGCCGCATAAATTATGCCATCATTTTTAATACGTGCTTCAACCAAGCACATTGCTGACTTTTTACAGGCGTTAAATGTGGTAAGGAATTTTGGTTTACGTTTTTCTGTCAATCACAGATGCATACATAGCATGCGAAAACCATCCGCCCAAGCACATTTTCGAAGGATATTCGCGGGGAAGGGATTAACGCGGACGTTAGTATAATTATGCCGCCATATGCCATTGTTATTCCTACCACTGCCTCAATCATCAACTTTACTACCTTAATTTCGCAGCTCAATCAGGTATATGGAAATATTTAAAATGTTTATATCTTAATTTACATTTTGGTTTGCAAAAAACAAGACGTCCTAACAATAAACAATGAAAATACTTTCATCTGTATTTTTCTTTAAAAATCTCTAGAATAAGAAGAAAACAGATGACTTAATAACTTCCACAGAACGCCTTTACGCTTTTTGTATAGAAGACATCATCGACCATGGCCTATGAAACCCACATGTACCCACTTTTTAGGTTAAAAATAAAAATTCAACATCAACCAAGATGTGCAGTTTCCCCAAAGGCATGCCGTATGTACATATATGTAAATATGTATGGCCATAAGGACAGAAAGACAAAGCTACCATGTCGCATAGTAGTTTCAAACGATATCTCAGAGAAGGACCTTCGCATGAATTCTTTCTTTTTATACTACATGCACTTTGGTTATTTGAAATCTGCAGTCAACAGCGATAATCCACTCTTAGACGCGTAAACGCAAATTGTATCTTATGAATGTCCTTTGGTTCAAATACAATTCCTTTATTATATTTTCACACTCAATGATATTGCTTACTCTTCCTCGAATTGGTATCTCCGCAAAAGGGCTTTTACACTTTGAGATTTCTTTTTGCATTCAAGGCATCGTTCCAATGAAGAATACGAAATTCCCTTCTGTGTCTTATGCTACTTTTCTCTCTTTCACTGGGGTTGCCTTTATGCGTCCTTGTCAACAGAACCAAGGAGAAAGTTTTGAGGATAAGCATTTTGCATAGGATATGAACCAAAACAACTATAACTAGAAGGAAGTATACCCCCGGGCGACAAAATAATACATAAGAAGCGAGTCTCTGTTCCTTCTTCTGCTGCTCTGCTCTGGCTGGTATAGTATCATAAAAATGAAATAAAAAATAAAATAAAAATTGTAGAACAACCAAGACTTGATTATAAGTGAGAAGTGACCATAGAGTTTCCAAGGAATTATTCATACATTAAGGATTGATATGTGATTTTATTCATGCGGAAAATTGCAGTATGGATGTTGAATATAAACTTGTTATGAGAACTTTTCATAGTCCTCCAATTTTCTTGGAAGTTACACTCGAATGCTTATAACTTCAAGTTGGTTGATATGTAGATTGAAAACTTTATATTTCAAGAACCTACATATCTGTGAGACAAGTCCACAAAATGATTTTGATTATCCTATTAAGTTGTCATTCAAACAATATATATTATGCCATAAACAGGCCATAGACAAACAAGGCTTATTTTTCACAGAAAAAACAACAGGATCACACAAATACAAAAACGCTAGTGACGAAGTAATCCGGAAAGCCGGGCCATTCTTCTTGAAGACCAAACCGGCAAACCGCGCAAGGCGGATCATTAGGAATGCACTAGAGGGACGAATGTGATCCTCCTACTACGGATCGTCACCTTGTCTAAAGAAAGAATAAGGAAATCTTCACGATAGAATTGGAATCCCGTATACATATATAGCTCTACCTATTTCAAAAATCAATGAAAAATTTCCTTATTCGGGACTTATTAGTTCTGAAACTAACTCAATTGGTATTACACATTCTAATAGTTTTTTTTTTTTTGTAACACCCTTTCTATCACCACAACCAATGAAGTACATTCAACTTTAATATCGAAAATTGTAGACTTTTTCGGACAAGAACATGAGAAAACCAAAAAGGAATCTCAAAAGTAATACAATAAAAAGAAATAAACTATAAATAAACAGCATAAAAACAATAAGTATTTGAAGAGGAAAAGAAATAAATGAAAACTTCTCCCGTCAACAACTTGCATATCTTTTCGTCTGAATTGAATCTACAGATAGTTACCGCACAAAGGATGGTGAACAGCAAAAAAGAATGAACGGGTTATAAATTCTCTCGAATTTTTTCATTTTCCCTACCGATTTTAGCTATATTTTCCCATCTTGCCCTATATATTCTAGCAAACAGAGTACTAGAGAAATTCCATTTCGTTGCTGCTTCCTGTCTTCGATGGTGTGGGCGGCAAAGGCAAGGATACATTCAACAACTCAACTGGATATGGATTTCAACTTAAAGTTTTTCACTTTGTACATTATTTTTTCGTTGTATACTTCCAAGCTGTACTTCATTCCTTACGTAAGAACATTCAACGGCCCATGAGGAGTCTGCTCGTTTTACCGGTCGCCCAGATGAAATGATTTCATTTTGTTCAATTCAATTTGTGTAAAAATGTCTCGTGCACGATAAAGGCTACAAGCACGGTTCGCTTGGCTGGCTAGCTAACTGGATGCAGGTACAAGAATTTTCAATATAAAAAGCAAAACGATTTTATACTGTTTCCGGTCGAACGATTGGGGAAGAAGTACCTAGAGCCAGCCAACATAACAAGAATGAAGAATACACTCGTAGATACACTCGGAATCAATTCAACAATTCAACGACGAGAGTATCCCTACAACGACAACATCTTAAGCTGATTGTGAAGCGATGATTTGGTGGCGTTTACGTTTGCAATGCTTAGGTTGGATGTTTTAACCAAATGCACATGGCAGGTGTATTATCTCAGGAGGAGGTTTTAGTGGACGATAATAGGTCTCCGTTCTACGGTGGAAATTTGTCATTATCCCCTGCCAGGATGAAGATCTGTTAGACTATCTCAGGAACTAGATCAATCATAAGTGGATAATAAAATATAAAAGCCACCGTAAAGGTCATTCTCGTTTGAGTTTGAAAAGTAACTGCCCATTTCAAATTAAAAAGAAAAAAATAATAGGAAAAAAAGTGCACGAATTAACTCATCCATGTTAAAACAACGTATTGTCTAATTAGCTTTCAGTTTTAAAGGAAAGTGTCCCTATTTAAGGAAGACGGGTACTTCCAAAGTCAAGTATTTCCTTCTGTGCATTTTCTTCCCTTCAATTAAGACTAAACCATCATCCAATAATTAATTTGGAAACAAAATTCTATGTTTTAATTAAAATTCAATTAGCTAAACTTCAAATAAGGATTCCAATAACCTCTTCCTTCGAACTTTTTGCGTATATATCCCAGGAAACCGAATTAATACCACTCCCACAGTTCGTGTTAAATATCGAAAGCCAAGTATAATAAAATTTACCTAATACCACCGTCATGGGGTTGGAGCACCCGAAAAATGTAGCCCACTTTTGTGTCCTCCAGAAATTTAATGGATGTCTTAACACCCTAACAGGTTTCACCCTTTTTTTTCTCTTGTTATTGTTGTAGATATCCAGATAAAAATGGAGCAACGCCAAATTAAAAACTCATTTTAAATTGCTCCTTGTACGGGTAAAATTGATTCCCTGGTATTAAGCATTCATACCAGGGGATTTTTCATTCTGTTTTTTTTTTATATTATTTTTTTTTGCAGACGCGTACGAAAGGAAAGTTATGAATAAAGTTTGACGTGTACAATGTAATGTAAAAAGGATGAGTCAATCTGAAGGAAAATGGACAAATCCTGTAAAGAACATCAATGCACAACACTTTATGAATAAATAATGTAAACAGGATTATATGGTACTGCGGCAGGCATCATCGGCAGGTACATCAAATATCATAATGGGTTGCCAATGACGTGACTTGAAAGGCAATTTAAGGGAAACCTTGTTCCCAGTTTAAGGCCAGTAGCATAATTTGACAAATATTAAAGTTCGATTTATGAATAGAGCGGCAGGTGGCTGCTGTTGGATGATCACTTAAGCATTTCTAATGTGAAGTTGATACATGCTTCAAAGTAACCAATTTGTGATGCTGATTTTGTTGGATGCCACATGCTGGGTGAATTTGTTCAAAAAGGAAGGACGTGTTTAAATAATTCACACGTAGGTTCTATGACGCGGGTTGAGTACTTATACTTGTAAATGATGTTCAAAAATAATTTGAAATGCCCAAAATGAGAGTTCTTTGCAAACAAAATAAAACAATTAGGACAATAGTTATAAATACTCCGTTAAGGATACCTATTCTTGAGTGGACTTTTAAAAATAAAAAAGGATACCTATATTTATGACGATGAAACCACGAGTTGGGAAAATTCTTAGTCACTAAGGCCAAGCAATCTATAAGCCCAAATGCAAATTCACTTTGTTAATCTTTGTTTAATAAATCGCAAATTAAATTAAAATTCTGACTTACATACAAAAGTTCCTTATGGATACAAGGTACATACCTGAAAATAAAAGAAAACATATTTTAGTCATAATTCAGATAATTTCTGTAACAATCACAACAAATAGTTAAATATGTTCAATAACAGTAAATACTTTAGGCGGAAATTTGAATAATTTGGCACTCAATAAATTTACAACAGCGACTTGAAAATTTGCTATGTAGGATATTACCCCTTATTCGCTTACCCTTTACTTCGATTAATTTCAGTTCTATTCATTTGAACTGCAAATCATAACTTTTTGTTCGGAATGAATACATCTTTGAATCCATTTCAATCACGTCTTCTCTACACTCTCCCAATCTGCTCGAAGATTATTCCACAACGTCACCTACTGTGTGCCAAGAATTATATACCTACATATTTCTCCATAAATATTAACAGCAGACTGTATTGACATTTCTCCTTTCTACCTCGATTAACTAAATCCTAACGCCGAATTTTGCACAAGTACAAGAAGAAGAGGGGAAACAGAGCTTTTCGTCCTTCGCGCATTGCAACAAATTAATCATGAGACCACCCAAAATCCCATTCAACCTAAGCCTTAACCATCCCCATTCCGCACCGGGTTATCGTTCGTCATCATGAAGAAAGTGGTTACGGATACTCATTTATATACGTATATTCATGTACGTCTCTATGTATTCATATTTGGATGGAAAGCCCCGGAAAATGATTAAAGCGAATACCAAGGGTTGACAGGACAAACCCGTTTGGCAATTATTATTAATATGCGACCAGATTTTTTTGGTTTTCTCTCCAAAAGTATTTCATTATGGAAATCAAGCTGAACGCCATGACAGCAGTGGGGTTGTGATTAGATATGCGGCCACCACTCAGTAACACATTGAATATTTTGTGCGTGGATCCTTGTCGAGATGAAGAGGTTATAGTAGTTGCTTTTGGTGCTCCTTTCGCACAACGATAAGCGGCAGTATTCTATAACTGTCGATAATTATTCCCCCCCAAAGAACGTCCGGACGTCGTCCGAAAGGTTTGACGTATTTTAATAGATTCTCTGACGATGATGACGACAACAACAAGGATGATGATGTGGGAGAGACGTATCTTCTGCTAATTTTATCATGGGGGGGGGGGGCTTTATCTTAAAAGACATTTTCATCTTCGTCCCTTTTTTGACCTGCGTCATAACTAAGGACGTATAAGAAGTACTAATAACTCCGCTTCGGTACAAAGCTAACCATGTCAAACATTTGTCCGGTTATTGGTATTCTGTATAACTTTTCGAGTAATAAGCACACACTCATTCTCAATCAGAAGGGAATGTGTTAACGTTGTGTATAATAGCCACATGGGGTCGACAAAAGGATACGGGTAATGCCAAGAGTATGAGGCTTTAAAAGTTCAAATTTTCAATTTATTTTAATGCGGCATTTGTGAACGAGTAGGAGGTTATTTTCTAATAATAATACACTAGGGCTTTGTTTATACTTAATTATATTGGCCGAACTCAGAACATGGACATCTAATACAAATATAGCACTCTATAGAGTAAAGGATCAAATGTCCGAGCCGTATGCGCCTACGGGTCGGATGACTGGGGTCGGGACCTTGTGAAAGGATTTATGGTTCACTTTCATATTGGTTTTGATTGACAGGTATGTAAATAGGAAAATGGTCTCTGGCCTTAGACCAAACCTATCAGAAGCACATACAATGGTGAAAGGGGAAATTTTACTTATGGAAATATAAATTATTATGGAAAATGGATTCGTAAATGTTGTTATGCTTAAATCCATCAATGATTATTTCAAGAGAAATCGATCAGGGGTAAATAATAAATTATTATGGTTTATTGAAACCCAATTAGGGACGGTGTCCTTGCTTAGAGATTTTTTTTTGCTTTGTGTGTACATATTTTTTGTGTACAATTTTATTAGCATAAAGACTTTGCAAATAGGTAAATAAATAAGCTATATTTCAAGGTATTGTATGTGCCTTAAATTTTTAATAACATTTTTTGTTTGAAAGGAATTCCAGAATTTCACTCCCCCTTCGGGTAGGGGATAGAATATACCCGAGGTAGGCATGCCTGTCGTAAGAGGCGACTAAAATCCACCCTCCGTATAACAAGCTCAGCGCATACACAGTCCAGATACACTGGAAAATCAACCCTCTTCGGAGGTTGGCTTCTGGGGAGAGCCATTTATTGCAACTAATATATCCCTTTTCTAAAAATACAAGGGTATCTCGATCTCCACCAGCAAGATCGAGTGTCTCCGGAAAACGAAGTCTGCCAGAAGGGTAAGTGCGTGAAAAATTTAAGGACTTAGTGAAAATTAAAAGCATTGAGGAAAAAAACGCCGAAGCAGGTCCCTCACCTGAAGTCGAGCTACAAAAAGATGGTAAACACAAAGAAGTGCAAGAAAAGCAATATCGAAAGAAATTACGTTCTCTTTGAACTTTGAACATTGTAGTGTATGTTTGATTATATGATATCCAACCTAATGTCTAAAAACCGAAAAACTTTAAATACATACCACACATCACACAATCTTCCATGTACGAGCAAAAAATACATAACATTTTGGAAATAACACACGCCGTATGAAAAACACAAACAATCCCGTGCATGTGTGGTGTAGGTATGGAGCCTATAACCGTAGCTAACTGTCACACCAGTCTTACCTCAGCTTCTATGGCAAACGTTTACTCTTATTGAACTGCAATTCACAGCTTATCTCAAGTTTTCAAAGATCAGTTTCTGGGTTTTCAAATTTACCTTACAATCTCATCGAAAAGACAGTGCAAAAACCGTAATCACTTGCATTATAAGCTGTTCATAACGTTACCAGATATCTTGGAAAAATACCATAATAGCACACTGGGTTGATAGTGGGTCTGGGTGAATTTTAGGTAACGCCCTTATGATCGGAAGTCTGACAGAAAAAAAAATAGTAGGTTTCTAAATCCAAATGTGGGCGTTGGCAATGGAGCCTACTACGTTGCCACGGATCTCCACCACAGTTCTTTCTCCATTTTTATTCCCATTTTCCTTCTTGTTCTCTGCCATCGAATCTTCTATCATTATACACCATATACCAACACATACACACATATTCGATTCTACTCGACTTTTCCCCAGCAACGTATAAGTGATTGTAGCCAGGGAAGCATCAACATCGAATAAAAACTCCCAAATCCGTATAAGATGAGCCGAAATCTCCAATGGATAATATAAGGGTATTTCCTGTTTAACGGAG
This sequence comes from Chalcosyrphus nemorum, assembly GCA_949716465.1. Lineage (NCBI taxonomy): Eukaryota > Metazoa > Arthropoda > Insecta > Diptera > Syrphidae > Chalcosyrphus > Chalcosyrphus nemorum. The sequence continues at coordinate 221,953 of OX454335.1, read as the reverse complement.
TGATTTTATGCCCCCATTATTCGCATTGTTATTTTGTTGTCCGTATGATGGTGAATGCCATTGAATATTATCATCATTAGCGTGGCCCAACTTCTACACGGATTAGGGACTCACAGGGAATAGTGTTGACGAAACAAACTTCTGTCTCTGTTGGCAAGAGGTGCTTGATGGGGAGGAATTATTTGTGGTGAACGAAGAATTGGCGGACCTACACGCGTCATTCAACACGACAAACAAATTATTGTTTATCTGTTTTTTGTTCGGTTGAAAATTGATTTTTAAGTGCTAGGGAGAGGCAGTGGGCCACACCAACACCACTGGCCTGGCTTCTACGACTACGACTGAGATATTTTTCCATGAATTGTGACATCAGACAGTTCTATTTTTGCACAAATGATGGTAGCTTGAAGATTTTTTATATGATTCATTGGGGTTTTATGGTTCTATTTTGATTTAGCTCAACTGATGTATAGTGCATGAAAATACATTTATTATGGACACTCTTCATCAATTCAGTATTTAGTAGGATTGTGTAGATGCTGACATAGCACGAACGTACTTTAAGTTCTAAGCTATGCACAATTTTTAAAACAAATGGGAATTGTATGTCATCAGCTATTTTGTCAGTTAAGATAATCGATATTCTGATCGCAATTTGTATTGCAATTTTCGTTAAAATTGTACCTACACCCAGTGCCTGAGATAAATGTTTACAAAAATAAAATGAATGCCTACTTTTCTAAGCAAAGTTTACATTAACTGTCATTCAGTTAAAAAAGATTACACCTTTAATTACATGGTCTAACCACATAACCTCTTGCTCTACATGTTGTATCTATTTACATTCATACCAAAGCCCACACTCACATCTACCTACAAAAGGTCTCTATTTATCACGTCACTTCTCGCATTTCCATTCATGTCAAACCCCCATAACACATTGTCCACTCATATGCAATTTCAACCCCACTTCACTAATGCATCGCCACATTCACACTTAGTATTCATTCTTTTATATTCCGTCCCCTAGCATACATAAGTAGATTATCTCCTCAAAGCCAGATCCATTCGCTTTTATACTCCCTCTGACTGGACATGCCACATGCATTTTTATTTCTGTTTCTTAAAATATCACGAAAAGCCATAATTCCATGCACTCTACATAGACCTGTTTCACCTCATCCATGTCAATCTACTCTACATATCTCTTACGGGATTAAGAAGTTATTACGAATGCACTATTCAAAGATCGCCTAACAAAAGGTCCTTGCAAAACATTTTCGTATACACGTACACACCCCCACAACGCAACGGAGAGAATGAAAATTGAATATATCAACCGTGTTTGAAAGAAAATATAATCTTCCACCAGCCTTTAGTGGAATGGAGTAGAGTAGAGTGGAGTGTGGAGTGCGGAGTGTGGATATGTAGTCAATCCACCTAACCCCCACAATCCAACCATGCGAGTAGGAGAGCAAGTGCCTTTTATCGTTCTCTATTTCATTTTATGAAATTCATATAAAATTTTCAACTCACCATACAGAGCAAAGAAGAGGATAACCATGAGATTAGGTGGGCTTGGAGTGACTCTATGTGTACGTTTGTGTGTCGAAGATGATACGATTGTATATCAACTATATCCTCAAAGCGGTTAAATTGTAACCATTGTGAGATTGCTACTTGGATATTATAGTGAGAGCAACATATACAAAAGTGTGTGTGGGTGTGTACATTCCAACCACATTCACTCGCTGTTTTGTAATATTTTGCTGTTTGACTTCTGGACATGATGTCCTTGCGTTCAGCTTCGTTCGTAAGGAACCGTTTTCGTCTTGTATTTATTTTTCTTCTCGCATAGTTCTGCGAAATTGACAAAAGAGTCATTCACCGTAAATTGATTTGAGTCTTTGTTCGAGTAGAGCTATTCTCTAACAAAAAAAAAAAAAAAAAATATTTTGGTGTACAAGTATTCAGAATGACTATTCAGAATAAGTTTAAGAATATTATTATTATTATAACTTTTTGTAGAAAAAAACTGGGGATTGTGTCAAGGATCACTTTGCAAATCCTCACAGACTTGCTATATGCACGACTTTTAATGGAAAACGTATGGATAAGTATGTATCTTCAACGGGACAAACTTTAAAAGCGATAATTTGAAAAGGCTGTAGTAGCCAGATATATGTATGTGATCTTGTCCTATCGCAGGCAGTCTTCGTTATGTATAAAAAGGTCTACCAAAATAGGGATAGCAAAGAAAAGGTACCATTTATTAGAAAAAGATGCAACCGCGAACCATATAAGCTGCACAAGAATGTGGATGTTATACTAAAGGCCATATCCGTTTCATCGGACAGCAGCTTTCACTTAGAAAGACCAATAACACCCAATCCAATCGGTTCACCTTTGTGCACACGTACTGTACCTATAACATACACACGTGTATAATCAAGAGTCAAATTGTAGGCACTTTCCACAGGGGTAAATACGAAAACAATAAATTTTCGAAATCGTATGCATTATAAAATTGGCCCGGTTTTTGATAGAACACATAAGGGATATGCAGACAAAAAAAAAATCTTCTCATGAATATTAAATCACAAACAAAACAACATACAATGAAAAAGTTGGTAAACATGCATGGATTAATGAGTTTGTACAATTAGGGGGTTTCCAAGGGAAACACACTCATCCACATCATGCTGCCAGTCTGCTGGTGGTACTTTCTCTTTGTACCTTTCATCTCTGAATCTCTGTGCTTTCATACCAATATCGTCCTTGTTTTTCCTTTGTTTTTTCCTGACAAAAACAAATGAATCCGATTCGTTGTGTACTGATATCGAACAAATTTTGTTAATGAGAACAGCGTAACGTCAAAGACTTGTGTTTTGGTAATTTTATTAAAATCGATTAATCGATTCACTTGTAGAAAGAACCAGATTCTCATTGCCTTCGGAAAGCAAATGAATATATTGAAAACATCCACTTATGTATATTGATACCTACTGCGAGATATTTGGAAATACAAACATAGAAAAATGCAATTTTCATTTGCCAGGAAACATAAAATACCTACAACAAATACCTATTAGAAAAATGTGCTGTAGTATCGATCATCATTGACTCTTCGTGATGATAACAGTAAAATTCGCCGTAGCTCGTCTATTCAGATTAATTTAAGTTTTTTTCTAATTTTTCGCTTGACGGCCATTTAAGACGCTATAAGACATTCCATCATTTTACTGTTTGACATTTGGCTCAGAAATGGCGGTACTAACTATCAGAATTTGCTTTCAAGCATTCAAATGCCACATAAAAGACTTACGATTAAGAAATAAATGCTTTTATTAATCATAAAACAATATGTTTCCACCGCTAGCTGGCAAATGGCACAACAGCCAAATCGCAAAACTTTCGGAATAATCAATCAACATAAACACTTTTTATTATTTTGTTTACCCTTAGTGCTTATTCAGGCATAAAACCATCGTTATTCCTAACCCAATTCACCTACCTTCTCCGACACCGACACACAGAAAACTATTTCAAATAAAAATAAGGAAAAAAGAGGCTCCGACAACTTTTTCATTACCCCGGCAGTAAAATGCCGAAATAACACCCACAAATATGTTTGCGCAAATAAAACCCATCATCCTTTGGAAAAGGTGTCGACACCACAGAACCACCATGCCCCATCGCAGACGCTACCAATTATCATTTCGAAGAACAAACAAATTAAATGTCATACAAAGTGTCAAATTAGAAATTCCCTCCTTCGAAGGGGAGGAACAATTCCAATTAACTAACTGTGCACACCATTACCTCCAGCATCCTTCGTTTGCACGTTAACGTGTTTATTTTTGCATACAATTTGGGACACAAAACACGTTTGACGATGGTACCAGAGACAATAGAGCACAACGCCAGGGGGAAGGAATCATCAATAAAAACCACAAAATATGATTTTCTTTTGTGTCAAAGTATCGCAAAGGACTTTTAAGCATCCTAGAGAGCACTCATTTAATTTCGACACATGAGACATTATTCCAATCGTAGGGAACAGAACTCATCGCAGCATTCTAACCGAAAACCACGAACTGAAGAGAATTTCAGGACAGAATATACATAAATGTTCGTGTTCGGTTGGGTCATGGGTCTGGGCCTGTGCCTGGATGTGTAAGAAAAGGTTTTTAGAAGGATGAACAACGAAATTTCTCGAACAATAACAATTCGATTCAATTAGAATTAAATTGTCGTCAGGTTGAGGAGATGTCAGGAGTTTCGATTATTTTAGCTGACAGGATAATAATATCTGCAAAAACAAATGCACACACATACCTAACTACTGAATGGCTTAAGGATCTTATACCCGCTGTTGTCATTGCTGAAATAAACTGTCTTCGTCCTTATTGACAATGGAAAACAATTTTCTTGGGTTTTGCACAATAAATGCTGCGACAAGGACGAAGGTGCACGAGATGATCTGCTAAAGTAGATTTTATCTTCATATGTACCTACGTATGTGTGCTTTGTGTGGGAGTGTCATAAATATCTTTTCTGCTAGAAAACTATACTCTATACGTATGATTGTCTATACATCCTCTTGAGAAGTAGAGAAATCTCCAATCTAACCAGAATGCCATGCACTGGGTTCTACCACTTGAAGCTCAAGAATCATCATCATCATCAGCATCACAGTTCGGAAGAAGGTATTTTCCAAGAAACGAATGGTATACAAAGGTACTGCTTTGTTCACATCCGACTATATGTACCTACGGATGTAAGATAAATCAAATTCGCATTGGAAATATGTGTGGTGTAGAGACTGGTATTTGTCGCTGGGCTACACCTACGATTTCCAGTTTTGTGCACTCAAGGATACACCAAGTCTTTGGCATTTCTTTTTGTGTCCTTCATTTTCATCTGTAAGAAGAGCAAGAGCTTTGGTTGGCTCTGGCTGCCAGGAGCTTAGGTGAGTGTTATGTTTGTGTTTGGATTTCAAATAATACGTCAGGTACATTCTTCGTTCGTTTGTTGTGTAGTTATCTTGACAAATTCTATTATCAATTTTATTGTGGGGTATTACTTTCTTTTGCTTTTGTGTATGCTGGGAATTGAATCTAATGCCGTTCGCACTTTATCAGTAGGAAAGGTACCAAGGCACTTCCGGAGTGGGCACTTGCAACTGTTTTTAAAGTACGTAATCTGATTTCTAGACGCATATCGTTAAAGTTACCGAGTGCTACTTAAGACTGTGAAGTTAGTTTAACTCTTGAATAGATTCGAAAGCAACTTATTTTATCTACGACATTTGATATGTTATACATTTATACATATGTATACGATTTAGAATGCGTAAGGGCAACACATTAGACCATTTAGATTCATTCCACCATACAGCCGTCAGAGGATAACTTGCAGTTTATGCACGGCATTTATATATGTACATAAACAAAATATGTATGTACAATCAATTTCCTGAAATTTCTTGGCACCAAACGTCGTATGCAAAAAAATTGTTCATGCGACAAGCAAATTTATTTCCAGTCCCGCTGATCCCAACTATGTATATCCTCATTCCTTGACAAGATAAATTATATGAATAAAAAGTTTTATTTTTCATCTTCACTGACCATCACATTATTGTTCTCCTATAGAAGGGCTATCGTCGTTGCCTCATGTCCTCATAATGTCCTTCATAGGAGGTACTCTCTCTTGTCTTTTATAAGCATATTGATATTTATATGAGTTTCTGAACACATGCGAATTCGCATGTACTTCAGCTCATATAAATGTAGATACATGAATGCATATTATAGCATCATTCAAACTTCGAAACAAATTCCATGCGGTAAGGAGGCGACAGCATGAATGCATGCACATAAATCACGTACAAGGAGCGGAGCAGTGCAGCAGTAGCAGCAACACAAAACAAAATGAAATTGTGAACTTTAAATGGAACCGAAACGAGTTTTACAAACTTATTTTTTGTCAAAGAACCACCCGCTGACTTTTTTTTTCCTACTTGTGACCTAGCAAAAAAAGAGGTCAGACTATATAGTTGAAGCTATTCTTTCCCACACCGTGACATGGCGTGGCCCACCACGTGCTAGTATACCTCAAACTGTGTCCTGTGTTCTGGCTGGGAAGAAGACAAGAGCTCGGTTCACAAAAATTGTTCGGTGCTTTAAATTACAACTACGAGAACGAGAAGATCGTGCTCTTTCACCCCTTCAACGAAAAATTAATTTGTAAACCCTATGCTCCCCGCCAGGATGTGAGTATATTTCCTATCTATGGGAGCAGAGAGAGAGTGAGCGAAAGAGAGTCTCCTGGCTTAATGGTAGGATGATAGAGATGGGGCCAGTCAAACATACAAGGAGATTGCTTGATGATGAAATTGGGCAAAAACTTTTATGTGCGTATAATAGCAAAACCATACACATACATATACCTAGATACTCGTACCGAGTAAGAGAATTTTTATTATTATTTTTTGTTCCTTGCGCGCGGTGGTGCTGGTTAGCAAAAATCGAACATCCTCAGAGTACTTGAAGCTCTTGGTGCTGGTGGTGGTTATGGTGCTCTCCAGTTTCGAGTCATAAATAAACGAAGGGAAACAGCGCATTGTTTTGCCATGTATGGAAGATGCATTGCGGCACTCTTGTCTATATTAAAAGGGGTGTAATTAACTGTGGATGTGAAGTTTGTTTTACATTGTTCGCAGGATGAGAAAATGTTTTGTGTTGATGTTTGGTGCTCTAGAATCCAGATAGTGGTGTTGCACAAGCAAGCAAATAATGGAAATAACATACTAACAATACTATTTAATGCATTCGACAGAAAGTTGTCTTGTTTCTTTTTTTTTGTGCTAGGGTTTTTGAAAGTTATTAAAAGTAGGTAAGTGTGATGCTTCCGGATTAATAAAGTGCCATTTTACTTTCACATTTTCTGATTGGCAAGAGATAATGGTGAAAGATTCTTGGTACGTACCTACTAGGTAGAAAGAAACATAACATCCATGCGACTAGATATATAGATACATACACATACACGACAGACGTGAAAAAGAACCAAGTGTGAAACAAGGATTTTTCCCGTTCCCCACCAGCTTTAGCCACTTGGTCAACTTTCTCGCTAACTAGTAAAAAATATTTGATTTTGTCTTAAAAAGTAATAAGTTTTGTTGCACAGCAAGTTTGACATGATCACAGTTTTAACACCCTTTTCTTAAAAACTATCAAGTTTACGTTACCAAAAATAATAACCCTGGAAAGGATATTAACTTTTTTTATTAGTATCATCTTAGTGTTGAAAATAAATTTCACTAAAGTTGTATATACATTTTCATTAAAAAAAAAACCAACTTCACACTTCCTAAACGCCTCAGCGTCATTGCATCCTGTGGGGAGAACTTGAAAAAGAAAAACTTTTCTTCGCTTAAACTTAAGAAAAACTTTTTCTCTTTCTCTTGGTCATAACGAAAACTATTCAGGGAAAAAAGTTTCCACTCCTTGACTCTCAGACGCACGCCATTATTCTATCATTAATATCACTAACCAACATTCTTATCTTCCATCGTCAAGAGTGACCAATAAATGTCTTCCAAAAATACATATAAGACAAACAAAAATGCCTGTAACATGTGACATTTAAAAAGCCACGTTATGATTAGTACTCTGGAGATACCACAAAATCTGCCACCCACCATCACGCTTTGGTGAAGTTGGGTTGGTGAACTCTAACCGCCAAGGAGTCGATAAGCTCTAGACCAACCCAATCAATCTCTCTCATCGTAAAAATTGAAAGAAAATTTGTTATCCTTAAGCTATCGATTTTGGTAATTTATCATTTTCCCTTCCAGCACCCCTCCTCTTGCTTTTGTACAGATTAACTTTTGCCATTCTGGCTGGAGGTTTTTTTTTTTTAGCGCTCCTTCCTTCAGTTACTTCTTTTTCTCGTGGTTCGTCATTTTGTCCTTTTTCTTTTTGTGTATACTCCTTATCCTAATCTTAATTTCATTTTTTCTTTCGCACGTACAAAGAACCATAATCCAGTTATTCGAGGGAAAAAATTGAAACACCGACAAGTCATGTGGAAACATATAGTATATGAACGTCGTCTTCCAAGCCTTCGTTAACCATCCATGTCTGGTGATGTATGTATGTATGTACACATAAATTATATTTTTTAAGTCATGTCGAAGGCCGTTTATCATCCACCCCCGTCATCGCCGTCGCCGTCACCGTCACCGCCAATGGAAAAGGACGAAATCACTTCTGTAGGCATGCTGCAAATATCTCAAGAATGGCAATTACGCCAGAAGAGTGAGAAATCAAAAGTAACTCTTACCTACGGATAAATCAGATAAACTCAAGAAACCCTACACCAGAAGACTCGACTCTCGAGTAACTTGACTCACTGATTTAAATAATATTTAGGAACTGGTGCGGCGGTTATTTTTCTTCTCCTTTTTTTATGCACTGTTCGTCCTTATGAATAAAACAAAAGAGTACGGAGGACATACAACTCCTAATCGGATTAGCATATCTTTTGAAATGCTCTCGGTCGAAAAGCAAACTTATTTTCTTGGTACCCAACTAATGTACACGCACGAGGATACCTGTCGCAGGGTTGACTTACGACATCCTTAGTTCCTGTGTCACAAAGAAACGGCGGCGCGGTGGCACTTTATTCAATATCTCGATGCCCTTTGGGGGACTTTTCATCTCCTGTTTCCTTTTATACATTATTGATATTTTTTCCTCCCTCAGGCGCTGAGTCTGAGGATAGGATGGATCCCAAAGATATGAGTATAAAGGCAAATGTCTGCACTTTTGTAGTGGCACAACGACAGAGTTATTTGGACGAGCGACACACCGACACACGGGCTGAAGTGGACAGAGTGAAAGGCCATTTAATCAATATATGACTATCTTCATTTCAGGTGTTCGTACTTTAGGGTTCGACGGTTGCCGCAGTAGATTAAGGGGGGAGCAAAGCTTAATGTGACACTAAAGTGACCAAGTTGTCAATGGCCACTTGACTTCCATTCAAAGAAGATGACGTCTTATTTCGGATAAAGTTGATGAATACAGTACAGATCAATGATTTTTGAAAAGGGAATTAGGTATATTCTCTTCTCAATTTACTTTTTCAGAGTCAATGAGACAATTTTTGCTTGTGCCTACTGTTTACCATGATAAGGAATTTTTGAAAAGGTATTATGTCTAAGGGATTATTTATTTGTAAAATTTAATCCATCTTAGAAGCTCACAAATATCTTTCAAATCAAAACGTAAAATTATAAAAATACAGTGATGTCACGATTGTGACAGTAGTATGCCGATGTTTTCTTCTTGTAAGTATTACAGTTGCATATTAAAAACCACTCTTAATAATTTCTTTTGGTCTTTTAAAAAATAGAATGTACTGCTAGTGCTAATAAGTTTTTTTGTTTTCTTACATCCTATAAAACAACCGAACCAAAACGAACCTATTTTGCTCATACTTATTATCTCATTTCTGTCACTACGATATGCAGATAAAAATTGTATTTAAAAGCTTCTGATAAAAGTAAATACATACATAGATTAATTTTTCGAACACCACAGCCAATGGATTTCCACATGTTTGGCATTGCTGTCATCTATATTTATGTGTTGATTTAAAACCAATACACCAGCACTATATTCAATAAATGTTAATCACGAAAAAGAATATTAAAATCGTATTTTCTTTCCAGGCAAACACCAATGAAAAAAACAAAAACAAAAAATCAAGTGTAAAAATATACAAAAAAAACCATCCCAGATAAAAGTTGATTTCCATTTTTAAATAAACGGACAGAAGCTTTAATGTTTTCATGTTCAATTTATTCGGCAGATTTACATAATGCATATGCATGGATTTATGGTTAAATCTCTTTCTTTAAATTTTTGCGGCCCGAATGCAAATACTTTGGAATGACGGCATTTATATTGTTTTATTTTAATTGAATTTTGTTTTATATTTTTCCTAACACTCTACTGTTGGGTTGAGCTTCAAAGCATCAAAGCTAACGTATCTACTCGCATATTCATTTCGGGTTCGGAAAAAACATGGATTGTGAAATTTTATTTGCATTTTCGATGTATGCATGCTGTTTTGGGTAATTTAAGTTCGGTTCGTTGTTTAGATATTTAATGTCACGGGTATAAATAATTGATTTTTAAAAGCTTTATGTTTATTAAGTACGAGTGTGTGAGAATTAATTGTTCGTAAAGCATGAAATACATATGTACATATTTAATATAATATACGTAGCTGTAGCTCTAATTCGACAAGTCTGAGCGTATCCTTAAACATTTAAACTATACAGTAGGAATACTTATATCCACCACTGTGAATCTGCGCGAGAGATAACAAACCTAACTACACAGGTGCATGCATGTAGACATTAAGCAACATGAAATACGAATATTTTTTTGTTATTATGTCCGTTGTTGCATTCGTATGCTGTTATAGGAAATAAATTCTTTTATTATTAAATATCCGTCCACCCGGTACACAGAGAGAATTGTGCGATCAAATTGATTCTCATTATTTAAGTGTTACGTTTTTTTCATTTGTCCCCATCAACCAACTGAGCTTGCTATTGCTCGTGTTGTGGATAAATGTGCCACAAACACTCTACATGACGCAAAGCCATCAATATACTGTGCGTAGACACTTTACAGAAAAACTGACGCCGTTGTGAGGGTCCATCCAAGTTTTGTCCATTCACTATATGGAAAGTTTTTGAAAAAGTATCCATAGTATTCGGGTGATACAGGAACTCTGTCATTGTGTATTGTAACGACGCTCACTTTGTTTTTTTTTTTTCTTACAAAAAATACAATTTTAAAGTCGACTGAAAAACCACTCCACGCATGAAAAATGTCAGACTTTAAGATACATCTTTCAACATCTTCAAAACTGATCTCCCATCAACCCGTCACACATCCCAATTCTTCAAAAAATATTTTTAAAGGAAAATTTCCATTCAGTGGTTAAGAATTTCATTAACAATCCTTCCGAAAACCCAACTTCAAAAGAAAGCATCTCCATGAAGCATGCCCCAAATAAAATATTCGCAAAAGTATTTCTATAGAAATAACGCGCTCTTTCTCTTTGATTTTGTTGCACTCCTCCATTTACAGCTTTCAAATATTATGAGAATTATACAAATTAGGGTTTACCATAATTACATGCTGTAAGCTTATTACCAGAGTGCCGCGCCTTCATTCGTTTCCAAGAAATTTCATTTGAAGTAATTATGTTCTCCTCACATTATGTTAATTTTAGTGTTTTGCTCTTTGTGTGGGATTATCCGGAGTAATGCTCTTCGAAGATTCACATAGTAAGTGTTGAATAAAAATTACCAACCCTACTTAAAGCAGATTAAACAATTCCATAAGGAAATATAGTATAATGAATACAAACAACCTCCTGTTACAAATCTGAGCTAAAGGCTTTCAATGAATGAACGCATTTTCAATTAAAATCTATTTTCGAACTGACCGAAGAGTGACCATCATCACTTGACTACGGGCACTAAGAATGTGGAGAGATGTGGACTGTGAACAAAACCTGGATCCATTGTTTCGATTCTGAGACGAATCAGTGGTTTAAAAACCACATCCTCATGGACGTGGCAGACTTCAGTTTAAGACAGAGCTAGTAAAAAGATATCGGAATGCTATTAAAGAGGCAGTCCTTTTTGGAATATCATTTGGCTCTCCCTCTAGAAATACAGGTTGAGTATGTAATAGTAAAACTAGTAACTAGTAAAACCATTACAGTCTATTCTGGCAAGAATGTTCACACTCAACTTTTCCTTCCTTGTTGATCATTTTGATCCCAAAGTTTTTGGTTGAAAAACAGGATGTCATTTTGTCACTCTTTTACACTTTAACCATTCTCTAACCATGTTGTTATGGAGAGTAAGGGTGCTTAAAAGAGAACATATGTTTTTTGACAGTTTGGCTCTCTAGTTAATGAAGTGATATGATTTTGACATACGTTTCAGTATGAACAAATGTACCCTATTAGGTTAACTAGAAGTTCAAAAAACTTAACGCCCGTCAAACTATCAAATTGCACAAAAACTTTGTCGACCAAAAATCTTGTTTTACACTCCACTGTATGACTATAGAAATTCCGAGAACTAGAACTGGTAGGATAGAACTAAAATTTCCCAGAACCGTTTGCTTAATATAGCATATGTACATATGTACATATGTCGTATGGTGTACCAGAGGCAGGAAATTCCAGAAATGTATGCTAAATGAATTGAAAGGATTTTCATCCTCTTAAGCTTTACAACTTAATCTACGTCTTCTACAGATCTTTTAAAATCACAATGAAACCCCATTTACCTTCAGTGAGGTAGCTAGTAACGACTTCAACAATCATAAAGAGGATAATGCCAATCAGCTGTTCGTAGTTGCACCACTGTGGATGCTATCACTACCACGCATTCTACACCACTCTCGCCGCACCTGTCGGAATATTTTCAATTATAGTGCCTAACCTACTGCAACACAAACAATTTAGCCTACTTTCAACGAACTAGAAAAATCTCTTCTGCATCCTGAGGTTGACATTTGTTAGCCATAAACATAAATTGTGCGAAGTATATCCACACCTAGACGTAGATAAGATCCTAATTATTATTATTCATCACAGCTGACTCACCATTTTCTTCCTCTATGTTCCGTGTCATAGCAGCTGACGGACTGACCCGAATCCTTGTTGAATTGAATTCTCCAACGAATAGAAATATAATTAAGAAAATCAATTGGATATCCATGGTTAATTTAATCTCCTGGTTCTTCTACGCCACCCTTTTTACACAAGTTTTAAGATAAATTACAAATTTTATTTTGATGCACTTCCTCTACTTTCTTTCAATTGCTTTGACACATTTTTGCTTCTTCTTATTGCAATTCAACACACGAGAGAAAACACTTAACTTCTAAATTGGCCAGCAATTACAATCAAAGATAATTGACGTCAGTGCCACAAACTAGACATTTCCACACCGAAACACGACCACTTTGTGCGTATTTACACGGATAAGAGAAGAGAACTCAAAATATAGGTACATTCTGCCTCCGAATCCCGAAGCAACAGCGGAAAATCTTCAGAGCAAGAAAAGCACATATTAGATACAATACCACATGAAACCTAAAACAATTGGAAAGTTCAAGTGGAGGGCCAACAGATACAAGACTATGTAAGCATAAAAAAAAAGCGGAGAACCGAAAAACCAAACCGAGGAAGATTGTTTCTTTACCTTCCACAAATCATCCCGAATTATGTGTTTCTGACATTTCGATTTGTTTCTACCGTTTTAATGCGCGTATACAGTTCGTTAAGGTATTATGTTATCATCGGGCCAGCACCCGGAGTGGAAAAGAAAATGCTTTTTGTTTTACGTATGAAATTTTCTTTGATGATAGATACTTTGTGTATCTATGAGGCTTAAATTTGCAGAAGCAGTAGTTAAGTGACATGAATCACATCCGTTTCACCGTTTTTAAACCCCACACGATTTTCACCACCGCCGACCAAATCATCATCTCGTTGAGAGAATTATTTGCTGACCCCAAAGGCCGCGCGTATTTCACTCTGTTGCACTACACTATCTATTGAAACGCCGTAGTGATTTCAGCCGTAAATATTAAGTTTTTTTTTTATTTTTTCAATCTGCAAATGTTATCCTATTTATAATCCGTCAACACTGATATCCCGATATCAATAAATTTTAATAATTTTCAGGTCGTCATGAATCCAATCCGACAAAATGTATGTACAACCTTATTTTAACCGTATATTTATTTATTTTTAGTTAAAGATTTATTTCTCATTTTAAATTTAATCCCGAAAGTTTCGACCGTACCCGCGGGATCGCAAACTCTCACTAAAAAAATTTTATGGTACACACAGATACTGACGAGCAAGCATGGATGGCAGTCTAAATGGTGATAATGACGACCACGAAGGCGACTACGTACGACGAGTTTCCACGAGGAATCGTCAACAACTACGTTCTCTCTGTATGTTTTTCTAGGGGGATGATTGGTTGTGGGGGTGCGCATTGAAAATCTGCAGATTTTCTCTCAGCAGAGCAATGATGTCGCCTCTCGAGGTCGCTGTATACAAACAAATAGTTCTACATATTTGATGGGGTGGTTGTGGATGGTATTCGAGGACAAGATTCTCTCTGCAGATTTGCGGTGCATGCTTTGAGAGAAAGCTTTCTGTGGACCTACCCTAAAATAAAATCTGCAAAATACTGGTATTCTGTTGTCTGTGATGATTTTCCTCTGTATATTACACACAACTTTCTAAATACTCTGGATTATTACTTTGTTGGGAAATTGTTTAATATATTTGTAGCAAAAAGCACACCCCAAGTCCCACACCAAGCCGATATTATATTTGGTTCTATTTATCGTCTATTATATAGGCGTGTTGGCTCTCACGAATGCATCCATTTATATATATTGCACATGATTCAAAGCAGGCCATTAACTATCTATTTTTAAGTTCTGTCGCAGATCAGACTTGGATCTATTTTCTCGCAAGATAGCTAAGCCAATTTACCAAGTGTCTATATCACCGACAGTTCTACAAAAGTGTACGAATTTACAAAACATTTCTAAAGTTTCCAACAACTCCAAGCAACTCATCAGACTCCAATAAAGTTGATCGTTAAAGATCAAATTAGGTCCCAAATAGGGGATATGGCGTATGTGAACAAACTACAATTTAGTATACAATTTAAACTAACATCAAACGGCATGTTCTAATAAACACTTATGGTCGTCCTTAACACGTTTTCAACCGGCAAGGCTCATCAAAGGAATATAGGCTTAAGAATAAGTTTTTAGCCTGCCTTATACCCAAAATACTGCTGAAATTTACTTTGGTTTTGAACTTGAAACTTCACCTCGCTGAACAAAACTTCTAACAACGGTACCATGATGCTTAAGCATAACCTGATAGATACCTACATTGGGTTCACGTCTACGCCACCCTCATATGTATATAAAAAAAAAATACAAACAGCATAATCCCTCTCGGATTATTATGCATGTCCCACTTTTTATGCACCGCTAACTCGAACCAAACACTTTTTGAATTAAAACACCCCTTTTACTTATGAGCAAAACTCCCTAATTTGAATGACACTTTAAAAGCCATATGTTTTCAATAAAAACAAAACTTGGTCGTATTTCAGCCTAGAAAATTGGGAGGTTTGGGGGTACCCCAGTTAATTTTTTTTTTTTAAATTGTGGGTGGCAATAATGTGTTTGTTTTTTCAATAGTTATTCTCTTAAACTATGCTATATATAAAGCATATTCAGAGGCTTAAGTGCTCGTAGGGATATATCATCACGAAGAAGGAATTAACTCCTTTGTTTTAGTTTTATTCTCCCCCTGTTGTATTTGCCATTCTTTTTGATGGGAAATAAAAAGTCGTTTTCATGATTTTGGTGTAAGGCTTACAATATAATACAAAGTCATATTCAGTTAGCAATTACAATACACAACCGTTTATCCTCTGGCTGATTACAATGACATACTATTATCCTTAACCCTTAGGTTACTTCATTTCCTTTATTCACATCCCTCTTATATTTGTTGTGTTTTGGTCTTTATGTTGACACGTGTTCAACAGTATAACAATGAAGTTTGCTTAATTAAAATGCACTCAGTAAGTCTAAGGAAGACAAACACTTTTTTGCAAATTGGAGGGAAATAATTATACACATGTCCAATATTTTTGAAAAATGTATGTATGAGGGGCTGTTATGAATTGAATAGATTTTTTTACGTAAATTGTTGACTTTATTTCCTACCCTAACACTTTTTATTTGCTGAGATGGATGCTGTGGCTCAGAGGTTAGTGCAGTTTACTATTGTGCGAGCGGTTCAAGGTTCGAGTCTAAGAAAATTATGAAAATTATACTTTTCAAATTTCTGTGGACATATGTGTGTGCATACATACGTACATACATTAGCTGCATTACTAAAAAAAAATCCCAGTACACAGTCATCCCAAATAAGCTTCGTTACTCCAAATTCGCAGATTTACAATCTGCAAAAGGAATTTGATGCCGTAAATTTAAAGAATGTGCTCGTACCTACTGTCTCAACCCACAAAATAGGATGCCTGTATCATCCTGGCCCATTACACATGTAGGCGTCTACCATTTGTTTTTCTAACCTCAGATTCATTTATATTTGTCCCGACGCATTATTTCATGCTATGTGAGAGTTTTTATACAGCATTTGCAGATCTCTGGTCCATTGTAATAAGAGCTTTTTTTCAAACAAAATTCTCAATTCAAATTCTCACACCCTAGACGCCCACGAGTTCGCAGGACAATTTTGAAACCAACAAAAAGCCAAAAGTTAACACAAAGTAAACGGTCCACACCGAAGAAGTCATAGTTGCTGGTGGTTTTGAACTTTCAAAGAGCACAATGAGGTGTCAGTACAGCACCATATATAGAGAGAGAGTGAGAGATGGAAATCATAAAGCTAAAGAGACATCGAATTAAGTACAGTAAGCTAATATCTGCAAAGGAATGATGATTATGATGTCTGCACAAAAGCTTTTTGCAAGGATACTAACTGCATGATTGCCTATTTTCCTACTCGTACCAAGATATTTGTTTTTTTTTTTATCATTGAAGATTAAAGTCAAGAGTTTGATACGAACTGGAAATCGGAGCTTCATGTTTGACTATTTAAAATTATATTGGCTTAAAAAAAACTGAGTTTGCTAATGTATCTGTGTGCAGCACGTGACCTCTTTAGTAGGCACCACAACCCAATTAATCTTATTTGCGATAGCTTTACTCATAATTCGCAGCATACAGAATCTCCCCTTTCTGTATTAGTAATATCGTAATATCGTATGATGAAAGCTTGGCATATATGATAAGGATAATACACCTACTCTAAACTTAATTCTCCTTTCCAACAGTCGGTATGGTATCCTTGCGTGGGTATGATGGAAAACAGAACTCGGGTAAAATAAAACTTTTTAGCCGCATGATTATCGTTGTATTATTTCTATTTTAGGCTAAAGTTAACATGATGGTTAAATATAATCATATATCGGAGAACAGGAGATTGCATCGAGGCAGACTAACACAGCTCTGGAACTCAAAGAAGTTTTGTTTTCGATTATCAAAGCTGATAGGAATTTTTGGATATCTTATGTACATTTGTATCACAAACCAGATCGTAGTTAATTATTTCTCATGATTACAGATTCCGCTGAACATTCGACGAAGAAAGATATTGAAGTTTCGGCGAATCATTCCCCCCGCGAATTAAATGATACGGGTGAGCAAATCTGATTCCGGAGAGTAAAAAAGATGCTTAGAACAGAAGGAAAAACACTTTAACTCGCTTTTTAGCCCCATTACTTTTTGTAATATATATGTACCTCTACATATGTACTTCACACCATAAATCAAACACGCCAATTCTAAGCATATTTTAGAGTTATAACTTTAGAGAATAAACTTCAAAGGATTCCATTTCATATTAATTTTATGTAGTTTCTCAGAAACATACATTTTTACATAAATCTGCATTCAAGTCAGTTATGCTTGTATCAAACCTTGCAAACAAATAGAGTACATTTGCTTTCAAATACAGAAAGTTTATTTGCATACCACTATGTGGAATTAACTTTTCCATTTATTGATGGACTTTTTAAAAGGATTTAGGGCATGTGCTTGCGATTCTTTGCAGTGCAAATGTACGATACTTTGAAGTCACTTGCAAGTAGGTACACCTGCAAATGTGGGTGCAGTAGCTGTCCAATACACATGGTCTAAAACTCCACAAAACACCTCCATAAAACAAATTTAGTTATTATAGCACCCGGGAATTAGACAGCCAAGTAGTAAAACAATTATTTATTGATACTGCAATTTGTAAATTTTAATTCGAAAAAAGTTTCCCCATGAACCTAAGTTCAGAAAATGTAAAAAGCAAAAAAGTCAGACTATGGGACAAAAGCCCTCCAAACAATTGTAAACAATTTAAACTTTTAAAAATTAATTTTAAAAACACCTCAATATCTTGGGGCGATTCATTATAGTACACACGGACGGATATGGTGTGCTCGTAGGTCAGCACCGCGAGAAACGCGCGCGCACTCAAAAACAAAACCAATACACCTACTCGTAGTTCTGAACTCTCAATGTTGTACCACAATATGACGCACACTTTATTATTTCCACCCTCCTTCGAATGTGGACTACACTCTTTGTTGACCCTCTTCCGACTCGGTAGTCGGGTACGAGTACGATTGCCATCTCCACCCTCACCAGAATTTTTGAGTGCACGATGTTACGCTGACTCTCGGTGGTCTACACTGACTTATGGTGCTGCAATTTAATTGTTCGCCACACTGATAACATTGTGGAAGGAAATAATTGGCCAACATGAACGTTTTTTATTTATTTCGGTTTCATACCCTTCGGTATTCTTTTTTTTGTTTTTTTTTTTTTTTTTGTTTCTTTTAATTTTATTCTGTTCAACAATTCAGCGGTTCAGCGTGCATCACTCATTTAAATTGTACTTTTCAATTGGGCCAATTGTTATCCATGATGTGCACTTGTGCATCCGTCTGAGAGAATCAGACACACGAGTCAAAGTACACCGCATGACAAATGTACAGTACATGTGTGGATGTGCCAGTGCTGTGATGAGCTCGCTCTATTTCGGGTCGGTTTATGTGTGGGGGTTTATTTTATTTGATAATTAACAAAGCATTGTGCATAATTAAAAAGAGTAACGTTAAACGTTACAGTGGATGTTAGAAAAATTCAATTAAAATTAAAACCAATAAGATCCAGGATGTTGATATATAACAATACTTGTGTTGGTTATCTATGGACTAACCTCGAAATTGAGGTAAGGATACTTGAAGCTAAACTTTACTCTTCTGTATAAATTAGTCAGTTTTGAATAATGGCAATGTAAAACCAGAGTGTTTTTGGCGACACAATGAATACAATGCCCTTTTGTTAATTTTTAAGTAGCTCACAAATTTGATGTATAGAGTTCATTTGAATGTTATGCTTCATTAGTCGCCTTAATTCCGCAGCAATAGAAATCAACCAAAGCCAATAACCAAAGAATCAATAAAAGTTACGCTTCCTCTTTCCACTCTCGCCACAGAAAATAATATGTATTTAAGCCTATCCCATACTTGTATCTATGTACATATATATAAAATATTTTATTTTAATGTTGTTTTTGACAAATATTAATATTTTTGGTTGGGCACCATAGCCACGTCCAAATTGGCTTCCCATTTAAGCGAATTAATTAAAATTAATTATTCACCAAATATCATTGGCGATCCATTATGATAAACGAATCGATTCATTTGACCGACACAAATACGCGCGAATGCATCAAAAGCCAAAAGGATATGTGCCCGACCGATGCGTAATATGGACATTTATGCATTTTGCATTTGACCAAACGCAATGTAAACAATCATTACTACTATTGACAGTCGGGCCCCGGGGGTGTTGGGGCAGTACGGAAGCGGCGCTTTTAATTAGCCGCATCGCATCTCAAAATCAATGCATCGAGTATGTACATATATGTAAACATTTAATTCGACTCAACAATTCCAAATTAAGTGGTCAATAAATAACGAATTTTAACTAAACACTACGACCACACACACAGAGAAATATGGATTAAAGCCGACAAAAACAATGAATTGGCACGTTCTTTTTTTTTTATTCTATTTGCGAGTCCATTGATAATAAAATCATTTTTATTTTATTTTAATCCGATTACTGATAATTTCAAAATAATATCGCATTGATTGCAAAATGCTATTAATGCCTGCATCAGCAGAGAATCGAACAACCAAGCTAACAGGTGCAACTAATCAGAAATGTCATTAGTGTGCAGTGAAGCTAAATATTCATAAATTAATTAGACGCGCTTAAGTTGTGTTTTTTTTTTAAAGAATTATTAAAACATATATTGTATACACACATATACATAACTGGGGCAGCATTTGCAGAAGACATTACCATTTCCTAAATATCAAAATATTTTAAGTAAATTATTATATGTACATATTTATTGAAGCCCTACACATATCGCCCTGATCAAATAATAATTTTATTATTACTTTTCCAAGTTTTCACAGAACAAGCTTCCCTAGAGGGATATTCGTATCAACCTCATCGGACAACCTGTCAATACCGACAATTTATAAAATTTAGCCAAGCTTAAAAAAGAATCTGGCGTGTGTTCAATAATAAATATACTGAGGAACATAATACGCGTTCACACTATTATAAAGGAGTGAGGGAAGAAAAGCGAGAAAAAGGTGATGCCGTGCGTCAAAATGCACACAGCAAGAGCTATAGCATCGTTTTATGGCCATGGTTTTGGCACTATGCACACGTACGCTGTTGCCAATTCTACTAGTTATACTTCCACCGGGAGATTCCTTTTGCTAGACAAGCTTCCATTGTCAAATAAAAACACACACATACACAATACCCTCACACTCTGACACCAGCTGTCGAGCAAAACATTCCACATTGCCCCCAATAGAGACCACAATACAAAAACCTCGAAAATATTTCATATCCTTCCGTGCAGACAGAAACGCTCGATGCAGCGGCGAGTATGTTTACATTGTTAACCGAATTTAGGTCTTCGACGGTGCACTTGTGTCCAATTGGCTACTGTCACCGTTTCATACCGTCCCAGGATACTTCTGTAGCCAACGTTACATCCCCTTGTGTTATGTTTCGCGTATCGGGCAGTTCTAGGCAAATGCAACACTAAAAGTATTCAGCAAGGCGTTATTGTGATAGCACTGGTCGCCATCACCACTACCGCCACTACCGAGTATACAAATGAACGCTCGGATGCTCTCGCACGTAATTCACGTGATATCACTGGCATTTCTCTCGTAATATACATATAATAGAGCTCATTAAGCCTTGTTATGGACACATATTCATAAGCGAGCAAGGGAACATCGAAAAAGTAACAAACGAAAGAATCCTCAGCAAACGCGGTGCTTGGCTTTTTCTGGGTAGTGCAGTAGAGTTGCGTGGTTGAAGTTTATTATCTCTCGAGCGAACTGACTCTCAAAAACTCTTAACTTAAAAATCCTTTCAATTGAATTTTATTGCAGTTTCAAGTATAAAGAGAAAGAGGTCGCCGCGGTTAATTAGGACCTCTTGAAACAATGGCATGCTTCTATAACACGAGCATTAGACGAAGCTATACTGCTGGCTTTTAAAAATAAATTAAATCAATTGTCAAAATAAGTTTTGATAAAAGAAATCTAATGAAATTGCTACCAGGTATTCTTTAATTGATTTCTAAATAAGAATTAGAAGCATATTAAGTTGCTAGAAACTTGGATAATTTTAACTAATACAAGTAGCTGAGAATAAAGAGTTTGTACATCCGGTGCGGAAGGACATAGGCGCCCTATGGCTGTCTGAGTATATCTGGGAACACGTTAAAAGTGAAACATATTGGTGCAAGTACGTAAGACTATTTATAAACTTTGAAGCTCTTTCAATCATAATGATTACTGGAGACTAAGTAATACAAAAAAAAAGTCCGATTCCATCTCTGAAAATATTCAAAAGCAGTAAATACTTCCAGTTCTTAACGTAGTTACGACAATGTAATTCCGAGATCAAGCTTAAATGCGATATTTTCAATTTTATTGCCGCTCTAAAACACCACGAGGTTGATGGGCAAATGTTCTGGGAATCGCATTTCGCTTCCTCAAACCAGCACTTTCGGCCAAAGGAAAGCACCTTTGCCATTCTTTCCTCTTCCTTTTCTGGCCAGGACGCGACAAACGAAATCAAGGAGTATATAGTTGGGATTTATGGCAGCCATAAAATCATCATAAACGGCCAAGTGCTTCACGAATTTCTCCCCTGGGGCCCAAAGAATAGGAGACAGATAGTCATTAAACTGACTGTAGTTGCTACTTACACACATACTCCTACCACTAAGTTCCACACAATTTCTTTCTTTTTAATGCAATTGAAATGTCCTTACCTATTTTAAAAAAGACCTTAATGACAACCGCGGGTAGCTGGATGATTAATTCACGTCGTCTGTTTGTTTCACAAATGCGCAGAGTTGCAGAGTAGATACTACAATAGTGAGGTTTGTTTGTACATTACGCATACATACATACATTCGTATTTAGTTGGCGTTTAGTATTTAACAGCTTCAAAGTGCCTGGATAAAGTAGGCAAAGATTGGGTCACTAATTAGTTGGATTATTAAGTGTCACCTGACGAACAAACATAAATCATAGGGGATTAAAAGCTTAAGAAAGTTATTAATGTATCAAAGTTATTGTGTATGATTGAGCGCATCTAAGCTGCGAAATGGGTCTCAATGGTCATTGATCTGATGCCGGTTCCATTTTTACATATTTTACATGTTTTTAAAGCTAAGCATTTGAACTCTTCCAAGTGGGTGGGTGGTCTGATCCTACAGCATTATAGTATTTCGCCTTCACATTTGAGAGGTATGCTCTATTTTCAGTTCATATTACATACCACTGCAGACAGCATGGTACAATGATAATAATATAAAGTGTAGAATGAAACAGAGGAGTGAATTAGAGGGTTAAAGTGAAATAGATCAAATGAATTTGTTTAGTTCTAAGTGAAAGATTATCTTAATCAGCCGGTTTCGTCCTAAATACTTAAACTTAAAAGCATGAAGTATAGCCATAACTGCAAGCGAGTTGCATTTTATTTTATGGAATTTACGGATGTGTGCATCGGATTTACAAGAAAAAAAAAAATAATAATCTACCGCTCATAATCATTTTCGAAGTTCAGTAATATGAAAATCAATTAAGAGTTAATGATTTAAAAAGATTTATTATGATAAATTACTGCGGTATATGACTGAAAGCTGTAATTCCATCCGTTATGTTAGTGCAGGACTTGATTATCACCAATCCTGCAACAGTACCAATATTTATTTAACCGTGCTACAAAGTATGCATACAAAATTTATCGGCATCATGTCAAAATTAATTTTCTTTTTTTACTGCATACAATATGGTAAATTATTAAATATTTTTTTTTTTTTTTTTAAAGCAATCATATGAACGCATAATACAGCTGATGAGTTTTAATTGAAATTCATCCTTAATGCTATATTTTGTATCAAAACTTATTGCAGTTATATCCTGTATCTACTGACTTTCAGACTTGAGGCAGCACGTATCCTCTCCCTTATATGCAACAAGATATTTTCACGTTTCAACGTTGACTCACATTGTACTTTCGATTCATTTAATTATTCATTCGAAGCAATTAAGTTAAAAGCGCATAATAATTACTCAACCTAATGGATCCATGGCATTCTATCTATGTGGTGGTGTAATATGTATACATATGTGTAATATGCAAATACATAATAGTATGCCAATTTCGCGCAAAATTTAAATCCGTTCGCTAGATACACACATATGTATATAGGATCATATATCAGTAAAATTAAACTGCACTGAAACACAGAACACGGAATAGTGAGAGGACCAAGTTTTTTTTAACAAAAATAGACTTAAAAGTCTAAACCGCAAAATACTCGATGTTGCAAATTTCTTTCTCTACTTATACACGATTACGTAGGTATTTGTCACTTTGTTATTTTGTCTTTTTAAAGGTGAAGGAAGCGCAAAGAATTCTTGGATTGGTAGATCCGCTATTGCTTTTGAACCTATGCTTCCGTATATCGAGCGTTCTAATGTATTTGCTTTGTACCAATCTATAAAGTAGTCACATACCTTCGTTTGAATTTAGCCAGCGTCAGCCAAAACAATAAACCCCACAGAAACGACAACCCTTTTCTGCCAATAAAGCAAAAATCAAAATCAAGAACACTTTATTCACAAAACTTCCACAATTTCAACTTCGATTGTTACTCACAGTCGATTTCATCGAAACACTATCCATATCTAAATTCAACCCTCTCTATCCCTAAACCACAAATATTTTATGCGATTTTTCAGTTCCCCACCCTCAAATAGTTCAACCCAACTACCCGAACTGGATCAAAATGTGTAACCAATAAATAAAAACTGCTCCACAACTCCGCTAGTAGAATTTTGTGATATTTCGTCCCTCGCAGCACTAAACGACCATATGACGAATAAAACTAAAAAAATGTTCTGTTAAATTTTATGAGATTTTGACGCCATTTGGTTTTTGATTCACGTCAAAGGGAAAGACGACGACAACAGAACACGAACAACACTTACTCTTAGGTCAACCTCGCGCACAGCAAGATCACGGTTTGTCACATTTCACTTCCTTACAAAGAAGCTTCATATGTGTACATACATATGTACATATGTGTGTTTCATAACAAAAAAAAAAGAGCCCTCACACCGTCACTCTTTTTCGCCCACACCCGGTTACAATGCTGTTAAGGACCCTTTTTGTTCCACCACTACCACCTATCATCTATATATGCGTCAATTTGCAAACAGAGAAAAAGAACTAAAACTAAACTTTATGAAATATTTGAAGTACCCAAGGATAACATCAAAAAAGGGAAAGAAAGACTACAAAAAAGGATATTCCAGTGATATGAACAGTTAAATGAATGTTCTTCCACCCGGTTTGTTTTTTGTGCTGTAGTGTTATTATTTCTATCGGCTGTGTCATGAAAGAGTGCGTGGGTGCGACAGGAGGTATTGGCTTCCATTGTATGTGTGTTGATTTGTTGTGTGTGGCTGTTCTTCACCGATGAAATAGCAAATGTAAGCACAAACACTTGAATATTAAGAGTTGGATGATAACAATTTTGCGTACTAAAAAAAAAACAATGACGAAGACAACCAGGAGAATGGAACTAAACGACAAAATGTATATTTTCATATCTACATAGAATGTGGCGGATGCGACTTCTTCTAGAAGAACACACCACCACCACCTCTCTAACTTTATTTGGTGTTCTTTTTTTTTGCGTTTTTTATTACAATTGCTATTTGTTCTTCCAATAAATAAATGTTGTCTCAGAAAACCCAGGACATTCTCATGCATAAAACAACTCGACGTGCAAAAGTGGCAATAACTATAATTTATAAGTCAATAAAAGTAGCAGAGCAAAGAGTGCGGACATACATAGATATGTACATATATACTCTATTCCCGGGTTGGGGGCAAGTTTTATTTATTAAATAGCCTCTTAACGAAATTACTTTGAAGTTTATGACTTCTTTATGCGGCTGGTAAATAAAACCAGAAACATGCAACGCCATTCTCTTGCCAAAAATTAATATATTCAATGACGAAATAGCAAGAAGGACCTTTTTGACATCGACTGCATAAAAGGGAATTGAATACCGACTCGATGAACTCTGGCCAATGGCATCCACTTACATAGTATGTAAAAAATACCGATATTTTAAAATATATTTGAGAAAGGTATTTCAGGCGTAAAGCAGTCTGAGTCGAAAGTATCTTGCGTAACCTTGGAGGCATTGGACGTTTGAAACAGACTAAGTCCTAATGGATACTCTTTGCTCTTTGCTGCAAAACTATAATCTTGGCCTTTTGCACATAAATCTGAAACCACATGACATCCATAAATACATACTTTTTTTTTGTAAAGTGTGTAGAAAAATCGCATAACTTACACCAAACTATTACCCGTCCAGTCGTCTGACGTCTAAAGAGAACAAGAAAAGTCGGTTATGCTACAGAAAAATGTAATACGTGCTTACCTGCAGTAATACGAAAATTGCACCCAATCGCGTTCAATATGTAAATGCCGACTATGCACATACAACTACTAAGTCACGAAGTCGTGCATGTAATACCAAAAACCCTACTTCCCTCTGATGGCTTTGGGGTCGAGAATATCCGCATATCGCAGAAGTCAACAAGGATTCTCCAAACGTGATGGGAATTCATTTTTCTCCAAGGACGTGAAAAGAATTCCGTGTTACGTTTCGAAGAATCATTATGCATTTGAAGGACGCCGCTGTTCAGTGAACAGTGACAGCGCATCGCATTAGACTCGGTGAGAAAAATTACCCTCCCTTTCATATTTATAACATATTGAGATCAATCGCTAAAAAATCACATTGTTCGCATTCAATTAAGACAACTGACAGACACTCACACTTTGCATGAGTGTCATCATCACCATCGTCGTCGTCACTATCAACTACATCATGAGTCAGATTCGGAATAACCAAACCCACAGAGGCAAAAGGCTATACTAAAGGCAGAGAATTGACGGACATCCCCTCTTCCGGTTGATAGAAGACCTGACATTAATCGATTGCACTCTCACTCTGTGAAATGCACTGGATTGAGTAATAAATCATCAAAGAGGACACCACTTTTCCTGTTTAAGAGAGTAACAGAAGCAACACTAGGATATGAGCAGGAAAAAAAAGCAAACCCTAGCAGACCCTGAACTGTGTTACCTAGAAGTGCTTCATAACAACCAGCATCGTTCGTCGGTGTCGTCGTCGTCGTTGTCGTCGTCGTCGTTGTCGTTGTCGTTCTATATGGAGCTTCTCGTATACACTCTGAATTGTCAACACTATGTGTCGAGATACTTTGTGCATGCATCTTGGAATAGCATCTATTTCAATGAGTGTTTCCGTCCTTTAGAGATGCTTTGAGTATAGGAGCTTAGGTGCACACTTTGGCTGCATAACTACCCGCACCGAAGTGCGCATTCATAACCATTCTATAGTCCTTACAGTGAAAGGACACATTGCATACAAACAGCTGCCTGTCTCTGTAATGGAACATAAATGCCGGCAAAAAAATGAATAATTTTCAAATTTAATGGATTGTGAAAAGCTTCCCTTTGGATAGGGCGATGTTTTTTTTTATGTTTAGCCTGTGGTAAAGGAGGTGAAGATGAAGGTATTAGAACGGTATTACAATCCCAACTGCGGACTTACATCAATTATTGAACGCAGAAGTGCAATATACGTATGAAATACAACAAGGAATCTACGAATAGAAAAATCACATCACAGAGAGACGTGTTACGTATTAGATCAAAAATTATTGTTCCGAGCACCGAGCCATTATAAAACTGAAGCACGAAGATGCCTTAAGTCAAAACTGATTCCATATTTCCATTGAGTTCCTGACAGGAATAGAAAAAGTACAGAGAAGAGATGAGAGTCTGAAACCTATTAAGCGGATACTGACGACCAAAGAGAGCTATGAAGACTATATCTTGGAACACAATGTCATGTAAAAGGCCGATCAGAAACGAAGAAAGTAACTTGGGGTAAAAAGGGTGGAAAAAATTATCAGCAGCGAATATAATATCCCGAATTTACATATCGAACTGGGCAACTGTCAGAAGGGTCCCTCAACCCGCTGAAAAAGAGTCCCAAATTGAGTAGGAATGAAGCTTTCTCGAAGTTTATGCGGATCTCAGTCTGCAACCGAAAGATATTGAATATCAAGCAAATGAGTCGCTGTGTACTAAATTATATGAAAACATGCACATGACATCATCTAGATGACAGAATTCGTCAAATTGAACAGCGTTTTGTTTTTTTTTTTCCCATAAATATTCTAGACGATGTCTTATGTGCATATATGTACATGGCACCATTAAATGCAACCCACTGTCACCGCATACATACGATTATTTGTGAATGGGATGTCCCACATTACAAAAAGTATTTTCCACGAGTATCTTTAGCCCCGATTCTATTTCAAATGTATAACACCACTCCAATGTTCCATAATCATTATCATCATCACTTCACATGTTGTCGTCCGTCTGTCTGTCACTGATATTTTTGTTCCAATCGAGGAGGAACAGCAAAGAGGTGAAAGGAAGTTGTATCGACGAACTTGTTTCTCATATTTCCTCGCTTCCGACAGCTACGTTATCGGAAATTGAGCGTTGTTCGCCATTTTCGTCGCAGCGCAGCGTTGCTGTTTGGAAAATTGTTCATACTCTTGCCGTACTGTGTTTTCCTCTCGTATTTCCACTTCACTACTTCGGGGTATTTGAGTTCCTTTTTTTTCAAATTTCAAGTCGCGTATAGTTGTAAAAAAAAAAGTTAGACAAGGGTAGCGCAGGGAAACACAAGAGTAACGACCTCTTTTCATATATTCCAGATTTGTGATAATTGCAACTGAGCACAACGACCATTGTGGCGTTTATAGAAAACTTTGACAAGGTCTTCAATAATGATGTGGAACTTTTATGTAATGTATAATCATCCCCCGTGGTATACGAAAATATCGGAAGGATACAAAGAACTTGTTATCAACATATTGTGCGGATTGCACAACTTTTTGATTTGACTGAAACTACCTGTGTATGCAGTTTTTATGTAGGAATGTATAAACCGGTGTTTGTATAAAAGTGAGTTTTAGAAGTGCGTCAACATCTTCTGATGTTTACCTTAAACTAATTTTAGGCAAACTATTTGAATTGAAAACTTTGTAGAAAATAACCTAACAAATATCTTAACTTATCACTCACCTTTAGTTTATTGTGAAGCTTCGAGCTTTGAGTACACAAAGAACACCTAGAAAATAAAGAAAAAGAAAAACATTTAGATGTGAAAAATTTAAATAAAATCTATGACAAATTTTTTAAAACAGCTTACAACTAATAATTTACGAAATATATAGATATACCAAACCCAATGTATTTTTTTACAAACGTATATGGATGTATGTATGTAAAGAAAATACCAAACGAAAGTCACTGCTCATTTATGTAGATCTAACAGCGGAGAACGGTTCGAAACGTCTCTAATTACATGCGAAAAGCCTACCACAGTACGTATTGCAAATGACGTTTGAAGAGATTACATCATGCCTTCACTCCTCATTATTTGCCCAAGGCATCAACTCATCCATCAATCGATTTTTATTTACATTTCTATTCATACATAGGCATATGTGTAGGGTATTTGTTAAACCTTACAAATATTCCCTGCCAATTTCTTGAATGCCATTATCGTCATCATCAGAGCCATATACACCGAAAATAACGTAAAATGATTATTAAACCAAAACAGAACCCATCAAATAGGCATCCCTTTGTGAGAAAGCGAAAGGCTTTGAGGTATGGTTGAAACTTTGAAGTCGACGGCGTGGCAGCAGCGTCATTAACGAATGCGACCGGTAGGTAATGTGCTCGCTCCGGAGAATACATCGAAAGAGCAATTAGAAGAGCGTAATATGCGTTGGCATCCATGTGGCTTGTGGTACTGTGTGTAAGTCTTATTAGGCACCTAACCATACCCCCCCACCCCCCTTTTACACACTCCTATCCCAAGTTGCACTAATTAAAATTTTGCGCAAAGTGAAGTTCATATCCTTTCCAGATGCCTTCTTCTTCTCGCCCCAGTTGTGGAAGGTAGGCTTACAGTTAATTACACACTTTAATTTAATGATGTTCGTTCTGGCAGCAGCACTCCTACTTTTCCAATTAATTCTCAATAGTCGCGCCGGAGCCCTGCTGCCACTGATTTGACTCTGACTAAGAGACGAGGAAGGAAAGTGCACTTATGGCATCCACTAATCAGCCAAATTTATGAGGTAGTAGTGCATTTAAAGTGTCTAATTGAAATATCCACCCTCCCAACTTCTTCAAATATGGGGACATGAAGTAATTCTCTCTCAACTTTATGAATCTTAAAGCATTTTGAACATTTTCCCCATGAGTATGTACAAGAACACACGAGATTTATAGCATACCTACATATGTACACATGTTTGTGTATAGAGAAAAGGATAGGGATTTTTATTTTATTTTTACGTTTGTGGATGACTGTTGGGCATGTTACAATCTACGATGTTTCAAAACTCACAATCGTACGTGACATTTGCTTTGGATGATTTATTGCTTCTGCCAAGAAGCACTTCTCCAAAAGGCAAGGCACCTATGGAACTAATACTGTGTATATTGAACACTTGATACGTTGTCTAATCGATTAGTGTCATACAAGAAAATGATTGGAATTTTAAAATGCATTTCGCACCAGTTGACATGAGCGAGGGAATTCCTGTTTATTAACAATCATAAAGCATATAAGAGGAGATATTCTTTTTTTCAGGTCGTATCTATAAAGTTACAACTTTAAGGAATAATCTCGCGTTATTATCATTTCTTAAATATTAAATTGAAATTCATATATCAAGTTATCCGATTATTGCCGATATCCAGAATGTAATCGAACATCCTTCCGAACGAACAAAAAAACGCAAACGATACAAAAAAAACTGTGATCCTTTTTTTTTTACGAAGATAAGGATCAACCTCAGAGGTGTACATGGACATACCATTTACACGACACTATAATGGCAAAGTGACACCCAACAGAGTTAGCGATCGAAAGAGCACGCGGTTAAACGTCATTAGTACGTGAGTGTTGTGTGCAATTAAAAGCTATATATTAATAAAAAATCACACTTGCGGCACTTAACGGAAGGCACACACACTCAAATGTTATTATATGGAAAATCTTCTTGACCGGCAGCGGCAGGATGCTTTACCCTCTCTGTGTCGGATCCTGTTCTGCCTGGACTGCAACGCGTCCACATGGAACGATAATTGTTATTGGCAAAGCGGTTCCCATAGTAAATTTAATTGAATTGCAGTGGAAAATTAAAGACTCTGTCATGGAGAATGCAAGAGAAAAGCTTTTTGTTTAATTTCTTTCATGTACCACACCACATAGGACAGGTGACAGTTGCTTTCTGTCTCGGTTTTTTTCCCATTAATTTCCATTCATTAAATGCTTCTAATAGGGAACGGAGAAGAATATCAGAGACATTTGTTGAATTTGTACTCTTTGGTAAATTTACATTTTTTTACTAAGTCGGAATCAGTTATTTTAAAGTAAGTACTTTCTTAGGGGTTACCTACAGATATCATGAATTCACTTTTGAATTATTTCAAATTAAATTTATTAACTACACTCTCGGATTTAAAGGTGTCACTTAAAATTCGAATGCATAGATATCTATGTACAATCAGCTCGCTTTCTTCTTATCTTATCATTTATGAGATGCACGCCTTTTATCGTAAAAGCTTCTTTCCAAACACATTTTAAGTGCTGTCCGTAGTACATCCGTGGTATATTATAGCTTTAATTAGCACTTATCTTTACGAGGTTATTAAAATGCAATTACATTTTTATTACTTAATTAATACAGCACTGTGTTTTTATTCACCTCGTCATCTATGTGAATGGTTTCTTTTTTTCGAAAATTCTATATTTTACTCTCATCATTCAAGTGCATGTCCTAAATTTTAAATTCATAATCTAGATCATGTTTCAGTGTTAATTAAAGTCACTTCAACGTCAAATAATTTTTAGAATAATAAATATTTCTCTCGTTCTTGTTTGGAAAAACAAAACAAAAAAAAAACAGCAAATATGTAATTAAAATTAATTACTATCCGTGTTAAGTACTGCCTCATTATGGTTTAGCATTACACTTCTTCTAATTTGTAGCAAAAAGAACCAAATGTATGAATTGAATTTCATGTTTCCTTCAAAGGACTTGTTAATGACTGCACTAATTTACGATGATTAATTTCAGTCAATTAGCTAACGATTAGGGTTTTTTTTTGTCTTCTGCTTCTTTGCCGTTGTTAATTGGATGTAGCAACATATTTCTTTTTTTTTCGCATAGAAGGAACGAAAACTTTGTGGCCATTATCCATTGAAGTAAAAGTATGTTTAATTGGTCAATTGGGTTCTGTATTACAAATGATGATTTTGAGAAAAGTCTTAAATTCAATGATTATTATTAGTACTAGTAGATAGCGGTCGGGACTTTCTAAACATAAGACCAAAAAACTAACCGCCTACAATAACATTATTAGAGATCTTATGAAATATTTTTTTTTTTTTGGGAAATTAATTAAAATAAAAACTCCAATTTTAAACCTGTCACAACAATAAATACAATCTTAAAATATCTGCATCCTCATTCAAGGAAAAAATTACATGAAAAACGAAAAAGAGAAATCCAACCGTGCAGGTTGGATAAAAAAGTACATCAGCATATAAATAAATCCTGTGATAATCGAATAAAAATAAATCACACGTCACAATAAATATGTCAACGGTTTAAATTTTCCATTTTAGCCAATATTCCCCAGATGCGTACAAGTTTGCACACTTACAAGAACTTCTGCTGTTGACGAAAACGCAGTACGTACATATGTACACCTGTCGTAGCCAACGTCGATCCAAAAAGAAAATAGAATCCGATTAAACATCGGCAAATCGAATTGAAGGCATAAGCTTGTAAATATAACCTACACACATTCATGCATTGTTTAGGGTATAATTTGTGTTGTCTACGAATTTTGGGGGTTGATTTGTATCCACACCTTCTTGCTGTCTCATATGGATGTGCGATTTAGTAACACGAGCATTATGTATTCGTATTCGGCTTGTCTTCCCACATTCATTTCCTATACGGGGTATCCTTTTTCACATTATCATTCTTATTTTGGAATTTTTATGCTGTGCTACTTGTATATGTGTACATGCATACATGCATACATACAGTTTTTCTTTTTCTTTTCGATGTCTATCCGAGAAATGAAACACCTTTCTGATATCAGGTTTATGCGTAAAATCGACATTCGCAGAAGATTTATGCCTAAGTAAGTGTCAAAGTTTTACTAAAAGCCCTACTTAAGATGGGTGGATGGGTGGTGTATGAACCAGAGACGTTCTGTTCTGTGATGGTTTAATAGCGGTTAATAGGCGCACAGGGTTATTTTGCCGCCACAAAAAGAAGGGGTTGACAGCTGTGGTTATATTGAGAAATATATCGCTTGGGTCAAAGATTGTGACAATGTGAAAGGAATTGAAAATCGTATCACAGGCATTTATAAGATGGTTGATAAATTGCTCTGAATTAGGATTCTTTTATCTAGAATTGATCGATAATGAAGCATTTAAATGAGGAACCGTTCTTCTCAACCTGTTTTATATCCTATCTTATCTTTTATGTGAAGGTTGTAGTGAAATGTCCGAATTTTTTTGCTAATGACTAAAAGTTAAAAGCAGTC
This sequence comes from Chalcosyrphus nemorum, assembly GCA_949716465.1. NCBI lineage: Eukaryota > Metazoa > Arthropoda > Insecta > Diptera > Syrphidae > Chalcosyrphus > Chalcosyrphus nemorum. The sequence goes on along the minus strand of OX454335.1, from coordinate 188,800 downwards.
GAACCAGTATGCATTATATGAACATAATATGTACTGGACCAGTGACTACAATGTTGAAGATGATGATGGCATTGCAAAGAGTCAACTCTTTGATCTGGGATATCAAATGTGCAATGTGTTTTGAATTTCCTTTACTCGAATAGCATCTGACGACGACAGCTTATGGTCTATAGAATGTTCGCTTCGGTTCAAGTCGCCTGCAAGGCAGGGTGAAATGAATCAATAGACCCATTAGCACTTGTAGGCATACGTTTTGTCCTTTCATTCTCTTTGCTTTATTGTTGGCCAATGCCGGAATCGATTTCAAACATAATTTTGTCGTCCCTAAAACTGACAGCTGAGTTTCTGGAATTGCTTTTGTATTGTAATGGAGTGTAGTGCAATTACAAGGCAATTGTGAAAATTAAATTTTAAACTAATTGCTTTGTGAGTGTAAATCAAATATGTAAGTCATCTTGGAATTTCCATTTCAATAAAATGCGTTATTATATTTTGCAAATTTGGCTCTTGTGTGCCTAGGTGTGCATTATTTGCATACGATATTTGTGATATGAATTTTCGTTTTCCTTACTAGGAAACTTCTTCCTTTTTTGACTTTACTGTCAAATGACAAAATGACAAAAGAAAATATGGCCAGCGCAACAAGTATGGAAATGAGAAAAGTTAAAGAAAGGCACACAGTTTGGATGCATTTACAAAAGTAGAATAGTTAATTATCAGGACAAAACGAACGCTAACGTTGCGAAGTTCTACGTCAATTTGAAAGTCTTAGTCAATTTGATTAAGGCATCGACCTGACAAAGGATATGTTGATGAATTTGTAAAAATATCCGTAGAGGGCCAAGGCCTAGCTTCTCACAAACCAACGTATTGTGTGTGGTATACATTTCTGCACTTAGAGAAGGGACCTATACAGTTTCATTGCGTATCCGAATAGCATAGGGATTTTTTGAGAATCTTTTCGAAGACATTTATACTTGGCTGTGAAAAGTATTTGATAGGTTTTTTCTGGATTAAAACTTGGAGCCCCCCTCTAAAGAACTCAACATGTTAGCTACTGGCTTGACTTGTAATGTTTAAATACTTTCTTCCCTCGCTCATGTAGCAATACTATTTTGTAATTATCGATTCTCTCACGCTCATTTCTAAATGATTTCTTTTTTTTTTCATAACATCCTTATGAATGATACGAAGTCGGGTCAGATACGAATTACGGAAATTGCTTTCATCGATTGCGGTTAAGTCCAACAAAAAATAAAAAAAAAGGAAGAAAAGACAAAAAATATCTATCACCCCAATAGAAATTCGCTTCCATTACCACACATAACCGCATACAGCACATGCAATGGATTCTGCACTCACAAAGTGAAAATGAGAACGAATATGAAGAAGAAATGTGTTAAACAAAAGCGTACCGCATAAGGATCGCTGTTAGAAATGCATACATACATATGTATGTAGATCTTTTAATGCAACATCTCGTAAAGCAAAAGGAAGACAAGAAATATATGACCAAAACTTAACTGGTGTAATCTCTCATGGAAAACTATGTTTCATTCCCCATTTGGTTTTTACATTCACCCCACGCTGGGTGAATTATACGATTACTTCGGCGAGTGGATTTCCAGTTTCCACATTTTCTTTTTCGGTCTTTCGTTATTTCTCTACTCTCATGTGAGGTCAGAAAGCCACAAAGCATTTTCGGCGACGGCCACCCACTGCAGAAGAACAGAGGGACAAAAAAAGGACACTTGGACAGGAGTAAATGGCCTTTGAAATCATATCATCTCGCTTCAACGATTTTTTGTAGATAGTTTTAGTTAACTTTTATTATTATAACTTCTCAGCAGGATCTGTCAGGACTGGCTATGTTTTATGGTTGCCATACTACTAGTTTGAACTCAATTTCCCGGCGTTTGTCATACATCAGAGTTTCCAGCTATCCCACAGAGTACGAACATTTTTTCCCCTTATTTGGCCAGTTTTCTACAGATCTATCTAAGAACTAAACAATTATTACATCCTAAAACTAAGTAATGTAGGGCCCTTTAAGCTTACATCTTAACCAGTTACATATAAATTACTTGGCAACTCTACCCCGGTTGCACAGAACTAGGATACACCTTTAAATTAAAGACCACAGACCTGTACTCACATATACCCTCGGAACGGAAGCTTGCATATGTACAACATTAGATGACAAAACTGTAAGCCTTGCTAATCATGGATAAATGAGAGGGATTGCCTTAAGAGGGGGCTTAGTTGATTATTCTTTGATTCAGTGAAGAGATGAACATACATACATGCACACGTACGAGTATATGATGGCTATAAATTCCAGATTATGGACCAATTCTATTGGTCAATTCATGCGATGTAGGAATAATAGATGTAGAGTGACATAATCACAAATTTGAGATTAAGGATAGTTTTTCAGGTTCTAAGGATTTGAGAGAGTGGATTAAGGTCATGACAATGAGTAATAAATCTAATTTATGCTGCATCAGTAGAGGAATGTAAGTGCATATGAACATGATTACTTGGTATTCAACTTCTAACCTTCAGCAAACAAAATATACTAGGCAACATCTACACATTTCTCTGATCTAGTCTGCAATAAAGCATATGTATTAGAACGGCTAAAAAAGGCTTTACAAATAAACGTTCCTATGTCCTTTTGAATTTCGAAAATAAATCATAAATTTGTATTTACAGCCACCCTACAACGAAAATCATTTGTCATTATATCTCCAATTCTGAACCACAGAACTGCTTCCTCATTACCAAATATGTCGTTCAATAAGGAACATTTTCCTCACAAATTTGCCTCGGACTATCATTCTCCTATTTAGAACTCATTTACATTCCATTAAATTTGTTAGGAAAGTCAAGTATTTCCACAGCCAGGACAGCGGTGCTTTCGAGTTTAACGCATATACTACTTCAGATCGAATAGAAACTTTATAGCTGTTTTAACACCCCTGCGGGAATGGAATTTACTTCTACTTGGTGGAGAATAAATTGCTTTGCGAACTCAATTCCTTCTGTTGCTTGAGGTAATTAATTTCACATACTGCGTTGCACAATTGACATGCTGGGAAGAAGTTGCATCTGTAGCAGGAATGCAGTAGATAGTTATGGTGACTGGACAAAGAAAGTTTCTAGTCGTAGAAAAATTATATCTATTCAAAACTTTGAGCAAATACATGTTGTCTGTAGTTAGATGGTGGGAACATACCCATGGCTTGTTTTTAACCATAAAAATGGTACCAAAATCGAATCAGGAAATCCAGAGAGTTTTTAGAAAAACAGCCTACATAATGAGAATACAAAATACTTGCACCTACAGGAGCCGAATTAAAAAATAGTGAATTCAAACTATGAACCATTATAAACCAACAATATAAGATGAACATGATGTATCCCTTGAAAATTGAATAGCAATAATTTGCATCCACCCTCATCCACACAACAACAATAAAAAAGAATTCTTTCTCAGCTCTGAGCCAGAGTAATGATGCATGAACGCCATTCTGTTGAATTGAGTCGTAGGTTATATGAAGCAATGGGATGGATAATCGAAATGGCTACTTGTGTGTGATATAATAGATATTTTATGGTCGTTATGTAGTTTCAATTGATCTTCTTTATCAAATATTGAAATGAAACATGTATTCGTAAGCTGTCGACTTTTTTTTTATCTCTTTTTGCATGAAACTACATAAAGCTACATAGAACCACAATCAATATTTTTTACTTATGAAAAATTCGGAATAGGATAATATTCTTTAGTTTTTATTTTAGAAACTAATTGTATTTACCATTAAGTTCTCGTTCAATCCTGAATAAACACAGCCTAACGCGAATTTCACATGTCCAACACTTGCAAAAATTACGAAAAACACAAGAAAAAAACTTTACACACAAGCGCAAAACAAAAAAAAAAAACATCAAATGCAAAGGCTTCTAAATAAATTTACACTCACACTGGTACACTGCCTTTGCTTCTGCCAGGCAAACGGGCTTACTCACACTTACATATATGTATGTAGGCTACTTTACACTTCATTATATTAAAAATAAAAATTTTGAAAAAAATCGACTTTAGAACTAGACACTTTCAATAAACTGCACTCAACACCTTTGGCACATAGACTGATGTGCTGAGAAATGCTGCGCTGGTGACTTTCTTCCCTACTTGTGAGTTGAGTAACCCAACGTGCGTCGTTGGTGGGGAATTCAATGAACTCAAGAGAGTTCCCCATGAACTCGAGAACGCGGCGACGGCGATGGACTCAACAAGTTTATGGTGTAATGTAAATACCACACAATTGGCAGTGGGGGAGGTGAAATGTAGTGCAAGGTGTAATATGTAGGAAGAGTGAAGAGGTTAATGGAACGAATAGATCCTACTCGAGTGAAGATCTTTTGGTAGGCTATAAAAGCTTAGTTAGCTGATATTTGATGTCGGTACTCGGCAAAACTAATTTTTACTGTTACTGTTCAATATATTTATTAAAAAACTCAAAAGTATTTGATACTCGATACTCGTGGGAATTATTCATTGGAATATCCTTCATTTCAATTTGCTTTTAATTTAATAAGGCAAAGCACTGTACAGTAGCAATTACTTAGTTATTTTCGTCTCATATTTTCAGCAAATACATACATACATACATATGTAGGTATATACATAACAAAAAAAAATCTACTAAGAGACATTTACCCCCCTTTAAGGATTGAAAACAACAAACATATCTCCAAATAATCTAACCCACATATGTGTATACCGCCTCGTGTCCTGTGCCCTAAGCCAACGGAACTATCCACAAAAGTAATCTTTTTTACAGACGAATCCATTTTAAGGAACATTTTTCAAAGTCTCCTACTGCCAATAAACTCTTCTGAACCAATAATCAATTTCCGTGATTAGATTACGCTTCCAAACTTCCGACATATGGGTTGGCACTAAAAATGGTTGTCCGACTCCGCAAACTTGGTCTCGGATTTGGTGTGCATTTGTGTCGGAATACACATGAACATCCAGAAAGTAGCAATCAAGCGTAGCAGAAAAATATTTTTCTTTCTGCCCTGCCGGGGTCCTATTTGGTGCTTCCTCTCAGCATAGGCCAAAAATCCTACGAAAGGGAAACTCTTCTTTTAAGCATAACATCACAAATACACACGCAAAAACCGCAAACGAGAAAGCGATTGCAAAAAAAATAAATGTGAATCAGGGATGCAAACCAAAAAAATAATAGAAAAAAAAAAAGAACTTGCAAGGACCAAAGTGTCTCTGTCCCTCTATAACCCATGTGTGTATGCAGATTGTTTTCAGGATGTTCGCTAGAACAAACACTTTCTGAAATCGCAGCCAGTATGAATCGGTGGTGTCAACCTAGTTATGTGACGAAGAGGATGCCGACGACGACGACTACGTTGTAGCTTCGAGTATCTCTGAGCATCTCTTGTGTTGGATCGATTCGGAATGTGGAAAAGACAACAAGGAAGGTTTGTCATAAAACTTTCTGTGGTTTTGGAAAGTTATCCAAAAAAGTTTTTTCCATTTTTTTTTCTCTTTTTGAGATAGAACTCAGGGATTCTGTTTTTTTTTTTGCTACCGCTTTGGCGCTTGGTAGCATTCATTCGGTAGTTTTGGCAAACAACCAGAGAAATAATATGGCAAATAGAAAACGGAGATTTGAGCCTGATATCAAGTGCTGCGGAGCGATCACGAGCAGCAATTAAAGTATGAAACGGAAGAGTTTAAAGTAGGCGCGGTTTTTGCTCCCATTACCCTTGTGTATGATGGCGCTCCAAGTTCCTTGAAGGAAAACGCTACAAGACAAAGTATATGATAGTTTTAGGACGAGCATGTGTATTTTGGGTAAAAAAAAAGTGTGCAATTGATTGATAACATTTACTTTTGGCATCGAAAGATTCAAAACAAGTGAGGGAACCAGAATTTTGAAAAGTGTAAGTAAGTAAGCAAAAAATATATATTAGTCAGAAGTGGTTCGACTGGGGCAAGAGTTATCGCACGTTTATGTTAATCAGCAAAATAGAGATGGTTACAATCAAACCAAGTAGTTATTTTGGTTGCTTTATGTGTGCATTGCTTGAACTTTCATAAATCCCAAATGTGCTATTCGAAGCAATTATTTGTTTAGGAATAAAAACTATGAGATTGGTACAATAATTGTTGTGAATTTTAAAAGGGGTTCTTTTGTTTTGTTTTTGTTTGTACAGATATTTAGTTCCATTCAAAGAACATAGCTTACCCGTCATACATACATACATATGCATATATTTTATAATTTACTAGCTCTAAAAATATCAGCCAGCAAAAGCCAACACATTTCATTTTCTAATGTGCGACAGTCTATTTATTTCTCAGCTACTTGAAAGTTAGCATATTTTGCCTATCTCTGTGCCTCCCTTTAGCCTTCCAATAGATACCAGACTTTAAGGTGTGCAAAGTGAATGCTAACCCACCTGCCAATACAGTTGAGAAACTTATTAAAGTTCAACAAAAGTTGCATGACTCTAGGGAAAATTTATAGCCTTATGGCTGCTTCGGTGAACCGCCAAGGATAAGACTCTTTTCAAACGAACAAACGAACGGAGTAGATTAAATAAGCCAAAGAAATGGGGAAACAAAAAATAAGACAAACTTTTCTTGAGTTTCACAGAGATTCTCCACTCCTGCATGTCTTGTTCACAGTTTTGTCTATGCAAAAAGCAAAAGCAACAAAAAGAATCTCCACTTACAATCTCCGTATATTCCCCACCCTCTTCCTCGTTATAACAAATTGATTTTCTTTTTTCGCCTGTATCCCACAATCCCTGTTTTAAATTCCTGGTCACAAACGAAGCGAAATTGTATTATTGCCTTTTATTATCCTCTTACATGAGAGTTTCGTGCACGAATGTGTTCGCATACCAGAAGCCACTTTGAATTGACGCCAAATATACTGGTAGCGTTAGAAGATGAACGATTGTCTATCTAGCACTTCCCCTAATGTGAACAAAAAAAAACTGAGAATTCTCATTTGTGTTCCGATTTTGTGGATTGAGTTACGCAATTATTCATGAATCCGACACTGGACGCATTGTTGTGTACAGATAAACAGTGATTAGATTTGGTTTGCTCCTCAATTCAAATTGTTAGTTCAAAGGAGAAAGTATTAAATGAAGCATATGCTAAATTAGTGACCTCTTCTAGATACTTATGTACAACCATTACGAGTACAAACATATGTATTAGGAACGTGACAACTGATATTAAGTTTAATACTTTTCGTAACTAATTAAAGTTATCTGCATAATCTGATTTCAGTATGAGAGATGGTGAATATTTCCCATTTTTTCCAACTTTAAATACCACGAATGTTTAAGGAGAAGAGATTTACTCTATTCAAAATGTGTGACCTTAAATGGATTAAATTTTACACAAAGACGTTGACGAGACGCGTAAATCCTTAAAACCTTATAAAAAACGGATCTGATTGAAATAATATGAATTTATAAGCCAATTACAAAAAAAAAAACCTCAGTGACCATTTTCGCAGTAAAATAGCAATAAATTTATCGTATTTGGCAGTAAATTCCTGTGATACTCCCCCTTTAGCCGGTCATAATCCCAATGACCATCACATAAATTACCGCTCTCTGGTTGTCAACCCGATTCGGAAATATCTCCACATCTCCATTCCCATTCTTCGAATGAGGAATTTATATTTTCCAATCAATTAATTGTGCATAATCCAGAAGGGAACTGCGAAAGCAATCGAAGAGGGAAAATGTTAACAAACCTCTCCTTCACTTCAATATCAATTAAAGAATTTATGTGATGTCAGCTCCCAATGACACCCCATCCCATCAAAGTGTTAACAAATGGACAAGTAGTCATGATGAGTACAGTGAGTATGAAATTGAACATCAGTATAATAAAGTGCGATTGATACTAACCCAACCTACTTGTCTGGCCGAACCGACAATCACTGTTAAATGTTTATATTCCACAGGCCTTGACCCGAAGGACATTATAAGCAATAACGAATTGTCTAGATTATTATTTAACCTTTGTCTTTGCGGCTAACGTACAACGGATATGAGTACACTATCCACTAGAGCCATTATAATTGATTGATACGGGGCGACGAACCTTGAAGATGATATGAAGCAGAAAATCAGCAACATTACTCAAAGTTAATTTCACGGAATTATGTACTCATTTAATGGCAAACCGAAGTTAGGTGGGTATCCCTGAAGCATATTGATAGAAGGGCACCCTAGGTTGTATTTTGCGGCACAGGAAGGTGATATTTAATTTAGAAGCTCATTGAGTTTTAATTTGGAAACAATATCGCAGAACTCTAGATTTCATATACATATATATCGATAAGGTTCTGATATTTTCAAAGCCAATTAGGTTTATGTATTTCGAAGAATTTGCAAATAAGGCGTGCATTTCCGATAAACGATTCATGGTTCTAGTAGACAAATAGAGTATAGTTTAATTTAATTATAGAAGAAGAATTTAAAGGCAAAATTTTGCGGTAAATATGATTCTTCTGATTTTCTTGGGGTGCGGAAAAACTAAGAAGCATTCAAAATATAGTTTATGAATTTTAGTACACTTCCAACTTGCCGGAGCTCTAGGGTTGGTTACCTGCGTTATACACTTCGATATTAATTTAGAAAAATGTTTATTTTTTTAAGTCAGAATCGACTTATGCTTAAAATGATTATCAACCAAAGGATGGGGAGAAAAAAAACACAAAATTCACTGTTGTTATGGAACTGTTGTGGGAAGTCTATGCATGTATGTACATACAGGAGGATTTATATGTGGATACAAGGAATTATTTGTGCAATCATGTTTTGTAATAAATCGAGTGGCAATGATTTTTGTGTATTTTAGAAACCCATCGGGATGGAATGATTTTATATGCCTCAAGGACCTAATGTGTCACATCAAGTGAGAAATTGTTTTTTTCCTGACTTCGATATGAGACTCCCTTTGGCTCATATATGTTTTTTGGCTTCGATGATGATACTAGCAAAGTGAATTTGAGGAGGCATGTATCGTAGACAAAGAACAAGACAGTGAAATTCATATCCATTTGTGAAAAAGTTTGAGCTTGAGTTTGAAAGATCATCAAACACCACCTATTTTAATACAGTGTCGAAACATCACTCTACAATCTCCTTCTATGATACCGCAAAAGTTGGTTTAAAGATATAGCATAAAGCAAAAAGGTAATGCAGAAAGAAAAATAATCATCTGTGTACCACATTCGTGAAGTTGATTTCATTCAACCCGAGTACCGATATAACTATTTCTGCATAAGAACACAAACATAAAAACAAAACCGCTGCTGGTCGGTTAAAATGGAAAACTTTCTTTTAACCAGTATTTTACGGTACACCCCCAACAAATTCAGTCTTGAGTTCTCTATTCATGTTCTCTGCTTATCCTTTACCCAGAAAAAATCTTTTAATCATTACAGAGTACGGAGTACCCGGCAGTAATGAACAATCTATGTGTATTTCTTTTTAACGAAGCAAATATCCTGGTCATTTGAATATTTGTAATCCCATCCCTTCGCACCTAAAGTTTTTGTTTTGCTTTTTCATGTGACTCTCCCATACCTATGTATCGATGTAACGGGCTTTATATTGGACATGTTTCAGGTCCTGTAATGCAGAAGCAGCGAACATTGAATTATAACCCAGCCCCCACCACAACCACCCTCCAAAGTGGTCTTGTTAAAACTTCGTACTTCGTGTGGCGTGTGTGCTGAAAATGTAATGGACAAAACTTTTCAATGGCTTGGATGCACAGGCACTGGCTGGAGCACATGAAATTATATTCCACGGAGAAGGGGGAAGAGGTCCAGAGAAGTGTACATGCACAGAGTAGAGAGCGTGTAATAAGTAACCACACATCACTTTATCCTTAAGGGAGGCGGTGGCGGGGGTAGACACACATCTAATTATTAGATGATATACACAGGATTTTGATTCTGTGTTTGGCTTTGCTCGTTCAAAATGATCTAAGTGGGAGAATTTGGGTCAATAATTTATTACTTGGATTTTATTCAACTGATTCTTCAGCTGAAGTACCTAGTTATGAAGCTTTGATTTTCTAACAAATAGACGTTATGGTAGAAATTATGTGAAACTAATGATAGTCATAAGGAAATCAAAGAAGCGTATAGATTTCGTGATATTTATTTAGAATGGGATAAAACAATAAACATATGTAAGTAAACAAGAATCACCTATGTAACTTCTTTTCGACTGTTGAAAAGAGATCAATAGTGGAAATCCAATTATTGTAAAAACTTTCAAGGTGCTGAAGATATGGTTAACGCGACATAAAACAGACATTGGTAATAATGCACATAGCTAATCTATGTTCGTATTTACGTACATATGTATATATATGAAAGGATTCAAGCACGTACTTAATCAATATTCATACAAAGTGCGAGAAAACTACAAAACTATCCCAGAAGCGTCACCTTTTTTTATCGGGAGCATCTGTGAAAATCAATTTTCAACCATGACCTCAATTTGTTATAATTTTTTCTTTACCAATTTACTACGCCGAGTTAGCAAGTCCATCAGCCTTGTAAAAGGTCCTTGTGAATTACTTATGCTGATATCGTTCGATACACTTTTATGGTATGAGCCAGCAACGGGGGTGGTGGGTGATTGGGAAAAAATCTCACCATTTTCGAAATTCATAAAAAAAGGAGTGTGAATGCGGAAAAGTTTAACACATTTGTTGCATGAAAGGAACCGGGTACGAATTGACTATGAATCATTTGTGAGAACACCTCCCATGGGACTTTTTTTTTCCCAATGTGTACTGTTCATGTATGTCCTCAATCGAGAAGGATCGCAGAATATAAGGGAAGTAGAACGAAAACTAACTGCAAATACGTGACGAAATCATCATCAAGCAAAAGCCTACACAAATGTGCTCTGTATTCCCAAAGCAGTAAATAACCGACAGGAATACATATCGCGCAACAATAATGAGAAAGTGGAGCATGTGTGAATATAGTATATTTTTTGTTTCTTTTTCTATGACAGCAACTTATTGCCTGTCAATTGGTATTCGTATTCGTCCTTCATATTCGATATTTCAAGTACAGAATAAGGATATCATTTACGGGTGGATTATCTCTACAGATAATTTGAACAATTTTTATATTTCTATTACAATGAAGCAGTTGTGCAAATAGAATTGTACTGTAGAACATACATATGTATGTACACATGAACATATAATAGTTTTGGCACTTAAGTGTCAATGCATAATCGCTGGACACTTGATTCTGTGAATATGTACTTTGCAATAGCCTACGTTTAGGGTATTTCTTATATAGAACTTTTGTGGGTCTTGATATATACGAATTTTAATAAGAAATACACATATTTTATGTACAGACTTCATTATTAATGTAGTTCTCAAAAAAAAATTAAATATATCTATCATTGCACACTTGTATCGGTACACTTGTGTAACAGTGCACATATCTAACAAATTTTCCACTAAAACTCGTAAATAGTCAACACCCAGCAAACTTGTGACGACACTTTAATCGATTACGCCACTCTTGCTCTTGCTCGTGCGACTACAGCTGCTCCTGGAACCTGCAAGTGAACCCATGCAAACGAGTTAAAATTGAGCGAGTGCAATAAATCATTTTTACATTTTACATTCACGCATACACACATGCACACATGCACATATTCCGCAGATGATGGGTTTATTCTAAAATTGTCACACTCCAAGAAGTGTTCACCCTATTTAAGGGTGCTAGTGGGTCTTGCTTGCTACTTGATGTTACTACGAACTGGTGCAGTTTCTGCACACATGTGTGAATGGAACTTAAACTGCTTATGGGTTGCTTTGATATCACCTGGACGTGTCAACGTACCCGTTTATACATACATACCTATGTACGTACATTTTCCAGTTTCGTGAGGTGCTTTCAAAAAAGTGAAATGTCATGACCAGTAACTTAACTTTCATATTTGGTTTTTTTTTTTTCAAAAAGAACCCGGCGATTTTTATTTTTCTTTTGGATCAACTCAAATTTTATCTTGCTTAAAAGAGTTAGCAAAGTACATACATACATATATCCAAAAACTTTACTTTTTAAAGGCAAAGAAATGCGTTTACTCACACACTGCGAAGCATGGTATAACTACTGAACAAAGTGATTTTTTTCTATTCGGTGTGTCCATGACCTAACCCGCTTGTACACAAAAACGCATTTCGATACCTATCTTACTTAGTGAACAACCTACATACATACGTGGGTATCTAAATCACTATAAATTCCTTTGAACTCTCATTTCAGTGACTTTTTCGACAAAAAAGAACGTTTCGTCTCCCAGAGAACAGAGTGAAAAAGTGAAAACTTTCCTCGAAAAACAAACAATCAAATCCATCAACACCACCCGAGCTGTCAACACAGCATCATTGTCAGGCGAATTGTGTCTAACTTCAATCAACCTCCGATGTTAATGAGATGAAACCCAAAGTAAATTTCCCATGATGGCATTTAAGGGAAAATTCTTCATCAAATTATCACGTTTCATGTTTGCACTATGTACAAAAAAAAAAAAAAAAAAAGCGCAAAAGAAAGGAGAAATGAAAATACAGCGAGTTCTAAAAGAGAAAGAACCGGAAAAAAAGGACACAAAATGAATATCCTTTAGTCTGCTGATAGTTGTGCTTGTGCTGTTTTGCAAAAGTGCTTGTGTGTGCTTTATGTCGTCCTCTGCTTGCCACAGCCGCTTCGCTATACGATGATTACATCCGGCAAGAACTTTTCTCATTAAAGAACTTTTCACGAAAGATGAGGAAAAGGAAAAAAAGTTATCTCACTTTTGTGTCGAATGAAAATCACCCTTTTCAGCAAGGAGCTACCCCTTAATCCTAACTTTCTTCTTTCACAGCTCTAACTGTAATAGTAGTAATCGAAGAAACACTAGAGTCGGCTCTATACAGACAGCACACAGGAGAAGACAACTAGCACTAGTTTAGCAAGCATTGACGCGAGGAAGTGTCAAAAGATGATTGTTTGCTTTATCCTAGATGTTGGCTAAAGCTTCTGTGTCGTCCTTGTCTTCATCGCCGCGGTTTGCTGTTCGACATCGTCGTTGCTATTTATCAAATAGAATATAGTTTATTTCCATCCTTCTTTGGTCTATGTAGTGTTTGTTGTGTCTATCCACGGAAATACTTTTGTCAGGCATCCAGATTCGCCCCTATTTAAACACAGATTGTTTGTAATACAACATCCTGGCGCTAGCTGGATGGATGTTACACACAACTAAACCGTACAAATTAAATTGAAATAAATCCTTTTGTGTGTGGCCTGGTGGTGGAATGGGCTAAAGAATCAGAGAGAGTCTTCTAGAAGTGAGGTCATGTCATGAAGAGATACTCTATCTGATGAATACAAAGAGTTACCACATGAAAATTCTTTTGACATTTTTTTTTGTTTTCATTTCAGTCGCCCTCTTATGGAACAACAAAGAGACACACCCAGCAATTCAATACGAACATTACTCTTCCAAATCTCGAGGATCATCGAAATCAATCAGTTAGGGATTAGGGCCAAACAAAGGTATTTGTCAATTTGATTCAATCGGGGGTAGTGCGATTCGGTCTGCCTGTCCTTATTGCAGGGTGGAATCCGTGGAATTCGATGGTAGTTTGTTTAAGTGTGTTGGCATTGTATTTGACACGAAAAGCCATTCGGGATGAATGTGTTAAATGAGTGAAAGTGGGGTGTAGTATCCATTTATTTAACCTAATGTTTTGATCTTTTATGCAGAATGAATGCGCTTATATTTTGTAATATTGACCTAGGATAGATAAATTTATATCAAGACAATTTCTTAATAAACTAATGATCTTAATAGTGAGTGCCGTGGCTCACTGATTAGTGCGTTGTACTACTGTGCATGGGGTTCCAAGTTCAAATCCAGGAAAATACCACCACCATATTTTCACAGGTCTACCTATTGCGAACGTCTGACAAACATCGAAGAGTATGTTGCCAACTGTCATGAGAAAGCTTCTCAAAAATCCCTCAGCCCTTCGGATGCGGCAAAGAAATGTAAGTTCCTTTTTTACGCGCATAAATACCACGCACTCTAAAAGGCTAGGCCTCTATGCCCTCTGTGGGCTCCTTATGACCTAGTATTTTTTTATTTATATAAAAGTTGAGGGACGTCCCTGACAAATCCAAAAAAAATTAATTTTTTTCCTAGAACAAAGAATTTACTATTTAATTTCATGAAAACTTATTTAATATTCTTATGGGGTAGGTTTTTTAATTATACCTATAACATAAGAAACACATCATTTCATTGTCTCAACTGAAGCTAATTTTACTGAAATGTGGCCCAGATGCAAAAACCCTTTTCATATGCTTTTATTTTACAATTGAGAATGTTTGCTGATTTAACAAATTTTTGCATTTTCTTTCTCTTAATTCGGAAAATGTTCCACCTTAAGACAAAAGACGTTGGCTGTCATTCGGGACAGCCACCACAATTTTCTTACCTAATTAAACATTTCTCACAATCAAGTATCAAGCACCGTTGCTATTACGCTATGTATTTACTTTGAAGAGGTAGCAAACTCACAAACAGAACCAAGAAGAATAGAAAAAAGTACCCTCTTCGTTGCGAAAGTCTTTTATCGTCCTTTTTGACAAGTTAATTAAATTCAACAAGAAGAGTCTTTTAAGCGTCGAGAACTTTTATTTATCATTTAAAGACATCTTTCCTTGCGTTCCAGGAAAAGAGAATCACACTGATAGAACAAAAACACAAATCAAACAATTTGAGGATGATGAACTTTTCTTTTAATTAAAGCGTTGACACGATGTGTCTAAGACATTGTTTTGCGCCTAACAGCTTCGAAAGTCGATGAATTCGTTTATTAAAAACTTACTTAGCTTCGTTCGAGCATTACTATTTTCGTAAAAAGTCGAATTGTAGACATTAGAGTATGAATATATCACATTGGGTCGACATCATAAGCATCTATGGCAATCAACTTGCTGTTAATAGTTTTACAGTGTCGTTGGTGTTTTTGCATTTGTGTAATCCAAATGTTTTATCGTCTTGTGATGGGTTCTTTTACATGCAAGCTTCGCTAGTCCTGCTCCGTTCCTTCCTGCAATATAACTGCGGTGTAGAGCCTTCTTTTCAGCTTAGGGGGCATTTTTTGGTCACAGAAGATAGCAAGAACAACTTTAACCAGCTGTGAGCGCACCGGTCCTAATTAAGACTCATTCTTATAACATTTTGGCGTTTTTTTTTTCATCTTTTTCTCAAATCTATGTCGGCCTTCGTTGGCCTAGTTTGGGTTCTGAATTGTTTGGTGTAATTGTTCAAACAATATACATATATAAACATATGAATGCGGCCTGCTCTTAAATTGAAAATTCTGTATATTAATACAATTATTTATTCTCCTCTTTTTCTCAGCGTACAATCTCAATCTTGCGGCTTTTGATTTGTCACTTGGTGTACATCAGAAAGCAAAGACAGAAAAAATTTAATTCTCACAATTTCTCCAGATTGGAAATAATTCGCCGAATCCCGATCCCTCGGGGTTTGAAAGTCTTTTGAATTAATAAAAATTTCATTCAATTTCATAAAATACTTTCAAATAGGGAGTGAGCTAGAGAGAGAGAGAGTGGAAAATGTCGCTCAACTATACGCATAAAGTAAGTTCCCTCCCAGGAGGGAATATCGCTCAACGTCAATATACCTTGTCTTCTTTCCTCTGGTTTTCAGTCCAATTAAGGGAAACCAAACACGAAAGAATATTGACGTCGCGCGGCGCAAAGACACTTCTTCCATTCCACTATGGACTAATGACTTTATAAACAGTGGCTCCGCTGGGGTACATTATGCAAATCGAATAGGTAACTTAATTATAATTTCATATTGAAATTCCATCAGTGTATTCGCAATGGCAAAAAGCGCGAAGGCCATCTTCAAACCATCTAGCACGTCACTTCTCCGTCTCCTTCGTAGACGCTGCTTGTAACCATTTCATCCTTGAACGCATAAACGAACGAGCTCATCCATTCTACTGGCAAATATGAAAGCCGCGAAATTACCCACGCGCAACAGCGCGCTTGCTTTTCAGTCGCTCTACTATATTTATAGGTGTGTGTGTCTGTTTTATAAAGACAAAGGCATGTTAGTTCATAATGAGTATCATAAGGAGTAGGCACATCGTCGTAATGCCAGAGTCTCACTCGTCATACGGAGGAGGGAGAACGTGTCTTATCTAGGCGCTGACATAATGCCAGCCAAGCCATGGAAGAGAGCAACATTCGCTTGCCTATTTTATTTTACCGCAAATGAACTCCATTTAATTTTTCACATCATTGCGTAAAATAGCAGAAATTACTTTTTATCCGCAAGCACAATTCAATTCCGACACCAGGACGTCGTTGGTGTGGTGTAGAAACGTTACCCCGAAATCAGAAACACCACATCCTTGGGGCAGATAAGACGTTGGATTGGCAAAGCTTTACGCCGGTGTTATACATATTTTTTTCATTATTTTGAATAAATACTAGTGAAGGGGATATGGACCAAATGAAAGTAATACGGTTATATACCTACGCATGCAAGGATTTGAGGATAAAAAGGAAATGAATCACTGACTTCCTTTACGGTGACGGCTCTGAATTTTTACGTCCATCATTTCAGTTTAAGCCACTATACTCGTAAAATAGTGCTTCAAAAACTTTTAAAATTCCAAGTGGATGTTTTATGTCTTGACTGTATTCGTTATAAGCTTGAGCTTTCTCATTTTTAAATGTCATGGAGCATTGTTCATATATTTAATAGCAGCCTCAAGCTTATTTCTTATTTGGCACAGGGATGTATTACAAAAAATAATTAAATATCTGAAACGCATACCTAATGAAAGGATAAGGATAAACTTGGCGGCCGTATTCGTTATTAGATTTACACAGGCGGGAGAGAACCAATTTCCCAAAAGACTCCATTGAATTCATAGCCAAAGGTGATTTTTTTTTTCTTTGACGTATTTTATGATTTTGATTTTTAAAGGGAATGAGAATCACGTAGGACGTTTGTAAGGAATAAGAATAGCTAGTAGAGGTTTTAGCAAATCTGATCAAATGGAGGATAAAGCCAAAAAAATATTAAATGGGGGATAAATCTAAAATGTATGTACTCCGAGCCATACCATGGTATATATAGTGGATATAAGATACTGGCACTGGAAAAAGGCTTTTGTTAAATAAGTTCCAAAAGAAGACACGATTTAGAAGATCTTCCCATAAAGGATCAAAAAATACCTTTACCCACGCATTATAAATAAATAAATAAAATTTAAATTTCTTTAAGCTTAGTACTATATGGACATACATATATGTACACAATTGCATATATGAAATGCACATCCAGATTATTTTATTAATTTCCTGTCTGCCAAATAATATAACCCAACTCATAGCTTGGTAATAAACATATACCAATGACGAAATTAAATATTAATAAAATTCAGAGAAAAGAAAAGAAGGGAAATATGTACATACTACGTAAATGCTTAGCGTGCGTATCCTCAGTAGCAATCGAGAGTTACTTGTGTAGATACATACATACGTGCATAAATGCCTATCCGCTGTAGCGTGAAATACTCATTAACGAAAATCCTGCTGCTGTCATTAGCCCCACAAGCCTTCCTCCTCGGATTCTTAACAGTGCTCAGCGGAATTTATATCATGCTTATCTGAAGATATTAATTTTATTACCAATCACCACATGGAAGTACTAAAATACCTCATCTTCCAAGGTTTGTACTGATGGAATTTTTGAAAGCAGAGGGTGGGGATCATTAAGTTTTCTTAAGGCCATGAAACCGTACTTTATTCTTTTTTCGTCGCACATACAAATGTTAATGTGAAAGCAACAATTTAGGGAAACTTGACCCACCAATTTAAGAATATAATCATGCTAATAAAAACATAATAGTTTGTATTAATAGGATGCTAAAGCATAAAGTTAAGATGCAGTATATGTGCATAGCACACATATGAACACCACTTTTTTTTCACTGTGAACAGCATCATGTTCATCCTATTTACAATCACGCCGAATCTTTTACCACAAAAAAACTGATATTGTAAGCACGATGGAAACGTATCCAAATCGAACGAAAATTCTATTAACAGTCATCAAAGTAGAGTTAAAACTAAACTTAAGTCAACTCCTTTGGGTACACCGACTCGCCCCTAGTTTAAATGCTGTTTTTCATTTATAATTTATAAATTACAGTAGCAAAGAAAATAATTCAACATTTTACAGTGATCTAATTACTTATTTATATAGATAATTAATTCCCAGCAGAAATAGAATTAGAACAACTGTAAGAATAAAGGCTAAACAAAAATTACAGTAGAATCTCTAAGGCCTCTTTCTTGTTACCGAACTTAACTACATACATTTATACATAAATAATATCCAATTCCTCCATGATATACATGAACGTTCAATTTCCCTCTTCACCCCTTTTTGTTGGCTTTGATGATGTGAGACCAAGGATCCTACAAATGAAATTACATTTCACTTTTCATAAGTCGATGAAGATATAGGGAAAGAAAGGGTTCTTTACAAACGGAAATAATCAAATCACCTTAAGATCCATAAAAGCCTGTAAAATTCCATAATTTCTCTAAACTTTGAAATTTTCCACTTATTTTATTCAATTTTCGTTTCTATTCTATTTCGTTTTATTTTCCTTTGAAATGGGTTTTTAGATAGAGAAGTGATTGTTGCTCAGTCATTCAGCTTGAAAAGAAAATCGCCTTTCTTAAATACATATATATTGTAAATATATGGCATAAGTGGGCAACACTTTTCATTATTGGAGAGAGTGTCTTACTACGCCTACTTGATTTATGTAACAAGGGTGGTATTTTTATTTAAAAACAGGTGAAATAGAAAACCGTTGCATTAACTGACAGACAGGATGCACTACATACGATATTTTGCAAAAATTTTAGACCTCCAATCTAAGAGGACGCATAATAACCAAAGGGATTATGTCTAAGGTTTCAGTTCAAATTTAGTTCTCTTATAGTACACTAAATATTATTTGATTTATTTTAATATTACTGCCATTTTTCAAAAGTACAATTTTACTCGTAGTATAGATCAGGCATTTGAACAAGCCTCCAAATAGAAATTACTCAAAAGCAGCTGTGAATTGCGCATTCTCACGACACATATAAAAATTAGGCATATTTTTATTTTCACTTAGCTCATTCGCTTTTCCTAAGAAACATTTAATTAAAAAAATCACAAAAGAAAATATGACACCACTGCTCGCAGTTAGTAGTTTTGTTTTCTTGTATCTCTTAACAGGCATTTAGGTCATATAAAAAAAGAAAAAAAAATATATATAAAAATAAAGGGTCTGTTTGTTTGGCATCCTGAAAGATATTCCAGTGACAGAAAAGAATGCTACTTGCATTGCAAATGGTGATCTGGACAAAGAGCTACCAACCATATGCTCCTTAAGGAAAGTTTTGCTTCCAAAATGTTTTCACTGTCCTCTATCTGCGTATTTGTTTCAAATAACAAATGAAAAATTCATAGTGCACTTTTGGTTGGACAATGGGAAGCATTACAAAACAAAATAAAAAAGTGTTTATTCAATTTTCGACTGTGAGAGTTATTTTCTCGTGGTTGTCTTCCCCATTTCATTGCTGAACATTTCCTTTCTGACTGTGTTTAGATAATACTCAAGTAACGATATCATTTTTTTTTTATTTTTTGATACTTCTCTAGCAAAAAAGAACTGGTGTTGATGAAATTTTTTATTGTATTGATAACTTTGTGTAAGCAGGAATAATAATATTAAGTATTTGCAGAACACTTTCAGATACGTCCCTTTTTCTATTCCTGCCATACGAAAGTATTTATTTTTGCAAGCATGTACATATGTACATACATATTCATGAAACAATGGCATGTCGTTAAGGTACAAGAGCATTCTATCAAAAAGTAAAGTATTATTTTGGTGTCATATTCCTTCATCGGTACACAATGTAATTCTTTATTTTACATTATGAATCAAGATATTGCCAACTTTCTATTATTAACTTTTTTAATATAAACTATAAAGTTAAATCATATGCAAGTCTTTAAACCAATTACACATTTAAAGGAAATTATAATTATTATAGATATAAAGAAATTACAGCAGGATCTTTTGTTTTCAGTGAATGAAAAAATGCTATCCACAACGAAAAAAAAGAAACAAGAATCGTTAGAGCAAAAGTTTTGTTAAGTGAAAACGATTTCACAATTAGTCCTTGAGGCGTGGTTTTTATACTTCTTCATATAGCCACTTGATGAAGAAATCGAGTACTGTACCCACTAGGTGTGTCTTAACTTTGTGTCGGAAGACATGACTGTGCGCAGAGTGGATGGAGGCTAAACAAAACAAAGAAGGAAATATGTGCGACGAAGTAGAAAAACCCCAACTTTTAAGATTCAAGGAAGAACATGGACTCAGGCGAACAAATGGAAGCACAAAGGCCGCTAAAGCTAACTCTTCATCTAAAATTATGCGGACAAAGTTCTGAATCGCAATTAATTAACTACGTACAAGTCACCGGCGTCGACAGATGATGAAAGTAAATTGGAACCGCAAATGCAAATGAGTTTAAAGTCAAAAAAGAAACAACGGCCAACCTGTTCTTCCATTATAAACAAGAGTTAGCTATGGAGCACAGGATTCTTCCGAGTTTTCTGAAGCACATGACTGTCATCTCTTTGAGAATCAATACCTTTCCGAGCGAGACAACCGGCTTAACTCGACAAGCGAGAACAGATAGAGATATACCAATATTTATGGGAATCCTTCGGAATAGCCCGTTTTATGGATTTTTAAGAAACATTTTACGAGCAAAACATCATCGCCTCTGTAAGTGTTTATTTTGGTGGTATGTGTACAATCTTGGGGCATGGCCGTTTAGGGATTATTGAAGAGCTTGTTCCTTGTGCCGTATCTAATCATGTTTACAATCATAACAAAACATTTCGCCTCATCACACACATGAATGTTGAAGAAACCGTGCGCAGATGGGGATATGTAATCCGAGGGAAAGAGTACCTCCTTCTTGGCTTGTTTTGGTTAGCATCTCGTAAAAAAACGTCGTCGTAAAAATTTCACGCTGCCATAAAAAATTCAATTGATAGCTCGCCTCGGTTTGGACGCTTTGCCTGGATTTTATGATATTATTTTGATTCAAACACGGATCTCTTCTAAGTCCTTGAAATTGAACAACGCGGCGTGGCAAAGAATTATCTCCTTCCCGCAACTGTTTCTTTTCCTTCCATCGTTTTATTTCCATGCATAGAGCGTGTGAATTCCTGAGACAGACACTGCCACTTCCTTTTCGCTGTGGTGTCGGGCAGCTATTTCTGGTTTTTGTGGGCTTCTTCCGAGTTTATCATGTGAAAATGCAGGATCATATGTTGGAATTTAATGGTTGTTTATGATAGCTATAATTTCTGTAATTTATTTGGCAAAATTTAGGAGGGAAATTGTGAAATAGAATATGACCCTTAGCAAAGGGGGTTACGCTTGTCACTTAGTTAATAGGTTCTGTATATTTTCAATGCCTATTATGTAGAATTTTAGCATTATCTACATACCTATTTATGTTTGCTGAAAGTGTACATTGTGTATGTGTAAGGTTATTTACTTCAAATTATGAAACAAACCTGCTCAACGTGGTAGTACGTGCTCGCAACTATTGTTAGCATTTTTATGACTACGGCTACCACAGAACTACCTACAGATCCCCGCCTTCGACAAGTACTCGTGTGCACAAAATTTCGACTAGATGTATCTTGAAAATTACCCTTTCGTAAGATAAATAACAATGTTCTCGGTTTGCTTTCAATTACAGCGTTTATCATCGCTCTCATATGTCATCTTCAATCAATTGCAGACTAATTTGTTTACATTACCTACAATATATTGTCAGAGTGGAGCCACAATTGCGCTGAGAAATAGAGAACCTCCTCAATTAGCATTGGTCATTTGCATGGCTTTCTATTAGGCAATAAATAATTCACCAAATGTGCAATTTATCGAGTCAGAAATTGCACACCCACACTAGTGTTTTTGGTGTGTGTGTGTAAATTTCCATGTTCGGCCGTTAACCAAATACTATGGAGAAAGATGTTTGAACTGGACACCTCTTGCTAGTTTATGGTCAAGCTGACCAACTTAATTGTTAATGATATTTACGTTATAGTCAGACTGTTAAGCATTTGCGACTCGATGACGACAGGGAAAGTGCAAGTGTGACTGTGAATAGATTAACAAAACATTTCTTATTGACTAGTGCACATATGTACATACATGTATGTGTATTATATGACATGGTATTTTCCATTCCATATTTCAATTATATTTTCAACCCTTGGCAAGTGTCAACAAGCGTGTAATTTGGCACTCGTGCAAATGAAACGAACTGACTGAAGGCAATATGTACACATATGTATAGGTATGTTCGTTTAGTTTGACAGAAATATTTCTGTTCACACACTTTAGATACTGGTTTTTCTGATTTTTTAGGTTATCTTTGTCAAACAATTTCAGGGCGATGCTAATGTGATATTGGCAAAGGTTCAAGAAGATTGAACGATTTTACACACATTTGATGTAAACCAAAAATTATTTTTAAACTTGTGCAACAACATGCAATGCAATTGAATAAATCCAACAAAGTGCTTAGAATAATATGTCTCATGAGCTAACATATTAAGAATCTGTGAAATAAAACACTTAAGTAAGTACTTAGGAACCACAACTTGACAGAAAATTTGAACCCAAATCAAAACAAATGTATGGAAATTATCACCAGACAATGCTAAGACTCAGACACACGCACACGCCACTCATACAAAGTACGTATGCATGTACGCGGTAACCACATTAAGAACTTTTCATTTGAAATTCATCCCAGTAAGCCAACATTCATTAAAATAAATTGTGACTTGTGGTAGTGTACCTACAAATGGGAACTCCTACATCACATTTTGTCCTGTTTTAGTATGCAAGCTACGCCAGGCATGTACCTAATGTAATGAAACTCCATTTGAATTTCAATTGCATTTCCGCCACATGCCGCCTCCAAATCTAGTTGCGTATCCAGCTCTTGATCTTTGTTCTCAAAGTATGTACTCGTCGTAGCTCCAACTGTAGCCAAACATTTATTAGCGCACTCCAAAGTATGTAGGTATGATACTACGTACCACTTACCTAGACAGTAGCTTTTCTGTGTCCATAATGAGAGTGAAAGAGGGGCATAGGATTGTGGGCGTGAGCGCGTTTTTTGAGGCTTAATAGTCATGCTGGGCAATGGAGCAGGGACACATGGGGTGCACGCTCTCTGAGTTGACATTGTTAGGGTAATCGTAAATTGCAGAAGTTTATGTCTCGTACCTGAGTTCATGAATCGAAATGTAAGTGAAGGGATAGCGGACAAAACGAAAATCTTACTTAAGCATTTCAAATTATATATATTTTTTTTTTTTTTTGATTTTTAAGATATGGAATTAGATTTAGGTATTAAATTACATGGGAATGAGTTTAGTTATTTCCAAAGCGAACTTAAAGGCCAAATTTAAACTAATCCTCTTGTTAGTTTTAAGTAACCAAAACGTCCCGATGAATGCAAATATTATATCGATGACTTAATGCACGAATAAGACTCAGCTCAAAGAAATTTTCTTGTGCCGCGTTGACTTCATGAGATCCAGAAGCTAGGCGAAAAATAATTCAAATACATACTTACAATGTGCTAAAAGCTGGACGACAATTGAAACCAAAACATTTAAAACCTTTTACTCTAAAATTACGTTTCGAGCACTTTACAATTTGTGCGCTAACCCTTCTATATATGTACATATATATGTATGTACGTATAAATAAAAAAAATACCCCAAAAGAAGAAATTTATAACTCTTTCTAACTCAAAGTGGTACTCATTCCATTTCATCCCTAATGGGATGAATTAAAGATGAATTAAATTAAATTAATTAAAGTAGTCGTGCATTAAAACGAATTTTAATTTCTCCACAAATCCATCTTTCAGTCATACTAAGTAGATAAACTATACCCTTCCAGCCCTTAATCAATTTTCCCCCCGGCATTCCCCTAAGGATACGAGTATATCATCAACTGCAAGGAAATTGCAAAGAAAGTAAAGAAACCCAGCATAAAGCAGTTCATCACTTTATTAACAAATGTCAAGGATCCTCTCAATCATTGCAAATAGTCAGCAACGAAACAGCATACCTTCTCGTAGATCCCCCATACGCTACCAATAACTCTCCATAGACACAAAAACAGACACAATAGGCCCAATTGAATTGTTATCTGATAAAAAGTACCTTTGTCCATTATGTAAGTTTAGAAATGAAACTAAATGCGATTCCCACAGCACAAGCTTTCCTTATCCAACAAGGGTCTCTTGAAATGGGATACGCTTGGCCAAACGAAACTAGGTGGGAAATCCCAGGCACGAATTTATTAGGTTTCACGAAAATTAGGGTTCGTTTCGGGTTCTGGTCTCTGGTTCTCCGATGATATTTTGGGACTGTATCCTCGTAGCTCTAAAAAATTGTTACACATCCATTCCATAGCTAACATTCCGTCTCTGGCCGGAGCAGGACTCTTTCACCAATCGATGTTGGGTTGTATTGTTGTTGTATTATTGGTGTTTAAATTGGCAAAGCGTATACGAGTCGAGTTATTCATGTCGTTTCGACTAGAGGGGGTGTTAGTTGGTTTTAGGGTAGCAGGCAACAAGACGACAAAACAAAATGTCAATTGGTTCCCATGGGATTCGCACGAGAGTGATTGATATAACAGGCCTGTAAAGCAGTTGAGAGCTCCTACTAGGAGATGGGTATTTGATTGGAGATAGGCTCAGGAAATAACGTCGATATTAGAACTGGTAACGTGCCCATTTTAAATGGTACGCACGTATACCGACGAATTACATTATATTAGGTGTTTTGAAGTAATAAATATATTAATGATGACGGTCGTTGCGTTACTGCTTCCAAAACATATCATCAAGGACGTAGAAGAAATTTCTCTTCTTTCGTTTTTTCCCCAGGGATTCCACTTCACTTTATTTGAACGACTGGGTCGCACCTCTTCATTCAAGATTTGTGGTTGCAGTGGTGCTTTTCTTAGGGTAGTTTGCTGGTGGCATGCTTCGGGTGAAAGGTATTTTCACATGGCCAAATGAAGCGTACTGAGAACGTCGTTGTTAGTTGGGTGACTCTTGAATAATGGGAGTGGTGGATGACTCATAAATAATGTTTAATGGTCGCAGCTTGTTGACAATGTTATCGGTTATTTTCGGTTGAAATGTTTTCCTGATTTCAGATTCCAGAATCAGGGGTTAGGCGAGAATATCTTAATTGAGTGACACATTGGATGTTGATGGTGAATTTTAAATAATTTGAAACTACTAAAGCTGAGTACATTAAGAAAAATGTCATTATTTCTATGTATTACGCCCCATGAACATTTTAAGGACACAAAATGAAGCTGATTTTCACTGAACAAATGAAATAAAAGAGAGAGGAACTGCTGTTTAAGACATAGGGCGAGTGAGTTATTTCAGCAACTAATATTTTTGAATCTATATACATAAAGTATATGCTATGTAGAGTAATACTTTTAAATTCTCTTTTTAGTTTAAACGGTAAGTCCAGGAGCAATTTAGTCCTAAAAATTCAATGCTCGAGCTAAACTTTTACAAAAAATCAAAGTGTTTTCTGTTTTTCGAATACACACAGAATCTTCTCTTTTTTTGTTTACTTAAAAACCAACCAGATGGCTTACGCTTTCTATTCTGAAAAGTTTCCAAACACAAGTCTGATATTAGAAACAGATGAATGGCATTTGGTGGATAGATTGCTTCGGCCTTTTAATAAACCAGTAAAACATGAAAGAAATTATTAGGGGTGTGATGGCGAGCGTTTTAATTATGAAATACTCATTGAAAGTTTTCACCGAAAAGAGGAACCCTTTCGTTCAACAAAATTTAACATAAATATTGAGATACTCTCATTTGATTTGAAAGAGGGTGAATTGCAAAGAATTTTAAATTTCTAACATCTTCCATGACCATCTGTGAGGTTTTCAAAGAAAATGAGAAACTGTTTTAAAACTTTTTTAATAACACAATATTTCTTGGTATGTATATTTATGAAATAAAAGTAAGTCCCATCGAATTATATATGTAAGTGTTCAGTTTAATATTTGTCATTGCCAGCCAGTGGGGCATCGAATATGTGTGGAAAAAAACTATAAACGATGAGTTTCGTTTGTCTGTACGTCTCTATAGCATCAATATTGAAATACGTCCAAATTTCGAGATCTAATATTTTTTCTAAACACAACAACAACAAATACTCCAAGTAAAAATAATGAACCATAAACCAATCAATGACTAAATATTATATCATTATTTATGCCTACAGGAAGTGCTTGCAAAGAACAACTTCTACAATAGGATTAAATCTTTCTGTTGAACTCTTCAATGATGAAACATAATACTTTCAATGTATTCAGACTTAACAAATTAAGAACAAATTTCTTGTTGCTCGTTCATAGAATGCAAAATATCTACAGTGAACAAAAATCCTGCCTTTCGCTCTGTATCCTTAATGAAGCTAATATTTCGAAACATCGATCAAAATAAAGCACTTCACGTCTTGGTAATAATGCTCATTTCTGTTCTCCAAATCCGCTTATCTTGATTCTCCTCACCAGCCGACAATGCCTTGTGCGCCTCTACGTTCCCCGAACTCCACAAATATAAGTAAATAGTTGAGCAATAAAGATTAAACAAAATGGAATTAACCTTTTGTACTCTCAGTGCAAAGTAAAACGATAAAAGGCACAAGGGAGTGAAATAAAAAAGGCGTTCGAAAGCCAATGCAAAGGAAACAAAGCCGTCAAGGATATTTTCGCAGAGAAAATATTTGCCCAGATAAAAGTCCCTTCACTGTCTTACGCTCTCTTTCTCTTTCTCTTTCATTGAAGTGCTTAAATTTTCAAGCGCAAGCAACTCTTCCTAATACCCGCATTTATATTTCCAAACACGCTTCACGTTTATGGAAACGGCTATTGTTCGTCTAATTGACCCGGAACATTCACAGAGAAAGAGAGCCTTGATAGGAGGAGACCTAATAATGCTAAGTAACTACGGCAAGTGCTTGTTCCCAAAAAAAAAATTGTTGTCTCATCTTCGTGTCCCTGTCCGAGTAGACGAAAGCAACAAAAGAAAGAGCGTTTCGTCCCTCTTTTTTGGTCGCCTTTTTCTGAAAAAAAAAACTTGTTTTCCCTTACTTACTACAATGGTGTTGCTTATGCCACTGTAAGTAGAACCGGAAATTAAAGGAGAAAGCCTAAACGACTTCCGCTGTTGCTGGGACCAACAACAGAACAGAGAAGAGGCAGAAAAAGTCTATGACTTGAGCCGTGCGTATTGCCTCCTTTTTGCATTTCAGTCACGATTATCTAATTGTCGTGACATCCCTCCTGTCCGATGTAAGAGTCACAAGTAACCTTGTCACATCCAGTCCAGATACAGTACATAATTCACCCAGCCATTCTTCAGAACTAATTTCAGATATGCAAACATCTTCCAAATTAAATGCTTGGTTGGGTAAGTGTTTTGTCTTCGAGTCAGGTAGGCAAGTTGACAGTGACACTCGCAAGGATACCCAAGCAACGACGTGTCCTGGGGTAAATACATTCATATGTATGAATTTACTGCATTCCACTGGCCAAGTGTTACACAAATATGCAATTTGGGCTTATCGTGTAACTTAGACAAATATGCAATCCCAGATCATCTCCTTTGTTCTGTTCATTTATTTACTAATTAAGTTTTTACAAAAGAAAATTAAAATTTATTTTCACTAAAACTGTAGATAACATTTAAGAAGTGGATTGTCATTACTCATGTCAAATCTTGATGATATCTAATTTTCTTGTCCTCCTTAATATTGCAGATTTAAAAGCTGTCACCACAATCGGTAATTGAAATCCAAGTTAATTTTCCTAGGTATGGAGTCAAAGATGAAATATTGCTGATTTAGCCTATATTTTGGCGTTTGTTCAAAGTATTTGGAATAGAGTCGAAAGAGTAAAAACACCTAAGACACTTAGTCGATTCCTATAAACCCGTTGCAGTAAAAAAAGATAATACATTTTACCAAATGTGATAAAGAGAATCTTTTCGTGAACATAAAACACTCATAAGCTTATAAGTTTAAGCCGGCCTATGTACGGATATGGATTTAGACTATCTTCCCAATAAAGTAACGATAAAGCAAATCGTGGAGAATTACCAGCAAATGTAAAGTATGACCAAAACAAGAATCATAAAGAGTGACCATTATGATGTTTCTCCTATCCTAACCATAACCAAATATAATATTCATAAACGCAGAAATAAAAATTTAAAGTAATTTCATCCAAGGAATAATGTTTTATATGCAATGTGACTTCTGAAAAGATAGCAATTGAATTTGAGGGATAAAAACAAAACGGAATAGAGAACAAAGATATTTGAGACGCAGCATGGTAAATCACTTGAAAGGATTAAAAAATAATACTCAGTTTTTTCTACAAAATATGACATAGAGACAATTTGGGGAAAAAAGAGGAAGTGAGACAAAAGTAGACAAGATCCTCTTACGTGGCCTTGATTACCTCTCAACATTCAACGTACATTACGTTAATGGTTTGCTCGCTGTTCTTTGAGTTGAAGATTTCCTGAGGGTGGCCGTCCCATTGCCTTCATTTAGAGTACTGAGGATTGTCGTTATTAATAAAAACTCGAGAGAAAGAAATGAATTTAGTTATTTCTGATTTATAAATGAAATTTGCTGACTGCCGACTTACTTGTTTCTTACTTCTTCTCAGATAAAGTCTACTTAAACCAATTTTTCGAACGAAATAAAACAAACCACGTTATATGTACATAAGTGTACGTTATGTACTTGTACAGCTTAAGTGAAAATTGAAGCCTTTCTATAGGCTAAATCCAGCACTGTCGAACTAAATAATTTAAAAATATAAACATTTTAGATAAATTAGCATATAAATTAGATTCAACTACAGCGTGATGTTTGCTAATGCACTTCGTATGTACACAGTTCGAGAGACAATTATGTGCTTAAGGGGGTAAATTTATATCAACATCGGGTGAACACGATATGGGAGGTCACGCGTTCACGAATTAATCGAACCATAGGCGTGTGCTCCTCCCCTAATGCTATTAGAAATTTTAGAAATTACTTGCAGGAAAATTGTTCAATAGTTAATTGAATGTTGTGAATGCATAAGTATTTTTTTTTAATAAAAACGACATCAAAATTCAATTAAACTAACATGAAATAATAAGTACGTTAAAGTACTTTGCTTACGAAATCCCCATGGATATTCTTCAAGTTAAACAATAATGTACTTGTAATTTAATCAAAGTTGTGTGTAACTTGTATTTACGAGCAACTTTTCTCACAGCAAATGACCTAATATAAATAAATTTTGTCGGGTTATTGTTTTAACCCCAAATCAAGAGAAAACCAGTCAGGCCGGAAAATATACATACAATTGTGCATAAGTTCTGCTCGAGCATCCACTGGGGGTTGGCCTAGTGATGATGGTGGTATAGTCTGGTATTCCCCTAATTGAATCCTAACGATGTTCTTAAATTCCATTAGTTGAACTTGCGGCAAAGTATAAGAAACCCTAGAAAGTTGCTTTTGAAATATTTACCATGGCAGGCCGCGTACGCAAAACTTTAAGACGAAGTGGTGACTCTTGCCTGAAGCTGAGAATAATTTCTTGTTTCACTGAAAAACTTTTTTGATAATTCTTCGAGTGAAAAGTGAAAGTATGTTTTTTTTTGTTTTTTTTTTTTTTTGTTTTTTATGGCGAGTTAGCACAATAAATGAGTACTAAGAAAATGTGACTTTGAAGTTTTTCGGAGGTCAATCGTTTTTTCTCATTTATGTTCTAGCTCTCTCTATCAAGAAATAAATATACTTATGTGTATTGCAAGCTTCCCCGGATTATAGTTATATTTGCGAAATTTTTAAATAACTTTAAATAAAAGTTATGCTCGCCTAACCCTAGAAACCCTAGTATAAACCGCTTCATACCAATGAAATATTGTTTTGAACAAGTTGTTCCTCTAAGACTCGATTTTGAAGGGTTTTCTGGCAGGTGGTGCGTCGTTTCGTCAAAACGAAAATTTATAAGACTGAGCAGGGTAAGACATGAAAACGTGGAGCAGCTCTTTGAAACGCATTTATTTCGATTGCTTTCACTAAGACTTTTTCTCCCTCGGCATTAGATGCCGTTTACAATATTGTATGAAATAATTTACTTGGTCCGATACCGATTTTGATATATAAGAAACAATAGCTCACTAACTCTTCAAGGCCCAATAATAAAAACTATAGCATTATTCCACATTAAGTGTGTGTTATGCTTGTACTTAATTTTTCCACAAAATTCAAAGTCTAAATGCAGATATTTTGCTAGCTATACATATACTAAACGAAACGAATGCAAAATCACTCACCATAATTGTGTAACATCCACTTCAGGTTCCATTTCAGGGTTTGTTCCACTCGCGATATGAACTGAATTTTAGGCTTTTCTATAAATGACACACGCACAAAACTAAAAGCTCTCTTTTTTAAATTAAAAACTTATAAAAAAAAAATTAAGCAAAAATTAATGCAATTTTTGTAATACGCGTATATACACTATAAGGAAAAAACATGTTTATATTTCTTTAAAATTACTCGATTTTTATTAAATTTCTCGCGTCACCCATATAAAATTTTGAAAAAAAAAATACCGGACGATTCAGATATTTTGAGCTTAAGGAAAATAACCGCGCATTTAAGATATTTTAAGTTAAAACCAAACGAGCTATTTAAAAACCCTGTTAAGTGCCAGTAGCTTGATTAATGTTGGATTTTGATGCAGGAAAGGCTGAAAATAATAAGAAGGGTAAGATATCTAAAAAGTTTATAAATAAAATCAAAAAAATTTGGGAATTTGTATTGTAATTTGTTATCTAATGAAGATTTATTTGCCTTTCAATGCTATGTTTTATTTAGCTGATAAAAAATGTTGCCACGGAATACATATGTTTATAAGCAATTAACCAGCTTTTGAACTCAAGTTTATTTTCGTTCGTAAGAAGATGTAGAATGGAATATAAAACATTTGCACTTTCTTTTTACATCAAGTTATAGGTCAGGTACGAGTATGATAGGAATATATTATTACAAAACTTTTTAATTCAATTACGGTATTTTTCTACGTACTTTATTTGCGTACTAGAAGAAAATAGGTACGTAAATTGTTTCTTATTCTGTTATTTATTTTAATGTGCCTAAAAAGTTTGGAGAACTAACCGTCAGCCAATTGTATTTCAAGAAAAATAAAGAGGGGAATCAATAGTAAATTTATGTTATGACAGTTTTTCTACTCTTTCTCTAATACTAATAGGATTGATAAATTGATTCCAATCACTTTCACAATGGGAACAAAGCATGAGTCCTTCGTGGAAAAGTAAAAAGAAATAAAGAAAAACCTTTTCCTTACAATACTCGTAGTATCAAGAATTATAAATACGCAGTGTTTCAAAGTTTGTTGTTTACTCTTAGCTGGGTGTAAGGATTTATTGTTATATCTGTTGTGCAAAGTTCCTTCGTACTTTTTTTTACATAATTTTTGGAACTTTTGACTATTAGTTCAAGTACGTATACAAATGTATTAAAGATACAATTTTTCCAGAGTGTTCGATGAAATAGTTTTTAAATGAAACACAATTCTTTTCAATGGCCGTATTAAATTAATTTAGATTAAGTTTTTGGTTAAATAATCCTGTGGGTTTAATTTTTTCTTCACACCTAGCCAACGAGGCAAAAGAAGATAACTACAATCCATTGTTCACCACTTGACTTTAACTGCTTCGAGAACCTTCCTATCATGATCCAATAGAAGTTTTAGAAGTGAATTATAACAAAGTTCATACAATTTTGGAAGACCAATTTCAAGCATTTCTTAGCCTACAACATCTCGCCTTTCTTTACCATTCAAAGTTATTACCTAAAAAAGTTCAATACAATAGGATTCTATATGCTGCACACTGAAACAAAGAACACTTATTTGTGTCCACACTTTCTTTTCCTTAAGTTATACCTTCCTCCCAAGCATGTATAATATACTGCATACAAGAGCATTGGTATCCAAAGAAGGGCGCACCATTTATGGTTCTATCTATTCGCCTCCATACATAAATAAATGCGGCTAGAGGCATATTTTAAATTTCTTTTAAAATTTTCGAGAATATAAAACAAAAAGGGATTCTATAAGAAAATATGTATGTGGATAACGAGTCCGGAACAAGGACCAACTTTCACATGGCACATATTTTTTCTCTGAAATGAACGCATCCCATGAAATGAACAAAAGCCAAGATGTAAACTACTTCAGTTTGTTGGCAGCAGAAGGGGGGTCTACGGAGAGGCCCAGGATGTTGATGTCGAAACTCGCATATGAAATTAAACTTTTTTCAAATGTTTCCACTCTTAGTAGCATAAATTGGTGTTGCAGGCTCTGCCTGCAAGAGGTCGGCCACACAATCATTTGCAACTTGTTACCGAAGTTGAAATGAAATATTTAAGTAGTACAAGGACTATGGAAGACAAGCTAATTTGAATACAGTACACTCACTTAAGATTATATGTATCATACATACATGTTCAGACGGTTAAGCAGCCGTTCTACATACGCCCCGAGGATGGAGGATATCATGAAAGCACAAGGCGGAGCCACGGAGTTCGTTTCGGCAATTTTTCCAGTGAAATACTCATACATTATCTTATACAGAATTTCACAAAAACGCGAAAATAAATAAAACAAAATAGGCATGTAATGTGATTTACTGCAAGAAAAAAAGGGAATTACAAAATTCTAAATGAGAAGTTGATAATTTAAAGAAGTTTCTAACCAATATACTAATAATTTTTTTGTAATGTTAACCCACGAAATTCATTTGACATTTTTTGGAATCTATTTGTTTTGAAAAATATCTCCTAACTATATCTCTATCTATATCTCCTAACTTTACAGTCATTTTTTAATATAGGATAATGCATTTAATGTTCGTGCATCAAATGTAAAAGTAATAGCTTTGAAGTTTACGTAGAACAATAGAAAATACCTCATGCGTGTACTCTATAGTGGTTTGGTGTTATTGCCGAAGTTTGGCTACCAATGGTCTATTGTTTTTGAATTTTAAAGTATCTATCTCATAATTGTATTTGTCGTAGAGCCTAACATTAACACACCCCAGAGTTATATATTAACAATCTGAATAGAAATTGATTTATAACAATATTGGGAAATACGTTAATTATATATTCATTCACATCTTATAACAATGTTGAAAACCACATTTTTTTACAGAATTCAATTACCTACAGGAGAGGAAAACTTTAAAAACACCCAACCCTAAAGAATTCATCTAAACCGGGGAACTAAGCAAATAAACGCAAATCCATTAGCTTTCACGTTAATGGCGGGAAAAGTAGCTCAATATTGACTCTCATGTTAAAACCTTTTCATCTCTCCCTTGTTGTAACCCTTGGGCCATATTCACTGAAATTATAATCGAATTGTTCAGGAATAACCCTGAAGCACCCGTTTTCTTTGGGGATCACATCGGAATACTTCCCAACCGATTGCTAAATTTGCATTTTCGAACACAAGTTACCATTATGGAATTGAATTGGTGTTCGACATACAAATTGGCAAGGATCCACATTCAGAAACTATGTAAATATCATGTGCACACAAAGCGTGGTACAAAAATGATATTTCAGTATGCAGGCAAAAGAGCCATTATCCTTTTGTGCAAATCTTAGTGTATGCACCAAAACTTCCATAGGTTTCCCCTTTTTTTCTTTTTGAAGTTAATATTGTTTGCAAAGTACTCACCCCGAAGTGCTACTGCTCCACGTCAAATAGACTTAAAAGCATTCTTAGTGATATAGGATTTATACTGACCCAGAAAATTCTTTTTAGTCTGGATGAACATTTTTGGAAATTGCCGCAGATAATGCGATTAGTACACGAAGTGATTTTTGAAAGCATACAGACTGTCTTGCCTGTCATACGTTTGGATCCTAGATAAATGACAGTTCGTGATGGTACAAACCGAACAGAGATCAATTTCTACCTTTTACAAATGAATGTGCTATCTCCTAGGCTCTTTGTATTTATTTTTTATTTATTACTCACTTTTACAAACAAAAAGAAATCATTTGGAAAATTATTAATTTGTTTTCCTTTTTCCCCCGTTTGCTTTGAATCCAAAAATAAAAACAAATAAGAAACTTGGACGAGCAATGTGGAGAATTATAATACAAGTATTATACACCCTATGCGAAAAGTAGGTGTATCAAGTTATGAATTATTGACACTTTATCTATAAGAAACGTGATATCGCAAGGATGTTACAGATTTTGCCAGGCAAAGTTTGTTATTATCGTAAATAGTAGATATGCCTACAATAGGACATCACAACGCTTTTAACTGTCAACACTAAGTAATTGTGTGAATTTGAATTACGGAGCTCTATGGAGGGAATTATTGATTTAAAAAAAAAACGTATGCGTTTACATATGTGAGTATGTACTCGTACACAGCCAAGAGTGCCTCATTTGCGGGACCAACATGAACGTAAATATTCAAGTAAATAGTTCATTATTTCAGACTCTTAACTTATTTATTTTAAAGAAATATGGACAAAATTGGTGCAGAAATAAAACACATATGTATTTGAAAAAATAGAACACACATCTAAATTGAGTCATATACATACACTTCCTTTATTTGTTCTATTAAACCGCTAATATCCTAGCGTCCTATAAATTTGTTCAATCCATCCGTTCATTTGAACAACTTTAGCATAAACACCCGGATATTGTGGCCTTGCACAACCATATCCCCACGACACAATTCCATGAAGCTTAGGCTTGTCTCCACTATATGCAATCAAAGGTCCACCGGAATCACCTTGACAGCTATCGCGTCCACCACCGACAACACCAGCACAAAACATATTAGATGAAATTTTTCCACTGGCGCCATAAGACTTTGAGCAGGTTTGTTGATTTATCAATTGTACTTGAGTATAACGTAACGTTGTCGATCCCCTAGCCCCTTCATTAGTTGCGCCCCATCCACTAACTATGAGAGCCGCATTCGACTTCAGTGCATCCGCTGCAGTTGCAATCTCTATGCTCTGTACAGCACCACCTAATGGTATATCTTTTGCTAGAATCAGTAGCGCCATATCGCTGTCCATTGTACTCGGGTTGAAATTTGGATGAATGATAATTTTATGCACTGCGACTACAATGCCTCCCAGATTATGTTGAGTCGATCCAGCACGAATTTCCAACAGCTGAGGATTCTTACCTGCCACACAATGTGCGGCCGTAACTACTACGCGACCCTTAAGAATCGATCCTCCACAAATATGTTTCCTTGCATTGCTCAGCGACACTTGGTAAGGAAACGCTTCAATTCGTGTCATCACTCCACCAACGATTCTCCCATCTGGCAGCGGTAGACTCATATTTTTAATAAAGTTGGTTATTTCGACTTCCTGCGCAGTTCCATACAATACCAAGCACAAAACTAAGAAAACTGTTCGTTTCATGTTGACGGATATGTTGACTTTGGAAAAATTGTTAATTAAGGAAATTTTATTTAGATCTCGGTATTTATACCAAACTAAAGTAGTTCTATGAATTTCATCTTATCTTGGGTCACTACCCAAAAGTCAATTTATTCGGCGTTGAGAAAATCTGGGATAAGCATGCTCATGGACTTTCCGTTATTTGAGTTTCAAAGTATTTCCGTGTTTACACTTTGATTTGAAGTTGAAAATCTCCCTTAAACAGCATCGTGTGTATCTCTGAAGCTGAATGGATTCCGAACACAGATGCTGCTATGTAAATACAACCATTCACGGCTTTTTTCTTTTTTAATATTTACATTGAGTAAATGTTTATTTATTATGCATTTCAAGTTCAGTGTGATAAAATATTCTAAACATGACCTTGTGACGTGCTGTTTTCTTCGAAAAGAAAAAATATTTACTTGGCCCAAATTGATAGTTTGTTGAAGATACCGATATTAAAAAGAAGGAAGCTTACTTGGCGAGGTAACTTTTATCTAAGTTGTAAGTACATATTACCCGGAAATAATTCACTCACTGTTATAATCAATCTGTAATGATTATTTGGAATAAATATTTAAAAATAAAATCTTTTGAATGGAGAATAAGGGGCACACTACGTAACGTATGTATGTAAAAAAAAGTTCTCAACAATAAGGATCCATCAAAAGGTTAAAACCGAAACTACGATTTTATTTATTTTAACTACGATTTATTTTCTGAACTCTTAATAGTTCTACTTGTCATTAAGCATCAATTGAAGACAATTTATAATTTATGTATCAAACATTGAATACGATCATAATACAGCTAAATGTATTTTCAACTCATTGATATTGATAAGCATTTTACTATTAATATGAAAAGACCTCAAATTTTCCAATCAATTAACTTTCCCCTGCGAAATTGATTTATCTAGGTTAGATCCCTTGTACCCAAATTTCATATAGACACATTACCATACTACTAAAAAGGGACTCACAAATACTGTGTCCTAAAAACTTTTACCTCTTGATAGCGGATAAATATTCAAATCAGATTTCGAAGACAGCATGTCGGAAATAGTCTCATAGCACTAATGATGGCCGGGTACTTTAGAAGTAAAAAAACCTAAAATCAGTTTTCCACCAAATTAAGTTGATGGGCCGTTCATGTACATATGTATGTGTATACATACATAGATATAATATCCTTTTAGCTCCATAACCGCAACTCAGTGGTCAACGATGATGATGGCTTCCAAGTGACTGAACCACAAACTCGAAAGGGTTCTTTCTTCTTAAATGGATTGTGTTGGCGTCAGCCAGTGAAAATTTTATTCATGAAAAGAATTTGTTTTTTTGTTTTCTCCCCACTCCATCCTGTTTTAGTAATTTTTATTATTTTTATGTCCATTGAGTAAAAAAAAAAAATATAAAAAATTTGAATTTCTATAGCGACGTCCATTTAAATGTTATACGCCCCGGGACTGAACGGAAGCTTGAAACAATGCATTAGAAAGAGCTTGCCAGTAGTGGATTAGTTGGTCATCAAATGGGCGAAAACTCGACTGACATATTCTGGCCTTGGATCTCATTGCATAAGTAACCTCCCACTATAAATTAAGTGGATTAAGAGCCATTTTTTATTATAATATCAAAGGGCTAGGAACCAAAATGTGGAAAAAACTAGAACGTTTCATGTTTTATTCAAATTGGAATGTGAAATGAATAGATGTAGGAAATGTTTCTATGTTTTATTGCTGTGTTATAACGATTGTAATTACTTAAAGGATATATATACGAGTGGAACATATATACAATCATGACAGTAGTTCCAAATTGATTGGGTAGTAAGCCCTTGGTTAGGTAATAAAAGGGCTCTTCCTCCAACGGTAAGTAATCGGAAAGAATACAACAATTTACTGCATTTGGCAAAGAAATCAATAAACTACTTGTTCCATTTATATTTTTAGTAAAACGTATTTTACGTATGTTTTTTCGTCAAATTTTGTTTCACAATTTAGGTTCGAAATTTAAAACTCGATGTCCACTCCGCCCAAAAAACGTTTTACTCTCCGCAAAGCGCAAGTAAAGGCGCCTAAGCAGAAGCCTTTCATTTGTGTAGTGACTTCATGCCAGAGGCGCCTACATGCTAAGTCATCGAATTTCGCTTCGTATGACCTGTCTAAGGAAGAAAACGTCTTTGAAGGAAATTTCACCAGACCAATGAAAAGCGTTTGTGATGAACAACGACAGGTTTTGAACAGTGGTAAGCGTAACGCGTACCTAACCTTACGCTACGATCACAGTCCAGACTCGAAATATTACTATCCCGAAGCTACTAGCTGGCGCTATGGATGGTTGCACAATGTAAAATGCAAAATGCAAAAAAATGAAATAAATGTTCCGAAATGACTTATATTCTTCATTTGTTTATAACCAATGTTCGTTTAGGTTTTCATTAAATCTTGAATCAAAATATTGTATTTGTTTCTATTAAACGTTTCA
The DNA here is from genome assembly GCA_949716465.1 of Chalcosyrphus nemorum. Classification (NCBI taxonomy): domain Eukaryota; kingdom Metazoa; phylum Arthropoda; class Insecta; order Diptera; family Syrphidae; genus Chalcosyrphus; species Chalcosyrphus nemorum. The sequence goes on along the minus strand of OX454335.1, from coordinate 150,378 downwards.
ACCTTTTGTTTGTACTGACTACCGCAGGACTTCAAGCAACCCAGGAAATGGACAAAGTGGACAAAATCTAAATGGACTTTTTATTCATTAGCAGCTCTTTTTTCATTATCTCTTTCAATCAAATATCCGATACAATTTTCTATTAAATTGCAGCTCTTATACTTAAAAAGTAATATACACCCATTAATAAACCATTAAATCACGGCCATTGCGCTTAAATTGCAAATTAACTTGGTTTATCATTGTAACAACGTTCTTTAGTTTTGCTCGTAGCTACAAAAGGACTCCAAGGAGATTTCCAAAAGCCGTCCTCACAAAAAATATAACCGCTCCCAATCCTAAATTTTCTAGAGCACAAGAGCCTTTACCCTTTCGTCACTTCGTACTGCTGACATCCTTTTCACCATTATGCGGGGTCTGACTACATTAGCAACATCCACAAAATGACGCCAAATGAATAATTAGCATTTCCGCTGACCACGAAGTAAGAAATTATGTTAAAAAGGATTAATCCCATTCCTAACCAGCATCTCCTGCACTGCCACCGACCACCAGGCATAGAGTAGTGTAATTCTGTTGGCAATGTAAAAATTTTGTGTTGCTTTCTAGCATTTTGCATAAAACTATCATTCGTGGTCCGTCTCACCATCTACATATTAAGTGTTCATTCCTTCTCTTAGACTTACATTGGACCTACACACATAGAAAATAAGATAAAAAGTTCCAAATCTTTCATTTCTTTCATTTCGTTCAGTAACAGTGATGACAGTTTCAACTTTTCGATTAAGAACTTTTTCAATTCTCAAATCCGAACTGAGGCTATCTACTGCTTTATATCTTATTTTGGGTGTGTTCGTTTTATCATTTTTACAGGTTGACTTTTACTTTTGCTTCCTTTTTTTTATAAAGAATATTAACCCTTGCCAGTTTTTTTTTAATTTCAATAAAACTTTAATGAAGTAATTTTTCTTTTCTTTCGCGTGCCGAACGCGAAATTTGGATGTATATTTTGCACCCCCATACCTAGATTCATCAGATCTAAAGAAATTCATCCTTACTGCTAGATCAACTGGTTGAAGATGTTAAATAAATTTTTATGAACACCCGATTCCACAATTATTGCTCCGACACGAACTAAAGCTAAAGTGGTCATATGATTACCATTCCCAAGTTAATTAACGGTACATTTGGTGCTACCTTGCCCTCGCTGTGCCGCACTTAAGCCTCACACTGTTAATTACTTCTGATGCTCAAATTAAAATCAATAATTGAATTACCGTCTTCTTCGGCAAGTTAAAAGCCATCTACCATCTGAGAGAACAAAACTAGGAGCTGAAGGAGCTCCTCTTAATTAATTTTATTAATTACAACAAAGGATAAAAAGTGTCGAACAGAGAATAGGTTTTCTTCTGACTTTCCCGAGTTGATGATTTTTTTTTCCTACTAATTTGTGATGTGCATTCAACGGTATAGAAAGTATTTCTGAGCAACTTACTGGGGACAAAAAAGGTTATTGGGCCAAGAACGGTAATTAACAGCAACCCCACCCACAGCTAGCCAGTGAGTCACTTTGGGATACATTAAACAATGGCTACAATTTGCAATCAAAAGCGTTTGAAAGAATCAATCTGCTTTGCAATCAAACAGAGGCCAATAGCAGTAGCCAGGGATAAGGGTGGCGATAACGATGACGATGGCGAGACAATAGGAACGACGCACCAGTCATGGCAGCAAAGTAAGTAGAACTTGATTTTCATATTCTTCAAGAAAATCTATTCAAATGAATTCTGATTGAAATTCCTCCATTTATCTGTAATGGAAAAACTGTGTTCGATCATTTTTTTCTCACTCCGTGAAGGACAGAGTTCTCTTCTTCAATGACATTCGCGTCGTACGGCCAGTCTTTCCGCCCTTTCATTCTCCGTGCGATATAACATGAAAATCAGGTTCGGGATTTTCCTTCTTTTCGTTAGTGGTCGTTGGCTACATAGATAGATAGATTTGTTTTGCGAATGGTAATGGAAGCGCTAAGGTTAGATTACGACTCGAGTTGGGTTATGGCCAAAGGAGCACTAATTTATATTCCTTGGGGAATTCAAAATTCTGTAGAATATCTATTTCAATTTGGAATATCCTTTGTTCTGGAGGGAAAGTCAAGAGGATAATGGCGGTATCCGTTTAATATTATTTTATTTACATTTCAAATTTAAATTCGAATTGAAGTACAAACTCATTGGAAAACTTTTGAATGCTTTTGAAGCTGTTTTCTGAAACGCAAACGAAGATAACAATTTTTTACGCGAAATTAAAATAGTTGTACATACAAAGAAAAGATAGTAATTAACTTAGGATTCAATTTGATTACAATTCCGTTAATTTATAGAAATAAGGTTACAATGATATCGATATTGACCCTTAGTAATCGCAGCCGTAAATCAGACAACTCCTTGACTGATGGGTCGCCTATTTTAAGGGTCCAGCATTACTCAGTCAAATAAAGTAAATAAATTACTACGAGTATACTAAAATAGTCTCATGACTGTCCATATTCAAGAGGTATTCGATAGTAGTCAATGCATATTTATTGTCACTTTACATAAAATTTTCGTAAAAATCGAAAGTATTAACGCGCTGTCAAATTTGTATCATCTAATATTCTTTATAACAAATCCTAAATAATTCAATTTAACCATGGAGTACCCCACGTCAGAAACAACTTACGCGCCAACTAAATTACTCTTGCCACTTTTTTTAACATCCCGTAATTTGAATTGTTGAAATTTGCTTTAAAAAAATGCGACGAATATATTTTCTTAATATCTTTCAATGCAGGAAATCGTATCCGTCTGAATCAACTCTTGGAAATGCGTTATTATATTGCAAAGAAAGCGAGTAGATATGCACCGTGTATTGATGGTATCTATACGAGTTTTCCGTAAAATAATTTATCTTCAACAAAATGCAACACTAGGCAGGGACGAAAGCGAAGAGGATGAAGACATCGATGATCACAGAGGGAAGATGGAACAAATTCATGCACGCTCTTTAAAAAGTACTCGAAATGTCGATAAAAAGGGATCGTGGAAACTGGCTCCAAATAGGTATAAAGTCGTAGGAGAAATAGGCCTGAACAGAAAAGGTTTGAAAGGGGCATTCTGGTCGAAATTGAAAAGAACACCAATTGGTGGTAAACAGGGAAAACTACACATTACGACTGCATTTTATGAGATTCCACGCGAGACTGAGAAATATCAAAAGCGTTGTCTTGGACACAAGGGCAGATTTTTAACAGGTAAACTATGTACATAATGCTTAAGTCGGGAATAATGAACGATTTTATAGATCCTAGAAAAAGACGACCCACTTCAAGGTTTATGATTAGCAACCTTTTCACATGCTGGCGTAATCCAAAGGAACCTGGTCCAACAAAATATTTCATTGGTATTTTCGCTCGAGAGAGGTAAGTTTTTCGTCACATTTTGAGCTTATTCACCAATAATCTAAATAGGTTTACCAAAATCAAACAAAAACCTGTCGTTCCATATAAATTTCTACGTTATTCATGCGTACCAGAAAAGAAGAATACGGCTCATGCAAATAAGTTTTCGTTTGAACCGGGTCCAGGGCGATATGAACTCATGGACGATGAAGACTTTATTCGCATAGCTCTTGAAACTGAAAAGCAAAAACGATTAAAATTCCGCCGGCTACCTTTTAAGAGGATTGGACATCCCAAGAAGAGTCTTATGTGGAGACATATATTCGGTTACGGTTTTACCAGACTTTTTAGAGGACCTCCTCTGCGTCCAGCTGTCGTAGTTTCCAAGAAAAAAACACGCAAAGTTGATAAAGAGGTTAATATGTTTCATTCTTTTGACTACATCCGAATGATAACCAACCCAGAACGAAATATATTTACTCGAAGAAGTGAAGAAATTAAACTCAAACAGAAACCAATACACTACAATTGTTTAGTCAGGGTTATAATACGCCGCCAGTTGCGAAATAATAAAAAAATTGCTTTTAGCAGTGGAATGCCGAGGTTCCCGGATTCAGATATGCCAACTACAAAAAAAGTAGTAAAAGTTCCTCCACTCGCTGATCAACCTGTTATGCGACTTAGTCCCAGTGAGATTAAATCCAAATTGCACTTAGTGCCAACCCGTTGGATGGGAACATTTAAGGAGAATCGCATACGACCCTTCAAGTTTCAACCGTTTCCGCCAGCTAAGTTGCTATTGGACGAAAATGAACTTCATCCGAGCAGTGCAGAAACTGCTGAGTTGTATCCAACAAATCTAAGGCCTTTGGACTTTTTTAAAGATGAGTTTAAAAAACCATAAACAAATATTTTAAGAAACGATAAATAATCGGTAAATAATAGCCGTTATTCCGAGTGCAGACAACTGTCTCAACCAGGACTGCGTAAAGTGGAATGAATTTTAAAGCCAATTTTTTGTTTTTTTGTTTTATAAAATAAGTTTAATATTATCATGAACTCTCTTAAAAAATATTTTCCTAAACGTATTATAAATACTCATATACAGCAAATTACAGCTAAATAAACCACCAACAAAACAAGCGCTTTTAAATTATAAATACTTCACATAAGTCTTGCATGAAAAATAATCTTTATTGTCCCATTCATCACAAAAGAAGTTTTAGCCAAACTATTCTGTTAGGTCCACTCTTATCCACATTTGTTTAAAAAACTTTGCCATAATTTAGCTGATAGATGACACTGCGAAACTTTTCCCATTTAGGACCAGGCATAATATTGATATAAAAGCAAACGATTCCCTTTCATCTTCCAAGAAGATCAAAATGTTTGAAAAAGTAATATGTAGGTATAATAAAATAAGACTTGACACACATTAGTCTTAAAAGACGAACTTTTAATGTTAATGCACTTGTTTAAGTTTTATGTATTAGATTAGATTGACTTATGGCATCATAAACAACGAGCGGCACGTGTTGAAGCGCCATCAAAAAGTAACTCTATACAAATTCCAATGATATTCGAATGTAAAAAACCATACTCATATTTTGAAAGGTCGATTCAAAACTTTTAGCAGAACTAATACCTTAAAAAAGGATGAGGACCAGTCCGACCTTACTCGGATTTGCTCCAAGACTAAAGCTATTACAAGCGGATGCAATCAAAAATGTGCGTGGTTCCAATTCAACTAAAATTTAATGAATTGAACATGCATTGAGATTGGCATCATTTCCTTAATACTACCCATTGGCATTTATCAATCATAGATCCAACAACAGACGACATGTCAAGCATCAATAATTTTTTTGTTTTACTGTTTCGTGTTGAATATCTCTCCCATTACAATAGAATTAACATGCAATCCTCTAAAGGTAATTTTCAATCAAATGATTAACAGTACAGGTTAACTAGCAAATAACAAGGTAAACTTACACAATAGGTAAAAACAAACCATCATTTCGATCAAAGATTAAACTGTTATCAAATGCTTTCATTGAATTCACATCGAAAAAAACACCGAAATCGCAAATGTATCTTAAACCATCGCGCATATAAAACTCTCCATTAAATGCAGTGATCAACATTAAATTTTCAGCAGCCTTTGTGTTATTGTTTCATCTGTTCTGAAGTCAATCACAATGAAGTTGGTTTCGAAATTCATCATCACAGCGGTATTAATCCTGATAGCGGTATTCTCGAGAGATACTGGTGCAGCCGTAGTGGGTAGAAAGGTAGATATTAAAATATAAATTAGATGCGTTTCTTTCCATTTCTTTTCTTATTTTTTCTTTAATTCATAGGCAATGGATTTGGCAATGGTATGCAACTATAATAATAATAAATCACGACAAGTTTTTTACTCATCTAACTTTATTTAGGTTCGACGCGATGCTGGAATTCCAATGCCTCCGATGCCCGATGACATGGGTGCCCCTCCAATTCCAGGAAAATAGATATATTATTGCAGTTTTATAATTTTTCAAAACTATATAATATTCTTTTACTAATTTTGCGATTAAATTGAGGAACTTGTGAATTTTTGAAATTTTTATTTCAATCCAGCGCCAATCAGAAAATTTCGCTCTAAAGAACCGATCAAACGTGCGCGCAGTGGTCACATGAATATTTAATATTTAAAAACACTCCTAATCACAGCAAAAGACTTTTTATGTCTTTTTATTTACTTTATTTGCCAGAAAACAAACACAAGACTGACACAAGGAACAATTTACAACTTTAATCTATTCATTTCTAAATAATTTAATTGGTTCGTCCTACGAAAAATATAAAAAAAAACCTTTCGTTTTTTATTATCACGCCAAAAAGAAAACTTTTTTTACGATCCCTGGATCTATGAATATCTACTGAGTGTATTTTTGTTTCTAAGGCGGCATATTGTAACATTTTAATTGTATTTGAGTGTTTTATTTTATGACAGACACATTTTTCTCATTGCTTCAGGGAGAGGATATAACAAAGTCACTATCATGAGCGAAGTAAGGGCTCATACTTATGACGAAGTTCCTTTGATTTTGAAACTGATAATATGGTAAGCGCCATAAAAGAAACGAAAGATAAATTATAAAAGGTCTTTAGTACTATTTAATAGTATATTATAAATAATTATCTACATAACTCTAAAATATAAAGAAAACAAAAAGAAACACCCAAAGATAGTGATCCTTATCTATCAAATTAATAAATTCTCGTCAGAAAAGTTAAGGACATATACATAGTATAAATATTTTCATACAGAACTTCTTCAAATATATGCTTGTGATTTTTTTTTTCTGAGTGAGAAACACATACAAAACAAATAAGTGTCTATTTAACTAAATTCAAAAATTAATCCTAAAAATTTGGTCAACAAACAACAAGATGGAAATTTTCCTACATACATAAGTACATACATATTTCATAAGACAATCATCATCCGAACGGGAAACGACTAAATAACTCAAGGATATGTAAATTCTTAGACTCTTCATTGCCATTCCTGAATCTTTATCTTTTTTCTTATTCAACTTAAAACAAACTAAACCTTTCCCTCCGGCCTATGAAAATATAAATTCGGTTTCCCCGCCCATAACGATGATTTCTAAGAACTTAGTTCGTCCTACAATCCCAAACGCTTGCTGAATCAACTTCGAAGCAGCTTTGATGATGAATGGCGTTATTACCATTTTCATTTCCAGACTCATCATCAATCAAACATATATTTCATGTCTTATTCTTAAGTAAACCATCGCAGTGTTTGTTTAAAAAGTTTGCCGAAAAGTTTCGGTGATGAACCCAACTACATCGTATCCTATTCTTCTTCTTATTCTTCGTCGTTTTAAGGGCTCTTGCTTTCGTCTTATTGCTATTACATCGTGTCACATTCACAGATTTCGTTTCCCCATACGAGGAAGACACTAGAAAAAGTCTGCTAATATTTATAAGGTCTTCCGGTTCCGAGTAAAATGTCAAAGTAGGTTAACACCAGAGAGAGAAGGGTTCTCCATGTATTGCACTCGACTTGGTATTCGTACTTGCAATCAGAATACTTCTGAGAAAAGGGTGCAAAATTGACTTTATCTTAAGCTGGAAGAAAGGGTTTATAACTTGCTCTTATACACCCTATATCGTTGTGAATATTTGATTTGAGTTTCGTTTATTTAAATGATTTATAGCGAGCGAAGGGGCACCGCACAATAGTGATTTTATACAAATGAAAAATATGCAGATTTTATATTAGCACACCGGCATGAATGCAAATATAAAAGTTCTACTACTGCCAATACGACGAACCGACGACAACGACAATCATTATGATGACTATGATGATGATGCAAGAAACAGCACTGAAAGAAAATACTAAGTTTTCCGTTTCCATTTAGCTGATTAAATACATTTTCTTGATTCAGAAAATTTGCATACAGAATTGATTGCCGCAACAAAAAACGACTCTCGCTGATGGCCAGCAGTTGTTCCTCGTTGTTATGTTCTTTTGTCAGGACTTAATGAATTATTATGTTTTATTCGTAAATAAATAATGATGCTGATATAGATATAATTACCATATATACACATGTATATACATATATATATATATATGTATAATGTTTAGATGTAGAATTATGAGCGGCTTCTGTTAGCAAATTTATGAACTTGTTTTCCTTTAAAAAAAAATATGTTTCTTATTTATAGGTATTATGCTTTTCTCTGACTTCTCAAAGCGTTCGTTTGGAGTGGCCTGTGGAAAGAGGTACTCCTCCACTATTTGCTTTTAGGGAAAAAATAGATTTAGTTGTGTTATGAGCTAAAATAAAAAAAATACAGGCCTCAAACTTCTCTAAATAAAAGGCAATCTAACGATCTTTGTAAAGTATCACATGCATATGAGGCTTTGGCGTAATTTTTATAATGCAAAACTTTTAGTTTTATTCAACATCGAAATTGCGTTAGAATCTATTACACGACCTTTACAACTAGCACTTGATAAAATATAAATACATACTTTCTTTTCCATTTTTTTAACGATTGCGTTTTAAGTTTTATTGCATTAGATTTCGTTTTTATGTTTTTTTCTTCTTTTCCTGATAGCCATATGATTTAATTTATATTGAAAACATACCACAAACTTCATAGACTTCCATCTTAATTCACCTCAGCCATTAAGTAAAGAACATTAAAAGTTTTCAATTTGTATTAATGAGTTCGTTTATAGAACACACAACAGAAAGACTGATATAACTAGCACCCGTAATAATAAACAATAGTAGTATAGGAGACTGAAATCGCACCATTGAACAAACAAATGTGGAATTACACAGGAAGGACAAAAATCAATCGTCACGTATGAAAAGAATGTTGAATTTGCTCATTTTGACTGCAATGAGTATTGAGGAAAGAACAAAATTCATTTTCAAATTCCAATCAAGCTTGATTGATTACGTGATGGCAAAAGTTTACCAATCAATGGTCAGCCCCTCGTTGCCAACAACAAAACTACCACCACAAGTGAAATAAAAAAAGGTTTTTGAACAAACGGACACAAAGGCGAACATCCGAACAAAGGCAGCTTTGCTTGTAACCTGAGGCAACTGCTTTTAATTTCAACTTTCTGGTGAATTAATAGGAGCGCCTCAACTACCGACCTCGCCAAATGATTGGGCTCGAAAACGTTTCTGAGGTTATATGTGAAAATATTTTCGTAGGCGTATGTGGAACATTTTTTCTCCCAAAAGGTTATTGCTGAAAAACAGCAAAAGGTGTGAAGTAAGTTGGTGGTCAAGTGAACCGTACAATTTCAGGCCAAAAGGGACGAATGGACTTTGCATGAAAAAAATGGTGGCTTCTACCACAGTTCCATGTTATGCCAGTTTCAATTTAGCAATACACATAGTGAAGTCTGAGTTTGCTGATTAGCGACGATTGGTCACTTTATAAGTATATTCTAGTTATTGTTCTTATTATTTCACTGCATCAGAAAACATAAATATGTTTGCAATTTTATTGCATTCCCAAGGGATATTTCTGTGTAATGGTTATAATATTAAGTCAAGAAAGGGGATAAATGGGATAGACAGATACACAGTACAGATTACTAGAAAGAAATATAATGTCTTTGTTAAAAAGCACGGTCTAATATGGGCCAATACTTGTTTGTGTGGTTGCTTGCTGGGGATATTGCTATTTCAAAACACTCATCAGCGTGATGTAGTACACTAAAAAAAATACTATCAAATGATATTGTACCCGGAAAACCTCAAAGTGTTAATCTTCTCGGAGACACAGCCTCGCAAAGCTCCCCACTCAAAATTGCTTATCACATCGATTCATCTCCATAATGATGGTACGCATATGTGTACTATATGTGTTCAGATGATATTTATGTAATTATTCCCTCTGTCAAGGATGCGGCACGTAGCGATTCCAATTTAAACTGTTTTTCCCATCAGATATGGTAAGTCAAGTATGGTAGATTAGCTCTCGCTCTCTCTCTCTTAATCCGCATTGCCATACTATTAACTTAAATGGTCATTAAGATTACCTATCCCTGAGCTAACTTTATGCTATACCTGCAACATGTATCCACCCGTTATGGTCCTGAAAAAGATACACACCAAAGATAAATACGACGTTAGTTCCCAAAAGTTTTATCTTTCTCGTTGAAAAATTAAGTTGTTTTCAGTGTGCACAATTTTGAAACACACGCATACAGTACACATGCTATCGAAAGTTTAGCTTTAAATGAAAAAAAAAAAAACGACCTATTTTCGAATTCTCCCCTCATACAAGTAAGCTGGGCAAATGAGTTACCATTAAAAATTTACGATTATTACTTAACACTTCACGCTCCGACAAGCTTTAAAGGTGCCAGATTAATACACAGAAATATTGCAGGATTTATGTGCAAGACAAAGAAACAAAAACTTTTACTTCGGTAACGCTACTCCTAGATTTATATCCTGGTAGGATGTAGCAACGTTCTCCCTCTTCTCTTGTTCACTATACTACATGCTTTAGAAAAGTTTCTATTTCGATCGACCCTACCACCCTCACTATGCCTTATTTATAAACTTACACACGGAATTATCACTACCTGCCGAAGGATAGTAAAAACATGGTACCTGAAGGGTATTACCTCTTTATACATATACATATATCTGTGTATGTACAGAACTTGTAGGTATTATTTTGGTCTAGTTTGTTAAAATTATATCTATTATAGGGGATTGACAGAATCAGTTGGATCTTATGCCATTAAAAATGAGAAATTAGCCGCAAAAACAATACTTTGCTTTTACTTTGCTTTGCTAATGATTAGAAGAATTTCACCATTTACCACAGTTGCAATAAAGTGTTATTATTTGTATGTACATGTGTACATACATAAACACATACTGAGAAGAAAGTAGACTCATAATTTGGAAAAAAAAAAACCTACTACAGTGAACAAATATTTCCATGTGCCCTTTTCAAAATTATACTTTTATGAAAAACATAAATAGTACCTAGTACCAGCAATAACTCAGCCAGACGTTTAAAAGAATGATGTACAATCAACTACGCTATTATATACAAACGAATCCATGGCTATCCTGCGAATAGGTTATCTTCAAAGTGGGTGACCAATAGGGTGGTTTTTTATTGAATTTTACTAAGTGTACAAAAGAAAAATTTCCGCATGGAGAAAGGTCTTCTTTCGAATTTACCTCATTCCCTCATGAATTTGGACTTTCTCCTTTTTGAAGACGCTTCCTTCTCAATTTGCCCGTAAATGAGATGAATTCGGAAACAATTTGCAGGAGAGCATTTCGAGTTTCTGTTATTGTCTTGGGAATGGGAATGGGTGGTACAAATAGATGAAGCACGTTAACTTCAAATCTTTAAATGGAATAGTCATCAGGCCTACATACATATGCTTGATTGTACGGAATTTGAAAGGACATGGCCTTGCAAGATTGTGCACAACAGAGCGATGTCTTATTTTGATTAACTATATGCCTTATAATTTTAATACTTAGGTTGTAAACATAAAAATTAATTTAAAAGTGATCAACTGCGTAACGGCCGAGTCTCCATCAGTATTTTAAGCGTGACAATATTTAGTAGTTAGTTTACAAAATTGAATGTTTCAAGGATTAAATGTAATTCTACTTGCAACGATATGCACTTGACAAGTCAATTTATTTTGTGATTTTCTTCGTGGAAACTTCGACGGGATCCTCTTACTTATGAGAATGATTAGCGAAAAGAAGCAAATAATTCCGATGCACATCTATTACAACCTAACTTCGTTAAACACATCAGCTACACCATGGACTATGTATGTATGTATGTCAACGGCAATGACGGTGGTTCCTGTTGTAATTCTTCTTCCTGAACCAATCTGTGTTACGTTGGGATCAGTGGCCGATACGCACTCTCAAGGCGGTGGAAGCGGATGGCGAACCTGGATGAACCTGGGCCAGAACCTGTAACAGTACTCAAGGCAAGAATCGAGCTAAGAAACCTCTAAGTAACCTAACCAAAGCATACATAAATCAAAGCAAAAAAAACTGAAGTATGACGCGGCACTCTAGACTCAAGGAATAAGAAACCTATGATAAGGTGAAAAAGGTTTCTACATAGTCTGCGATATATGTATGTATGTAAATCATGTTCCAGGGTCAACTCTTATTATCAGATTCATAAGACAAACAAATATGTAGGAACATAAGACAATTTTTTCTCGCTTCGACACAAAAAGAGTCATATCTGCATGCAAAATAGAAGGAGACGGCATAAAATAAATTTCTGTCGAAGCGTATAAAACAGTGAAACTTACCGTTTAAGGTATGATATCGTATTTCCTTTTACCTTCAATCAAATAAAAAAAAAGCACCACAAACACATGCGCATATTTCTCACTTTGACCTTCTACTAAATACTTATGTAGAAAACTCGAAAAAAAAAATGTAGACAGGGAAAGGGAAAAACACACATAAATAACACTTTGAAAAGGGAGGCAGATTTATAAACTAGCGTCACAAACACATGCGCAAATTTCTCACTTTGACCTTCTACTCGAAAAAAAAAATGCAGACAGGGAAAGGGAAAAACTCACATAAATAGCACTTTGAAGAGGGACACAGACAAATCGAGTCTCGAATTAGATGAGACATAGGCACACTACTAGCTTTAAAGCTTTACACAAACACTAACACAAAGCGATCACTGCACTTGCACTAGAAGACGAACGACCCGAAAACCACTACGAAACCCGAACCGAACTTACCACGAAGAGACACCGCGCACTACTGAGGCTACTGCACCTACGCACTTGCATGCAACCCTCAGGAAGCGGAAATTGATATGACAGTTTTGGCAGCAGAGTTGCCATTTGATCAAAATGCGGTGGGTATATTTTACATAATGAGGGTTATCGGCAATTCCGACGGAACTTTACTCTTTCAACTATTTTGTTGGTTTTTGCTTAGGCTTTTTTTTTAATTACATATGCATACAGTCGTGGTCAAAAATAATACTCAAATCATAATGTCGTGTTCGTGCGTTCGAGCGCACGCGATAATGGGTTTTTCACCAACTTTATAATAATATTTTCTGTCATAATCGTGACTTCCGAACTTTGCAATGCACAATACCGCTTCAGAGCAGTCGTGCTTTGTAAAGTTATGTTTTTTACAGGAACGTAACGTTTGTTTGCCCAAACCTCAAATGCATAGATTCAACGCAGAAAGAAGAGTAGTAGAAAGCTATTCCCTCTTATTTTTATTACTTGATTAACAAACACAAAAGTGAAAAATACTATCCAAACAGTAACTAGAACAACAAAAACAGCACAAATAACAACCCAGCCGATCATCAGTAGCTGTCAAACGCGCGAAAAATTAGAGAATAGCTTTATCCCCAACCCCTATTAAAATGTCGAAACGCCAGAGATAACATTTCCGTTTGCTCCATAAGAGCCCACTGTTTCTACTCAATATGTCAAAGCGCGAACGCGTCATTGTGAATTCGCTTTAAAACACAAAATATATGCACTATTTTAACATTTTGTTCACTTCAATTTTTTGTAATAGTAAAATTATTTAATTTACGCATCATAACATGCAAATATAATACCGACATAGCAGAGTTGAGTAATCAGTCTAACCAGGCTGAGCGACAATAATACAATAGTATTCGAATTGCAATATTTTCAAAATACCGTCTGATTGTGGTAAATACCTTTCGAATATAAGTATGCTCAAGAAAATGTTCAATAATCTATTCCCCCTGATATACTGATTCGTTTTACATTATAAATGTGTGAAACTGCAACAAGAGATATTGGTTTTTCTTTTACTAACCACCATTTCCGAATAAAACTGCATCAAATACTTAAACTCTCACTTCTTGCTTTAGAATTGCTATCACCATTAATTATTCACAATATTTTCTGCATTTTATAATGTAATTAAGCTTTAAAAAACTTAAATAATTACGAAAACTTTTAAGTAAATCAATATTCAATCCAAACAAAACGTAAACGAAAGTTTCTACGGCGTGACATCAAACGGCAAAAAAAGTCCACTGAGTTCATAATTGACTTCACTGCACTTTTTTGGCTTGCACTCGCTCATTTTAAATTCCTTAAAATATTCCGTTTCTTGAGAAAACGAAGTAGAAAATGTATTGGAATCATTAAATTTAAATGCTTATATTATGAATTCATAGTTTCCAGGTGATATTTCCTTTTGAAATCGTTTAAAACTTAAAAAAAATATTTTATTATATTTAGTCAAACTGACGTCACAGGCTGGGTTATGTTCATATCTGTCGTACCTCTACCTTTCTCAGCCATTTTGTTAGGTGAAAAAGAAAAAAAATATTTAATATATTTCCTATTCACTCAGGATTATCGGGACTTCCGTCGGAAACGTTACCTTGGAATTCTACGTGTATTTTTTTATTATAAGGAATGTTTAAGCATAATTGAATTTAACATTTTACAGCACTGTATTTACAATTGTTAGCTGTTTTAGACAATCGTTCTCAAAATAGTTAAGGGCCGGCCGTGCTTAACGTCTGTTAAAGAATCTAAAAAGTTTTTCTTTTATGTCACTTCATTTAAAATACTTAATTTACTTATTTGTTCTGACAATTTATTTATTGTTATAGTAATACATTTTAGCATCTGGAGGTAACTAGGTAATTATTGTATGTAAGTAGATAAGATCGGGAAACTGAATCCAACACAAATATACGATTTACAATATTTCTAGATCACAGTGGCGAAGTTCGGGGAACTTTTTCTGCAAAGAATACAATATAACTTTATAAACAAAATGTTAGGCTATTGTTTTTTGTATTTACCCTCAACTTCATTTCGATCCTATCTATCTCTCCTCCCATCAGGTCAACGATGTTCTCGCCGTGTGTCAACATGAAAAGCTCTAATTCTTCAATAGTTTGGAATAATTTCACAGCCTGAATGAAAAAATGGGATTTAAAATTTATAACCAGAGAAAACGATTGAATATATTTAGTATACCTTCAAAAGCTCATTTAATTCCTGTTTATCTAGGTACGATCTAGTTAATTCTCGTCCATCGAAATCGATTTCGGCCTGACAAAAAAAGTTAACCAAAATAGCAATTTTAAAGGCTTAAAAGACCCTTACCTTATATCTAACAAGTGAGTTACCCATGTCAATACCTTTAACATCATGAATAGCTCTTATCATAACGTCAGTTTCTAGTTCGGAGTTTATTTTGTTAAGATGCTCTTGAGAAATAGACCTGCAAAGGATATGAAAATTATTTGAGATTAACTAAAATAGAAAGAAATACTTACTTGCCCACTAACGCGGCCACGTTAGTGTAAATTATGAATGATGCTACAGCTCCTAAAATTCCTCCGATAAGCAATGACCCGATAGCATCAGGTACATGCGACCCTGTGATCGATGATAAACTCATACAACCGGCGGCCACTGCCACACTACTAACAGCAGCTGCATCCTCAGTAAGAACAACATTCACACAAGGATCTTTGCCACGGAGTACTAAATAACAAAATGAATTAAGTTTATAAATTTTCATAGGATGATACTTTAACAACCGTATTCTTTAAAAGTCATTCCTGAATTAGCTGCTGAACGCCGGACTTCATTTATAGCTACCATCAGTGTAGCACCTTCTGAGATGGCTGATCCACCAAGAGTACAAAAAGCCCAAAAATAATCAGTAACCGGTTCTGGATGCAGCAACCCTGTCATACCATGATACACTGACAATCCTGTCCCAACGCAGAAAATTCCAACACCAGATATAAGAGACGAAACATATTTCATATTTGCGTAGCCATATGGATGATCAGGATCAGCCATCTACAGTGAAATATATTCAAAATCTTTCCTTAAAATACACATAGCTTTTCTTAGCCTTTTTGTCTAAAATTTCTCCACGAACTGTCTCAACCGATTGAAGGAAGTCTTTTACCTGTGTGGACTTGTGAATACCATAAGCCAAAATGAGTTGATTAATTGTATCTGCCAGAGAGTGTACAGCTTCAGCAAACATACTATGCGATCCACTATTGAGCCACGCAAACGTCTTAACGACAAAATTGGTAGTATTTCTTTAAAATATTAAATTAGTATATTTTGGCAACTTATATTTTGTTCTTTACATTCCAATTGCAATTAGCACAACGCGTGCTGATTTGCCCTTTAGTCCTGGTTCATCGTTCATAACAACAGTTCTACTGCCAATTTCTCTGCGATAGTCTCTTAGGCGCCTTTTTACGGTAAATATATCTAATATAGATAAAATTTGTACATAATATACCCTGTAACAATAATGATACATTTTCTTACTTTGCTGATGTTTTTTTCGTTCGATTTCTCTTTTAAGACACTCACGCAGCAAATTTTCTTTGGAGCCCCAAACTTCAATCGCCTTCGCTTCGACATCTTTACGCCAGTAGACTGTAATCGGTGGCTCCTGCTCGTATGGTGAACGACGTTTAATTTTTGGCAACGTTTCTAAGTCACTTGGTTTTAGCAGAAAGTCTGTCATAGCACGAGCAGGTGTGATGAAGTTTCTTTCCATAGAGGAACGATTGCTGTCAAACTTTGTTCGCTTCTAGGTTAAATATAAAATATAAAATAGTTATTCAAAACAAAATATTTGACTTTAGTTTGATGTTACATCAGTGTGTTTAACCTTTGTATGTATTTATATTGGCAAGATCCAAACTTACTTTTGGTTTTGTTTTCTCGTCAGGAACTACTTTGGTAACCGCGTTAACGACCGCAACTGCAACCGCTTTTACTGCTACTTTTGTAACATCTATTGGTGTTATTTCAGGCTTAGTAATCTCTTTCTCAAAGACTACCTCATTCAGTTTGGAATCCTCAATTGTTGTTGTCACCGATAATATGCCCTTTTTGGTTTTTAACTCCAATTTTGTCGTTTGCGGATTCGGATGTGTAGTATCAATTGATTTTCTATCAGTCGCCATAGTTTTTTTCTGAACTACAGCAGATTCTTTCTCAACACCACCATCATTCGAAAACGTAGCTGGGGGCTTTTAAAATAACATATATATCCATATAACATTTCTTACATTACAATGGTAAAATTTACCTTTGAATCATTTGTCCCTTTCGAGTAAGACTTTAAGGTAAATGATATTCTAAGCTCATGCAGCTGTTTATGAGGAGGCCCCGCGAGCAAAGTTGACAGAAGTCTCTGTGACTGAAAGAAAAATCTGCGATGACGAAAGCTAATATACATAAGTATGACAAAATGCTACTCACATTTGCATTATTGCCCATATACAGACGCGGAATTCGGTGACGAAAACGCAAAACACGGACCACGTCCAGACATCGCTCCAGCATCCTTTTTCTCTACTAATATACAATTATGTCCAACTCCTGGAATTTTGCTGTGAGTTTATAAAGGACCGAGTGAACTTTTTGACCTATCTTTCTAAATTTAGAATATTTATAACTTATTATGTTTTTGATTACTGTCAGTGATTATTTGACAACCGCTATTTTGTATCAAGCTATTTTGCTTTTTAACTTTGAATTTTCTTTTCAAGAATTGATTAACTTATTAAACGATTCTTCAGCACAAATAACGGAAGTAATTAGCACAATAAATCATTTCGGAATGGATGGATTGAGGTAGAATTTATTTTGATCAACTGGAAACCAAAAATTTTGCAAAATGTTTGCATTGAAAAATACTTCTGAAATGAAAAAAATACCAAGAAAGTCAAAACAAACCCTTTGTCAAAGAAATGTCAGGTCAGTGTTCACGTATCGTAAAATTTTTCCCTGCAGGGTTTCTTCAGTATTCAATACCGTCGGTGTATTACATTAGTATGAAAAAAAAATGGGTGTGTTCAGGATTTTAGTCACTAACATGTTAGTGAAGTCTAGAATTCTGAACGCTCAAACTCACTGCATATGCAGTTGACATTTCCTCGTAATAATTGGATGTACACTACGTAGTTTCACTGAGGATTTCTTTGTGAATTGAGTTTTTTTTACAGAATTGCTAGGAATGAAAAAGGACACAAAAAGTATAAAAATGGACTACAGATAAGATGTAATTTTTTTAAGTGAGTTTACATGCACATAAATATGTGCTAATATAGTAAACATTATAGACCAAGTTATACTTCTAATAAACGATTTTCAGAGTCCATAATGCACGCACTTTGTATGATCTGAAGATGTGTTGCACACGGTATCCCAATCAAATTAAAATAATTATTCCTTTAACCGAATTTTGTTCCATTTTAACTAAATAAAAATTTAAATATTTACGCGTTAAATATCTTCGGTTTTATCTTTAGTTGATTCTTTTTATTTTATTCCTCCAAAAATAATTCATATTTTGATAAAACTCTATTTCTATTCAAATATCAGAATTATCACAAAAAACTCTAAAGTACAGCCATTTCCTAAATAATTGCCAGTCGAAGCAACTGCTTTATGACATTTCTCAAATTCACTAACATGTTAGTCGAAAATTTTTCACTAATAATCCAGTCGCTACCTCACAAAAAGTTCACTAGATTTGCAGTGCATTTGCAGGCTCTCAACCAATCAGATCGACCAAATCTGACTTCACTACGTAGTGACTAGAATCCTGAACACGCTCAATATAAAACAAAGTGTGGTTGTAAGCGCTCCGCACCAGGGATGTTCAATAAATTTTCTAATTGCAGTAAATTTTTTCTATTCATATATATACTTTATTTTTATGTGATTTAATAATTTATACGTTTTTGTTGTATTAAAGCTTTTTATTTTAAGAAATTAAAACTAATTAAATAGCTTAAAGAACATATATATTATACCAACTTACTGACTCTACACGTTTGCGTGCGTTTGCACATTGGCTCAAAAGGTAGAGAACATTTTCTTACCTTCAAATCCAGTCCACTACCTCAAAAAGAAATGCCTTACTTTGTAGTCAAAACTGAATCTCTCGACCAATCAGAAACGTTTGACTACCTAGTGCCTAGAATGCGGAACGTGCCCATTGAAAAGAAAACGAATAGGTAAAGTGAAACTCCATTCCGATTCCGGCGGATTCCACGATAGGGGTGATTATCCCTAACATTTATTCATATGGAAACCAAATTTGGATGTATTCGAATGCATGAATTATGTTTTCTGTTATGACAACATATATGTATGTATCTATACAATTTCAATTTCTTAAAATTATCGCTGTACTGTACTCGTTTTCAGAGCATTCGAATTGCTCTTAACGAATACGAAATTCTATATTTTCGTATTACAAAAGAATGATTCCTAGATAATATACCTAGGTACAGTAGAATCTCGGAAACATGAACGGTTCTATTGGATGAACAATTCGGAAAGATGAACGAATTGTAAGACAACTTTCTTTCGGGCGACCATATAGTACCAGCTTTTATAGACAACTTCTCTTTTTGCTGTTTTGTTATGTTTATTTAATGTTTTTTGGTAGATGAACGGAGCTTTTTTGTATCTGTTCATCTTTCTAAGATTCTACTGTACTCCAAGAAATTATGAAAAACAATAAAATAATTCTTCTGACTTTAGTTTCAGCTTTATTTCTATGTATAGGTTTGTATAAGTATGTAGTTCATGTATTATAAGTGTTCCGTTTGTCTTTCTTGACTTGTTACATTAGTGAAATATTGTCCAAATTAAAAAAATTAAATGAAATAATAGTACAAATAAAAAAAAATGACGATGCCTAATTTTAACGATCTAGGCCTACACAGTAAAGATATAAAATTAATGAACAAAAGAAGCTTCTTAACACCTATCGACATTGAGTGTGAATGCTGTTTCTGAAGTTAAGACATAAATTAAATTCCTCTATGTAGTTTTTACTTCTTCTTTTTCTTTGACGACTTCTCTGTGGACATTACCTCAGCTTTACGTTTCTGATTGGATTTTGAAGCACTTGGAGTTTGTTGAGGCGTTCCCTGTCCTTTGGCTGCTTTTTTCTTTTTCTCTTGTCTTTCTTTTTCTTCTAACTCGAGATTTTCTCGTTCAATGAGAGTAATTAATGTGTTGCAGCGTCGCTGAAGTTCAAGTGCAGTACGCGATTTGATAAACCAATCAAAACGGAATTGTGGAGATGAACTTGGAAAAAAAATTAAACATACATTTTTAAATATTAGTTTCGATGTAAAATTGAAAAATAATAAAAGTTTTTTGCTTACCGAATAGCTGCACGAAGTTCCTCGTAAACATTTTCCTTATCAAATCCAAGTTTGTGCAGCATGCAAACTAGAAACCGGTCTTCATTTTCGGTATAATTTTTGCCCTTATTATTGCCATATTGCAGGCGTAGTTGATGAAATGGTGCACGATAACGAGCCATCTAAAAAATATACGACCAGCATGAATACATATTTTATAGGCCACATACGTTTTACCTTCTGATCCAATGCCTTTTTAATGGAAAGTCTTCTTTGTATCTTTGCTTCTCCCCGCTCAATTTGTCCCATAATACGTTCAATATCTTGTAGCTCATGACATCTCTCCCAAAATACTGCATTATACTCAATCACCTCCTCGGGAGTCTTGCCCTCCACGTCTTTCGCGATGTTTTCAATATCATCTCTGCCATATTTTTCATTCGCTTTAATAAACTGGTTAAAATCGCGTTTCGTCCAGGTAGTAAATCCTTGGGTCAGCAAAGCTTCCTTCTCGGCGATTTCTTCCCATGACAATTGTTCTGCTTCATCAATTTTTCGTTGTTCTTCACGTTGTGCTTTTGCAGCCTCCGAACCAAGTTCTGGATTCTTCGGAACCTTGTAATTTAAAGTTTTACGATAGTAATAAATCTCTTGATCTAAAAGTTCGAATAGCCTTGGTGGAAAGAATTGGAAGTCCTGCACAATAGGTTGTTTCGGCGGCCGTGGAGCTTTTGGTGCTTTCGGCTCTGATACTCGTAGTGCTTCACGAAAATATGCGTCTACAGCATAATTGGCCTTACGTTCACGTTTAGGTGGCTCAATCCATGCACCAAGTGCATTCAGTTTTTGTTTCTCTCTGTAATCCTCACCTTCGAATTGGTACACAGAACTCGACGCTCCTTCTCCATTGTTATCGACAGTAAAGTTACGCAAGGAACTTTCTCCCATTTCATCATATTGAGCTTTTTGTTCTAAAGTTTTTGCTTCACCTCTTTCGAGAATGGTATCAATATCTTCATCTGTTAGTTCAGAGTCCTTAGAAGCAAAGACATGATTTGCACCAAAACGAATAATATTCAGCATTTCGTCTTTATTCAATTGTGTGGTACGATTGTCTACTAGTCGACCCTGCTGGATGACTAATTTGTCTAATCTAAGTTTGACTTCAGCTCGTTCTACAATCTTTTCTTCGACAGTGTTTTCGGTAATGAAACGGAACACACGAACTTGTTTCTTTTGTCCGATACGATGTGCACGATCCATGGCTTGCAAATCCATCTGTGGATTCCAATCAGAATCATATATTATGACAACATCGGCTGTAGCTAAATTAATACCCAAACCTCCGGCACGTGTAGACAACATAAATACGAATTTAGGACTATTGTCAGCATTAAATTCTTGAATTTGTCTATTTCGATCTTCATGCGGAGTTTGACCGTCCAAGCGGCAGTATTGATATGCTCGCCATAAGCAATAATCTTCTAAAATATCTAACATGCGTGTCATTTGGCTGAAAATTAGTACTCGAGATCCCTGCTCCTGTAGTTTCGGGAGCAATTTGTCCAAGATAACCATTTTTCCCGAGTTAAAAACCAAATGCTCATCGGTAGTATATGGTGGGCCAGGCTCAGCACCGTCAAATAGATACGGATGATTAGTACATTTACGAAGCTGCATTAGAATGTTCTGTAATCTCATTTTCTCTACCTTTCCCGCCCCATTCACTACATCAATGTCCTTCATCAGCACTTTGGTGTACCATTCGCGTTGCATTTTCGATAGGCCGACGAAAATTTTTATCTCTTTTTTTGGCTTGAGCCGTTTTTCAACCTCTGATTTAAGCCGTCGCAACAAAAATGGCTTGAGCACGGCGTGAAGACGCTCAATCAAGGCATTATCACCGAAGCACGTATTCGTATTGAACCATGCATCAAAATCCTCTGAACTATTGAAGACATCCGGAAGTAAGAAATTTAGTAGTGCCCACAATTCGTGCAGATTATTTTGAAGTGGGGTACCAGTTATGAGTAAGCGGTTTGCAGTTTTAAATTCACGCAAAATTTCCGAAAGCTTTGACTTTTCGTTTTTTATACGATGGGCCTCATCAATTACCATGTAGCGCCAGTTAAATTTCTTAAACACAGATTTTTCCCGTATACACATTTCGTATGAGGTCACGCAGACGTCCCATTCGCCTGGCATTAGAATGTCACGGATAAAAATATTACGTGCTTCCTGATCGCCTATAAGGCATACGGCGTGAAGCGATGGACACCATTTTTTGAATTCATTCACCCAGTTCTGAAGTGTAGATTTCGGTACGACAACTATATGCGGCCCGGCTTGATTTCTGTAAAATAGTATATTATTAATAAACGATATTTATGTCTCGATTTCATGAAAACTATTCCAAAGGATGGTACACCTAATTGATAACCCTTGCTTGTGTGGTCTGTTTGAACTAACACATTTAGACGTGTAGTCTAGACAATTTTATTTTCCGTGAAATACATAGTTCATATACATATGATGAGTGCAAGAATATGATCCAATTAACATTTTAAGATTTTTACAACCATAATGATAAGCATTAACCCCTTCATTCAATGACCGAATGCACTACAAGTACATTATAGCCACCAATATTTTTTTTATCAATTCAATGAAACTCACTTGAAATGCTTGAGGTAACCCAGAAGAGAAATCGTTTGTAGAGTTTTACCTAAACCCATCTCGTCGGCTAGGATCCCGTTAATGCCATTCTCATATAAGGATATCATCCAATTCAGGCCTCTGACTTGGTAATCACGAAGTTCTCCGTTCTTTATGTACGTTGGAGAGGACTCGAATCGAAAAACATCCTTGGAATGTGAATCTTCAGCCAGTAACTCCTCATCTTCTTCCTGCTCTGTCTTTCGATGACGATGGCTAGAATTTGTTTTTTTTTTTAGAAAACTATTTAGAATATCTGGCAGATACTTACTCTGCACCTTCCTTGTCTTTATCCTTGCCCAAATCTTCTTTAATTTCTTTTGCCTTAGTAGTGGCATCCTTGACCTTCTTTGGGCGACCTGCTTTTGATTTCTGTGGACTTTTTGTCGCACTATTTGTCATGAAATGCGTGAAAATCTCAGTTTGCTTGAGTAAAAAATCAAATCTCTTGCTGCGATCTGTTTCTATTTTGTTATCAAACTCGACTTCTTTTTCGGCCGATGAATTTGTCTCCTCAGAAGTGGTCTCGTTCTGTAAAATAAAAATGTTTGATATAGGTATTCCAAAATATGACGCCAATTTTTTGGAGGAAATCATTATTTTTTTGTTGTTCCTCAATGATTAGGTTCTAAACAATTACTTCACAGTGAAAAAGAAGTATTAAATAAATAGATTCATAAAACACGCACAATATTGAAAAATCTAAACCTTAAATAGGTATCCCAATAAAAAAAAATGCAATTAAAATAACCGGGTAGTTTTTTTTCCAGCAATAAAAATTATTAGTCAAAATGCAAGCGGAGGACACATCAAGGGTTTGGTCAATTTACGTACCGAATTTTCATTAGCTTCACCCACTTCACCTGTTTCGTCTTCGTTCGACATTGTTAACAAACTTATTTAAGAAAATATATTAAATGGACAAATAGAAATATGTATTAACTTCTTGTAATAATACTGCAAAATACCAGACAAGCCAAGTTAATCCTTGAAAGCGGCAAACTTATTTCATGTTGGTAAATGGTAATGTAGATTCTTCCGAGCGAAGTCATACCAGGTTTAAAGAATTTAAGGGTGCATTTCATGAGATGATAATATAAGATATGGTCGATAGAGGCTTACATTATGTCTCTTACGTCATTTTGATCGTTTGATTTTGTGTCATGAAGTATACTAAAAGTATATATTGAAGCATAAAAATTTGATAAACAAGTATCTATATTATTTCCAAATATATTTAAATTCAATAGTCGGAAATGTATATAGAATTTAACGTGAGTAAAGAACTTACATATATATGAATTATAAACAGCTTGTTACATATTTCATTATCAAAAATTGTATCTAATTAATTTTATGGAGCAATCATGATTAAAAGAAAGGTATTTATACAACGTCGTAAATCTAATGTAAATTTATTATTATTTAGTATGTGCATGTCGTGGAGAAGGAAGTTATAACCTTATAATTAGAAGTACAAATAATTAACATTTGATCTGTCAAACTTCATAGTTAAAAAAAAAAAATAAAACATCGACTATCTAATTTAGTTGGTCTATGCTTTGGATTTTTTCTTAAGTTTTGTGTGTTCATACTCATAGTGCCGTCTGAATGCTTCTATAAATTTATTATGTCATCTGAATTGTCAGTGTCATTAAATTTGTTTGCTTTCAACTGTTCGCTTGCGTTTTTATTATGTTTACTTGGTGGAACAATCAAAAGAATACAAAGAAGTTTAAAAAGAAAAAACTGAAAACCCAGATTGACGCAATAAGTCACTTCCTTACTTCAAACCTTGCGTATTCTATTACGTTGATGCAAAAAAATCCCCCATGTAAGAAAATTTATTTCAATTGAAGCATCATCAATAAAAAAAAAAATTAAAATTAAAATTTTTATTAGTTTATCCTTTTTTTTCAATTTTCTCCTCACTTTAATTTTATTCTTTATTAAATTATTTGCTGTTCAACTTGCTTTTTTCCTGGCTTCGGAAATTCCATACCCATAGCCGAACAGGTTACAAAAGTTAGTTCTAGTAATGAAGTGTCGATGTATTGTAATTTGATTTCAAGAATTTGCTCATATGGCCGAATTATTTTGGTTAGTTGACTAATACCTCAAAACGCTTAACGGCAGTAATGGAAACATTCTGGCAATGCCTATAGAAAGATTCAGATATGTTCTCAACAAGTTGCTGCAATTCCAGTGGGGATATTTTAACCACTGCCTTTTAAACTGTACCAGTGTACGTCACAGAGAGATGAAACCATTCTACCAAAAAGATTTTGTTTATTTATTCCTTTACAAACATGAACATATCGAATTCACCACACATATCCAATAACACACGACACGATTGGTGCGATGGTAATCACCAGCTCTCTCTTGCCACCTGATTATAGGTGAAAATGGAAAAGCATCATCTTCTCAATCTGATCCGAACTGAAGTTACACTCTAAAGAGCCTGCTCTTCTCAGACCTCACCCACTACGGCAATGGCACCTACCATTCAACATACAAACACAGATTTCTATGCGGTCGTCCACTTGCTTGCAGGTAGTAGCTGTACTCTGTAGCAGCAAAGCAAAGCAACCCTTTCCCCTCTCTCACGTGGTTCGTGTTGTGTGTTTTGTTACTACAGTGCTTCGTCAGTGATGATGATAAACAAACCACTACAAGACTTCGCCAACTTTTGATTCATTCCATTCATTCAGTCTGCGTTTTACCCCGTAAGGAAGTGTTGTGTTTTGGTGGGACGCGCTGGAAACTTTCCCACATAGAAGATTTTTGCTGAAACAGTGTGTGCGAAGTGACGTTTTATCCCTTTTTCGTCTTTCGATTGATAATTCTTTAAAGCTATTTTAAGATTAAGTTGGAAACTTAAAATTATATTCGCAACGGGAAGCTCGTAGTTCGTAGTATGTAACAGCGCCGCCCTCTTCTCAAAACGAGCACAATTCCAGTTCTGTATCTGTTTGCTCCAGGTAGCCACGGACAACGCGCCACTTAGCTGTCAAAATGTGTTGTGAACGAGGTTCCTTATTTCTTTCTGATGAAATTTGTTCTATTTAATTCGTTTTTTAATATCCCAGTTTCTCTGATAAAAATCGATAATACCAAGTGACTGAACGAGGTCGGGTACTCTTCGTTCTCATCCTCATCCGTGCGACACCATCGTTGCCCGCATATTCTCCCTTACGCTTCGAATCAATCTGCTATCTCCGGTTTTCAGTGGTTGCAAAATAATTTACGGTTATTGATAAATTTCAAAGAATGTGCATAGTTGTTTACGAAACCGGTTGACAAAGCTGCAGTTTTAAAAGTGAGTTTCTGCTGTCTACTCCTTCGTGATAAATCCTTATCAATGTGTATTCCTTATCAAAAAGTGTCATATCCGGGTTTATGCATAGGTATATAATTTTAAACGACTTTTTGTGCCGCATATTTATCTTGCCTTTGTTCGCTATTCACTTGCTCGTTGTGTGCCACCAATTTTTGTTTATCTTGCATTTATCGCTTTGCTGTGAATTTTCCCTTACCGCGAGTTGATTCGTTATTTGGGTCTTATTTTAGACTCTTCAGTCTGCACCGTTTAAGTAAATTAGTTGGTATTGTCAGCGCTTTATTTAAATGTCGATATAGTAAATAGGTTTAAGTCAAAAATCTATTAATGACGGGTAGTGCTAGATGAATTTCAAAACTCGAATTTCATGATTTTGAATTTGGAGGTTGTTGCTGTTAAATGTCATTGGATTAACGAATAACGGCTGGCTGCTATTGGAATAATGACAGGTGAGCACGAAAACTTGAAAGCTGCTTTATGACATTGGTGACGTAGTATTGTAGTCACCGCACATAAATAAAAATAAAACAAAACCTGATAGACTTGAATTCAGTTTAAGATAAAAAGTAATGTTGATAGTGCAACTTTTATGAACAACAATAGATGTCGCATGAGCCGTTGGCAACTTGATCGGTAACAGCGGTAACAGTTGAACGTTAGGATCTAATAATTAAAACAAGAAATCCATGGAAATTAGGAACACTCGCAAGTGAGTTGAAACTTCAGTTTTGGTAGTTCATTAAAAGTAGATATTTCGTTATTCTTGTCAAAGGCTTAAGACAGGTACATACATACATAGCTTCTTACATATGCACGTATATCTATGTACATACATACATATGTACAACATATATTCGCACCATGCAGAATGTTTTAAGCAATGGCGGTCAAAAAGTGTGCTGTTGCCGAAAGGGCGATGAGTTTCTTTGGGAAGGGACATTTTACGGCATGATCTGTTTTAAACCATTCGGTTAATGAAACCTATTGCGAGCGTCTGACAAATATCTCAGAGTATAAAGTGTAGATCTTTTCCATATGTACAAAAATAATTTTAAAATTATACCTACATATGTTGTAAGTTTTATAATAATAAGTTGTTTATAAGATCCTACAAATCACACAAACAATACATATATGTATGTATAAGAATATCCAACAAATTAAGCTAATTAATTTTTTCCATATCAATTTATAAGGATGATTTTTTCAAGGAAGAACAAACTGAAATGCATAACGAATTTCTGCCTAATACCTTCCTACATACATATGTATATCAAGAAGACAATAGAAGGAGTTGTTAAATATGATCAGGTTTAAGGAAGCTAACAAAACCAAAAACCGAAATCGGTTAGTTAAAACCGATTTAAGTATTCGGTAACGTTTAAAGGTCAAAATTTTTATTTGGTTTCCTGTTTTACTCTACCTATTGAAATGTCATTCAAATAAATATAAATAGTGTAGTTATATCTTCTCTTGATGAGACAGATTATTAAAATGTATATGAATAATAATTTTGTATTGCATCATCTCCATTTTAATAGCAGTCGTGATGTGATGCACCTTTTAGTGCCATGGCCAGACAGGTTGCTTTATTGCCAACGATGTTATTTGACTTAACAAAGTTCAATAGCTCGTCTTCGGCAGCAAATTTTTAGTTGTCAGTTACGTAGCTATACACATGAACGGAATAGAGTCTGTCATACGATGATGATTAGATGATATGAGACTAAAAAGCAAGTTATCGTAGGTATAGCCATTTGACTGAAAAATATGTTACAAGTTCTGTAAAGTGCATTTGTATATAGCCGTTTATTTAAATTCAATTACATATATTCTGATTTTAAGCTTATTTGTTATTACTAATTTTATATACTAGAAATTGAAAACTTAGTCAAAGAATTTACATACATAATTGAGACAATTCCTTTTAAAAATAAATGATAATGAAATTCGTTATAAATTAAGCTACAAAAAACGTGGACTGAAATGTTACATTAAACATCTGACTGGACCGATGCGTTTTGCTTTAAATGGAACATGAAAAACATTTAGAACAACTAAACTGAGAAAAATACAACTTATAATTTATTCTCATAATAATAACACATTCTGTAAAAAAAATTCATTTTGTTTTTATAAATTGTTAATGAAAATTTAAATAAATATAGACCAAACGCAGCTATATAAGCGCAAAATTGGAACTACATAAGCACTTCAAGTAAGAAATGAAAGAAAGTGAAATAGAAATTAAGTTTCCTAAAATAATTTCTTCGCTCAGAGATGTAATTCAAAATTCGTTGTGTTATAATCACACAATTTCATTGTAAATACACAATACGAAAAATGATCATCACTTCAAATGGCAATTGACCGATATATCATACGCCCAGAGGGAAGAAGTTTACTTGGCTTAAAAATAAATTCGCACTTTCCAGATACAAATTCATATCAAAACTCACACACATTGAACGGTTTATTTTAATGACATAATAATGACGTACTTTACGTAGGTAATGAACCTATTCCCGCCATTGACATTAAATGGCATCGCCTGTCTCAGCGTATAAGGACAATAAATTCATTCCACAGATTTGTGAGACACATTTTCTGCATTGTCGTTGTTTATCCGTGTATAAGCATGTATGTACCAGCTGATTTTTCTGCATTGACCCGCTGTGCAATGTGGATTAAATTCACTGTTCTAAAACTTCGTTGGCATTTAATTGGCATTATTATTGATATCTTGTTCTCTGGCTCTACGTAGCTGGGTAGAGTCTTCGGCGCGGAAATGGAAACATCAAGTGCTCCAAACAAACTTGAAATATCTCACTGGACGTGTGTTGATATACTCGTGTGTGAGTATCAGTGTTCATATGCAGGCTGACGACTTACAAAAACGAATTCTAGGTCAATGACATGACTGAAAAAGAGTGCGGAGGGAGAGATGAGCGCACGCTCTTACTGTATCTGTATATGGGTAACTAAACTAGCTATCATTCAGGTGGACCGTCCACTAAGGTATTTGTGTGTGCTAGTGCACATATTTCTGTGTGCCTGTGGTAATGACAATCGAAATGGAATTTATATCATACTGGGTTTGGTTGGGAATAATGTTCAAGAACTTTAAGCCAATTTAAGTTTTAGATGAGACTGGAGTAAGGCGCTTATGTACAGGTGTATATGTAGCCCAGACGTGTGTACCGTTGTAATAATTTCCGTTTTTTTAATGGCGAATTTGTTTTGTATCTGAAAAGTTTGTAATATCTTGAATTGCACCGATGTAATTAAGGCTTTTCATATTCGGGCAATGAGAGTGCAGGAGGCAAGGTAATATGATACACGTAAATTGATGCTCTGTGCGCATGCACTTAATTATGGGACAGATTTTGGTTAGTGTTTAAGGTTAGTTTTATTATGTTGATGCGTAAGCTGGTAGGCACGATTATGACTAATTGAAGATTTCAATGAATCAGGCTAATGTGAAGTTTATTTTGTGCACATCTTTTGCGCTATTTATTTATATATTTTGCATACGCTAGAGTAGGTAGGTATGTCATTCTGGTTTTTTTTTAAATAAAAAGTTAAAAAAAAAAATAAATAAATTAAAGCTAGTTAATCTTAAACTAACAACATGTATTTACGCCCAGTCCTTCACTTATGTAACCTATTTTGTATAGGAAGCAGATGGGAAGGGTGTATGCGACAACGCTATGGGCAAGCTCATAATATGTCAGTTGTGTTAATTACCTTCTTTATTTTTCATCCGTCGGTTGCTTACCTCTATTCAGCTTTCTGATACTTTCACTGAATAGGAGAGGGACTTATAACTTGCCGACAGTATTTAAGTATTTCATCTCAGCCCATTTCACTTTGTTTTGTGCGCTTTCTATCATTTTGCAGATGAGTGTTTGATACTTTTTGACCAATATTCGTACACATTTAACTACATAATTTTCTCACCACTGGACTGGCTTCAAATATACTTTATTAAATTTTATTTACAAAAAAAATCCTAAATAAAAATTTCTTGGGTTTGAATCCGCCTTTTTTGGTATTGCATAAATCGTGATGATGGTAGGTAGTTTGATTTTTTTATATAATATAAAATATATTTATTATATAAAGTAACATAATTGTTGACATCACTACACTTGTCTTGAAATGTATGAAATAAAATAAACACTCGCACTCACTTGATCAGTGGACCACAAGAGACAAATGAATAGCTTTGTTCACAAGTGCACAGCATTTCCGTGGTGGTATACCATTTCAAGGAAATACCAGCGCAGGTGTTGGGTGTATGATTATCATGATGCCGATGGATGACTGTTTCATGCATTTGTTTTTATGTATATTGACATTTTAAAAGGTGAAGCGAGAAATAAATTCCAGTCTTCTTTGTATTTTTCGTTAGATGTGGCAATTTTTATGCGGTTGTAACTATGATGCTAAAAAAATTATGCCATGTTCACAGTATTTAAGATAAAGAGTGGGGCATTGTAAAGAGCTAATATCATCGCCGTTTTTTATTTGAATTTTTAGGCATGTACATATGTACATACATATGTAATTAAGATGCAATGGGTTGTGACTTATTTCACAATTTAAAAATTAATACTTTAAGTCAAAAGAGATGTGTTAAAATGTTGAGCAAATACATATGTCCATATGTATGCACATATGTATGTACACATGTAGATAAAAGTCAAAGAATTAAATGATAAAATCACTTGTAAATTGATTGGCATAACTATACTTTAAAGATTTAATAAATAAGGTCTTCTATAAATTCCGAAAAAAAATCCTCTAACAAATGTTTGGTTGAATATACATACATATATGTATATGCATGCACACGTATGTATACACAATTATTAAACAAACAAGATTTCATGGGCATCACTTGTTCAAATTTACAATAACCTGTTTAATTAACAGATGTGTTTGAGCAGATGCATAGTATCTGATTGCAAATTAATTTATCCAATCAAGTGCGCCCATATCGATCCTACTCGTAGTAAAATATGTCTTACATACTATGCGGAACAATAAAAACGTGGCTGCTGCGGCTTGCAAAAATAGGCTTATAATCAATTTAATAGAAGCGGATGTCCGTTAAAGTGAACTTATCGCATTTTGTGTCGACTAGTTAAACCCTTTATTTAGAAAAAGAATCAGTTAAAACAGAATCGCACACCTTATTGTCGGAGTGTAATTCCCCCCTGTTCGTTTACTAATTACAATAATTATATTTGGGTCTGCATGACTGAATATGAAGAGCAAAACGATGACGTATGTACATTGGCTGGTGTTCTCCTGGTATTAATGGTCGAATGTACATTTTTCAGTTTCAACAAATTTGTTATTAAATTTGTCAGCATACATTATGTGGCTTAGAATATATTTTCTCCTTTGTTGTACATTTTGTGTGGTAGGAAAGGAATTTTCTGGCACATTTTATTTATATACTAAACATATTTTATTATAAAAAACTTTAGACTGTAAACCTTTTTTTTTAAGATAATGCCATAACTAATTGTTATAAAAGTGATAGCATTTCACCAACAGAGTAATTCTTGTTCTTGAACTGGAAAATTTCTTTGTTCACTTAATATATGAACGTGTGTATTTACTTTATTAAAAATAAAATCTAAGTACACTCATTAACTTGTAATCCCTTCTTATTCTTACACATGACAGGTTTAATGTTCTTTTAATGAACTTCTCCTATTCTATACAGTTTATGATTATCAATCATCAAGAAGCGATATTTGTGCGTTTTTTCTTTTCCAGGGGTGAAATATAATAATTCGCCAACGTGTATCATAATTAATTTAAAACCCATGACAAATAGTTGGCTTATGATTTTATTATAGTTTCATTAAAGCCAATTAATACATTGGAAGTCGAGTGTAACGAATACCGATATAGCAAATTTGATTTCACATCTTTTCTTGCTTAATGTAATATAGTTTATTTTATCATATGTATGTATGTTGAATTGAATTGTACATAATATGAACATGTACATATGGAAAATACACACTCATTTTTCAATTAAGATTGTAAGTGATATGAAAAATATTGCAGTTTTGCCATTTGTCAGAATTCGTAATTTTAACGACTTTGACTAAATTTCAAACTTGAGCTAGTTTAGACCTTAGACAAATACATAGTATAAAATGTTTTTGGCTAAAAAGCATATAACGCTACTTTGCTGAGTGTTCCGTCTTTCCTCTTAAAGTCCGGAACACTTAAAATATAAATAAATTAAACACAACTTTATAGATGTTAAACGATACTTCCCTTCTTCCAAAAATAAATCCACGTACCAAAAATTAGCTATGTACACGACTACTCGATAACAAAAAATACCATCTCGCCGACCAACAATGGTGCATTTGGTAATAGAACTGATAATTGTTAAAACCCATCGAAAGGATGAGAGCCAGTCATTCGCCTACCCTCAGAAGTGGGTGGAAACGGGTTGGCAGATCAGAATGGGTCGATGCTAGGGTTGATTGTGGTTTAGATATAAATTGGTGTTGCACCATTGTAGGGTGTAGATCGGTTTGGCGGGTGGCTGATTAGGATCAGTCGGTGGTGCATCCTCGTAGGGTGGAGATCGATATGGCGGTCGGCTGATCAAGTTTAGTCAGTGGTGCACCCTCGTGGGGTGCAGATCGGTTTGGCGGTCGGCTGATTGGATTCAATCGTGGATGCAGCTTCGTGGAATGCAGATCGGTTTAGCGGTGGGCTACACAAACTCAGTCGTGAATAGACCTTCCGGTGGTTCAGATCGGTTAAGTGGCCGGCTAGCCGACTTCAGTCGTAGTTGAACATTCGCGGGGCAAGTGTGGCATCGGCAATAGCGATCAAATAAATTTCTTGCCTTGTCTTATGATTTATTTTTCTACAGGCACGTGGCGGCGTTTGAGTAATTTGGTGTGTATGATTGAAGTGAATCTAATGGGATGCAATTTGATCAAATATATTGGCTTCAATAGAAAGACCTTTTAGGATAACAAACGACAACTGTTAAAAAGAATTTGTAGCAGAAAGCAGTTAGCAAGCAGCATAATA
The DNA here is from genome assembly GCA_949716465.1 of Chalcosyrphus nemorum. Lineage (NCBI taxonomy): Eukaryota > Metazoa > Arthropoda > Insecta > Diptera > Syrphidae > Chalcosyrphus > Chalcosyrphus nemorum. Next base: position 117,037 of record OX454335.1, on the reverse strand, counting down.
AATGCAAGCGAGTCATTTTACTATATTTTATTTTATATTTTTGTATCCTGTGAAAACTGCAAGTGTTTTTGAATACTAAGTTCACGTCTCGAAAAAGATTATCATTAAATATACGATACAATTCGAAATACATGAAATTTTGTTTTTGAAATCAGTGGTTGGATATAGGAATACGAACAAAAGCGAGGAAACAATCTATATTTTTAATTTGGTGGTGGGATATTTTTTCTTTCTCTTTTCAGGAGATCACCGTCCCTTCGAACTGTAGGTATTTGTGTGTAGTTGTAATATATGTACATATTTTATTTTACATGTTTTTTAGTATATATTGATTTATGGAGACACGAAATTCTATGGTCTATATTCTTTTTTTTATCCTAGGGCGGCCTAAGTTTATCTACTACACCTCGGGATGGGATTCGTTAGTGCAGGGGGATTAGAGTATAGGGCATTAGCAAAACTATCTTATCGTTGGAACATGCAATCCGTTTTAAGATTTGCCTCACAGTATATGTGAAGGTCAATTGAAAACTTATAAAAAGGAAAATTAAACAAAATAATAACAATAAAGAATTAACTCATTACATTTTGCCATTAAGCTATAAGAAATAATTTATAAGTTTCTGTCAACCACTACTAAACTAATGTATTTTTAATATTCTGAGTCATCGAAAGTCTAAAAATATCAAAGAGAAAAAACTTTACCAAATTTACCGAACTACAAAACTTAAATAATTCGCAGAGATTCGCTGCATCCTAAAGTTGTGAAGCCGTTATGTATTTTACCACGAAAAGCTCTTGAAAAAGATTTTTGGAACTAAGAGTTTTTTGTTTTGGTTGTTTATTACTTTTTTTTACCTCAAACTGAAGATAAACAGAATTTTGTTTGTTTTTTGCATTTCCGTTTAGCAAGGTAAAAAATGTATGTGTATTTAAATTAAATAAAGAACAATTACTTTACGTGTTTTTTTTGTGATTATTTATGTTTCGTTTCGTTAGTTGTTTATTGATGTACATAATAGCACGCCAATAAATTATGTTTGGGAGCTAAAAATATAAAATAAGTTTCTAAAACAACCTTTTTATTCTCGGTTTTCCTCTGATTGTTATTAAATTGAAAAAAATGAAAAAATTATTGGAAATTTATAGCTTCGTAGAAAGAAAACGCGTCGATGTTATAATTGTAATTGACCTTACTATTGAAAAAATTAAGTTTTAGCTTAAGCTTTTTGTTCTTCATCTTAAGGTTGTCAACAAATACTTCATTCTATCAAGTCTGAGTTTATCTAGTAAATAATTCTTATTAATGAGTGCAACATTTTTTTCTTTATTGTAAAATAGTTAATTCTTAATGCACTATCTGCTGTGGGTAGTTACATACAACCGTCAGAGTCTCGAGCACATTCTATAAATAACATAACGGTATTTGACTAAATACATATGTATGTAGTTATTATTCGCACATATCTACCTATTAACTATTTTAGTTATTTATTTTATTTATTCAAGGTTAAGGAAAAGTTCACCAATAAGTTTTTCAATTGCAAACAAAAACTCACTTTTCTCTAACTGTTAAAATGCTATCAGTACCACCATGTTTTGTTTTTGTATTGTATTGTATTTAATTAACCGGTTTAGCAGGTTACCAACTCAAATGGGCACTGGACAGCAAAAGCATTAGTATAGAAAAGGCTTCAGACCTGGTAACACGATGGTAGGTTGCCGGATCGTTCGCGCTGCTGTGCAAGTTAATCCCCATCTTTGTGCAACAGCGACATAGAATCTTTAATAAAGATACACACGGTCATTGGCTTGCCCCCTTTACATGATCTGGTTCCACTACCTCTACTGTTGATTTGCGCATTTTTTATTTTGCTAATGTCTCGTTGTATTGCAATCTGGAGCTCCTTCGTTTTTATGTCATCTGCAATTTATTTGATTATCTGTCAGATCTAATATAGATGCACAAGGAACGTGCATATTGACATACATAATATGTACATATGCATATACATATATAAAGATCTGCATGCATAACTATGTATTTACTTCTAGCAAAGAGTGTACTTATAAGATCTTTTGCACTACTACTGCCAGGATTAACCTGTTTCCGTTGTTTTACGTACGATTACCCTGTTGCAAGAAAAAGAGACAAAAGGCAAATGTTGTTTGTCCTGTTAAAGTGTTGTGTTTAAGTTTAATCCCGCATGAATTGCCGTCGATTTAGGCGACGGTTAAAATTCCTTGTGAATTATTCATTACAGATGTTAAGCGTCGTCTCGCTGGATCTTCGAAGGAATGCATTGAGTTTGCAAGAACTTTCCATCTATCTCGTCGCACGTTGAACGGATGCACTAAAAAAAAGACAGATTGACTATCTAAAAGTGTATGGGAGGTGGATTTCTCTTGTGTACACCGGGCAGTCATTCATTGCCTGAGGTGACATTTGGCTATTTGTGGAACTTCAATTATTGATATACCCGAGATGGTAGTTCTAGTGCTGCTTAAGAATAATGATTGGGTGGTCAGTGGTTAACGACGATTTTTTTGTTGTTGTTGTATATGTGTGGGGATAAATAGCAGGCACGCGTTTTGTTAAAAATGTGATCTTACGTTCGAGAAAGAATGTATCCTAGAAATGTAAAGGTATAAAAAGGTCAGGCAATTATGGAGGGTATTTGCAATGCTGTCCATTTTCTGTTTAGTATGTTGTTCAATTTATTGGTGTGATAGATAAGGTAAATAGGTAACACGAATAGTTTTTTGGTACTTGAATCCTACAATATCTTTTTACTATGATAAAAATATAGAGTGAAAAAATATCTACATATATATGTAGGTATTTTATACATACATATGTGTATCTATTTTTATATACAAAATAAACTAAAGACAACATAAAAGATAACTTTTTAAAGGCCAAATGCGCAAGGCATACAATTCGCTACTCTTATTGAACAATTTGACAATTAATTTATTTATATTAGTACCATCTCCAATCTGATTTCAATATAGAATCAAGAAACAAGAGTCATAATTTATCATGAGATTAATCACTATAATTGCCCCACTCAATTGGATGTGATTCAGAAACTAGTTATGTTCATTATATGTTATTCTAAATGATGTAGAGCACGTCCAATTTGCGCCCTCCAGAAAAAGGATCAACTTGTCGCCATGAACGACACCATACCCATTTCATCGCGGCGCGGAAATATACGTGAGCTGGACTTCAATGACTTGTTGGATAGGTAGCAAAGACCTACATCGGTGTACGCGAAAAAAGCTGACATCTGATCTGAGTAGCTTTGTAACATCTTTGGTATTTCTTCCTTTTTTCTATTCAATTACATACTTTTGTTGTTAAGGGATTGTCATTAGTTGTCTTGTCATTAACGCTTTATTCGGCGAACACATCCACTCTATTTCATTAAAAGAACAAAGAAGAATCTGTTTTCATTGCAGGGGTAAGGCCGACGACTTTTTGGTCAATCGGAAGATATTTTACGAGTTAGATAGAAATAAAAATCATTAGTAAAAAACGGTTATTAAGTTTAAAGGAATAGTAAACACCGTTCCAATACATAGTTCATAGTTAATGCATTTATGAAACCCTATATGTACTTCGTCCCTACATTTATATCTTTTTTTTACCTGAAACCATATCTTTTTATGTCTTTAGACTGAGTTATTTTTAAAAATATAAATTCACTCACACTCCAGTGTGCTAAGACTTCATTGGAAGATAGATCGCGCACGATATCAAAGCCTTCTATCTTATCTTTGAAAAAAACATGCCAAAAGAAATATTTCTATCTTAAAAGCTCACCTATTTTGATTTGTTGTTGGTATTCTTTCTGTATTTTTCGAAATAGGTAGACGTAAGCTTAAGAGACTGGAATAGTGTCCAAATTTCATTGAGAAAGTCAACACAGTTCAATAGATTTGTTGGTGTTCGCGTTACTGTTTTAAGTTAAATGCAGTTTAATTTTACACCGCACGATTAATTCATAGTGATATAAAGAGTAATGTAAGGATATGTTTCCGATATGTGTTATGTTGTCGAAAATATTTGATTTTACATGTGGCTGAAATAATTTAATTTAACTTACAATTAAAATGTTTTCCTAGTGCCTTCGTTTAACATTCATAGTATAAAACAACCTCTTAATTATTATTAATGCGGGTCATAAATATCTTGCGTGGTCTAAATTTGCGTTTATACTCTTTAATGATTAATTTACTTTGAAACGTGGCTCATGTTTTCAGTTTCACCTATAAAGCGCAAGTAACCAATACCGTACAAATACTTATAGGAACGTTTTTACTAGATAAGACCTATTCGAGTTTTGCAAATGGACAAATTTCTCTTAAAATACAACAACTACAAACAAAATATTCGTGCATTTTATATATTATTACAGTAGTATGCGTAATATAACCGAACTGGTAATGTTAGGAGCACTCGTGGCAGAGAATTTCTTGCTTGCTTCTTGATTTGTAGGCATACTGGATAAGAATCTTCGTAAAGTTTTAATAATAGAAATTGAATTTATATGTATGGCAATTTAAATAATCACCTTTTGCTTTGATATCAGACTCTCAGATTGTTTATATTGTATTATCATATTGAATGAAAAATGGAGCGTATATATGTTTGTACTATATGTACGTCGATTATGTGTATCTAGTTTTGATATATGAAAACGTAAGCAATTTATTTTTACTTGGACCTCTAATATAGAGCAAGTATTAGATTTGTGTAAAAATTTAAATCGGGATTACAATCAATTTTGATATTATGATAAGAGAGAAAGTAGGTCTACTGATTCTGTCTGTCTATCTGCCTGCTTAATGGTTGAACCTGATTCAAGCTTCATATTTGAGCCGAGTATAATCAATGTTATTTCCATAAAAATCTTATTTAAATATGTATAAACATATGTATGTACATATTTACATAATGTCATTAAACACTAAGTTAAAAACAAATTTTAGCCTTAGTTAAACCAGAACAACTTATATTTCCTTAAACTCGAATGTGCGAGTGTAGCTACCACAATCTCAATTAACCAGAAATATAAAGAACCAAATACACACGTAAAGAGCTCCTGACCTTCTGCTATTTATTCCGTTCAAAATGATTAAGCTTTTATTAGACGTCGAATTGTGTCAAACTACAACTTCTTATTTGTTGGTCCTAAGCAAACATTTTCTGTGATAAAATATTGTAATTAATTTTAGAAATTCATGTTAATTATTTGAATCCACAAGGTGGTAGTAGAACTTAGTCTTTATTTAATTATCTTGCCTTTATTCTACGCCATTTTCATTTTCATTTGTACATACATGTTCATACTTCCTGATAAAAGTTCTAGCAAAAAGATGTATTTTTACTTGTGCCTTTAGTTCTGGAAAATGAGACTTCGAGATAACTATTAATTATAACATTACGATAATAGAGAAGCTCGAAGAAGTAGGTCCGCCGATTCTGTGTACATTAAAAACTGTTAAAGGGATGATGCAGCTTCATATCTGACATCTGTAGAGTGACATTAGAGCCGAATTCAGATAATCAATATACATATAAATAGACCTACATATGTAGGTATATCAAATTAGTAATTTCATTACTTCGACCATAATAATACACAAAGACTCTTAACTAAAGAAAACAGGGACACCCTTTTCATTTACGTTCCTTTCAAAGTAGGTACAAATATACGAACGTACCAATTTTATCGCTCTTTTAAGTGTCAAATCAAATTCTTATATGAAATAATTAATACCGCACCAGTCAAATTATCAAAACCATTAACAGAAAACAATAACAATCGCAACTAATAATCATTTCATTTTATCTTTGCATCTTTTCAGTTGACACCAACGCAGAATTGAACAATGCTTTAAATTGTGTTGGGTTCAACACGCAACAAATATCATTAGACAGAAAACCTACATTTTTGTATTTGCTTCTTGCGTATAGCGAGGGGTGAAGGTTCAGATTATCGTAGTTCCAATAAAAGGAACACAAGTCTGCGTCTATTGGATGGTTACAAAAATAACAATAATAAAGAACGCATTCACCAGTCACTTTCCTTGCTACTCAAATCAAACTCCGGATACTTGGATACAGCACATATCTGCATCATGCTACCAAACAGAAACAGATTTACATAAATTGGGTGAAGAACATATCAGATTTTATTCATCCGCAAGGACAACGGGGTCATAGCAAAATCATATCGTAAAAGTCCTAAATAAATACATATCCTGCAAGAAGCAGCAGACTCTCATTTAAGAAGAACAATTTCAGTCCCTAATCATAGGGTATCCTCAAAACACATTGCGGAATTATGCAAATTAAATAGAGAATTTATGTTTGATTGTGAACCCTAACAAGCGGTAGTCAAATCTACACCAGATCCGGCTATAGCCTCCAGCTATTTAGTATTAGCATAAATCAGTGGAAGGATTAGTCTATTGGACAGCTTTAGATAATAGCATTATCGTGAAAATTCGCTGCTGAGAAAATATGGCATTCATATGGAGGCGTCGCTCAACGTCGATTGTAAAAATTGTCGCAGTTTTGATGGCAATCTGGTTTATGGTTGCCTTTCTGCTCTACACCGATGACAGTAGACGGACTACCAAATGGAATGGCATGTCCCTAGGACTCAAAAGTGTCGGCAGTGGAGGTGCTGGTGGAATGGGTGGTGATAGTGGTGGATTTGACTATTCCGTTCGAGGTGGCGCTGCTGCTGATGTTCCTGTCGTTGTTGATAACGACGGCGTAGGAGGAGGCAATAATGCTGTTGAAACCGTCATCGATGCCAATAAACGAGATTTCAATGCTGAAGACGAGTCTGTGATCGATAATGTTGTACAACCACACGAAAAAGTGTTAGGAAAAAATAATCATAAAATGGTATCAGAACACTCGGCCCATAAGCAAGTGGTTGAAGATGGTAAGTTGTGGATTTATAGTATATCCCAAGGATATACTAATTTTAATACATAGTTCGCATGGATAAATATAACAAATAGTATATATATACATATGTATATGTAAATGTATAAAAAATCACTTTTTTGGTTTTGCCTGCAATTCCGTCAAACACTTCGTTATATAAAAACTAAATTTCGATGGATGGATACGCTTTCTAGATAGAATTAATATTGCATTCTATTTAGAAAAAATATAAAACTAGAAGACATGCAAATTAATTAAATCTCGAAGCATCTTATCTTTTCCCATACATATATGTCAAGAAAATGTCTCGGAAACGTTACATTGTTGTTTATGTCGTTGAGGTTAAAGCATCTCATCTTCCACCTGTATACATTATATCTGCGCTCTTGATGCAGAATCAACTTGTAGGCCAGTCATTAAGTTAATCGCATTGCACATTCTAATTACTGAGTTTGAACAACAAACATGTGATCAGTCATTTTATGCAAGATACTCATGCACGCTCTGAGCTCTTACCTACAAAGTTAGGCCATGATAAACGCATATTGTTCTCATAAGTTCCCTTGAGGAATTATCGATTCATAGCTGGAGATAATTGGTGTTTGTGGTAATCGGTTGTATGTGGTATACGCACGATCTCTGATTGAACCACGAAAAGTAGGACTTCTTGAATAAAGAACCAGAACAAACGTTTCTAAAGCAATCACGTTCTCACGACATGGCCTTTGCTTCTTCAGTTATTTTCATCCTTCTTGGAGAAACCGGAATGTTACTCCGGGGATCATAATTCATAACCGATCGAGATTTAAAAGTGATCCAGAGATCACTACGTTGTTCTGCTTGAAAGCCTTTTATCTCTTCTATATTAGGTCTACATGCCTGCAGTTTTTCATTGATTGGTAGTACACTTCGTGGTAAATTGGTCAGTAACATGCATTGTGTTTTCTTCTTTGGAAATTCTCATAGAAAATAGGTTGATTATTTTAGCAGGTTAGTTGCATGTAACCTCAGCAAAGCAGGTTGGTAATGCTAATATTTATTTGTGAACATTTATCGTTTATTTATGTAACAAATATATTCTTTAGGGAAAATAATTGTTCTCTCTCACGTGGACGTAATAATGAGAACATTAATATATTCTACTATCTATCAAATACTTCGTGATAATGAACATATTTTTCCTAAATGTGTTCTCTTAGTTCTGCTGCAAAGTCTTCATTGCATATAAATTAGATTAGTGTATTTTAGTTATATATATTTTTTCTGCCACATTCTAGGTGGAAAGGGTGTCCTAGATGCCCCAGCACCGGTAGAGGATCCTCCAGGCGAAATGGGAAAACCGGTCGTGCTACCGACCAATATGACTGAAGATTTGAAGAAAATCGTCGATGATGGCTGGACAAAGAATGCCTTCAATCAGTACGCATCAGATCTTATCTCGGTACATCGTAATCTCCCCGATCCCAGAGATGCATGGTAAGTGACTGTCGTTCTGTTAATATATTTTCGTTTATGTTTGTTTTTATATGTTTTAGGTGTAAAGAGCCCGGTCGCTATCAACAAGATCTCCCTGCAACAGATGTTATTATTTGCTTCCACAATGAAGCGTGGTCAGTACTCTTGCGAACAGTGCATTCGGTGTTGGATCGTTCACCTGAACATCTAATTGGATTCATTATTCTTGTCGATGATTTCTCCGATATGCGTAGGTTTCCTCTTATAAAATTGATTTGTTTAAGAACTGACAAGTTATTTATTTTTTTTCAGCACATACGAAAACACAATTGGAGGATTACTTCGTCGCATATCCAAAAGTTAAAATAGTGCGGGCACCGAAGAGAGAAGGTCTAATTCGTGCTAGGTTGCTAGGAGCGCGACACGCAAAATCACCTGTGTTGACTTATTTAGATTCACATTGCGAATGTACTGAAGGTATAGTTATTTCATTAATAAGTGTTTAGGTATAAGTTACAGATTGATTTAGTTTGTAACAGACGAATTTCGGGAATGAAAGAGTAGCAAGAAAAAAATGTCTGATTTGTTTGTGCTTAGAAAATCCGAAAAAAATATTTGTGTTCTTCCAGGATGGTTGGAACCATTGCTAGATCGTATAGCAAAGAATTCGACGACGGTTGTGTGTCCAGTTATTGATGTAATCGATGACACAACAATGGAATACCATTATCGAGATTCAGGAGGTGTAAATGTTGGAGGATTCGATTGGAATTTGCAATTCAATTGGCATGCTGTGCCCGAGAGGGAGCGCAAACGTCATACAGTAAGTAAACAAGCATTAATATCGCATTTAATTATATGTAATTCGGTACATAATTTTTGTATATGAATACTACTATTTTACCTAAATTAAAATATTTCAAAAAAGCTCTATGTTTAAGATTTTAATATCTTTTGGGAAAATCGAATTTACTTGTTGTGAGCAAATGTTTGTGATTATTTATGTAAATCAAGTTTTACTACTTAGTTAAAAACATTTTCCCGTCCCAAGATGTAACTTTAGACTCAGAAAAGAGAAATTCAAATAACACTAAAAATCCATATAATTTTTTTACATTATAGATGACAACAGGTCATCTTATAACAATTTTAAATGCCCTGATTTTAACTGATTTGTTTTTTTTTCATATTATATGTGTATATTCGACTGGTTATTTTGTGTGAAACAAAATATGTCAGGATGCAATTGAAGTAAACTAAGTAATTTCATTATAGAGCTCCGCTGAACCCGTGTATTCACCAACAATGGCCGGTGGGTTATTCTCAATTGACCGTAAATTCTTTGAGCTGCTCGGAACGTACGACTCAGGTTTTGATATCTGGGGTGGTGAGAACTTAGAGTTGTCGTTTAAAACTTGGATGTGTGGCGGAACATTAGAGATTGTACCTTGCTCACATGTTGGACATATATTTCGAAAAAGATCACCGTATAAGGCAAGTGACTTTCCTTTCGAATTTATAATATTCTTGAGCAATAATTTTGTATAATTTGTATAATTTTAGTGGCGCTCTGGAGTTAATGTTTTAAAGAAGAATTCAGTACGTTTGGCTGAAGTATGGCTTGATGACTACGCAAAGTACTACTATCAAAGGATTGGAAATGATAAGGGTGACTTTGGGGATGTTAGCGTGAGAAAGGATTTGAGGTAAAATGGAAATACTGTCTATATATTGCCGTATATTAAAGTGTTCATATTTGAGGCGTATAAATCAGCCTATGTTGATCTATCATTTAACTATTTTCTCCCTTCTATTAACTTGATTTTCACTTGCAATTTGTTACATAGAAAAATATCAAAATTGAATCGTGTTAAGTATAACTTATGTACAACTGTGAGCATACAAATAGCAGTACATACATAGGTATAAAAAACGTTAAAAAAAATTTATTTGAAAAGCTGAACTCACCCAAAAAACCAAAAACAGGAGTCCGAAAATAAAAGCATCCATGCAGTACGATTGACAAATAATTCATACATACATATGTCTAAAATCGAGCAATTAAAATACATCAATGTCCAGATATTTATCTTTCTCCCTACGTTCTGATAGTGATGATAGATAACTGTAAGAACTGTTCATAATATCTTATAATAGGAAACATATTCTATAATGAGTTCGGTTGTTTTTGTTTACTACCATGAGTGAATTTAAGTAGATTTAATGACAATCTATTTTTTCTTTCAATTAGAAAACGTTTAGGTTGCAAAAGTTTCAAATGGTATTTGGACAACGTCTACCCGGAGTTATTCATTCCAGGCGAATCAGTCGCATACGGCGAGGTAAGTGTGGGATTTAATTCATACCACTACAATTTATAATTGCAAATAACTCTTTTAATTAAATTTTAATATATATATCTTATAGATTAGAAATCTAGGATATGGCGGTCGCACATGTTTAGATTCTCCTGCTAGAAAGAAGGATCTGAAAAAGGCAGTTGGGTTGTATCCCTGTCATAATCAAGGCGGCAATCAGGTTTGGAAATATTCGAATCAAATGCGACCGCCACAAACTCCAAATTTAAAACAATATATTAAAATGTTAAATTAGTTGATTTTAAAAATTATTCTAAACAGACAATTTACTGAAGGTTAGGTACAAATGAGAAAAGTAATTGAATCAGATTCACATTAATTTTACAGATTGGAAATAATATTTCTTCAATGTGTCTTGATTCGCCGGCTAAATCGGACGACATGCATTCACCAATTGGGCTGTGGGAGTGTCATGGTCAAGGTGGAAACCAGGTATTCAACAAAGAGCACTTATTATCTGCTCATATTGAAAATTTCATATTGTTATATAAAATGAACACTTTTATAATATTTTACGACGTACATATGTAAACCATTTACAAACTCCTGTATTTAAGAAAGAAAATTCCATCTTGACATACCTACATACATATTTAGAAAACGAAAAGTTTACTTGTTATATCCCTCTATCGGAATATAGAACTAATTATTTTGAAGTTATTCGGCGTTTAAGTTTTCTCTTAACATTATGTAAAATATCAAAGTACAGAAGCTAAATGTCGGTAAAATTGTACAAACTGTGGTCCGATATGAATTCACAGGTTTCGCAAAAGTAAAAAAGTTTACCAAACCAAAATTACTTTAATATCTTAATATTCACATTAAAACGTACATACTTTGTTTTGCATATACGGCCAGAGTTTTTTTATATTGAAATATATTTCTTATTGCTAAATAGCACTTTTTTCATAATTCGGAAAGCTTTTCATCAAACTGAACCAATAAAGTTTAAAACATGCACCAGATCGTTTACAAGCCCAGCTGGTTGTTTCTCGATCGTGTAGAACATTCCCTGCCTAATTTTTTTTGGTTAAGCGTTCAACTAGATCTTGTATTAGCAACCAGATCTTGCAAAATACCCTCATTATACTCATACGTACACCAGCACTACCTCCCATTTTCATCAATTCTACTAAAAATAATTAATAATAGTCATGAATCTACTGCTACTTCACACGACCAACACGGCCAAATATATAATAGTATTAACGTATGTACACACAAACATACATAAGTCAGAACCATTAGTCCAGCTAATAACCTTTTTGAGTCCCCAGAATATAAATTATATTTTGAATTAATATTTAAGTCCAACGAAACACATTTTCAACTAATGTAATGCTTTTTCCACATCATCATAATGTGTTGTCATTTCCTTAATGTTAAACGAAATTATACAAATCCATCTATATACCTATTAATAATATATCAATAATTTTATTTACAAATTTTGTTGCTTAAGGTTAAGCTTAAGATAAAACACCGTACAACAAAATGTTACCAGCGGGCACTTATGCTAACATCGCGATAAAAGCCCTTAATACAATATTAGAGTGTCTTTATTAACTGGATTATTTGTTACTTTTTGTGGTTTACGGTTTTAGTATATTAAAAGCACCTCTATTGACCCAAACGTACATACTACATTAAGATATAAAATATATTTCATGGATTTTTCGAAATAACTAGAGAAGTGTTTTTTCTTTTCTTTTTAAATCTGGAGAAGAAATTATTCCACCATATATATATATATATATATATTTACTTTTTAGTACTTCACATTGTACTAAGTTCAAATATTTTCCCAATGCTTTGTGGCACTAGGAACATGATAGACAACTAAAACAACGTACATATGTATGTAAATCCTTTGTTCGTTATGATTTTGACCATCAGTTTATAAATTAAACAAACAAACGAAGTGAATTTGTAAAATAAATATAATAAAGGTATAAATTGGATCTAAAATTACTAATTACCCCATTTACCGAAAAAAATGCATGTCCTCCATTTTGGCTACCGGTTTACAGATCTCAACTAAAACATCTCTGTAAATTATTTCACGAATACAAGTTTATATTGTTTAATTTTTATAACTAATTTGGAGTTTGTGGCAAAGCTACTGGGCTAAATAATTATTATACACATTAAAACATTTACAAATAAAATATTAATATTTTTAGTTCATTGGTTTTCATATTAAAGCATAGTTGATTTTTTTTTTTGTTTGCTTACTTATTTTTACTTGAAAACAAAAAAGCATTGCGATTTAGCACGCTTTCATGTGTTTTTCTTAAATATTGAAACAAGCTTTTGTTTAGCTTTCGAATTTTACCATATGCGGATCATAATAATTTCGATAATTGAATTAAGTGACAAGGATAACGCTGCACATTGAAGGCTTTGATCGTTTTGAAAGACATCACGGAATGATGTGACTGTTTGTCTCCTCAACCATTGTTATTATTTCAAATTTCTCCTCTCTAGTATACATATATCATGAATTCACTTTTACAATGTGCAAAAAGTTGCGAGTAACGCCAATGACGAGAATCAAGAACCGAAAATAAGTTATACTTTGTAGTTAAATTTAGTTTTATTATTTTTAATTAACGTAATTCGTAAGAATATACTTTAGCTACTTTAATGTGTAAAGGTATATATTTTACACAAAAAAAGGGTTTATATATTATACAGAATTATACGAATACGGTTTGGATTCAGTCAGGTGGGGATCCCTGACAATAGGTCTGATATTGAAACCGCATAGATGTAGATATTCAACACATATTAATAACTTTTGATCACATTGTCCGTATTTTGTATAATAGAAACCGCATCCAAAACGCATTCTACCTGTGTTTTCTTCTTCGGTTTATTGTGCAAATTTATGTTGCAATGGTTTAACATTTCTCTTGTTTGTTTTTTTTTTTATTGAAAATAACAGTACTTTATGCTCAGTAAAGCTGGAGAGATTCGCAGAGATGAAGCATGTCTAGATTACGCTGGCCACGAAGTGATGCTATATCCTTGCCATGGATCGAAAGGAAATCAGGTTGGTAATATGTAAAAGTCACTCCTTCATATGTAGGAAACTAGTATGTATATTACAAGTTATAAAAACTCTTAGTTTCTCTCAGTAGTAATAAAACCCTACCTGTTTTAATTTAATTCAAAACTATTTATGGTTTCTAAAAGTTAGTGACCTACGAATCCATCAATTCCTTTTATATGTACATGTATGTATATCAGAATGTACAAAAGATGGGTCACATAATTTTTTTTTTTTAATTTTATATAATTTAAATATGTCTGTTTTTTTAATATTTATTCTCTCCTTTTTAGTTCTGGACGTACAATGCCGACACTAGTCAACTTCGACATGGATCTTCTGATAAATGCTTAGCAATCAATGAGAAAAAAGACCAAGTTATTATGGAAGAATGTGATGTAAATCGTGATTGGCAAAAATGGCATCTGGAAAATTATGATCCATCAAAGTTGTGAGGATTAGTTTATGCAAATAATACAGATATAATTCCTACGCACAAATAATAGCATAGTCGCAACACTTGATGTACTGTCGCGATTTGTATATACCCTACGACACATAAGACCTTTATATATAAGACTTAGAAAATAAAATAGGAAACAATTTGAAAAAAGAGTAAAAACAAAACATTAAGATTAAATACAACAAATAATGTACTTTTAATATATATAAATAGTTAAAGTTGTAAGATATCATTTTATACAGTATGCAATATAGTATTTAGTAGAAAGTGTAAGAAGATACACAATCTTAAATTGTAACAGTTAAAAATCATATTCACATTCCGTTTTGTTAATTTCTTATGACCATATGTTATTTTTTTAATGCCATAGAGCTTGCTTTTTTATATGCGTTCAACACGGACGCGTTTGGAAATGAAAATATTGAAAAGAAAGAGAGTTTTTAAAATTATAAGCTCAGTTTTAACCGCTACAAGTTTTCTAAAAATATCAGTTTATTAATATTTTGTGCACAAGAAATGCATTTCAATGCACCTAAATTTTATTTACTTACTTCCATTAGATTTAAAGAAATATTTTTTTTTATTATTGTGTAACAATGTGTTAAAACCATAGTATAAGGCATATAGAAGACTATATGGGTATTTGGCTTTGACATCATTTTGACGTCATACTCTCTTACTAGTAAACAGCATAAAGGCATATCGACAGAATTCAAACATCAAAAAGACGCTGCGAATACAGCCTTCTATGCTTTAGTGATAATGTCTTATTAATTGCCAGTACTGAAAAATTGCATTATATATATATGTATATATATATAGCCAATGCCATTATATATCCAATTGATATACTTTATATTCCAAAAGAATTAACATATCCAATAATTGTATTAAGGGCCTAATCCATAAGAAAAAAAAATGAAAAGTATAACTTGTTTGCATATTATTTCTGAAACGCTTACAAAATCTTTATACTGCACAAAAAATTAAAGCCTTATTGGGATGGTAGAGTACTACCAAACCCTTAAAAATATATGAAAAAAATTAAGTGTGACTCCTTTAATTGTTAACTTATTTATGTACACATATTAAACGATTCAATTTTGTTTACCCTCGTTGTGAAATCATACCCTGTTTTTAGTGTTTGCTACCAGTTTCTTATTATAAGTATTTTGTTTTCATTCCTATACTATACTATACCAACTGCAACGCTATTTTTCTAATAAAAATTTAAATAAACACCTCTTTTTATTTATTTTTAAAACAAAATACCATCGATACCATTTCTTTCTTATACATAAACAATATTGATAAAATTGCACAGCATCGATTTGGAAAGATTTAAATTGTTAGTAAATTTTGAAATGTGAAGAGTTTTGAGGTTACCGGGCCACAAGAAGCAAATACACAAAAACATTATGCATAAGCTCGTAACACCTACATATCTATGTAATCTTACTGAATATGGGATCCAGCATCACCTTTTACTTATACATATATAAAATTACCTACATAATGTATTTTAGTTATTCTGAAAAGCCTGCCTCAATTGTTCTTTGGCCTTGCTGCAATCCATTTCTATTTGACGAAAAACAATAAAATATGTATCATGAAATTCACCATCTACCATTAAAGTAATATATCGGGATCAAATATGAAAACAATCTATATAGTTATTTGCTTGGTAAATAATTTATTTGAAATAGAATTGACCTGGTCTATTTTAAATCCCGGATACTTGCTTAATCCAGGAACGTAAACCTCCAACAAACGTATACATGGCGGGCTTACCAGGTGAACCACAGCCAAATCCCCATGACACAACCCCAAACAACTTGTTATCGACAGTAAGAGGACCACCTGAATCGCCTTGGCAAGAACTTACTTGTCCACTTGGATGTCCAGCACAGATCATTCGGTCTGTTATTCCAGGAATATTTTTCGGATTGCAGTAGTCACGACTCCAAAGTTGCACTTTGGCATACTTAAGCATGTTTGGCAGTTGTAGGTTTCCGTTTATTGCACCAAAGCCACTTATAGTAGCCAGAGTATTTGCGGGATAGTTCGAGTCCGAATCCGCAATATCAATCGATTTTATTCGTTCATCAAACGGAATCGCTCTACTCAACATAATCAGGGACATATCGTAGTCTTGTGATTGTGAGTTGTACTGTGGGTGTATAATAAATCTGGCGATTTCTGCATGAGTTCCACCTGATGAAAGGTCATTTGTTCCAGCAACGACAACCATTTGGTTTGGTGACTGTCCTAAAGTACAATGAGCAGCTGTGACAATGTAGATTTCAGAAATTAGTGATCCCCCGCAATGATGACGTCCATTTAATTGCAGGGATACTTGATGAGGAAATTGTCCTGGGCTGGCAAAGTTACCACCAATTATTCTGTTCGTACCTGACGCACTCACAGCAGCGAACACAGCAACTAGAAACCGCAACATGGTTATTCGATGTTTACTTAGCTTTTACGAATTGTATTCAAGCCTTTATAGTCAAAAAATCTCCATGGGGGTCGGGTGACTATCAAAATAAACTATTATCGTATTTGAAAACATTAGTTTTGTCGCCTTGTCTGCGGGAGTTTTTTTTTTGGATTAGAATTGTCATATGCTTTTGTTGTAGTAGCAAACCCTGGGAAGTATATTCACAATCATTTAAGCTTATTTTTGTATGGAAGAGCGAGTACAATGTTCAGATAACATTCAACTAGTTATAAAACGAAAGCGGCGGAGTTAAGCTTGTATATGTGGAAATAAGAACAGATAACTATGATAAAAAATAAAGCCTTGCTAATCTGTACAATAGTTTACAAATTTACATAATACTTCCTCTTATTTTCATTTTGGAAATCTATGATACTTATACGAATATTTCAATTATTTATTTTTTTTCAAATTTATGATAGCCTGTCATAGTGAACAATGATTAACACAGTTTCAGCATCTCGTTATAGACCTAGTGTTCGTATTGGTAATTGGTTTGAAGATATATGCCTTGAAGAGGTATTAACTTACATGTTTTATAATGGTAATGAATCGTGATTCATATTTTTCATAGGATGAAATAAAAGGATTTCTTTGGAAGCGCAAGAAATCCGAACTGTTAATTGAAAAGACTCGTTTGTTGTTTCTAAATTTTCACGCCGAGATTGAGCTGGATCCACCGTCAGATCACATTCGATTCGGGGCTGTAGTACAGATCCTTTCATGTCGAATGAAAAATTGCCCCGATAAGTCGAATATACGATCAGCTCTATCTGTCATTATTAATGAGCAAGTGGTGAGTAACAGTCAGCGGATCAATGACAAATGTGAGCTAACAGTCGCGCCATCTCAGCGTCCCTGTGCAAGGAACTCTTTCATTGTAGTAAGGTGGGTTAGTTGCAAAAATGGCCTGCATGCGAGTAAGTCTATATTTATTTACTAATTTTACAGTGGTGATGACAAAGATCGGACCAACGAGCTTTTAAAGTATGGTCAACATTTTGCTTTACAGTGTGTGGATGCTGAAGAACAGCCTCTTATGCTGTTTAGTATGCAAAAATCAGCTGATCTAACGACAATGGTTCGCCCAACATTTGATTCTCGAAAAAGAGGTGAAATTAATCTACCAGTCGCACTATGTGTCAAGAAGGTAAGTGTTGCTTAACAACCCATCAGAATATTGGAAATCATTTCTTTTTTTCCTTTTTTTATTAACAGAACACAGGCCCGGGTAAGGATATTCCATCCGCATACACAAGATGGCGGTGCTATCACGTGGATCCAAAAATGCGGTTTGAAACAGATGGACACCCAATACCGGTAATAAAACGTTCTAAATTTCATTAATACAAACAAAAAACGTAAATTGTTTTCATTTTAAAAAAGAGCAATAGCCCAATAGTCATTACACATTCAGGAACAAACCGAAATTTAGCCGCTGAAAATGTTGTGGTTCAAACTCTTTTCGGACCGGTATACGTTTTAATAATTGCTCTTTTTCTTGTTTTACTTCTATTGCTTTTTAGGAGTTCCTTATTTCCGTACAAAATTACATTGATGTCTTTAGAAGGGAGAAAGCTAAAAATCATTGGATAATTGCGATTGGAAACGAGCATAAATTTACTGAAGAAATGTAGGCAGCTTAAAAGAGCTAAACAGGACAGATTTTGTAAAAATTAAATAAATGTTTTTTAATAACATATGTAACATATACATGCATTCAAATAATCAAAGTGGGTACATATGTTGTTCTTTGTACGATTGGATCCCGGTCACAAACAGTATTCAAACTTATTATTCACCCTTATCATGAGCATAATCCCACACAAACCCGTTCTCTCATCAAGAATCCAGTATTGTGAAAAATGTTCAAAAGGGAAAGAAAAAGTTATGGTATAACACCATAGTTTTCTATAATATACATACATATGTACTTATTTTTCAAACGGCCTGTTGCATAGTTCTTGCTTAAGACTTTTTTTTAATTTTGAACTTGATGTGCCACATATATGTACATATTGTATTTAAAACTTAATTTCTGAAACTCAGATAAATTAAGTTGCATATGACTCAAAATGCGTCTTGCAACTAAGTCAGCAGCTGCGGTACGAATTCGTATTTGGTACACGGAACTCTATGTAAAAATCGAACACTTTGTCGACAGCTCTACAAAATGTTTGATGGGTATGTGTTCAGTTTTTATTGAAATATTAAAAGTAGATAAAGGTAAATTATGCATATTTATATACATAAATATACACTCAAGATATATAAATATATATATATGTATGTATATGATTAAAAAGACACCTTCCAAGTACAGAGCACGTGAATATGTGCGTCCATATACCCGCAAAAAACTTAGCTTATCTGATCGAAATTATTTTTATTTATCATTAAAAATATCACTATTTAAGAATAAATCAATACAGTCCTCCCCGCAGCTAATCTGTAGACAAGCTCAATTACTTATTTACGATTGGAAAAGCATTAATGCGGGTGTTAAAAAACACGAGACTATCATGATAAGAGCGTGATCTTAAAATGTTTTGTCACATTATTCACGTGTTTATGACATCGAGAAAGGTGTGCTTCGCTAATCGCTGAGATTGAAGGCTTTTGATTTTATTGACTGTATAAACTGATATCTGTCTTACGTTAATGAAACGTGTAAGAACTACGGTCTGCATTGTTTCTATCAGAATTATACACACATACGAGTATGTAGGCATAGTAAAGAATTGTATTACCAAATAATTTTTTTTCGAATGCCTGTCACTAGCATCAACGCGATCCCTTATCAAATTTCCATTATTTTTTTATTTACATCTAAATCTGACTTTAGGGTAAATATTAATTTTATGAATAAAATTGTGTTTTCAAAATGTCATATACCTACTTCAGATATTTGGTCTATGTATCATGCCAAATGAATTCTACGATTTCATAAAAAGTGGAAATATATCTGTAAAGAGTGTTATGATATAACAATGTCACTTCTTTCCCTAATTCACCTTATATTCGCTTACTTTTTCTCCACATTTTGTCGTACATTTTTAAATACTTATTTTGTGTGCTTGTCAACCTCAACTTTTAATATTCTCCAGTAAATATATGTATATGTATGCAGCAACTCGTAAAATTAAATACCAAAATAAATATAACTTGCAAACCCGAGACCCACTATAATGGTGTATGATATCACGGCTTGCTTATAAAATGGGTTAATCTTTAATAATTATTTACAGGGTGGAAGTGTTGTATAACTCTATAGAGAAATAGCTTAAATTTGTTTATAATAAATGCACTAAAGCCTAGAAGAATTTGAGAAAAATAAGTCCACAAGTATGCATTGATAAATAAATACAATATGTTAGCGCAGAGTTCATGTGGAGTATACTCTTGTTTGTTTTCTTTCTTGTTAAGATCTTTTTCAGAAAAGGAATTGGAGGAATCTAACTTATCGATGAGAAAACCTTCCATATATACATATGTTCAATTCCTGTCTTTAAAGGCCGTGTTTTACTAACCTGGAACTACCTAGTTTGTTTTATGCACAACCTGTGTTCAAGATAACTTAAGGTAACGTTAATTTACGTTGCGTGACACGGTATTATTTGTTAACAGTATGTCGAGATGTCGTATTACAAATCTGTAAATACACATCTTTAAATTTAATATGACTTTAAAAGACAACTTAAATCTTAATATCTTAAATCCTACATATTTTTATTTGAACTAAACTTTTTTGTTTTTTATTTACTTGCCTTAAGTTTTATGCATGTGACAAAAACAAACAATTCTTTGTTCATTGTGTCTCAGAGTATATCTTTTAATGAATATAATAGAAGTGCATTAAAGAAACGTTTTTTGCCTTTACATATACAGTTCAGTTTTTTGTGTTGCAAAAAATTGTTTAAACTTTGTTTTTAATGTTTACTAAAAGTTGAATACTTTTACAGCTTCAAATAATTCCGAACTATGTAATTGTATTTAAAAAAAACAAAAAAAAAAAACGTGAAATAATTATACATAGGTATGTACATATGTATGTATACAATGAGGTTAGCCCAGGCTTTTAAAATGGACATTATTTTATTTTTGAAAACATATTTTCATTAACTTCAAATATATACATTCATATGTGCTATTATTTAACCTGTCCTTGGATTAACCTTAAACAAACATAAATTAATGGATTAATACTTTTAAATGTACGTCAATTATTTGCACTTGTAGTTTATGAGCGTAACACTTACTGTGTGGAGCGTAATAAAATCAAATATAGATTACCCTTCTACTTTCTTAATCCAAATTTGTGATAACTTTTCTTATACTTAAGGTAAAATTAGCAAGCGAATAAATAGTTTTTGTCTAAATTGTTAATTATGTCTTCAATCAGGAAATTACCACAATTTTTATTTGTTTGGTTTTCTTTTCGTACGCTTTAAGATTTTGACATTTGAAAAACTGCGATTGAAGTAATAAATTCAAGAAATTAATTTTCTTAAAGCTTACTAAGAAGTGTGTTTACCGATTAACATGCCAAAGATGTTTTCTTTACCGATTTTCGCATTGGAACATTTTTAATGTCATACTCCGCACATGCTCCTTCCGTGGAATTCTAAAGCTATCTTGGCAGAGTTTTCATCGTCTTTGATTTACATTTTTTTTTTAATCCTAACTAGATAGTTTCCTCATAGGAAATAATTTAATTTCTCCTCTCATCCCAATCCAAGCTGTCAACGCCAAAATTTGCACAAAAAATATTTTAAACACCCTGTACATGAGATAAAGTGTTTATATCGAATGTCCCACATCTCAACAGATATATTACTTAGGAGCTTATATTATAGTAAAATATCTTTAAGTTCTCAAAACCTTTATTTTACTTATATTTAATTTTACATCTTATTAAAAGTCACTATTTTTTGCGAAAAACATTCTTTCCTAATTAAAATTAATAAAAAGCCCCATATTCACCTGTTACTACTGAGAGTTTTTCGCGTTTATCAATTAAGTAATCTTCCTCAGAACAGTATAATCAACTGACTATACCTAACAAAGCCTTGTACGCGACTCGCTTACACAAATATTCAATTATTATTGTTTAATTTTTGTTTTTTTGTTGATTGCCGATTCGTCATCATTCACACGACTACAACCCGTCAACATTCTCGTTTTCTGTCCAACCTACGACATGAGTGTATAAGGTACTCCATTTAAGCGATCAATTAGTGGAAAAGGTATTCCACTGCCAAGTCAGACGTCGACTGAATCTGTTCGGCTCCTTTTCTTCACGGAAACAACCGTTTGTCAAAAAAAAAAAAAAATAAATAAACATTGTTTTCGTCGTGTTCGCGTCTTTTTCGCTTTTTTTAATATCTGTTTTTTTTTTTTTTTTTGTTTTTTTGTTGCGAATTCTGGTTCAGTTCAATTTTTTTCGGTGGTGTGCATATTGATGGAAATCAATTTTGAGCTTGAAAAAAAACCAAACCAGTTGAAAGCATTGAACCCGCAGGAATGACCTAAAATAACATCAGTGCTTAACAAGAAATTTTTATTTTCATTTAATTGGTTAAAAAGGTATTGTGCTCTTATATTGTACATTATATGTCTCCGAAAGGACATGGCTTAGGACTATTGGCAATCAAGGTGAGTGGCGATATGCTTATGTATTTATTTTTTATGAATATTTTTTTTCTGTACTGTTTACTCTACGTTGATTTATTCATGAATACACGTGTTAGACAGGCAGGCAGAATAATAGTACTCGTGCGCACTTAGCAAGATACAATAGCATTCTTTGCTAAACCCAAAAATTGATTTTATTAAAAAGTAATAATACTAAGTAAAAAATAGAACTCGTGCGCACTTAGCAAAAAATAGTAGCATTCTTTGCTGAACCCAAAAATTGATTTTATTAAAAATTAATAATACTAAGTTTAGCTTAGTTCAATTTCGATCTTCGAATCGAACTATCGGATAGTTGCATCTTTCCTTAAAAAGGGAAAAGTACTAATTTATTTTAGAGAAAGTTTGTTTTGCAATAACTGTTTTGATGAGATCCAATTTAAAATTCATGAAGACAAATTCAATCAGACCGTCAATTTATGAACGATTATATGACTCAATGACTTGTTTTGGGAAGATACCTGTGCCTATTCTCTGAAAACCGTAATTCTTCTATCAAAATACAAAAAAAATATAAATACTAAAAAATATATAAATAAGAAAAAAACCGGATTCCCTGCCTTTAATGTAAGTGAATTAATATGATACAACAACTTTTTAGAATGTAGTGGTAAGCATTATTTATGCTGTTTTGGCACTACTTATAAACTCTATTGACCTATGAATGACATCACAGTTCATACAGTTTTGGTCAAATATTCAAAACGGATAATCTACCTTGATCCGACGGCTAAATCATTAATTTCACAAATTCCACAGTTCTTTAACTTGTTATAACATTAAGTCAATGGAA
The DNA here is from genome assembly GCA_949716465.1 of Chalcosyrphus nemorum. Lineage (NCBI taxonomy): Eukaryota > Metazoa > Arthropoda > Insecta > Diptera > Syrphidae > Chalcosyrphus > Chalcosyrphus nemorum. The sequence continues at coordinate 93,729 of OX454335.1, read as the reverse complement.
TTTAATGTTTACATCGAATAAGGGACGTTAACGAATGTGTGGCATGATTTTCCATCATAACATTATGTCACCAGAATTTGTTAACCGATACTTTGCAATTATATTATTTCCTCGAATTGCACATGTGCATATTATTTTAGTAACCTGTTTTCTTAAGCAAGTAAGTATGATCGACTATACAAAAATTAGCTAAAGTAAATTTTATTTCTGGTGAATTAATGGATTGATTAGAGCACGCTGCCACTTTACTCCGTATAGACTTTTATAACAAGTATTTTTCCTATATTTCAAAATTTAATAACGAAAGTGGTAGGTATAGTAGTGGTATAGCTTTGAATCAAATATTACATCTTTCGAATCACATCATAAGAATGCATATTTTTTTTTTTAAATTAAAGATCAACTTTGTTTTAATAATGCTTTTATATTTTATTAATTTTAAACTACTGATTTGAAATTTTAACATATGTTCTGTCACTTGTCCCTTTAATTTTTAAGGCATGGGGTAGAACACTAAAAAAACAGTATTCTTTTCTATAAAATAACGACCTAAATACTAACAGTAATACCAGGGTTGCCAGAAGTTGACAGATTAATAAGTACAAAAATAATGTAAAATCCCCCCTCACATGATCATATACCATATGTGACTCTCAAAATCATAACCTAAGGTTTCACCTAGTAGTTGCATACTTATAAAAAGAAATATCAATAAATATGGACCCTGTATGACCAGAATTTGTTTTAAGTATAACATTATCTAAGGTTGGTTTTTAAATGTTAGCGTTACTTATTGAAAAAGAGAAAAGGAAAGGAAAGGGTATCATACGGTCCTTTCTAGACGGATTGTCGCATTTCTATATGCAGCATTATACATAAAATAAATAAATAAAATAAATAAATATTAGCCCGTAAGCAACCCATCCATAGAGAACCAAGGGCTAGCTTCTCACAACTGTACATGTTGTGCGTGGTATACATTTCGGCATATACAGAAGGGACCTACAGTTTAACGCCGTATCCGAAGGGCAGAGGGGTTTTGAGAAGCTTTCTCATGACAGTTATACTCTTGACTGTTTGTCAGACACTAGGAAGAGGTGGGGCCGTGAAAAAAACTTTTGATGGTATTTTTCTGGATTCGAACTTAGAACCCCTTGCGCAGTAGTCCAACGCACTAACCACTGAGCCACGGCACCCACATTATACATAACTGACTTTTAATGGGGTTTTGTCCAAATTAAACACAGTTGTATGGAAATTTATACGACCCAGCCGTCTCCTTTATCTTGCTATTAGATTATAATTAAAGATTGCAAAGATTATTACAGTTGGTCTATCATCCAATACTTACATGGTACATTTATTTAACGGTCAAGTGGTCTAAGATTAGTTAATCTATTAATTCTCACTGTGTTGATAAAACAATGAGACAGTAAAAACTGTCGATTACATGACATTACTTACATATACATATAGGTATTCACGTTATTTTTTTTGTTTTTGTAACAGGTTAATACATAATTTGAAATCTGCACCTTAACTTATAGTTACTGAAATGAAGATAAAGCTGTACGTGGCGCTACGGATTGCTCAAAAATGTTATTAAGATCATTGATAAGAGATTTGGACATGTTTTTATATTTTACGTCAGAAAAAAGTTCTTTTATATAATATATTATTTTTTTTTTTCATTCACAGAACTATTATCAGGGGCTTTTTCTTTGCTATAATTAATGATTATAGAAATGTGATACGGAAATACACTTTAAAGCTGACTGTATACACATTTTTATTTGCTTGATTATAGAAATCTTTGACACGTATGTACATACATAAGTATGTTTTACTATCTATTTGTACCCTTACAAGGATGAAAAGAGAATAATTTTTTTGATGTGATTCACATTATTTCTCAATTCACCAAACATAATGTACATGTACATATGCAAGCAAGTTGTTTTCTTGTCGCAAAAATTACTCTGAGATAAATTAAAAAGTCATCTGTAGATGCCTCTGAGATACCATTTGTTTGATATGCACTTTATAGCCCACAATGCATGGTGTAAATGAAAGATTAATTGAATACCACTTGACTTCAATTGGAAAGGTGTAATACAGTTCATGCACTTATCAGCAATTTTACTACTGTTGAAACAAGAAAATACACAGATAATACATCGAGCTATAGGTATTTTCCAGAGTTTGTATAGCTAAAAATATAGAAACAGCAGCAATTTAACAAAATATAAAAAAAGATAGGACTGTAAAGATATAGGTAAATATTTTGTTATACCAAAAATTAGCAACTTGTAAAATACGAAACCCTTCGTGAATAAAACCACACTAATAGTGATTTTTCATGAAAAGAAAAGTGACAAGACTAAGATATTTTTAAATATTAAATATTACTACATATGTAGAGTAAGTACTTCAGATGTTAACACTTCTATGTTTGATGTGGATACATCCTGTCTGTTAAACCATTATTACCTAAAATATGCATAGGCACATATGTACATATATATATCCATATTAGGTGTATTCTAATTGCATCAATTAAATTTGGCGCAGATGCCTTCATCAAGATTTTTACTCCAACAATCACTCTTCTGCATCTATGCGTTAATTTATTATAATTGCTCATCCGATTAGTTTCGCTTAGTCGGATATACATACTTCTGCTAATTTATATATCAAGTTCACTGATTCACATAGTATTTTTGTACATATGTGGTGAATGAGTTAATAAAAGATTATTATCTAAAACTCTTAATGGTATTTAGATTTATACTCATTTGTTTCCGCCTACTTGTTTTCAAATTGTCACCATGCGTTATTTATCACTGGGCAATATATTCAGATTATATGTTATCAATACAGAAGCTAATGATAACGCCCCACCGTCTACTGATTTATAACACCCAACACTAACGACTGACCAATTAAGAAAAAAATAAGGTTCAATTTGATTAATTAACTTTTGGTCTATCCAAGTGCGTCGCTTCAAAGAATTATCAACCTAATGTCCCCAGAGATAATATAAATATCATACGTTTGAGAAAAGCGAGTATTGCACGTACCGTTACTGAAATCTGATTAATTGCCAGTGATCAAGGAGCTAGTGCTGTAAAAATTGACGTTTTACAATTTGATTTAAATTATATGATAAAAATCGTAAATGATACGATCTCACAGAGGTGGTATTATAAATTTCAATTAGCTAGAAACATTGATAGCGAACATATTTTTATTATTTGAGGCGATAAGGCAACTGGAAATATATTATGAAATTATTTTACATCACATTAGAGCTTTATAGCCTTAAAAATGAATGACAAGTAATGCTTCAAAAAAAAAATGCAATAGGCAATCCATTTGAATGAAATTAAACTTTCAGAGAATGTCTTATTACAATTACTAGTAAGACCCGCGAAACATTCGCGTAAAGTTTTAATTTCTGGCGTAATAATACTTTGTGTTTAATGCGTGGATAAATTTTAAAATATTTTAATAAAAGAAGTAAATTCCTCGTAGTAGACTTTTGGAATGAATATTGCAACTATGAATTTAAAAATGTTAATATATCTTCCGAATGTATGGCGTTTAGTAGTTGAATTTACAGTCTCACCAGAACCAGAATATTGCCTTAACGCACTAGAAAGAATAATACTTGGTTGTAAATAATGTGAAATGTACGACAGAGCAAAGACAAAGCAGCTATTAAGACAGGGCCAGGTGTAGCATCAAATAAGTAATTTACTCCCTGTACATAAGGCGAATTCAATATCAATATCAATCTTACTGTTAAAATCGATCAAATTTCAACTCTTTCCATGCACTCTAAAGAAGTTTACTATACATAACCTTCATTGAAAAACACGTACATAACTACTGTATCATAACTTATTTTCTCAAATACAATGTGCCTAATTGAATCGAAAGCCCACACTTCCATTAGGAATAATGTTTTTTAGTAAAAAATTACTTTACTTATTTCTACTGTTTCAAAGATTTTATTACTGATGGCACATATACAAAAGATAAGCTTTCGATCAGTGTTGGAATTATTAAAATCGATGCAGAAATAAAGTCTCAGGAGGGATTACAAACTTTCGCCTGAGCGGTTTAATTATAAAGATTGTAAACACTGTTTAAAAATTCTATATTCTAAACGGAGACTGTACGCAAACCAATGTCAATCAAACAAAATATTTCAAAAATATATATATTGTATATAAAATATAAGCCTTTTCCCTCTTTTTCAAAACCTTTTATATCCTACGATATATTGTTCGACTAATACGTGAAGTAGATTGATTTATTAAATATAATTAGTCTTACGTTGAAATTCACACGTTTTAAAGATTAAGATTAATTTCAGTTTAATTTGTTATTTTATGTCGAACTTATAATCCTCCATTTTCGCATCCTCCATTTTAGAGAACGTGTTTAAAATGTTCACGTGAACACGTTACTCGTTCCGAATGAGCTTGTCTATTCAAAATAGCATGACTTATCAAAAATCAAAATCGCCTGTGAAGCAATTAACATTAATTTCAAGATACACCAGTGATGAAAAAACATGCGGTTGTAAATTCAAAATGAGAATACGGGTATACATATTTGTGCATAAGTAAGTATATATACAGAATATATATATATGTACATGATAAGCTTTGATATTTTCAATGGTCACTTAGAAAATAGAATGTAATATTTTATGAATAAATATTATATTTATAATTAAAAGGCCCCTTAAAAGATCAAAAAAAGATTCGGTTAGTTAAGTTGAAGTTGCAATTGATATGGTAATATTATGTCCAATTTCTTGTTTTAGATCATGCCTGCTTTTGGCATTCAATTACAAATAAACCGTTTTACACATTAAGAGAACGTGTTTAAAGTGTTCACGTGAACATGTTATCTATTCGATACAGCATGACTTATCAAAAATCTAAATCTTCGCCTGTATATAAATTAACATTCATTTGTAGAACCACTAGGGGGGAAGGAAATACGCGAGTGTAAATGCAAAAAGAAAATACGAATATGAGTAACTTAATTCAAGACACATGTGGGGGTTTTGCTGTTTAAAATGTCTATACATCGTACAGTGTGAAATCTCGAATATGTACATATATTATCAGACTATACAAATTGATATTAATTTGTCAACCAACCATACATGAATAAAGACTAATAAAACGTTTTATTGCTGCTGTTGTAGAAGTACAAAAACGTGAAACTACTTAAAAACAACTAAGAAAACTATAAATATTTACAACGGTTAATTTTAATATCATATTTTATAATATATACATATATGTATATATATTGTCATCACCTATTCACTTTTTTTTTTAAAGAGATAATAGATTAAACTATATATCAAGTCTGTTAAGGCTTATTGATTCCTAAAGATCAATTTATGCGTACCTAGTCTAAAGATAACGACGATGTTTGTAGTTCTAGTTACTTCAAGGGCGAACGAATGACCTAATTTACGAACAACAAGAATATAATGGAACTATTTTCAACCAATCACTGAATTGTGATACAAATACAAATGTAATGCATATATTTTATTTAAGCAAAATTAACTTTTTCACTTAAGCATAACTTTGAATGTCATTCTATTCTCTATTTCATGTATTTGTGCATTTTAAATAATATACTTGTAGGTACATACATGTCAAAGACGTCAACATGAGTTGCGAGTATTCTTGCTAATGAAATGAATCGATACATCTTTATTATTTTAAGTTAAATATTTACTACAGATTTGAGATCATAAAATATTAACATGTCTAACCCGACTTATAGTTATAATATACTATTCGCGAATAAGCAATTTTTGTAATATCCATATCCTATATAATGAGGCCCATTCCCTAGAAACCAACAAGTCTTAATTTCAGTTGAAAACAAACGGAAAGGTGAGGAAAAACACAAATAAGACTACAAATCCTTAAAATGAATTCCTTAGAGACTACTTAGGTAGCGAATCAACTTGTAGATTAATATTGCTTTAATCGAATACTGAACAACATTGAAATTAAATAAAATGTTTTATTAGACTACCATATATGTACATACATATTATGTATACTTAACAACTTCTAAGCTATCATTCTTATTTGTCTTTTAAGAGTCTGTTTTCCCAGTCAGAATGAGTTCGAATACTTAAATATTGATCTATAAGATTGTATGAAATATTTAAGTAATGTTGTCTTTGCTTATACTTACGCACAGAGTAACTCTGTTAATATGTTCAAAGCAATTTATATTGGCTTTACCTCTTTACCAGTACGTAGTTGTATGTATACGTCAGCAGTCTGGAAATAATTTCATTCAAAGGAAAATTATGTATATACTTACCATAATTATTGTAGAAAATTTATAATGAGTATTTCCTTCTGAGTATTTCTTCACTTTGAATCTTCTCCGCTCCATGGTTTTAAATAAAATAAGATTATATACTTACCACAATTATTGCAGACAAATTTAAAACTAAGATTTCCTTCTCAGCGTGATCGCTTTGAACCTTCCCCACTCCATGATTTTAATTAAAATAGTAAAATAATTCTTTAGCACGAAAAGTCTTACTCAAATAAATTCGATTCGAATCTTGAATCGCGGATTGACACAATATTCTTTTAATGTTATATTAACTTAAAATTGTAGGAAACCCTAGCTGCAGAATAATTCATTCTCCACTATATGCAATAATTTTACTAAATTTTATTTACAGCTGTATTTGAACATTTCTTTGTGTGATACTCACTTTGGAATATGTATTATTTGCTGAATATATGTAGGTACATTATTTTTCAATAAATTTTGACTTGTAAAATATAATATAAAAGATTATATCAATTATACAAATTAACTCTAAAAAGAATGAAAGGTTTTCAGATAACAGAACATAACAGAATCTCGTTTCAGACGTGCATATCCATTTTTTTATATATCCATTGTACTTGGATACTACTCACTTACTATTGTACATTGTCAAAATTTAACGTCAATATACCTATTTTTATACAATTAGTAAACAAGCACAATAAAATGTAACTCCAAAATTTTAGCTCACGTATCGTTTTCTGTTGTTATTTCTCATTTTAGATTAATCACATACTCAACAGCAATAACATACAGCCGCTACACACTCCGGTGGCTCATTTGATCTGACGATAACATCATTACGTTCTATACCTTCAACCCACAAACAAGTGATACAATTTTTCTGTATAAAAGAAAAATAAGTGTACATAAATTTATACATCCGTTGTGTACGGATGAGTATTAGAGGATACTGTATTATTTAAAAAAAAATATATAGAAAATCATATTCTTGCTTCCAAGCAATCAATTGAGTCAATGGCTGTCATCAACTAATCTGCCTTATACAGTATTTTTGGTCAATTCCGAGTTTAAGACTAATGTGTCTTAGTTAGTTTCTGTAATAAATAATTACTTATATTTCTTGCAACGAAATGTCGATATCAAAGGAAATGATGTGCGATGAGAAGACTGTCGAAAAACCACAAGGTAAGCATTGTTAAATCTGTTTATAAGAAGTTTAATTACATATGTTATATATTACATTTTTTTAACTTATTTTAATCTAAAACTTTTAGAATTTAAATTTTAAAAAGAGCTTATTCCGTGTAAAGAAATTATAAAATATTCATCAACTCAATTTGTGTATGCAAATTAATACAATTAAAACTGGCGTACCTCGGCATGTCTTCTATATTGTACACGGAGTTGAAAAAATATCGTTCTTAATATTATCCAAAGTGAACTTCTTTTAGTATTTTATCAGGTTTATTAGTCTAGATATAAAAGTGTAATCGGGTCTCATTTTAGATTGTAGCTTTTGGGACCTGTACAATGCCTACGCGCAATGGCAATGTGCCTCACCTCTCTCCAAATCTTTCTCATTTGCCGTGCTTCCTTCTCGACTGTTCTGCGTCAATTACTTTCTGGATCTTGGCATCCTCAGTAAGCTGGTTCCATTACATGTTACCTATTGACCTGTCAACTTTACGGAAAGTGTGACAAATTCACTGCCACTTTAGTCGTTGTATGATTATGCTTATTGTCATAACCCGTTCTTTGATAAAGTTGTTCGTTCGAAATTGGTTTGGTTAGAAAATCCTTTTTGAAAGCATCCCAATCGAAGACTTTGCTTTTACTGCTTGTTATGTCCAGTTGGTTTTGCCATCAGTTAAGACCATATTCCCAAGGTATCGAAAGCTCTCTATTCTCTTGACTCATCATAGAGTTAAAAGCTAAGCTGCCTAAAAGAAATAAAGGTTGTGTGACTACGTCCGTCTTTTATTGTATTGGTTTCATGGCACAGATCAATTTATGAAAGTGCACGACTGTCCTACGTCCTTGCATATTCATGCTAAGTTGAAATTGAACCCGAAATTAAATTTTAAAATTAAAAAAATACAGTCAATTGCCTGGACCAACTCAAATATAAAATTTTATCATAATCTTTAGAGGTGTTTTTGAGTAATTCGACTTTTTGTAACAATTAATCCTAAGATATAGATGTCTTTTAAATAACATAGATGCTCGTATTTCGTCTTTTACAGTCCAGGTAATATTTTTTTCTTTAGTGTAACATAACTTTTTGTCGATATGCGGTCATAAATGCATTCGCGTCAACTGAAAACGTGCACAGTTGTTAGAATATTTAATAGGTAACTTTACTTTGAGTGGGTGCCGTGGCTCAGTGGTTAGTGCGTTGGACTACTGCGCAAGGGGTTCCAAGTTCGAATCCAGAAAAATACCATCCAAAGTTTTTTCACGGCCCCACCACTTCCGAGTGTCTGACAAACATTCAAGAGTATAATTGTCATGAGAAAGTTTCTCAAATTACGGCCTGATATTTATTTTAATTTATTTTAACTTTACTTTGAATGACTAAAGGTCTTATTAAATGGGAAGTCAAACTACAATACAAGTCTTCCAATGTTTTTTCCCTACATTCTTAATTTTACGCATAGATACTGCTATTTGAATTTCTATTATTTCCATATTTTAATACACAATAAAGATACATTTTTATTTTTAATACTATTTATTGGACATATCGTTGGACAAATTTGTATCCAGAAAAATACCATTAAAGTTTTTTTACGGTCCCACCTCTTGCGAGCATCTGGCAAACATCCAAGGTATTACTATCATGAAAAAGCTCTATGGGTTGCAATATAATTGAAATTTTAATTATTATATCAAAACGTCTTATCAAGCACGTTTTAAAGATTCATGAAGAATCTGCTCCTATTTTTTTTTGTAGTCATCTACATTCATAATACATATGGACATACATCAGAACGCAGCCACAAAATATCAAATGCAACTTACAAAAGTATCAACCATCTGATACTCACCGCAGAATTGCAGAAATCTATGCCAAGTGCAATTTAATGTCGATGAACACTAATAGATAGCAATAACTAACTGATTTTTATATATATACAGTTTGACTTTTATTACTAAACAGCTTTTGCGATGAATATAAGCCAATTTCCTTTGTTTTCGTATATTCTAAGATCCTAAAAACGTTTTGCTAAGTTTATTTAATTATTCCTTACATACATATGTATATTCATATATATAGAGAGTAAATCAATGACCAATGCCTTCACTGTCAACATCTGTTTTGTTTTGACAAAAACTCATTGTTTGTTTTGCTTTTTGCATTGCTAGACTACACCTTATGTACACATACAACCAACAGCCTTAAAAAAAAAGATCGACGTGTCGTCACATACACGGGTCGTCAGTCGGTAATTCCATGAATTTCACCTTACGACTAAATTGAATGTGGATGCGAGTTTTATTCAAATTAAAGCTGTAAAGATGAAAAAAAAGTGTTTTATTGATATTAACGAAACCGCACAATAAAAGAGTTGCCGTCGAGATTTTTAAGAAAATGACTTAGGATAAAAAACAAAAACATTTCTTTTTTGTCTGCTTTTCATACAAGACTCTCCAAAAATTATGTACGAAATGATGAATTGGTTATGGACTTGAAATTAAACTGTCCATAAGTTATAACGAAAGACTTTACGTCTTATATCTAGTAGAGGTACATATAAGCTCTTCCATACAAACAGGGTAATTTATTAATCAATAAAACAAGAGCAAAATAACTAGTAATACCTACTTACCGTTTTTTATTTTTGAATAAAAATTTATCAAAAATCTCGAAAAAACTTAAAGAAAAAAATGTCGGACAATTGTGTTGAAAAGAATGTAAAATTTCATAACGGCAACCCTGTCAACAAGCATTGTAAATAGTCTAAACGATTTACTCAAATTGAATAATAGCCTCCTCTAACACTGAGCTGTCCCCCAAAGTTGGCTACTTTTGCATCGCACAACATATTGTTTTCTGGTGATATCTTCAATCACGAATTCAATCAATGTTCACATGAGTCGTTTGTATTTTCCCGTGCATTTGAACTTTTCGAAGGACATACCAGTCTAGTTTGAGGTTATAATTGCGGAAATTAAACTTCAGTTGAGTTACGTAATATGTATATTTGTATATATGTAGGTACCTTTAAATAAGTTGTTTTGAGGTATATACTATAATTAGTTTACAGTTTTTAGTATACAGCATTTAATTGTTTTTGTTTTATTTAATTAAACTTATTTCCAAATAATATGATTGATACTTTTTTCCGCATTTTTAAAGCAGTACCTACGAAAAATTCACAACTCAATTTTATTGCTTTCCGGCCATATTTGAAAATTAATTATTACAGTGTAAATACAGTGAATGGTTTGCACAAAAATTGCTTTGTATATCATAAAAACAAACTTACTGGCTTTTTCACGCAAAGTTGACACTTTAACATTATTAAGTATGTAAAAAATGCGAAAATATTTAGTATCATACGGGATTTACGTACTTAATTCTGCATATGTACGAATATATGAACATACGTCACTACATGTAGGTAGATAACTGAAGAAACGAAGTTCGCCTAAAAATTATTTTTTTCTGAACTATAACTGTGACTTTCTCCTCACCCTACAAATATGCTCTAATTTTTGAATAAAAAGTTTAAAATACAGGGTGAGGCATTAGAAGTCATGGCTACATATGTACATACTATAAGTTTCAAATTATGTCAATAAATTTACATTTAAGCTCATCAGCCGAAATTTTTTCTTGTTTTGACGAATATATTTAAAGGTTTTAAGGCCAGATTAACTTTTCATCATTTTAAGGAAACTTTTTTTATTTGCTTTCGCAAGTTAGGTTCATTAACTTTGAGTTATCACCCCACAAAAGCTCTTTTCTTTATTTTTCTGTAAATACAAATGCTTTATGAAAAGCAAACTTTTTATTATTCTTGTTTACATGCGACGAGGAGATTGTATAAATTTGTCTCACGATATGATTCATTAACTTAACTTTATTTACGTTACTCATCTATGACATTATACAGTCAAATCATTTGCGTAATCTGAAAGTACTAAATGAAACGTGATTTGTAGCTGAGATATTTAAATATTTGTTAAACCTACTGCAGTGCAATCCGAACGAAGTTACAAACATACATATGTTGGTATATAGTGTGAGAAAACTTGCGATAGTTAAAAGAAGACAATTTACTTTTTCTTGCTTTTAACCCTAAATTCCAAAGGGAAATTGATAATTTAAATTGTACACAAGCTCGTTCTGCTGAACAGCCGTCCACCTGTATCTATGTAATTTTAAGCTTTGCATAATGTATTTAATATCATCTGTAACATTATTTTGTCCATAATATCAAATTTTATGCATAAAATTTAAGTAGATACTAATACTATAAAACCGTTACTACTAATAGAGACTAAGATTCATAGTATATACTTACATATATATTATATTTAATATATTTAAATAAAAAATAAGCCTTGTTACATTCATTCAAGTAAATACTCCTCAAACATTGGTATATGCAGAATATAAAGGCATATTGTTTAGTTTAAAATAAATTGCAGCTTCTTATTTTTACATGCAAGCTTTATCTGTTATAAACTTTGTATCTAAATTGGTGGTGTAGAAACAATGGTCTGATGTACACATCTGTCTTCACTACAGCATAAAACTTAAAATCCAGGATCTCCAAAGAGGCCTTCTATTGTTTAAAAAATATATTTATGAAACAATTCGTTCATTAAGCAATAGTGTACGATTTTTATGTTAATTTTTTCGAGACCAACACTTAACCCTGTGTCCATTTCGTCTTCCTTCCGGAATCCTGCTGCTTATAATACAATTATTTGTATTGAGTCTGAATTCCCTGGACTAGTAAAGACAGTTCAAAAAGAATTAAACAACTTAAACCACTTAAGTTAACAATAAGATTTTGCTACAACTAAAAAATAAAACAAGTAAAATATCAGAAAAATCACATACCACGTAGGTACATAAATACATGGATTGTTACCACATGACTTCAACAAAAGCTGACTTTCACTCAGAGCTGCCTATCGTCTGAAAAATGTCACACCTATGACTTGAAAATTATTTCTTCGACATTTGATTTTAATTGATTATGAAATATAATTAGCACAACCTTCTTTTGAATTAAGAAATTGTGCCTTATCACATATCACATTTTGTGTGGATATCTGACATGCAGTTTATTGCTTAAATATACTCATATCTGTGGGTAGATACATATCGTACTGATTATACCTATAAAAGTTTTTTTAAATTATCAATTGACTCAATCAATTTTTAAAATAACACATTTTAGTTTGATAACATGTCCATTTTAAACGAAAATGTGATATTAAAGCACAATTCAAGAAATCTTTGTTAATCTGTTTACTTGTCGTAATGACAATGCAATCTTTACAATTTAGTCACGAGTTCAGTTAAAATTTCTTCTTCAGTTTAGTTTAATTAGTTTAATGGTCAATTCGAAGCTATTCCCTTAAATTTCTCAGTTCCTGCTCCCGATTAAATTAAATTCTCTGGATTTATACATACATATATATGTACACTGATAAGATAGAAGTGCTCCTAAGTGCTGCCTTGGGCAATTGATGAATCACGCATATGCACAAACATACATACATTATAAACGTTAACGAACTATACACAATTTGAAATTATATGAACGCACATTTTCTGCAAAAACGAGTCAGCCGAATAACACGTGAACCACGATATTATTCGTAGAACGTGGAAAGAGATGGAATCCACGTTTTATCGTCAGTTTAAAATCGGTAGGAAAGAAGAGTCTGTGAGAATGAAGAAAACAGAAAGAGAAAATAATAAAGCTAAAAATAAAAATACACACACATAGATATATAAAAATTGATGCAAGCACTTTATTCAAAAGGGGCACCAATTGAAGTGGGCTCACTCTAATATATGTACAACGAGCAGCTAAACACGAGATATAGTACGATTCTTTACTTGTTGTAGCGACACTCGTATAAACATACATACATTTTTCCAAGCTAACAATGGAAAGCTACCTAAGCTTTTTACGCAATGCTCTAGAGCATTTGGTTTACATTTTCAACCAAAATTTGTGGTTTGTCAACTTTCGAAGCAGATATTTTCAGTAGTGGCATTTGGAGAAAACTTTGATGGATGCGTTTGGAGTGTGTTTTTTTTTTTTTTTATATATATAATTTGCACATGCCAAACTAGATATGAATACCCTTTTACTGATTAACAGGGCACAGGCGTTAGTTAATTTTTGGAAGAGAGAAGAAGGGATAGGAAAGGGTTGGTGTAGTGGTATTTGAAACTCAGGTGATATTAGGTTTCAATTTTTATTCTCCATGGGTGGTTTCCAATTTGACTGGGGAGAGAGAGTTGTGTGTGATTTTTTGCATTCGTTCGTAATTCACAGTATTTCTTTCGCGTTCATGTTGAAATACACAAAGTACTTTCTGAGCGAATTATTTAATTTTAATACTGTGAAAATTGAATTGAATGGACTTGGTCGGGAATTGATCACCAAACCTCTCATTCAATGACCGAATACTCTACTACTATACCGTGACCACCCACTTAGATACAGAGAAATTCGTCCATTAATTCTAGTTTAAGTGATTTCTGTATTCATAAGTATACTTATGTGTATATAAGCAACAATATTTCTTTTTGAAGCAAGAAAAAAAAATGGTTAAGTATACTCTGCTCTCTCTTAATAATTGTCAACTTAGACCTCACCACTAGTGAAAATAAATAAGTTCCAACCATAGTTTTTTATCATACAATAAAGTAGTTAATCACACCTGATTTTCGGGGCAATTTAGCAATCTTTTGCGTATCACGTTATTAAAAATGTAGTTATTTTGACATTTTAAAGACACTTCCACCTCTTTGAGTTAAGCACAATCCCATCTCTTTCTTAACCACAACTATACAAGAAATTGAACTACGGATGAATGATAAGCAGTAAATAGAAAGAAAATACAAGCAAGAAATCTCAATGCAAAACAAATAATTTAAAAAAAAACACAAAGAATATTAACAGTCTCTATAAATCATAGGATACTCTATAAACAGTATTTTAAAACATTTGTGATATTGCAAAAGTATAATTGTGAATATGGTTTTATTCAGAAACAGAGAACAATTTTATTACTCTAAATGAGAGTACTGAAATACTATTCTTAATATGCGCTCAGAGCAGTGTGGAATTCTAAACTAGACTGTTAATGCATTTCTATAAAATGTGACAAATATCTTAATATTCTGGTTGAAAAATTTTAAGATTCTGAAGAACACTTTTTTCAAGCAACGAAAAGATATCGGTTTTCCTTTACAAAAAATCCCCCAATTTGTATCTTTATTATAAAATATGCATGAAAATTTGTATACACTATGCGAAAATAATATACATACATAATTAATTAAATGCAACAATTTCAGAATACCTACATACATACATACATACCTATGTACAAACTACTTATATGAGTATTAACATTCTGATAAGCATTTTTGACGTACAAGCTGTTTTTGATTTAAAACAAAATTACTTGACCGATACACAGTGAATGTTTTTGTATGAGTTGATACCTGCAAGTTAATAGATATACATATATTATAGGAATAAGAAATGCATTTAAGAGAATGAGACTCTTTTTGGTGGCTGCAAGCTCTTTAAATTAAACGCCAGCAGTTATAATACTTAAACACAATCGTTGATCTACAAAAAGAGAAGAGAATTCGCCACGTTTACTAAATTACAACGTCAGAAAAAAGCTTAAACACTTAAACACTTTTTCCAATGAAGGTTCTCGCACACAGTAGCAACGCAACTCAGTGTGCAGAGACAACGTACATCGAAATAAACTTATTAATATATACTACTCCAATAGCTCGTCTTGGGGTAGAAGACTTCATGATACTACCGGTGGAAGTCTAGTCATATAGGTTATACACATCAAGCAACAAGAACTTGCATATTAACAAGTCTGAATCTTATTTTTTGTGTGTTCTAAATAAAGAATCGAATCATTATAGTTCGGAAAGTACAATCAGTATACTCGTACGGGAAGATTTATAAAGCCAAAAATTACACACTAACCTTAATTTTGACTTTTCGCTCGATTCGTCCTTTCGTTGATATTTCTTCCGCTTTTATTATTAGACGGACAATGTGTTTAAATATTTCGTCATAGCCGGACATGAAATGGTACAAAAAAGTTCGTAAAAAGTGAACAATACCCTAGACAGTTCTTAAAACGAAGTTCATAAGTCGGTTGTTAGTTTTCCTTTTAATTAGTTTTTTACTTACTATACTCATTAAAATTAAAATATATATCAATGCGTATCAACGAAGGAAGTCGTCCACATAATGGACATGTTCTGGTCTGGGATCAAGTCGGGATTAACGAAATTTTTGAGGAAAAACCAAAGAGTGGGTATCTAGAGTTAACTAGTTTTTAGAATAAAAAAGACTATATTTATTGGGAAAATAATAAAATAATTATCATTGTATGTCGTCATGAACATTTCTATATATGTATATTCTGTACTTATAATTATTGCTGTGGTCACAGAATATTGTTTCATATTTTCGTCTTCAACTAAGTTAAATGGCTATAACCGACCCACGTGCTTATCACGCAATAACAAAACAAACGTTAAGTCTCGTGTACTGATATTGATACACGGTTTAGATTTAAATGTGTTTGTGCATATTTGCGTTAAGTTTGAATACTAAAAAGCTCACATAATCGGCGTTTTTTTTTTTTTATCTTAACAAAGCATACGCATTCGCCTGTTTGTACAAAGATAGGTAGCTGATTTTCATGTGAATTTGAATGAAAGGAAAAAAGTTATGCGACTTTAGAAACATCAAATTTTATTGTACAAAAGTGTTTAAAACTTTACAAACTAAGAAAAAGCCTTCTTTGTCAAAATTAAATAAGTATGTACATGCATTCATATGCACATAACCGGTTTAAAAAAATAAACCTCATTAAAATATACAAACATAATTTAAAAAACGGCATGTACTCAGTCGTATACGTAATATTTTGTACTGTCGTAATAATATAATAACTGGACTGTTTGTTGCGTTAATAAATTGCAAGGTACAATTTTTATTTTAAGACAGTTATGGATTGTTGAAAAAAACTATATACATAGGAAAGAGATAGCAAACTCTTTCGTGCAACTCCGGGTACCTGATGCCAATTAAATATTTTTTTGTTTTGATAGGGGATCAATAATTTTCATCAAACTAAATGTTATTAATTTAAAATATTCGAAGCATCTTTTTTTATATGAACCAATTGAAAAATATATGCTTTTCATAAAAAAAAAATCAAACACAATTTCAAAAATGATGATTTCATACCCCAAGTCCATTCTGAAACAATTTCAAATACATACGATAACATATGTTTATACCTAACTGTTAAGTCGAGGAAGCAAAATTAGCAATCAGTTCAAATACAAAAAAAGATACCGGAGCAAATACGAAACGATGTCCGACTTGCACTTGACAACTTTTTTATACGTATTTGTCAATTACGATTCTTCGTCTTATTTTCATACATATACATATGTATGTTTGCATATAGATGTGCATAACTGACTAATGATAAGGATATATCGCAGTCACGTTTATTCTGAGTGATCGGCAAAAATTATGTGAGCTTTATTTTAAGAGTAAATAGAATTTTCTAAAGGAAAATACCCTAATAATATAAAAAGGTGCTTGAAATATGAAAATTTGTATAACTTTTTTTTATTTTTTTTTTAATGTAAGGATTGGACTTAATAATCAATATATTTAATAGGTATATATGTAGGTATCTTAATTGCAAAGGTAGGGAAGTAAATGGTAGTTATTTCTTTGGTAGTGCCGGTTTACCATGGCAGACTTGAACTTAATTCTATTAAACTAGACACTTTCTTAATAATTACTGATATAAATAAATAGTATACGTAGAGCGCGAATTGGCACATATTTTAATCACTGAAATGCACGCGACTGTTGTGTTTTCTATTGTTTTTGAGCATACTTCTTCGGCAAAGACACATCTTAAAATAGAACAAAAATAAATGAGTAAATATTTTTAACTTTGCTCGTGCAAAAATTACATACATACATATACTTGATCAGACAAAATTTGTATTTTTAGACTAGATATATTTTAATAAATAATTCATTTGTTTTTTTAACAAAGCTGTATCTGAATAATTTTTTTTATTTATTTAAGTTCATCCTTTTACATTTAACAATAATTGTGGAACCAAAGATAGCACCATTATAATTTATCCATTTATTCAAAGTTTATAATTGCTTCAAATTATATCAGTTATAATATCGCTAGCATCAAACCATTTGATTATTCTACAAAAACTTGCAGAAAATCGACTTTATGAAGTGAGGTCTAGTGAAAATGTGTGTTAATGCAATTTTTTGATAGTTCTTAGTTTATACATACATACGTTTTTAGTTTATACATACATACATACATATGTTCATACGTACAGTTCTGTATATGATCAGTTCTACATATTCTACAATGTTCTACCATTATAGTAGCACAGTCTGACGCAAATTGGCACTTTCCATTGCTTATCTCTTTTTTTTTAATTCTAAATATGTAAATATTAGTGGAAAAAAAAATAAATCTTTAAAATAATAAACTCGTGCTATTTGCTGAAATAATTCAAAGAGTGGTTACTAACTTACCTTTTTGTTGATAATACTTGAGCCATTTTTATTGACTCCAACAATACATTTGAATTAAAAATAGTTTCAGTAGGTGTATTATTTATTTGTATAAATAAAAATTTATATATATTTTTTTTTTATCTTGTATTTCTTTCTAGGATGGTTTGCCACGAGATATTTTGTAACATTCATGTTATTCCTTGGTATGGCCAATGCATATGTTATGCGAACAAATATGTCTGTAGCCATTGTTGCCATGGTCAATCACACATATGTAAATGAGGGAAACGAAGAGGTTATTGATGATGAGTGTCCTGACACCAACTACACTGTCGTGGTAAGTAGTTTTTTGATGCGCTAAATTGTAATAATAGATTTATTTTAACACTTAGAAGCATGATAGTTTGAAATAGCAATTAAACCCTTTACTCAGAGGCAGAAACTTTATACCAGAAACACATTATCACAACGACACTAACTTTGACAACCGGAGTAAATCTTTTAGGACCAATGCTTTTCAATGGCACAGAACAGAACAACAGCAAATTCAACGTTAAACCTATAAATCTTAAATCGGCTGTTAAAGTTAAATTTATTGCTGCGGTGCTAAGTCTGTTCTGTTCCATTCAAAAACACATTTTGTGCTGTTATTGTGCTCAATGTGTTTCACATCATAGCATCGGTGTATTTGCCTCTGCTGTTGAAGTTGCTTTTGGCTTTTGCAGTGTCAAAAACAAAAACAATACCTACTATATAACTACAATGCAGAATTCATAATTCCTTATGAATTGCTTATTATTTAACTTGGTAGCATTGCAAAAGAAATTTAAGGAATTGGCAATGAATTTACTACTTCCATAGCTTATCACAAAGATTTTTATGAATTTTAAAAACAAACAATTATAACTATCCTACAATTCCAGGAAGAAGAAGATGGTGAATTCAAATGGAGTTCTAGTACACAGGGATATATATTATCATCATTTTTCTATGGTTATGTGATAACACAAGTAAGGTACTATTGTTTCTCACGTGATATTAATTTAATTCATGGCTTTCTTAGATCCCCTTTGGAATATTAGCCAAAAAATATGGGGCTCTACGATTTTTGGGATGGGGAATGTTAATCAACTCAGTTTTCGCATTCTTGGTCCCGGTTGCTGCACGTGAAGGTGGAGTCATTGGTCTTTGCTTGATTCGTTTCATCCAAGGTCTTGGCGAAGGACCAATTGTACCATGCACTCATGCATTGTTAGCAAAATGGATACCACCCACTGAAAGATCACGAATGGGTGCTGCAGTTTATGCAGGTGCTCAATTTGGTACAATTATTTCAATGCCTTTGTCTGGTTTGCTAGCTCAGTATGGGTTTGACGGAGGTTGGCCTTCTATTTTCTACGTATTTGGTTTAGTCGGTACAATTTGGTCGGTGGCTTTTTTAATTTTTATATATGAAGATCCATCATCTCATCCAACCATCGATGAGAGGGAAAAGAAGTACATTAACCATTCACTTTGCCGAACCGATGATACCAAGGTACGCAGCTTTTCATTATAGTGTTTGTGATTATAAATTGATATCCATATTCCAATATGCCTAGATTCCAGCAATTCCCATCAAAGCCATACTTAAATCGATGCCATTCTATGCTATTCTCTTTGCGCATATGGGTCACAATTACGGATATGAGACTCTTATGACTGAATTACCAACATACATGAAACAGGTGCTCCGGTTCTCATTGAAGTCCAATGGAATTCTTTCTGCACTCCCATATTTAGCTATGTGGCTCTTTTCGATGTTTATTTCGGTTGTCGCCGATTGGATGATAACATCAAGTCGTTTTTCGTTAACAGCAACAAGAAAAATCATTAACAGTATTGGTAAGTTACCATATTTTAAATTATGAAAGCACACTATATTACTGCTTTAAATTACGTTTGCTGATTAACCTGCAGATAAAGAAAATCAAACTTTTAGTCTAATGACAAAAATGTATCACTTTTAGGCCAATATGGACCTGGAATAGCTTTAATTGCAGCCTCATATACAGGTTGTGACCGCGTACTAACATTGGCGATTTTGACAGTCGGTGTAGGTCTCAACGGTGGAATTTACTCTGGGTTCAAAATCAATCACTTGGATATAACCCCACGTTTTGCTGGATTCCTTATGGCAATTACAAATTGTTCTGCCAATTTAGCTGGTCTATTGGCACCAATTGCAGCTGGGAATTTAATTGATGGAAAAGTAAAACTTTTGTTGAAAATGTTATTTATCAGTACTTAACTTAAACATACCTTTCACTCTTTAGCCGACAATGGGTCAATGGCAGATTGTCTTCTTTATTGCTGCTTTTGTATATATTATTTGTGGATCTTTTTACAACCTCTTTGGCTCTGGAGAACGACAATGGTGGGACAATCCGGCAACAGATGATGATGTGGCTGCGCCACAAACAACACTCACAAATGGTACTGCTATGGCAAGCATAACGCTTAATGCTGCAATATTGCCGGTGGTAAGAAATGATTCAGAAACTCGGCATTAGGAGTTATTAATTTATTTTGTATAAGACATAAATGAATAATAATAAATCAACAAATTTATGATTTAAAGTTAAACCGTACAAAAAAATGCTATATATAAACTGAATTATTGTAAATGAATTCTTAGGTTGAGTAACAGATTTTCTTTCTGTTTTGTAAGATAAAATGATTATTGTATAAAAAATAAAAAAAGCTAGTTCGTATATACATATACCTAACTAACAACGTTCGTTCTTAATTATTTGAATGCCCAAATTTTAAATATACATATGTACCTACATATGTAATAAGTAATTCCTACAAATTAACTTTTTGGGTCTAATTCCACAAAATTAAAATACGAAAAATATGCATTATTAAATAAACTTATTGTGATACATTGAAAATAAAAACATAACATACGAAAAAATTGAATTTATATATACTTTTAATTAAATAAATTTCTAAAATCATTGAAAGAAAAGAAAACAAAACATATATGTAATTATGATAACAATAAAAGAGAGAGCACATGTGTGCAATCAACCAACAATTGAAAACAACAGTATTAACATTAGCTTAAAGTCCTATAGCAAAGTTTGGAATATGCCATCGTTCCACATATGTATGTATTTATTATACTTTCGTATAAGTCTGTCGTATTCACTCCCATGTACATATGCACGCAAATGAGGGAAGTTATTGAATAGTAAGGTGAAGTCCTGTCAGTTTATTTTAATGAGATGTTATGAATACTTTCTACGATAATTTCTCCGCCCTTTCTTCGTATTGTAGATTTAATTTAGACCACAATGTAGATGGAATCACTTTAATTGCGGAGTAAACCAGAAGCCTAATAATAGAGATATCATATTTAAGTTCAAGTTGTTCCATAAATATGCACAATCGTGCGGAGATATTAGATGGCTAAATTTGAAACCGAAACATCTCGCCTGGAGGTATTCATAAGGTTGCCTATTGTAATGGCATGGCATAAGACTTGGAATGACTACAGCAATATTTCTAATATTCATGGGATGAAGTATATTTATGACAAGGACGCTAAAAATCACATAAGGTATTTTAGTACCATATTTAACATTTGTGTTTTAAAACTTTACTTTTATATGTATGTATGTTCTTAGGGTGGCATGGGCTGCAACAATATTAGTCATGTTCGCATTAGCTAACAGAATGGCGTTTTCACTTTACATTGACTTTATTAATGACCCAATCAGGTTAATAATCGAAAGTGATCACACAAACACAGCCAAACTTCTTTATCCCGCTGTAACAATTTGTCCAACTAGTTTGTTTAACCATTCTAAAGCAAAGGAATTATTATTTTCTTTGTAAGTATAATACTATGTATGTACATATATACTGATTATATCTCGAAGCTATATATTAAACCAACTGGCCGCACAGTATACTTAGCTAATTTAAATGTGTTTAAAATTAAAAAAAGAAACTTAAACTTAAAAGCTTAGTGCAATTTTGTATATTTTGTGGCACTTTTATTCCTTCCGAATATAAATATGTATATTAAATAAAGTTATGAATTACCTAAATCATACTGAATATTTGTACATTCATATATGTATGTAATTTATCATATTTTTTTTTATCAGAAACCTACCAGGAGATCTGTCTTCAAATGAAGTCATCCGAACTCTCGATCAAACCTATAGATTCGTTAATGGTGATTTTAAGTATAATAAAACCAAGATATATGCCCTTCAAACGGTTATGAAACTGAACAACTACACCGCGGACCATTTTTTTCAAATAACTCGTTGGGACATTAACGAGCTTTTTTATCGGTGTCGATTCCTGTCTGAAATCAAGAATTGTAGTGACATTTTTCAAGTCAGTACGTCGAACGAGGGCCTGTGTTATTCTTTTAACAGTCATCAAACTGGGTAAGATAACTTCCGGACCTTGACTTTTAATACATATAAATATGTACATTTGACTGTATTCTTATCTTTGTTACGGTAGAAAATTTTCAACACGATTCAAATCCAACCACCATGCTATGCGTTACGGACTCTCGTTCATCTTAAAAGACATAGATCAGGAAACTGGTTCAGATTATAATTGGTTTCAATTGCTTATCCACGGATCCCATATCTATCCAGATGCGTTCACTTTTCGAAAGCTCTTGCACAGGAACGAAGAAACCTTACTACGAAGCGATCCAACGGAAATTGCGTGTTCTCGAGAAGTCTGGAGAAGATTGACTGTGGAAGAACGAAAGTGTGCCCTGCAGAGCGAAATAAAACTACGATATTTTGCAGAGTATCATCGACAGAACTGCTTAATTGAATGTCGCATTTTTATCATGCTTAAATTATGCGGCTGTGTACCGTTTTATTTATTCCGGGAAGCAAGCACTTTAGTGTGTGATTTTGAACATATTCCCTGTTTAGCGGATAATTATGGTAACTAACTAATTGTTGAATTTAGCTTACGAAATGTGATGTAATACTTTTAGAGCGCATGTCATATATGAGCAAAGAATGCAAATGCTTGGAAAGCTGTGAAGAAGTGGATTTTTCTATTCGCTTAACGAGCACGAACATCAAAAAGTCAGTAGATGTCATTGATCCTTTCTAGTAAGTGATTCATTATATCTTCAATTTAAAATTTAATTAAATTGGTATATCTTTTAAAGTGATCACTTTCAGCCGAATTTCACAGTTGTCCACGTTTACATACAATCACAATTTTATCGCCGAATCAGGCGAGATATTGTTTGGAATATTGTCACTATTGCAGGTCAGTTGCAACTAACGTTTGTCAAATAACTTCTCACAAATGCTTTGCTAATTTTTAAGTTAACAACGGTCTTATTATAACCAAGATCTTTTTGCACGATCAAAGTTCGTATGACCTAAACTGAATAAAGACTACTATTTAGGTCAGCAAACATAACAGCATTTTTTGTTAGATACCAACATATGTATGTACTTATTATTTAGTAGTACTGAATTTTATAACGAATCACATTGCGATCAGTCACTGGTTTAAAATCGTGGTACGAGATAGTTTTGTAGACGTCTGTAACAATCACGGACCCGACTTTGATCAGATACATATGGCTGCAAATCTTACATTTCTTAATATTATATGTAATTAATAAGTTTTTACTGAATGGATGTTTACAAATTAGTCAAAAATAGCACTTGTGGGTGGTTGACGTATATATACATATATGTATCTTTGTACAAACTTAATTAATGAATATGAACTTTATTGTGTATGCATCTCAAATAGCAAATCTGGGCAACTGCTATAGCGTTTTTGTGGGAATAAGTGCTTTATCTGTATTGCAATTTTTCTATTATTTTACATTTATTTTGAAAAGGAATTACGACACTTTAATACAGATGGACTTTTAAGATTTTTTGCTATAATGCCTGCACAGTTAATTATACTATAAACCTAGTTGCCTAAAATGTTATTATTGCCTTTGTAATTATTTTTAGCTATAATAATAAGTAACAGGACTAAATGCACGTGTTAGTGTTAATATAATATAATAAAGAAACATAAATGGGCTTATAAATTTATTTCGTAAATACAAGAATTAAATAGAAAAAAAAAACACCTACATGGACGATAAAAGTTGTATTTTATTTTGTGCAAATATGTATATAAAATATTTCCTAAAACTTAATGTTGAAAAATTATTGTAGTGTTTTACGGCCATTACTCCATTTGCTTTGTATAGTTTTGCCATAGTACCAATATAAAGAAGTACGCAATCTCCAGCAACGATATCATACTCATTCCAACAAATAAACTGAACGAACTCCCGAGGTTACCTACGGTTTAGATGGAAGTATTATATAAAAATTATAATTTATTATATTAAAAAAATATATTATAAATCATTATTATCAATACATAAATTAATAAATGTCGACGGTTTGTCTATTTATTTTACCACGTATTACGCTAAAACTACTAATCCATTTCGAAAGGATTTTTCAGGAAAACATCAACGGACTATTTTTTATATTATTGCGGTCGAATTACTCGTAAAAAATATATGCTTGAATTTTATATTTCAGTTGAATTTTCAAAATATTAAAAGTAGATTATAGAATTAAAATAAGTTATTAACAGAAAAGAAAAACAAGCACTCATGGCCGAGGACTTACCAAGGACATATGGGTGTTTCCATTGTTCCGGGTGTGACATTGATACTTTTTTATAAAGTTATAACCTTATCTATACAAATTAATTACCGCATGTATGAACATCATCACTTGAGAACGGCTCACCTGATTGCTGATTTTATTTTTTATGTTCGTAATTGTCAGAACAAAGTTTGCATCAAAATTTTGGGAAAATCAACCGCAAAATTTCGGTTGGGGGTTTAAAACCTTGGAAAAAATGCCATCAGTAAGGCATTGAAATATCGATCGACGTACGCGCAACGCAAGCGAACTACATCATCATTGATTCAATAAGGCTGACCAAGAATGTATACTTTTAGAAGCAAATCATATACACCTTAGTTATTTTTACTGTATTATAGACATATATACTAGGCTACTTCTCGTACCTATAAGGATTATAATATCTGACAAGGTATCCCTGCGCAACCGCCTGTAAACTTGTGAATTCATAAATACATGTAATACTGTGTAGTTCTCTTGAATGCCATGGCTGTGGGTATCAAAATACATATATGAAATTAAAATATTTATTTTGAGTTTTAGGTAATTCGCTTACTAAAATGGATCAAAGGATTCAACGGCAGTCTGTAGTCGTGTGTGCGTTATTTTAACATCAAATTCAATGCTTTGACAGCTATTGGGACAATAGCATGCGCTGGCAGTATCTATGGTTTTATTCTTATCAGTGCTCTCTAAAACATTATATATTAGTTTTTAGAAATACTTATTTCGAAATCTTACCAAATGCAGATACTTACCAAAATAGTTATAAGTCTTATACAAGCACGAAAGTTTCGTAAAATCGCAAGCCTTTGCTTCTGAACTTGATACGTAGAAATAAGGAATACACCCACAGGCATCAAAAGTGCTCATAGCACGGCACTCAAATTCACAGTTGTCACTATTATAGACTTTAAAAAAACGCATATTGTGCTCGTGAGGTAACAAACATTGCCGATCCTGAACAGCGAGAGCCTTAAAATCATCAGAGCACACAATTTCAGTAGGGCGGATTACAGCAAAAATTTCTCGATTTATCGGAATTGAATTCGATGTTGTTGTCTTATGTGGGAAATCTTCATTTTGATGTACAATTAGTTCATGTTCAGATGAAATAAACTGCTCAAGGCCAATTTGGTCACCTTTTGTATTCTTCAAAATGACAGATAAACCACCTTCTGGTCCGAAATTTAGTGCGGTATGTTTAAGGAACCTCAACCTACATAGCAAACGTTCAGGACTTATTACCCAATGAATATTTTTTTGTTACCCAATTTCATTTATATTAAAAGAACAACAGTATCCGGTGTGCGTCTTGGAGGAGCCAAATATTTCACTGCAATCAAGCACTTTAGATTGGAACCGACAGCGATAAAGGAGATCCGTACAATTCCAACGAATTAGTTTAAGGAAGTCTAATGTTGTCATATTATTAAGCTCTATGATGCTTTGCAGTCCAATAAGCTTTTGTTCATCATAAACCCCAACTTTCCCCACTACTGCATAAAGCTGGTTAAGGCTACTTAGTGCTTCTTCTAAGTTCAAATTTGTTGGAAGTGACCTGAAACATAGAGTTTTTAGGTATGATGTACAAATTTTTTAAAAAAAAAAAATGTGTTAACTTTTAAATTGTACGTACATATAACATTTGTATATACCTGTAGAATTCTTACGCCTATAATACAGGAAAGGTATTGCATTCGTAAAAAGAGTAAGCTAAAGATGTTTTACTGGATTTTGAATTTTTGTTCTACCACTTGTATGAAGGAAGGGTAAGTAGGTATTTTTCTGAAGGCTAATTTCACATTACATACAGTTTGGAACACTCGATTTTGTTATACGAATATCTACTTGGTAGGAAGGGTAAGTAGGTATTTTTCTGAAGGCTAATTTCACATTACATACATTTTGGAACACTCGATTTTGTTATGCGAATATCTACTTGGTTCATACATAGAATTAACGTGCATATTATATAAGTACACACTTACAAACTCTGAAATATTTTTTTTACCCCCGGGTAGTTGTACATTGTAGGTGGACATATTGTAACTGCTGGAAAAACCAAGTTCGTCAGTGGAGTGTGATCACTTTCAATGTTCATTCGGATTGGATTGCTTGCGAAGTCCTGATAAAATATGTAGACCATTGCGTTTGCACAGAAAAACATTGCTATTACAATTACCATCCAAAAGAATCTGAAAATATGTAGATGCAATTTTTTGAATATTTTTTGTGGCAATGGGTTCTAAAGTACTTACTTTCCCACATAGTTAGTTTCTACATCATGAAAATATTTGATTCCGTGAACACTGCTTATTTCGCAAAACTGTTTAAAAGTTTTAGAAAGTGCGCTTCGAAATCGTGTTTTCTTTTGAATTCCCACTGATTCATTTACGAAAAATATGGCCATACTGTCGTTAGTTTTTGTAGAGAACTGCTATTGAACACGCACTTAAATATGAAAGTATTCAAAGCAGTTAATGTCCTTATAAGGAAAAAAGTATTTTTGACGGGTTAATATGAGGTTTTACGTTGTCATTTATCAAATGTACAAATGATATTGATTTTTAGATTCAGGGCAATACACTTTAATTAAAGAAAGGCGTTGCTAATTAGCATTCCGTTTTCTAAGTGTTGGATGTGTGTATTTATTTTCTATTATAGTTATAAATATTCAAAATTAGAGCTATATGTACCGTATAATTACGGTTGCAATGAAAAAATTCAATTTTTCATATTTGTATTGCAATATTTCAGCTACATTAAATAATTACCCCTATTATTTAACACTTATTCAGAATTAGGGTAAGCTGGTTATTACCTGTACATAAAATCTTTTAACGGCGATTCGGTCGCCTTTTAAGAAATTATACATTTGATTGACCCACGGCAATGGGTAAGCCTTATCCTCATTAGAACTTTTGTAGAGCACTCAACACAACGCACAGTGGTTACTTACTTTCCCTTTCCATGCTTTTGCTTCTGCTTCCCTAGACCTGTATAACTTTTGTACGACCGAATCATTGAATAAAATGTCTGTTCTAATGAGATAGTTTAATAATGTATTTTAATGTTTGTTAAAAATTTTAACAACAGAATAAGGTAATTTTTCTTTATATTTCACATTGTCCCTATATGTTTATATGTATATACAAAACTGTACACATAAGAAAACTTATTATTTAATTTATATCAAAGCAATATTCATTTCTTTAGTAGCTTAACTTTGTAAATAGATAATGTACTCGCAATAATTAGTCGCATAAATGATCACACATCATTTACAAAAGATGTGATGAAGTGCATTTTAAAACAGCTTTAATTTAAATCTTTCCGTACTCTGTACTAATATTCCTTTCTTTTGTGTCAATCTGACTTCCAGCAGCTTGAATTAATTTATAATTTATTCCAGATAGTATGTATATTTTATTTCGGATTTTTGTATTTTTCGTTTTATTAACTAAACTAATTTATATTACAATAAACAGAATTTAATTCCACCATTACCTAGGATTTAGTACCAATATTGTTTGACTTCGGTTTTAAAACCGCACTTTCGTCCTTATCGAGTCAAAGCATTTTATCTTTCGGATTTCCCTGGGAAGAAGTTGGTGGTGGTGGAATTGTTGGAGTGAGTGTTGATGAAATACCTGCTTGTGTCGTTGGTAGAATTTTTTCTACTTGTTTTTCAGCAGCTTTAGCCAGCGTTGCACTATCTTTTTCATTTTCCGATTTTATTGTCTATAGCAAAATTATATAATTTAATATAATATGTATATCAACTTATTATATTGTATATATATTATATTACCTTATCGACAAGAATATTTTTGGCGTCAGCAGCGTCCAAATCCTTAGCTTTATCTTTCAGAATGGGAGCCATGTCCTGGATTTCTTCTGCAACTTTCATTGCGTTGTCTGCTTCTTTAATGCTTTTCGCAATAGCTTTCTCCACTTTCACTTCCGCTTCGATAATTTGTTCTTTGTCAAGAAGATCCAGTAGTTCCTCAACCTGTTGTTCACTGAGTTTTACGTTTTCCCTACCAATTATTTCAATCACCTTAGGGATGAAAATTACAAATTTTCTATTAGCTCAACATAAACCGAAAATCATATTATGTATCTTAATAAATTCTATTTTATTACAACATTCGATAGACTCCAAATTGGCATCGTTATTATTTTTATTACAGGTGCAGAAAAGAAAAATTCAATTGCAAATAAGACACCGCCACCTTTTTAAGTTTGTATAATGTATAATGTACACCAATAAAGTATGTTTATTAAAGCTACTAATGGATTTTAAAACGCCCCATGTATCGGTGATTTCTAACTCATAGATTAAAAGAGTTACCGAATGTATCTTCTTCCTAACTCGCAGAAGGGTTTCTGTTAAATCTCGATAGTTAACCAATTGGTAATTTAAACATTATTGTTGTTGATAGTATACAGACATGTTTATCTTAGTTAATAATCTTACCTTAAGAACCTCATTGGCGCTAATAGAACCATCGCGATCAGCGTCAATTTTACTTAAAACACTCTCTATTGTCTTTAGCTTCGCTTCATCTGATGTTTTTTGCATCTAGAACGATAACAGGCATATAATGTTCAATCAGTTTACGCTTTAATAGCTATTAACATATCACTTAAAACTGACCAATTTTAAAACATTGACCAGCTCATCAACCCGCACCAGTGCCTCTGGTTTGAAAAACTCTTGAGTGGTGGACACTTCAGCGCTCGTAGCA
Source organism: Chalcosyrphus nemorum (assembly GCA_949716465.1). NCBI lineage: Eukaryota > Metazoa > Arthropoda > Insecta > Diptera > Syrphidae > Chalcosyrphus > Chalcosyrphus nemorum. The sequence continues at coordinate 64,062 of OX454335.1, read as the reverse complement.
GGATCAGCATTCTTTTGAAGGTCCTTACCTTTTTTCTCAAGTTCATTTAGCACCTTATCTAATTGTCCAATCATTGTATTAACCTTCTTGAAAAGAATTTTCGCACCACGACTTTCTTTAACTGCCCCCTTGATTTCAGCCGTTGTAATCTGTAAATGAAATAATGTATTAGGGATCAGGTTTACAAAATGCTCTGACTGGTACGAACTTCTTTCAATTCTTCAACATCCTCCTTATAATCCGCAATCTCCTCCTTAAGATCCTTAATAGTTTCTTTTTCAACTAATAATTTTTCGTTTGCACCAATCACCGACTTTAATGCCTCACCTAATAGCTCAACATCCTTCGACGAAATATGTGCGTCCTGCACTTTGACAATATCTTGTGCAACTGTTTGGCTAGCTTTTCTGGCTTCCGAAGCCACTGCTTTAATTTCATCAATGATAGGTGTTTTCGCAAGTAACGATTCCGCTGTCTCCTTTTCAGCTTCACGTTCTTCATCACGTTCTTCTTTAATCTTACGTTCCTCTTCCTTGATGATTTCAATCTTTGTTTTATTGTCAATCTTACCCTCACGCTCTCCGATTGCTGCCTTAGTTTGGGCACCAAGCACATCGGGCAGCACGCGAATAGTTTCTTTTAGTTTGTGCGAAGTTGGAGCTTCGTCAGCAATCATTAGAGCGCGGGACAATAGTAATAAAGTATTAGGAACTTTTTCATTCATGCTCAGATCAATCCATTCTTGCAGTTGTGAACGCAATTTATCGGCCGACAATCCATATGCACGCATACCTCGTGTTTTACAGGCCTGCTGTAATTCAAATAGATCCAACGCATTAACACCTTCTCGGGCAATAACTCTATCGTCAGCTGCAAGACTTCTTAGTTTTAAACGCAATTGAAAGCGTAAGAAATTTGTAGTTCCTACAGTGTTTAGTTCAAGAACGCGACACAAAGCACCTAATTGATCACGGCTTAAAGAATCCAAGGTGATTTCGTCTTCGAATTGCTTTGAGAACTTTATAATCTCTTCATTGTCCACAAATTCATTTGGATCTTTAATCTTTCTAAAGAATTCAGCAAATGCCTTTGCTTCTTCACTTTTGTGGTCATGATGTTGCACGCTCATTTCATCGAGAGTTTTTTGTAGGAATTTTGCCATTTCCAATCGCACTTGCAAATTTTGCTTAAGTTTATCCTCGCGCTCTTTAGCAGTCTGAAACGTTGATGGCAGCATACCAGGAAAAAACTTTATAAATACAGGTAACAACAATTCCATGAATGGGACAATGATAAATATAGAGAATGGAATTAAACGAAAGAGATCAGAAGTTGTTCGAACCAGCAATTTATTTTCGCGCCGGGTAAGGGTTTTTCCATTAAGTACTCTGCCTAACAACTTTCGACAAATATTTATATCAATAAAAAGCAGCCGAAAGCCGTGATAGAAGTGAAGAATTTCGTCCCATATTCGTTGCTTTAAAGGTTTTTTTACAACTATTGGTTTAATAATTTCAGGAGTTGCGGTTTTCAATTGACCGTTTTCTTTTTGTTTGTTTTTGATGGATTTCACTGTTTCTTCAACTTTTGATGATGACTGCTCTGATAAACGTGTACTGAGTGTTATTGTTCGCTTTTGAGAGATGAATGATGCATTTACACAATAACTCCAGTTATCTCCAAAATGCGGTAAAGTTAGGAAGGGGCGTATGTCGACGCCGTGACTTTTGTAACGCAAATTTTCAAGGTGAATTCTTCGAGTAAGGTAGGGCCGATAATGTGGTCGTATATCTGGAAAAAAATGCGATTATAAAGAAATGCTGCGCATCAAATAATATAGTACAAAACAATCTTTCTTTATTTTTTCCTTCTTTATTAATTTTTTTGAAATTTGAAAATGCTTTGCGATTTTGTATTTTCTTGGTCCATGTTCATCAAACAATTTGTAGAGCCGTTAAAAAAAGTGTTAGATTTTGGCCAAGAATTCTGTACCTATATCCATTACGAACTCAAACGAATTGTTTTATGGATGTTTATTGCTAGATCGGAAATTTTTTTTAATAAACTCCCATGGGGAAATAACTTAAACAGCAGTGTTATAGACGAGTTTTTGCAAAAAGAAATTTTTTAATAGACTGGACGAAATTAAAGGTAGGTATTTAACGTATGTACGTCTCTCTCTTTCTACCGAAATAGTTACTGGTTTACTTATTAGAAATGTTCCTTTAATTGGTACTAAAGCTAAATCTTGAAGCATACTTTTATTTGTATAACCCAAAACTGTTCAGAATTTGAGCTCAATTTTGGTAATTGTTATTTATAACTAACTAATCTAATAGAACATCATATGAAACCAATATCAAACAACTTTGTATTACCTTAAAGGAAACAAAAAAGTTGATTATGTTTATCATAATATAAAACAGATTAGACACCGGAGAAAAATTATGTACATACATATGTGCATATATAATAAGTATAGAAATAAACTATGAGAAACATAACCTATGCATGTATATATAACAAAACATGATAAATCCCATTGACAACAAAAACTAAATAGGTATGTATATATGTACGTATCATCCGATGCGACATGATTTTTCGCAAAAACAAATCTAAACAAAGAAATACCTACTTTTTCTGTTAGATCAGATTGTCTGTTGTCCATATTATGATTAAAACGTGAAAATCACCTACACCATACATTCGCTAGAGAGAAAACTTCGAGAAGGAATACAAGTCTTATGTAAGCCCACGCTAAAATTGTGCAAATAGATGAAAATTTTAAATTTTTACTGTGTTTTTAATATATTTTTTTAAACAGTCTGTGGTGATTTATATGGAAAAAACAATTGTCAAAGAACTTTAAAACACTCCCAATTGACAGCTGATGTAACATCTATTTAGTGGACGGAAAATTTTGCATTGTAATCAGTCTTGAGTATGAGTCCACTTACATTTGTTTGAGAATCCAACAGGAGAATTATATCCACTTTTAAAAATGATTTTCTGGTGTCGAATTAAAGAATTCATGGTTGTTGTTTTTTATACTTTTCGTTGATCAATAATATCTGGTGGTTGGGATGAAATTGTATTTGCAATAGATTCCCTAATTTTCCACTGTTGTAACACTGCTTCGAGAACTGATAGTCTATTTCAAAGAACACTGTTTCAAAATAAAACTAAGCCAAGTTAGTTGGATTATTAGTATAAGAAGAAAACCTTGATGTAAAAAATAAAAAACGAAGATGGCAAAATTTTATTTTATATTTTCCACATGTACCAAATTATTTCAGTCACTGACGCCGATGATATTGGACAGCTTGGTTTTAATATTTTTTATTTATTTTTTAATAGTTAGTCCCGTTTTGTAAATTTTAGTCAATTTAATATTTATAGCCATTACCGATCGCGTTTTGGAAAATGTTCAAATGCTTTATGCAGGAAAATCTGACAACTGTGCTTGCGATGTATATAAATTTAACGATACTAGCGACACTCTCGCCGGCAACAAAAACTGTCTGCAAAACTGTTCGTTTTACATATCAGACAGACATTAGTTGGAAAAACATTTGAAAGTTGAAATTTAATAAGAGATATTGGCATGAAAAGACGAAAAAATATTTTATTTCGAGTAATGGCAACAACGTAAAATAAACCGTTAAACATGTTGCAAAATCATTCATCACAATACATATTTATCAGGTTCTTTAAGGAAAAACTACATTTTTTTCATGTTCCTTTTAACATTTAGTTTCGAAAAACAAATCTAAGGTTGTTATGGTGTGGTGATTTATCATATGTACATACTTAAAACTGTGACGCATACCACTTTTCTTTTTAATTTTCAGTAACATATTTAACTTATTGGTTATTTTTATTTATTCCCTATTTGTTGGCAGCAACCGATCGATTTCAATATGTTTTCACAGACACGACTTCTTCTTTTCTTTCTTTTTTCCTCCACAAAAGTTCATATTCTTTATCTAACAAGCCGACAAAATATTATTAAATGTATAAGTAAGTAAAATGTAGAAAAACTCATTTTTGTTTTAATTCATTTGGTGGTAATATACTGCTGGTATTGTTCATACTGATTGAAACGCACCCATTGTCATTTGAGGCATACGATGTCGCGTGTTTCAACGTTATGTAGTTAAGAAAACGTCGCCTTTCGGACGTGACGTACCATTAAGATATGTCAATATTTTATTCAAGGGATTATCAAATTTTATTTGTTTACTCTTAAGGAAATACAAATTCAAATTAAAAACAAATGGATCCGTCCGATCTGGAGCTTGTGCGTGGTGTTCGTTCTACCCCAGCTCTCTTTAATCCTATGAATGCTGATTTTAAATTTGCCCACCGAAAGGAAAAAATTTGGAGCGACCTTGCTTCATACCTCGGAATCAATAGTAAGTGAAAGTTTCTATTTATGGGCACCTACTTATTAACTTATATTCCTTAGTGAACGATGCTCGCCGGAGATGGACTTGTTTGCGGGACAGATACTCCCGAGAACTTAAGACTCGCCGTTTGAATCCTAAAACCGAATATGGTCCAGATGAATTCTTCAAAGAGATGGACTTCCTTAGACCGTTCGTCCGTAAACGCAAGTAAGTTTGGAAAAGCGATAAGGTTTGTTTTTTCAAATCATATCTTATTTTAGAGAACGACGGTCTATTGTATGCAAGATAAAATCTGACACCAGGTGGGATGGCAAAATGGAAAAACACAGTTGCGACACCAGCGATAGCTATTCGACTAAGTTAGAAACAAACACATCTGAGGAGGTGAACGTTGATGAAATGTATCGGGAATATGACAACGAAAAAACTGATACAATGACCATTGTTATTAATTCCCGTAATGCACTGGCAGATGAAGAACCTCTGGTATCCGAAGAAGCCTATGACGAGGAATACCAAGTTCAATGTTCTGCAGAGTGTAGCCCTGCAAACACAAGCACGCAAAATTGTGAGATGGCAGTCGGAGAAGAGGAATCTCGACATATTAGTGGATTATCTAAAATAAGTACAAGTAATGAAAATGAAGATGATTTTTTCTGCAAAAGTATATGTGCCTATTTACGACAATTATCTCGTGTTCATAAGATTAAAGCTAAAGTGGAGATGTTTCAGATATTGGAGAAATATATCGAGATCGAAGAGTCATAGTTTCTGAAATTTTGTCTACTTTTTTGAATATTTAAAGAGAAAGCCTGAACTTATTAAAAGGCGTGTATCAGAAGAATGAAATATAATAAATAAATATTAGGCCGTAAGCAGCCCATAAAGGGCCAAGGCCTAGCTTCTCACAGCTGTACGTGTTGTGCGTGGTATACATTTCTGTACATACAGAAGAGACCTACAGTTTTATGCCGTATCCGAAGGGCAGGGGGTTTTTGAGAAGCTTTCTCATGACAGTAAATACTCTTGGATGTTTGTCAGATGCTCGCAAGAGGTGGGGCCGTGAAAGAAACTTTAGTGGTATTTTCCTGGATTCGAACTCGGAACCCCTTGCGCAGTAGTCCAACGTACTAATCACTGAGCCGCGGCACCCACCAGAAGAAGAATATATTTTAATATTACCTGCTTCATAATTATTTTGGTGTTGTTTGTGGACCATACTAACTTTACTATGATTATCCGTTTAAGCAATGAGTATATTCGCTTCTGCTTTCAGAAGCCAGTAACAAACTGCATTAAGAATAGCGATAGTAACAAAACCTTTGTAGCGACAGTAACAAAATTAATACCGGGATACATTTTTAAATAAAACAATAAAAAAATTATGCCCCAAAGCGCGTTTTAAAAATGTAAACCAAAAATCTTGAGTCAATTACCCATTTTTAATATAATATATATACATAGCATAATAATTTGAATGTAAAATTGCAAATACCTATGCAAATCGTTTTTTAACGCCTTCTAAGAATTGGGGATGGATTTTCTTCCACAACTACAGTTTTGGTCCAGATATCGTAGAAGGTGCGGTTGTTCTTCAAGAATAAAAATACAAAGCAGACTGGAAATAGCAAAGCCCAAACAAGATTTTTAGCTATAGCACGCAGAAAAGCCCTCCGAAATCCAGGATTTGCTGCTGGGTATATTAGAGCGTGCACTGGTGCACCAGCAGCATTCATTGCAGGATCACCATTTGGTAGCGAAAGAACTTCAACGTAAACAATTCTTAAACGAAGTAAAAGCTTTCCTGGAGTTGCTCCACCAACAAAAACACGTCCATTCATAGTCCATATGGCTTCATAAAGGCAAACAAAAACCTTCAAAAGAATTTCCAATGCAACAAGATCAGATGACAATGTTAGTAGATCGGCCAAGCTCAAGAACTTAGAATCGTCTTCTGTGACCGACTTTTTCAAGTAATCACTGTCAAATTCATAACTTCTGCAAACAAATCTGTCAATATATTTTTTTTGTTTTTAAGAACCTATAGAGCTAACGTACAAATCCAAATCGAAAATATTGAGTAGAGTAAATGTCATTGCGACCTTCAATAACAGCAAAAGTGCAACATCTACCATTTCAGCGACAAATCGTTTCCATAATGGCGCAATAATGAATTCATATCCTCCATTCTGCCCGGAAACTGTAAAATGTAAAGGAATAACATGGTTGCAATATTTTTTCCAATTTTAAATGTAATACTTGGATCATCATTAGCTCGTAAAGGTTCTGATGCTGGAAGATTTGTTGGCGTAGAAACATTAGGTCGAGCTTCTTCTCGCACCGGATTCACTCCGTTAAGTGAGAAATAAGTTGGGTAGTTAGAAGCCAAATAGTACGGAAAACATGCTGTAGCATTTTGTAAAAGCTTAGATTGGTTAACCCAATGTTCAAGTTTTTTATAATACTCTTCTTTTGAGGACAATTCCTCTTTCATTTTTGCTTTAGAAAATTGCTCAACAACTTAAACCATCCACGGACGAAAACTTCAAGAAAATACAATTTACCAAATGACAGACAATGAAAAACAGTCAGAAATCATAGAAAGAAGAATATAGATTGCCTTCCGCATATCTTCTGTCCGCTCATTACTTAAAATGGGAGGAGTCTAAATTCATCTGAATGAAGTGCCCAAGAGTTGTTGACAGGCGATTCATGGTGAGGTTAAATTTGTATGAAAATCATAGACGAAAGTTCGTGCATGATTAAAAAGAATGCATGACTAAATGTAAAAGTACTAACGAGACGATGTATAATAGAGCCTGTTTTGATGATGACTCTCGACTACGTCGTAAAGAGTAATGTCGTGTCTACATGCAATAGTGCTCACTCCTGCACTACTTTGATAAAGTATAGGGGAGGGAATGAGTAAATTGAAACACTTCTGTCTTTTTTGTGTGTTCTCTCGTCCAATTACTCATTTTATGCGCGAACTACCCTCCTCAACGATCGAACTAGAAATGATAAAATGGAATAGGAACGGAACATTTCGGATGTAGAACGCGACTCTCCTCGATTTTTCTATTTTCTTCATGACTCTCGCCCTCTCTTTACCCCTCACTCTTCTTACCCACAAACCACCGACATAGCCGAGTTTTGAGTCAGCATCTAAACAGGCTCATAGACAGGCATCTTCGGACGATTTGACGTTTGACTCCCCCAAAGCTGTAATGTATCACCAATTTTTAATGTTTTCTGACGTTTCCTATAAGATTAAATAGGAACTCGTGCACTCATTCTTAATCGATGGTACTTTAACCAGGCAAAGTAGAAACATGTAGTACATTTTGTTATTGTTAATTAAACGACATCTTGCAGAAAATATTTCATTCGAAGGGAAAGAAAGAAAAAGCACGATCTATTTATACTGAAGTCTTGGTCATACTTTAATTTACTTTGGCAAAATTTTACATTATGGAAACATTCTCAAAAAATACTTTTTTTTAATTGTATAGATTTGTAATAAGCCTATATCTGAGAGAGCCATTGAATCTAGCGGTCTCTAGTACAACATGTGTCATCCGGGTGCAAACGTATTCTAGCAGCTAGATTAGCGAGGTGTTGGGAACTCGGCCATTTGAAATGGTGCCAACACTTCTTAAATGGTGGCCAAATGTGTTTCAGAATATTTTTATTTTGTTCACAAAATGTATTATTATATTATTTTCCAGAAGAAAAATAGGAACTGCGAAAGTCAACTGCGAACTTAAAATACACCAAACTCGGCTGCAGGCCCCTGCTTGACAGTTTTTAAGATACCCCTAGCGGAGCGACTCGTCATATAAAAATTTTAAAAAATTGTTTTCCTTCGATTCCCATCGAATAAAATCAATTATTAAGAATAGATTTAATTTTTTGTTAACAAAAAAAAATCAGCCACTGACACTCCCACTTCTCGAGAAATTTCGTACTCCTAAGCGATCACTTACCTTAACCGGATTCTTATATATATATTTATATATATATAATATCACAAATTTTCAACAAAAATTACATTTCTTCATAAAAAAATTGTTAAAATACTTTTTCTTCAACATGAATATATGTAAAATTACTAACATATTAATCTAAATATAAAGCACTCAGTGTCGTAACTGCCTAAGATTGTGGTTCCTGGTAGAACGACGTGTGTAACCGACGTACTGGAAAACGAACAAAAAAAAATATAACCTTCTGTCATCTCATCATCGTCATTCCAAACAATTCTTATTTCTGGCAACTAGTAAAATAGGAAAACTATTTATCTATATATTTATATATTACTCGTCTGCGCTAGTACGAGTGGTACATAATGTTGAGTTAAACTCCATATCTTTAAAAAAGATTAGAAATACCTTAATTTTATACAATTGTATCCCTAAATATTTGTCATTATGGATGATTTAAATCCACTTGCGGGCACTGCTCATCTACTGGAAGAAGTTGACAGTAAATGTAGTTTTACTTTTGTTTAATTAAATTTTTATCTCAATGTACATTTTCAGAAAAACTTATGGTCCTGCTAAGGGATGGAAGGACGCTGATTGGTTATCTAAGATCAGTGGACCAGTTCGCTAACTTAGTTCTACACAGGACAATCGAAAGAATTCATGTCGGTAGTGAGTACGGTGATATACCTAGGGGCGTATTCTTGATTCGTGGTGAAAATGTGGTTCTCTTAGGCGAAATTGTAAGCATTTCTGAACTTAGTCGTAATTAATTCTCAAAGAGATATTTATTTATAAGGATCGTGATAAAGAGTCCAAACTACCATTAAAAGAGATATCTGTGGAGGACATTCTTGATGCGCAGCGAAGAGAACAAGAACAACGGCAGGAGAAGCATAGATTAATATCGAAAGCATTGAAGGAGAGAGGACTAGCCGTGAATGCAGATATTATAAATGAAGATTGTTTTTAAGTATTAAAAATAAATCCTTTTTTTATAAAATTTGTTGTTTGTGAAACTGTACCACTTTGATTTTAATCAAACGACCTAAGGTTAACAATTAAAGTTTCTTGCTATCGATTACAGTAAGATATGGTTATTCATACATGCTATCAAGTTCATGGTAGCAGATCTGTATTCTAAAAATGTTGATATGTAGGAAGGGAAATTGAATTATGGGTTATTTGTGGTGCGAACTATAGACAAACTAATATAGACGGTCGTCTTCGGCCGATTTGACCGTTGGTTCCCACAAGACCAAAAGTACCACGGATTTTGACGTTTCCGTCAAAATCAAATCGGAACTCACGCACACATTCTCAGTCCGCGGTACATTTCATGGGCGCAGCCATTTTCTGTACACACCACATTTTCAGCAGGCTGTCATTCATTTAACAACAACAAAATGTACAGGAAAATGGCTACGTCCATGAAATGTACCTTCGTTTGAGAATGTGTGCGTGAGCTCACACATACACATCATTTGTATGAGCACTTTTAGATAGAAAAACTAAGCCTCGAGACTTTTTGGAGTTCTCTTTTGGTGTCCCGGTATTACTTTGATACGTCGAGAACCCATACAAGAGATCTTTGACATTTCTGTTTCTTCCTTCCATATGTTTAGCTGTAATGTCAACCCGGTCGCTTCATAGATATAAAATAATAATAATTGTAACTGTCCTTTATAAAGATATGATCAGTGTTGCCACAATGATACTAAAGTATCAAAAGTGATACTTTTTAATCTTAATTTCGACGTGATACTTCGATTTCTGTAAAATGCCTATTTTGATACTTTTTAATTTCGACAACAAAATACTATAGGTAATAATGGTAATAAATACTAAGGTGATAATTTACTTAAATATTCTTTTAGTCGACTTGGCGCCTCTTTGGATGGATATATTTTTGGTAAAAGACTTGAGAATATTCATGTTACTTAAGGCTTTATAGCTTGTCTTCATATTTTTAATATTAACAAAATAATAATAATGGCAGTTTACTCATAATTCCTATTACGATACCTTTTGATACTTTTCTTCTGTCTGCGGAGATACTTTTTTCCAAACTCTTGCGGCAACACTGGATATGATTTACCTTCTTTCGTTTGTTTTCCCTTGTGTCAAATGCGAAAAATGGCGGTGATCAGCTTTTGACCTGAATGCTCGGTCAATTTATTTGGAGCTCATAGGGCGCTCTGAACGAAAAAAGAAACACGAATTCAGTACTCGGATGTGTCCGAGCTAAAAATGAAACACGGTCTGTTATCGTAGTGCCTAAAACTACGAAATTTTACGAAAAATATCGAATTCCTGTTCCCGTACGTCAAAATGTCGTAGTCTTTTACAGAAGAGAGAGCTCACAAGAGATTAAGAAATTTCCCCATGCAGTGAATTTTAGTCCAAAAAAATTCTTTGGGCAAAAATATTAGTTCTGTCAAACTGTTGTGTTGTTATTGGCTGACGAAATAATTTGAAGTAAATAAAAATAAGTAAGATGAGCTGCTTTTTTCTCATTCCCGTGCTTTTTTGGGGAGTTGTATTTCTCTGATAGAATTGAACCCTCACTCTTACAAATTGGTAAGCTGCAAATTTTAGTGCAGAAAGTTTTTGGCTTTGATTCGTAAGCAATTTAAATGGAGCTGCTTTTTTGTCATTCCCGTACTTTTTAGGAGATTTGTCTTTCTCTGATAGAATTAAACCCTCACTCTTACAAATTGGTAAGCTGTGAATTTTAGTACAGAAAGTTCGGGAACAGACCTAAAAGTTTTTGGCTTTAATTCGTAAGCAATTTAAATGGATGCCGCGGCTTGGCGGTCTGAAATAGAAAGGAGTAAAACTTATTTAAAAAATATATAAAGGCTTATTTATATATATTATATAATGGAGCACTTGATTGTTCTTAATTTTACATAATAGGCGGTTTTCTCTTTTAGTTCAGAACAAAGTTCTGATCTACGATCTAAAGAGTTAGAAACTCCTAAGGTAACATTTCGGATTGCTCCGAAAGAGACCATTGTTTCTGCTCAATATGTCAAAACGCGACCGCGCGAACGCGACATTTTGAATTGGGCATTAATCCCTTGAATCTTCACCTTACGAACTCAGTCTGTGAGAAACCAACGATATTCCAGTGTTTTCCAAATGCTTCCAATCGATATTGTCAAACGGTTGTGTTGTTATTGGCTGGCGAAATAATTTGAAGTAAATAAAAATAAGTAAGATGAGCTGCTTTGTTCTCATTCCCGTACTTTTTTGGAGATTTGACTTTCTCTGATAGAATTAAACCCTCACTCTTACAAATTGATAAGCTGCGAATTTTAGTACAGAAAGTTCGGGAACAGACCTAAAAGTTTTTGGCTTTGATTCGTAAGCAACTTAAATCGATGCCGCGGCTTGGCGGTCTAAAATAGAAAGGAGTAAAATTTATTTAAATAATATATAAAGGCTTATTTATATATATTATATAATGGAGCATTTGATTGTTCTTAATGTTACATAATAGGCGATTTTCTTTTTTAGTTCAGAACAAAGTTCTGATCTACGATCTAAAGAGTTAGAAACTCCTAAGGTAACATTTCGGATTGCTCCGAAAGAGACCATTGTTTCTTCTCAATATGTCAAAACGCGACCGCGCGAACGCGACATTTTGATTTGGGCATTAAATCCTTAAATCTTCACCTTCCGAACTCAGTCTGTGAGAAATCAACGATATTCCAGTGTTTTCCAAATGCTTCCAATCGATATTGTTTTCTTTTTTTTAATTTACAATTTAAATGTCAGCGGTTTTTTTGTTGCTTGAAACATATTTTTCCATTTTATTTCATTTTTATAAAAACATTTGCTCTCTATAGGAAAAAGTAGTAAGACTAAATGACTGCACCATTATGTGTAATTTTCATTTAGCAAAATATATTTGCTTCAAATTCTGTGCATTGTAAAGAAGTACATACATTTTAGTAGAGCTTTTTTATATATTAATAATTATCTTATTAATAAACAATGGACGAAATTTGTGATAAGGATATTTCTGATGTGGAGATAGCAAACCGGATGCGTAAAAATAATTATGAAAAATTTAAAACTCTCGTCCGAATGCATCTCTCGTTTGAGTTAGATTTGAACACGGATGAGTTAGTTGCATTAGTATTTCACTGTATCAAGTAGACTTATCGGCTATTTTTAACAGATTTGATTTACCCAGTCATGAAGTTATCTACTACGAAAAAGGAAAATTAAAAAAATGGAATCGGTTGTCCAAGAAATTGAAAACTTGCTCATCTGGAAAATCCAGTTCTAGTCCATCGGAAGCAAATTCATTGGTGTTGGATTACAATTTTATAAAACAACTTGAACAATTAAAGATGTTTATTTTGCTGGAAAAGAGTAAGTTGATTCAATCATATTTGATTCTTAGTACAGTGTAAATCCTTTTACTAACTTACTTGTGTCCTGTATCCCCTTGTGGTTCCTAGGGTATCTACAATACTTACGCGCCATCGTGTGCGATTTCTAGAAATGGGTCTCAGATCTCCGCAAATCTTTCCCAGTTGCCGTGCTTCTTTCTCAACAGTCCTGCGCCACGTACTCCTTGGACCACCGTGTATTCTACCATCCTGAGTAAACGGGTTCCATTGAAAGAGCCTATCACCCTTTCGGAGAGTGTGACCACTCCACTGCCACTTTCGTCGTCGCATACCTTCATGGCCCATTCTCTGATGAAGCTGTTCGTCAGAGATGCGGTTTGGTCAGAATATCCCTAAGATGTAGTGTAGACACCTATTGACAAATGTTTGCAGTTTTCTCGTGATAGTGACGGTCATCCTCCAAGTACTCTATCCATATAGCGGCACGGATTCAACGTTGGAACGGAACAGCCGTAGGTTGGTGTTGCTAATTCCATTACTTCACCAAACTGTGGAAAGCATCCCAAGCGCAGATTTGTTTTGCCTATTCGGCTGGCGATATCCAGTTACGCCATCGATTGAGACAATACTCCAAGGTATTGAAAACTCTCAACTCTCTTAACCGTTTGTCCAGTAATGTATTACTTACTTACTTAAAGGGCTCCCGACCCTTGTAGAGTCCCTGCCTGAGACATCGTTGCCTTCCATCCTCTGCGGTCCCGAGCACGCTGCTTGTGAAGACCAAGTTTTCTGGCATCCGCGACAGCTTGGTCTTTGTACCGGAGGTTCGGTCTTCTTCGCCGTCTCGAACCTGGGGGCTAGGATTCGAAGATCCTCTTGGCTGGAGCATTGTTGTCCATTCGCTCGATGTGGCCGAGCCAATGTAGTCTGCGTATCTTGGCTTTTTGGACTACATGGAAGCCACACTGGTACGTGCCGATTAGTGTGTTGCAGAAAGGTTTTAGACCTTCACACAATACGTTGGATAGGATCTTATATGCGACATTTAACAGGGATATGCCTCGGTAGTTCTTACAAGACATAGGATCGCCTTTTTTGAAGATGGTGCATATAGAGCTGATACTCCAGTCGTCGGGCATGCGTTCCTCCACCCATACTTGGTTGATGACTTGATGCATGCACCCTACCAAGGCATCACCTCCGTATTTAAAGAGTTCAGCTGGAAGCCCATCAGAGCCAGCGGCTTTGTTGTTCTTCAATTTCCTGATGGCTACATTAACTTCTTCAATACTGGGTGGAGGCGTTGGTTTTTCATTGACTGGAGGTGGGTTCTCGTCTTGCCCTATCTATACCTGGGTAACAAATCATTTTTCATTTTAAACACAAAAATAAGTACATTCATAATTGTTCTTTGCTTTACACTTAACCATCTCAACACATTTAACATATTTACAATTGGAGTTAACCAGTGACACTTTAAAATAATACGCATTGCCCTATTTTGTAATTTTTGCAGTCTCTCTAGCATTGTGCTATTCGCTAAATATACTACTGTTGAACAATATTCAAAGTGTGGCTTAATAATAACATTATATACATTTATTGCACTTATCGTCGAAATTCTTTTTCTTATTCTACTAAAGAAACTTATCTTTTTACCTATTTTCTTTGTCACATAATCAATATGGCTATTAAAATTTAAATTTTCGTCAATTATAATTCCTAGATACTTCATTTCGTTAACATTTTCAATTACTTCATTATTGATTAATACATTATTGTCAGGTTGTCCATTTATAAACATGAATTTGGTCTTGTTTACGTTTAAACTCAATTTGTTCATCTGAAACCACCTCTCCAAAAGATTCAGATCATGATTAACTTTCACAACACATTCATTCATATCGCTACTCGAAACATATAGAAGACCATCATCTGCAAAAAGCTGCAGACGCGAACACTCAACAACATTTGGCATTTCATTAACATATATTATAAATAATAATGCACCTAAAACTGAACCTTGCGGAACACCAAGAACTACATTTATTTTATCAGATATTGAACCTTCCACCTTTGTTCGTTGGGTGCGCCCTTGCAGGTACGATTCAAACCATTTCAACTCGGTTCCCTTTATACCGTACATTTCTAGCTTGTCCAGCAGGATCCCCCTGTCGATTGTTTCAAAAGCTCGTCTAAGGTCGATAAAAACAGCAGCAATTTTCTTCTTCGAATGAACCTCGGTCTTCCACTCGGCAATAATGAGATTAAGTAGCGATTCACAGCTATGCCTCCCTCTGAACCCAGATTGGCACTCCGCAAATAGCTTGTTGTCGTCCATGTATTTCTGAAGCTGTTGTTGCACGACTTTTTCCAAAATTTTGGCTTCATTGGGCAGCATGTTTACTGGCCGTTAAGCCCAACGTATGCTTGTTTTTCTTGACGGCTCGCAGCTTCTTCTCGTTGGACAATCGAGCTCTAAATTTATCTGCAACAAGATAGTGGTCAGAGTCAACGTTTGCCCCTCGAAAGGTACGCACATTCAAGATGTTGGATGCGTGCCTTGCGTCGATTAGCACGTGGTCGATCTGGGTGCGTGTTCAACCGTCAAAGGAAAGCCAGGTTGCTGTGTGGATTTTTAGCCTAGGAAACCTAGTGCTACTATACACCGTATTACGAGCTGCTGCAAAGTCGATTAGTCGACGTTGTCTGTTGTCGAATCGTGGAGGCTGTGTTTACCGACTATCCCGTCAAAGATGTTTTCCTTACCGATCGGATTCCTCCATTTCAATCAATACAGAAGATTCACAGAAAACTAAACATTTTTATAACCGTCTTAGTTTTTTTTCTAATTCTTTATAATTTATTGACATATTTTCATTTGCAGATGTGATTCAAGAAGGAATCTTCCGTAAAACCGGCTCCGTTTCACGACAAAATGAACTTCGTGCCCTTATACAAAATGATAAGCCGTTGGACCTAAATAGTGGATATACAGTTCATGATTGTGCCACCGTTTTCAAGGGCTTTCTCGCGGACTTGCAAGAACCAGTGCTTACCGATGCTCATTATCCAGCTCATTGTCAAATAGCCCCTATTTGCAATACCAAAGATAACACTACATTAAATGATAAAAAAAAAGAATCGCACCTCTTAAGTTCGATGCAGCTACTTCTACTTTTACTACCAGATGAAAATAGAGCTCTTCTACAGGACATTGTTGAAATGCTTCATGTTGTAGCTGCCCACGAAGAAACAAATAAAATGTCATCAGAAAATCTAGCCACATTGTTTGCACCACATTTAATTTGCCCGCGAAATCTACCGCCGGAAGCTCTTCACTATGTCGCCCAAACTATGTCCGCTATCATAACTTACATGGTAACAAAAGGTTTAGAGATTTTTGAAATCCCAGCTAAGCTAGCGACAGATATTCGAGCATATTTTCTTGAACGAAAACGAAAAAAAACGATGTCACCAGAACAAACACTAGACGAATCGATATCAGACATATCGACTGTCAATACTATTTACACTTTTGTCGATCGGGAAAAGACCGCAGCAGCACATAATGCAAATAACACTGACACAGAATTAGCGCAGCTGTACGCCCACATTCAGAGTCTTCCAGAATCTTCAAAGAAAAGACGTTTAATCAAGCAATTTAATAAACAAAATGGGCAAGGTATGTTTTCACAAGTTCTCCAAAATATTCTTTATGTAGGTCTTTCTATTTGGCAGGAACTCCATTGCAGCTAGTTCTCAAGAACCGGATTAAGAATCCTGAGATGTCACGTAGTGCAAAGTCAATAAGTGATTCTATAAAAAGACATATTTTTCACAAAGGCATTGTATCAAGAACTCCAAAACGGCCAATAGTGCCATTAAATGCCCAGGTGGTAAGTCTTGCCAATTTAATGTTAATTCATTAACCTATGTTTTTATATCAACCTAATTATTTGTGAATGATTATACTTTTTCCTTCCTGCTTCTAACAGACACCAAATTTTTCGACAAAAAACCCTAAACTAAGGGTTCTTTTTCAAAGCCCGATAACAAATGCATCGCCAACATTTAGCAAATCAGAATCGTCATCAAATTCATCATCATCAACTAATATATTTTCAGTCAGAACGCATCCTTTACAAAAATCAATTTCCTCTACTTCGTTATTATTAACACACTCATCTAATCAGCAACAAGATTACTTATCAGTTGAAAATTGCACTACCTCTGCCTCAGCACCTGTCAGTCGTACAACTTCAAGTGACTTAGAATCTAGTTTCTGTGTCACGCCGATGAAACGAGTTTCTAATTCTTATATTTGTAAAGATTCCACACCTGCCACATATTTGCGGGAAAAAAAATCTGTTGTGTGGAAGGACAATGAAATGAATAAAGTTGCAGGAAATATCAACCCATTGACTCCTATAACTCAAAATCAAATCGAATATCAAATGCGTTATAAGTCTGAACCGAATTTAAGTCGAATGTTGAAAGAGCGGGTCGTTGAAGAAACGTCAATTAGTAAAAGTGAATCTTTAAAACGCAAGTTAATTAAAGGTGTAAGTATGGGAAATTTAAAGTTCCCATTTGTTGCGGACTCTAACGGAAAGTCAGGACGCTCAGTATCACTGCTGAAAAGACAAATAATTGATGAAAGATGTACTTTAAAAGAAGAGGATAAACTAGAAGCTCAACACGATATGAACGAAGAAGAAGATGATGATGATGATTATTGTGGTTCTGAAAATGATGATGAGCAGGTTGATAATATGAGAAGTCATACGACTGGAGGTGAAGTGGTCGGTTGTAATGCTACTCAGAAGCTGTCGATTTATCGAAATATCGATCTTATAACAAGTACCCCTTCTATGTCACTCGGTAGACGTTCAATGTCTCCAATAACTAAATCTACCCAACGAATGCCTAAAGCAATGCAGGTAAAACAAATATTTATATCCTGTTTATTCTTGCTTAATGGCATATATACATAAGTATATAAATCAGTTGCATTCATCTCGCATTTTTTTTCTGTTTTTTATTTTATGGAATTTTAAATCCAGGAGTCGATAATGACACCAAGGTCTCGGAAGCCAGTAATGCTTACGACTACACAAGGCTCTTCTGAACAAAATCAAACATTATACCAAAGTGATTTATCTAGTTTTCGGGAACAAGACGAGGATTCTTTTGTTGTACGAAATTTTAGTGAAATTCCACAACTGCCATTAAGTAAATCCTCAATTAAACAAAAGCGAGCTGCAGAATGTGGTCCCTTATCTAACGACTTCAAGTAAGCAATAATTTGTTTGCTCATTATCTTATTTAAATTTCCGCCTTGCAGGGATTATTTACTTAGCCGTAGTGTATTAACCGCTAGCCCAGAAGACTCATCTTTCTCTAGCCAGCCCGATGATTTTGGTTCGACTCAGGATATAGAGGATCTAAATGAATCACAACTGAGTCCTAGTTTGCTGTACTGCTTAGATGGGAACCAACCGGTAGAAATTGAAAATTCCAACGATAATGTAGTAAATATCGACCAAAATACATTATCGAAAAAAAAACCAATAAACCGAAAACGAACAGCAAAGGGTGGGGTTGTTGAAAGCCAAGAAATTTGCAATGAGAATGTGGACAACTCTTTGCTAACAAAAAAGTTATTTATTACAGAATATGACGAACATCCAGGTGAAACGTCTTTTTAAATAGGACGTTCATATAATGCTTATTTTAAAAATAACTAATTTTTATCCTTATGAGTACTAAATAGTTCTAAAATTATTATATTTTTATTAATGCTCATAAAGAAATATATTTTACAACAACATTTATTGTGTGTATACATTTTGAGCGAGTAACTGTAAAAAAATAGATTCATGATCATTTATTTTATAGTATGTATAAATAATTATTCCATTGAATTCAATATGTACGGTTCATCAGAATCACTGAATAAGTCTGCCGAAAGAGATGCTGTATCTAAGCACAGCATACCTAACTAACATGTTCTCACGTACTATAGTGCTATTTCATCTATGCGATGCCCGAAGAGTACAATGCCACTGATTGATGGAGATGGAAAATTAAAGAGGTTGCTGCATTGAAGTTTGGATTAGTTTCTCATGCTGATCATAGTGCTTTATCCGACCTTGGAAGTCAATTTATCGATTTACTGTTGGAAATTTCAATAATGATTCCGATAAAAACTACATAATGTTCTACACTTCGAGTGTTACTGTTAAAAGTAAATTGATTTGGTAGACGAAAAGTAAAAAAAATAAATAAATAAATTTCTAGAAATCAGAAACTAATTTTTATTATGTAGAGATAATTCTATTGTAAGCATAAAACTACCATGGCCAATATCGCTAGCCTGGTTATTAATAAAACAAAGCTAGCTACTTAGTTTCAGTCTGTGTATTTAATAAAAAATTTAATAAAATAAAACTCATCTTCTTAAAGTTCCTCTCCGCTGCGGAGGTTGGAATACATCGTTTTTAGTGTTTGTTTATTTGTGACCCCTCTTATTATTTCTGTGTTGGAGAGATTGACCCACTCCTTCATACATATTTGACATCCATGACAGCCTTTGTCCCCCACAGTTCTTCTCCCATCTTTCTTTCCTTGTAAGAAGAGTTGGAGAAGTTTGTAATTGCTGTTACGCAATACGTGTCCTAGATATTCCAGTTTTCTTTTTCAATCTCAAAATCGAAAAAAATTTCTTAAGTAAATATGTAGATATTAACTTGCTCTACAAACCACCCATACATTGAGTATAGCCAGGTTTATCCTCCGTATAACATTTAATCATTCTCGTTTTAACTTCTAGATTAATTTCTCTGCTGCAAAATAACTTTCATTTTTCACTTTTTTTACATTCTATTTCTTTATTAGGGTTAGTGTTATTATTGATTATCGTTTCTAAGTATTTTAAACTGCTGACCTTTTCGATATTTTTTTATCTCAAAGTTAGGCATAAACTTTGTTTTGATGGTGTTTCGTATGGCCCATTATCCTATTGTTCCGTAGTAGTACAGTACCCTGTACGGCTTCATTTTTCTTCGGTAGTGTTATGAAGATAGTTTGTAACCAGTCTCTTAAAATCTTGTCATACCATTTTTGTTGCCTACCCGGGGACTGAGGGCATTTTTCATAGCCGTGTTTTAAACCGTGTTTCTTTCCTAGACTGTTCTTATTGGTGGAGACTTCAATATTCCTTTTTGGTTTTTTTTTCTTTACTTTTCAATCTTTTATGTTCAGAGATATAGGCTGAGTTCATAATTGCAAAATTGTTGCACGTGACATGCAAAAAACAACTTTTCCTTATTTTTTTCTATTTCTTTAATATAAAATATTAATATATTGTTTTTTCGATCTCCTTTTTCGTATTTTTTGTTTTATTTTGCTATACATTTACATATCTCTCGAGTTTTTTACTTTATCTTCTAGTGCATCAGTTAATTTTTATTATATTTATAGTTATTTTTGTCGTACAGAGAGCACATTGTTTTGTTGGTTTCCTTTTTTTGTGATTAAATTTGTCTCTCAATTTGTCTCATTATTCAAATTTATTTTTTTTCTAAATGGTCTAAAAAAATGTTCCATTCCATTCTGTTTCAAATGGTCTGAAATAATTTTCGTTCCATTCCATTTCATTCCAATTGGTCTAAAATAATTTTTATTGCATTTCATCATCTCTAGTATTTATTTTTTTTCCAAATGGTATAAAATAATTTTTGTTCCTTACCATTTTGTTCCAAACGGTCTAAATTAATTTTTGTTCCGCTTCATCATTTTCGGTATTCAAATTTGATTTTTTGTCTAAATGGTCTACATTTTTTTTATTTCATTCCATTTTGTTTCAGATGGCTTGAAATATTTTTTGTTCTATTCCATTTTATTCCAATTGGTCTAATATAATTTTTATTGCATTTCATCATCTCTAGTATTTAATTATTTTTTCCAAATGGTCTAAAGTAATTTTTCTTCCTTTCAATTTTATTCCTAACGGTCTAAAATAATTTTAGTTCCGTTTCATCATTTTCGGTATTCAACATCATCTCTATTATTTTTTTTTTTCCAATGGTCTAAAATAATTTTTGTTCCAATTTATTCCAATTGGCCTAAAATAATTTTTATTGCATTTCATTATCTAAACTTCTGAATATATACATACATATGTTGTATGTGCATAATCGTAAACTCCTGTTATTACAGAGGAAACGGCAACACTAACTCTTATTAAGACGAGGCCGTTGGATATGAGTACATGCAAGCCGATGCATTACTTTCACTTGCAGAAAAAAAAGTTCCGATGCTATGATTTCTATACAGTCTGATGTGTCGTAAAAATAACTTGTGCAGCAGCTGATAGAAGGTACCCCATAGAGGGCTGCTCTGTTCTCTACACCTCCATCGAATGATTTGTGTTAGTTGGCAAAAATACGAAAAAAGTATTTACCGATATTAGGCAACCAAATTATATATACAACATGAATGCGCATATATGTATATATGATTGATCGTGGCTATGAAATATAGGGGATCATGAAGATTGAGTAGAGCATCTTCAACACGAACCTCCAATCGAAGTGTATACTCAATATTATGAGCATCACCATGTGTACTTTCAGATCGTATCTATGTATTTACTCATATGTGACTAATTTTTAGAAGAAACTTTTTTTTTA
This sequence comes from Chalcosyrphus nemorum, assembly GCA_949716465.1. NCBI lineage: Eukaryota > Metazoa > Arthropoda > Insecta > Diptera > Syrphidae > Chalcosyrphus > Chalcosyrphus nemorum. The sequence continues at coordinate 42,604 of OX454335.1, read as the reverse complement.
AATATTTAGTTTAAGCTCTTTTTAGAAGTCAAGTCAAAAAAAACAAAAACAATTTTTTAAATACGATGGGTTAGTTTGATAATTGCTGGCATATGTACAAGATTTGTATAGGCATTTATTCTTAAAACCGCTTTTCACAACCCGGCACGGGCAGGAATATTACAGTTATTTTTTTCCTAAGTTACATAAACTAAGCGATCCAAAATGGCACGGGAAGGAGCTGAAATTTCCATAAAAGTCTAGAAGAAATAATAAAAATAATATAATATATAGTATGTATATACTCGTAAAAATGATAATGATATTAGTGTTATATACTTAAAACAATAATAATATAGTAATGATTGTGATATCAAATCAAATCAAAAATAATATTTTGCAATATGAAATAACGTACCTACTCTATCATTGGATATACTTAAGTACCAAGTCCTAGTGTACGATGTGACTTATTGCGAGTGTCTGAAATTTAAGGGCCAGATAATTTTAAATGTTGTGCTCTAAAACTGAATCTAAACATGAAATATGAGAAACTGTAAGAATATATACATAGCATATGGGATCTGGTTGTAGGTCTAATAGTACGTATTCAAATGACTTCCTTTCTTTTAGACGTGTTGCTACATGCATTTATATTTGCCACATGCAAGTCGTGCAACACAAAGTCGTGCGATTTCGCAAGGTAGGAGTTTAAATTGTGAAAATAAATATTTCTCCACCCACAATTCTGTATAAATTTATACAAGTACAGGGATATGAGAAATTCTAAATCTTTCCCTAGAGGAGAAATTGAATTTTTATCCTAACCCTAAGTTGGGGTACTTTACTTAAATCACAATAAATCGATTTAGAGGATCAGCTTGGGTAAAGTAAGCCATCTTACATTTTTTGAATCAGTTGTGCAAAAGAGGAAAAAGAGTTAGTGAAGTAAGTAACTTTGAAAAGTACGGCTATTAACCGATGTTATTCAATATTTGTATTCAATGAACACTTCACATATTATTTAAGCAAACTGAAACTGAATATTTTTTTTTTGTTTGTACAATTTTTTGCGAGTGTAATTATTTTAACTAGTTTAAAGTAATATGTATATGTAATACTAGGCATTGTCAACTTATACAATAAATTCAAGACTCAAACTCAAATCTCAAACCAGTTTATTTAAACCAATAAACTGTTATCATTATTATTGCAATTCTTAGTTTCCTGTACTTTCTTAAAACCTTTAAGAATCAGATTGATTTATTAGTTATGTACATACAGATTGAGAATATACAAGAATACTAGTCCTTTATGGCACATAATATGAAGCTGCGATACTACTTCGTAAGTTAATGTAGGTACTTGATTACATCCTTTCTTCTGCTTATATGCAAACACTTTACTTGAGTTTCAAATAGTAAGCAAGATATGAGGGCATCACAAAGATTCAGTGTTGTGAAGGTGAGAAAATGATGATGATAATATAAGATGATATTAGATGTACAACAGTTGTATATTTACCCATCATTCTCTATTGCGAATGAACCAGCGACATCCCAGCTGTGCACGATTTTCTCAGATTCTCTTTCTCTATACACATCCGCACCATACAACGCTCATTTATTTTGTTCACCTTCGGCATGATGCTGAAACCAAAACAAAAGTTAAATTGAGTCTGAAGCGACGCGTCATCGTTCCTCTCTCTAACAAGCATGTGCGCTACCATTTTTTGAAGAAGAGAATCGTGAAGTGTATAAAAAAGATAAAACAAAAAAAAAATAAAATAAAACAATGTGAGAGAAGAAAAACAAACTGCAGAAAATGCATTTTGTAGCAAAAAAAGACATCTAGACCTCATATAAATAGCTGTACGTTTTGAACCTAAGAATCAGTCAAAATTTGGATTTCGATCTTAGTCTTTGGATAACATAATTTTTGGTACTCTAGAGCGGAAAATCCTGAGACGTGAAGCATATTAAAGGAGCAAAATCCAGAAGATACCAGTCTAGTTCTTTATCGCAGCTCGAATCCTGGTCTACAATGTTAAAGGTTTGTTGTGTTTATTGTTTATTGGCTTAGAGCTTAGAATTATTATTTATATTATCTGTTTTAATTTAAGATTGTGTGCCTTATGCTGATAGCCTCAACGGTGTTAGCTCGTCCTGAACCACCAGTAAACTCATACCTCCCACCTTCAAATTCTTATGGACCACCAGAAAGTAATGGTAGTGGCAACGGTAACGGTAATGGTTCAGGTCAACGGCCTTCATCTAATTATGGAGCTCCAGGATTTGGGGGAAATCGTAGCGGTTCGAATGATATTGGAACTCCATCTAATACTTATGGAGCACCAGTACAAAATGGAAACGCTGGGCGACCGTCATCTACCTATGGAGCACCAAGACAAAATGGAAATGGCGGAGGTTCTGGAGGAAGACCATCTTCAACTTATGGAGCACCTGGTCAGAATGGCAGTGGTGGATCTGGAAGTAGACCATCTACGACATATGGTTCTCCCAATCAGAACAACAAAAATGGTAATGGCGAACGACCTTCATCAACATACGGGGCGCCTGTTCAAAATGGGAATGGAGGATCTGGTACTGCTGTTGGTAAGCCTCTTGATTCATATGGACCTCCAGTGAATGGAAACGGTGGGGCACAGAGACCATCAAGCAGTTATGGACCACCATCTAATAGTTATGGACCACCAGCTTCCGGAAACGGAGGACGCAATGGCGGCAATGGAAATGGGCGAGGAGGATCCGATCCACTGACAGACGCTTACGGCACACCAGGAGATAGACCAAATTCAGAATATTTACCGCCAAATCAAGAGCGTAATGGAGGTCAGAATGGAAGAAACGGTGACCGTAAAGGAGACGAAGGATATAACTATTCTCAAAGTGGAGGTAGTACTAATGGTGATGCTGGGGACGATAACGGTAGTAATGTAAGTATTACATTTTTTTGAGAAAATAAATTTTCAGAGCCTGACTCTTTTTTCGCTTCTAATATAGCGTAAACATAGAAAAACATAGAAACCAAAGCTATTTACTTACATCTCTATCTTACTTGGTTCCTTCCACTCTTATGCTTCAGAACAGAACAGAACATTCAAGATACACTTTAATTTAATTAAATCACAATAATTTATATGCATTTTGTGAGTACTTATAAAAAAATTAAAATCAACCGTCATACCATTTTCCATATTTAGGAACCTGCTAAATATGAATTTAGCTATGAGGTTGAGGATGCTCCAAGCGGTTTATCGTTTGGGCATTCAGAGATGCGAGATGGCGATTTTACAACTGGTCAATACAATGTTCTTTTGCCAGATGGAAGGAAGCAAGTAAGAAAAGATAGTCTGACATCAACTAGTCAAAATATATATATATATATCATTATTTATATACATAAAATATCTTTGTGTCTTGTATTCGTCTACTTTTATTAGATCGTTGAGTACGAAGCAGATCAAGGTGGATACCGACCACAAGTTCGTTATGAAGAAGATGCTATTCAAGGTGGGGGATCTGGTGGCTCTAATGGACGTAACGGCGCTGATGGGTCTGGGAATGGTAGTGGATACGATTATAATCAACCAGACGGCGGACGTGCGGGGGGTAATGGGAACGGATATTCATCATCTGGACAAAACTTAGGCAGTCAGGGATATTCAAATGGACGACCGAATGGTAATGGGGGCAGTCGTAATGGTGGTAGTTCCAATGGGCAGGGTTTAGGCGACAATGGTTACTCAAATGGACGACCGTCTGGACAAGATCTGGGGGCAAATGGTTACTCAAGTGGACAACCTGCAAATGGTCAATTGAATGGAAATGGTCAAGGATATTCTAATGGACAAACATCTGGCCAAGATAGTAATGGGAACGGTTACTCTAGTGGTAGACCCAAAGGAAATGGAAACGGTAACTTACGTAATGGTAATGGTAATGGTAATGGTAATGGCAATGGAAATGGAAATGGTAACGGAAAACGTAATGGAAACAGAAATGGCAACGGCGGTAACGGCTATTCATACAATCAAAATTCGGTGAATGGTTTTGGAGCTGGTGGGCAAAATGGCGAAAATGACGGAAGTGGATATCAATACTGAAGACTTTAGAAAGTCTGATAATTTTTTCTGGTGGATCTAGTTTGACGTCTCATCTATTTATGAACACAATGCGCATAAATAATCTGTTTTTTCTTCATTTACATTATATAATTAGTAGATATATATGTAAAATCTGTGCTCGTTTAAAATATACATACACATGTATGTTATATGAAATTAAATAAATTAAAAAAAAGCACTTGAATCATGCCATCAAATAAAGTTATTAAATAATATGACAAAAAAAGTTTTTTTTAATATACATAGTGTATACATAGTGGGCAAATTTGAGCTGAGCAATAGGAAACTAAATCTTTTTGCCTGCTCATCAAACCCGATGACGTTTAAGTTTTCTTTCTGAATGATGTCTCATAGAAATATTTAAAATTTTAAACATCAAGCGACGAAAAATTCTCTTCCAAAATTACACGTGTGTGAACGTGTTCTAACCTGAGTAATCAAAAAAACTAAATTTCCCATTTTTTGTTGCGGTTGATAAGAGCTGAACTATTCCATTTTTTTAGAAAGGAAATTTGCTGGGATTGGCACCACTGAGTAGGCCGATTTTTCTTCATAATCGTAATGGCCGCTTTCTGATGTCGTTTTAATTTAATAACAATTATAATTTAACATTTCACCCAATATTATTAATAGAAAAACTTAATAGTTCGAAAATATTTAAAATATAACAAGTACGTATAAATTTTACTTAAATTTCCTCGCGAAGAATGAACATTTAACCGAAAAATGCGAATTATTTGCGCGAGTTTGTTCCGTCATCTAAAAGTGAAGTATATAGTTTTTTTCTGGCTAAGAAAATTTGGATAAATAATGAAAAATAGTTCAGGAAAGCTAATAAAAATGAACTACCATCCAAAACTATTTATTATTCACCGTAAAGCGAAATGTGTCTATATAGAACGTTCGGGTGTATTTTGGTGTCGACGGAAGTGGAATAACTGAGCCAAACTTACGTGTCGGGCATTATTTTTCTTCCCTCATTGTACGCGCTACGCCGTGATATCCACTTCCAGCACCAGTTCATCGTTTTACTAATTACCTTCACTAATACTTTGTTTTCCTAGCTTTTAGTTTCTTTATCTCATTTCCTATCAAAAAGGATTTTTTAAAATATCCAGCTTAACAAACAATATTAATCACTATATTCCAGCAAACTCAGGATACGCAACATTTTAATAAATAATCAAGAGAACGCAGAGCGATTTTCTAACGTGGGGATCGCGAGTTAAATAAGCAGACAAGGCGTGCGGGGTCCTCTGCAAGTGAGAGAGCTTCGCGTATACCAACAAAGAACATTGAGGTATTTGGTTGCGAAACAGCACCTCTAGTGGCTCTACTCTTTTATATACTATAGACTTCGCATATTTGTCAAGCGCGGGTCGTAATTGAGACAGCATCGTTAGCTCAAAACTTGTCTCCTAGAGAGAATGTCGATGTCTAGGCGACGGGACACCAATCCAAAGCTACGCATGGATAGGCAACCCGCTATTACCAGAATCACAGGTACCTATCACATCGAGCAAAGCACTCCGTGCCAAGTTTTTTTTTTTCTTCTCGACTGATTGCTGTTGAACAAATGGTGGTTTGGCTTAGGTTGTTTCTTCTTACAAAAGGTTATTTCGTTCACTTGTCAAATACATATGTCTGATTCGGTTAACGGCGAATCTGATACAAATTTTAAGCAGTGCTACTTCTAGACTGGATCAAATCGTCAAATAGTCGTCGGATAACTATTCCTACTCTCCAAATGCCTTACTTGATTTGGGGTACTCACATTGGGAAGTCAGAGCGCAGTGTGTCGGTGGACACACTTTTATGTGCGCTTATATCGATTGCATCTTGTTCCCCTCTCTTTTCTTTGTTACTCTTGCTTACATTCCCTTAAACCTGTATCTTTGACTGGACATCATTTTGCATTATTATCACCTCTAGATCCAAGTTTACCAGCGGGAAAACGCCGAGAAATCGATAACGTTATGAAAAAAGCACGAGCCAATACAAATGATTATTGGGATAAGAAGCTCCTGGAGGTTGAGGAGAAAGATCCAAATCGCTGGCGGCATTCAGGCTACAAAAAAATGTACATCCAAGGTGAAAGCAGCTCCGGCGAAAGTGATCGCGAAGGAAATTTTCGTTACAATACTGCGAGCGGTATTGGAGGAGGTCCCGGTGCAGGACCATCGGGCGGTAACGGTCGTGGTGGTGGTGGCGGTCCGTACCATCGTTCGTCGCGTTCACCACGTAGTCGCAGCCGTTCGCGATTACGTAAAACACCACCATTGTCGCCGCCAATGCGTCGTCGTTCGCCACCGGATCACATACGCCGTATGTCGCCGCCTTCAATGGATCGGCGTCCGCGTTCGCCCGATACTGGAAGAAGAATAATACCGCCGCGGTCACCGCCTGAAATGGTTGGTCGTCGACCAGGTCCGAGACCTAGGTCGCCACCTGAACCGGTTGGTAACATGCGTCGCGGCAAATCACCGCATTCACCGCGGTCGCCAATGAGTCGTCGTCGGTCGCCAAGTGGAATGTCCTCGGGTAGGCGTCGTTCCCCGAGTGGAAGTAGCTCGTTGCCGCCGAATAAAAGAGGTCAAATATTGCCGCGGTCTAAGAGACCACCGTCGCCTCCGCCAAGGGTAAGTTCAAAATTAATTTTGTTTTTATAAGTATGTTTAAGATTGTAAATTTAATTTTTAGGCATCATGTCGGTCGCGTTCTAACAGCTCTGTTAGCAGTTGCTCGGACGATTCGTGCTCGGTATGCTCCCCTAAACATCATCGCCAATACTCTAGGTAAGTTTTAAGCTTTATTTATTTTAAAAACATACGGAAAAATAATCAGTCTGGAACTGAACGTTGTACTGTTTCAAGAATTTTAAAATTGCACTTTTTGAACAAGAACATATTTGTTTTACTGTCATCTTACAAAAAAATGACGCAAATGTCAAAGTATAATATTGCGTTACCTGAATATAAGGCATCGTTAAACGGCAGTGTAGGAAAATCAAGACAATTAGGACACTTCGGTAACTTTTAAAATGGATAAATGTATTTCCTCTCTTATAGGACAGCATTAATAAGTATACATACTAAATACATATAGACCTTGAAAGGTGATACTTCCCAGGATCGTATATTTCTGGTAGTAGAAGTGTAAATATTTCAAATACACGTCTTTTTCTTCTCTTTGGAAGAACTATTCATTTGGCATCTGATTTTTTGGAAAATCAAGAGACTAAGGATGCTTTAATTTTTAAGTAAGATAACATTTATAATATGACATAAAACATGTGAATACTTTACACATTACTACCCTTTTTTGGTACACTCCTTACCCGAAATCGCCGCGCACTTCCAGGCTGGGTTGTATTGTAGTATCCATACACATATATTTACCATAGTTACTATAATTTTCAGAATGTCTCAAATCTGTATATACAGTTTTGGTAACACTCTATGTACGTTTTTATTAATTTTGCATTTTCAGATCAACGTCGTTGTCGCGCTCACGTGCTCCTGGTGGTCCGCGGTCACCTCCACCGAAGCAGGGGCCTCCCGGTCGTGGTCCACCTATTTCGCGTCCACCAATGCAATATCGGGGCGTACCTCCTAATATTATGCCATCAACTTCTCGTGTACGACCAGCAAGTCCTCCTCCGACTCGTGGAGATAAATACAGGGAAGAAAAAGTGAGAATTTTGTTTTGGATACTTTATGAAAAATATATCCTAATACTTTATTATTTATCTAGCTTCGTCGGGGTAGTAGAGAACGAAGTCGCGAAATGCTTATCGATTGTACACCATCCGATGGCGCTCTTAAAGTTTCGCGTTCGAGTCGTCATTCGCCGCCGGAAGATCCTCGTATTAAAAGCAGACCGCCAGAGCCTGTAGAACCATTGGTTGTGTCCAAGAAAAAAAAGAAGGATGCCACCGATAAATCGGTAACTACGAAACAGCATTAAATCTGTTGAATGATTTTATTTTTGTTGCTTTGTTAAAGGTCCGTACACGTATTAAGATCGAAGGAGAAAAACGGAAAAAACACGGTTCATCTTCCGAATCAGAAGATTCTAATTCGGATAGTGAAAGTTCTCTACCAACATTCACAGCTACTACAAGGCTGACGTTATCCGAACGTTTCGGCAAAATGGCACAGTGGAGTATAGATCGCAGTAATATGGAAAATATGCGTATCACAAAGGATTCCACAGGTGGAGCATTGAAAGTGATGATCGAAGAAGGACTGGAGTCTCCGCCGCGTCGATATTCATATTCTCCAGCCCCAGCAGGCCATTTCCCGGAAGAATTGGCCACAACTGCACCATCGGGTATGTTATCGTGGGACGATGTACGCGTTCGTTATGAATATTATAAGAGTCGTGGATATCTACGTGATTTGGATTTAAAGGTATGTATGAACTGTGGGTCTTAGAATGATAGTGAGGGCTCAATCCATTTTCAACAAAAAATAATTCGTATTTTACCCTATTAGTGTTTAATCATTTATATTTTCTTTCAGGACTACATAAAATGGGAAGAATGGTGGTATAAATATCAAGAGTGGTTAAAACAGGAACGTTATTATGAATTTTGGGAAAGACAACAAATGCATAGGCGTCGTCGTAAGAAGATCCCAATAGCTCAACGTTTAAATTAAGCTTATAATGAAATAATGACACCCACTTATTCGAACAATATGAAAACTTGTTCAGTTGGTTGGAAGAAAAACGGAATAATTTTACTATTTTGTTAAAAAAAAAAAACAATGGTTTGCTATCACCATTATTGTATTCGGGTACTTTCATCAACTGTACCATTCGGATATATTTTTTTTTGTTTTCTAATAAGGTTTTATCGTTTTTTCAATGGAACGTGAAGAGATCAAAATATTACAGAAAATACTGTTATTAAACTTTTAAAATTAATCGATTTTTTTTTGTTTATAGTTTGTAGATATTGCCGTGTGCAATGTTAAATTATCACATGTTTATATAAACGTGTAAAAATGTATATTAACTAAATATGTATATGTATGTATATTTAGAAACACGATATATGAAAAAATTGTTTAAAAAAACAGCCACAAACAATTTTACTAAGACGTACATATGTTGTTTATCTTGCAAAGTGTTTACATTTATCTACCAATTTAATAATAAATAAATTACATACATCCAGAGCAATACATATAACCAAGTGTTACGTTGTTTTGTGCTAAACAACGACCCGAAAACCCTTGAAAAGTGAAGCGAAATAAAATGATTATTGGAGCACTTTCTTTTTGGTATATGCTGGACTGTATTTATTAGTTGAAAATTTATTACATGGAGTAAAACAGATTCTTAATAGTTGTACGCGGTATCCATTTCTTTTTTTTTATTCACCAAGTAACGCATGAAACTTATTCGTTAATTGTATGTGAAAAAAATGTCCGGCAATTCTGTCCGTCTGCCGGACGTTTGCTTTCTTGGTGCATAATGCAATGCGAGCAAAATATTCGGTAAGACCAACGTAAATCATTATTGTCGACGTCGTCCAAGACTTTGGCATTAGCGATGAAGAATTAACGATTTTTGTCGAGGTGGTGATCAACAAAATTCGTCTGAAATGTGTGTGGAATGTTCAAACGCCTCGACTCGACAGATGTCGCCAGTCGTTTTTGACAGACGACGACGACAATAAGGGTGAGTATTTACGACGGATTCTGTAATAGGGGTATCTTTCACAGATTTGATTACATATTAAGTCCGTTCGCCTATCAATAAATTGTCAAATATCGAAGACGTAAAATTCTCTACTAGGGAGCTAAAATTACTTAATTACTTAAAGGAATTCGAACGGGTTGAACAAGAAAAATTTCAACCTTAATTCGAAGACAGTTTCCATAAACCGTGCTAAAGAAATTTCTTGCACTAAAATTCACAGCATGTGAAAATATCCTTTTGTGTCGCGATCATTCTATTCTATAAAAAACAAAAAAAAAAAGAAATCTTCGAACAGCTTTTCATAAAAAAAATCACTGTTTTGGGAGGGGATGCGTACACAAGCGCAAATTCCCCAAAAAATGGAATCCCCACATTTAAAAAAAAAAAAAACAATTTATTATCTCCAAAAGTACGCATTGCTTGATGATTTTATTTGCATGCCTTCAAATATTCCTACCCGTCAATTCTTACTTTTAACTTTACACCGCATAATATCTGGACGCCACAAACAAAAAGAAACACGAAAGGACAATAAATTTCCTTACCTTTATATATTTTTCCTCTACCTGTTAAACTGAATCTTTCGATCCGCCTTTATATGGAACTCAGCTCGATCGCAGAAAATTTTGAGATCGCATTGAGTCAATCCAATCTACGTTTTTACGTCAATCAACCTGAATTGAATTCGGATTTAATCTACCATATAAACGTGGTTTATGTTTGCCCGCCAAACATGAAATTTATCATGAAAAAGCTAGCACACAAGGAAACGTGACCCTATGTCGTATTGTTCGTTTTGGAAGCATCTGCTTGGGTTGAAATGTTGATGGGTGTATCGAAGCTCTGCACGCAGTTCATATCAATATCGACGATATAGGGAAGTACTTGAGCGTGGATTTGATAGAATTGATGGGCGGCAGCGGCCACAGCAGTTAGTAATACTTATAGGCTGTTCATTGTTAATCTGGCGTGAACAGTGGGTAGTCGAGAGTTGCAGTTGTATATCTCCAGGATTTGTAACATTTAAAACACGTGATGCATATAATAGCCTCAAATCTTAGCAACCATTTCCTTCACGGCAGGGTTCTATGGGTGCAGGAAACCAATAAAAAAGTAGTTTTTAAGGATTGTATCGCCGAGTGTCTTAGCAATCTAGCGTCTAGCGAATTCCAGGCGTAGGGATCTCGAGCAATATCTTTCATTAGTTCAATGATTTCTTAGTTATTTGTTAGACTAGCCGATATGTCACAATAAATTGAAGCATTAAGTATTACAGTATCAACAGTAGAAAGTTATGCCACTTAGCGTACAGACTGTTTTTGACTTTGTATCGCGCCATCTGCTCGTGACTTGCAGCATTTTGCATGGCTAGTGACACGCAAACTCGTAGACGCGAATTCTAAAACATTCGAAGTTCGGAGAAAATTTTTAGCCGCCATTTTGCGTAAATGCGATTATCGCAGTGGTGTGGTGGTACCTAGCGTTTTTGCTGAAAGTAATTTTATAAAAATTATCCAAAGTTAAAAAGAAGTAATTCTGTTGTATTCTCCGCTAAAATATAATGCACACAGTTAAATAACAATGGAGAACGTTGTCGCCTTTAATACTGAGGTAATATAACTTGGGGAGAAATATGTTTTGAAAGAGTGCTGTGTTGTGCTGTGTTAAACATTCCGGTCAAGCCTGGATTATGTAAAATTAAATTGTCTTCGGTGCTCTGACTTTATTCCTTTCCTTATAAAAATTTAGCATAGCTTCTTAGTGATGCTACCGGGATGAAAAAAAACACAGTATATGAAAAATTCTCGCTTAACTAAATACGTAATTACTAAATTCACTATAATTTTTAACTTCTAGCTCTCTGGGCTATATGAATCAAAACCTCCAATATCGAAGGCAAAGATGGCAGCTATAACTAAGGCCGCTATGCGAGCCATAAAGTTTTACAAGCATGTCGTCCAAAGTGTAGAGAAGTTCATACTGAAGTGTAAGCCGGAATACAAGGTTCCTGGATTGTACGTCATTGATTCAATCGTCCGACAATCTCGTCATCAATTCGGAGTGGAGAAAGATGTATTTGCACCGCGGTTTGCTCGTAATATGAAGGAAACTTTTGCCAACCTCTTCAGGTGCGCTCCAGAGGATAAAAGTCGAATTATACGCGTGCTTAATTTGTGGCAAAAAAACAATGTATTTGCTCCGGAAGTTATTCAGCCAATATTTGACCTAGCAGATCCGACCCACCCAGTATACCAGATGCAACCCCAGCAGACTGGAGGCAGCGGTGCGGGTGACATATCAGCCGGTTCAAATGGCTTGAATTTGTCTGGGAACGGAGTAGACATTAGCGGTGGTAGTGGCGGTGGCAGTAATGTGCAGAACAATCAATCTGGAAGCGATGACAAGATAGTAATGCCAGATTTGTCGGTAAGATCGGTTATATTTTTTGATACTGAGGTTTATTGTATTTATAGTTAGACTACATAATATATACAATTATACAAAATTCAGTCAATATTTTGGGGTACATTATATCTTTGCTTGGCTTAACACATTTTCAATAGTTTAAGTACTTATTTCACTTACTTAACTGCATTATTGTATAATGTCTTAGGCTCCTATTTTATTTGTGAGTTTGGCTTTTTAATAATTTGTTCGTTTGGGTTTTTTAAGCTTAAATGCCTTTTAATAAAAACCTTAACTAACCGATAAAATAGGTGAGTGAGTAAATTTAACATATTGCTTGTTACTTTAGTCGCTTTTGCGGATTACACCATCCCTTAAGCAAGACAGTCTACCAATCATCGATTTGCTCCAAGAAAAAAAGAGTTCAAGCATAGACGAAGAAAGTTCAGTGTAGTTCTGTTAAAAAACAGCAAAACTTTTCGGGAAAGATAAGATCGAACAAAAGTATATATATATGTATGTATATATGTACATATAGCCATGGATAGATGCATGCTTCATGTTTTTCACTACTTAATTGACAACAAATTGGTGTAGGTATGGAATATAAATGAATGAATACAGTATTTCCCCATGTGTGGAACATGTTTTGTCTTAAATTTGTATTCTTTTATTTTAAATGTGAATGTGTTTTTTAATTTATTTCTTTAAATGTATGTGGATGGTAAAAAATGAATTCTAAACTAATATATATTTTCATTAGATTGGTCATCTAAAGGCACAAACAAGTGCACTTGATCAAAGTACAATACGTCAATTGCAACAAATCCAACAATTACTTATAAGACAAACAGCTAATGAAAACGCATCATCAACATCTGCGGTCATGAGTCAGTCGGACTCAGTAAAATTTAATAAAAAGCTACTCGATTATGATTACGGTGATGAGGACGAAGAGGAAAAGAAATCTGCTTCTCCACATGTACCAAGTCTTCTAGACGTAATTAATTAGTCTATTTTTTCTTAAAAACCTGTTATTATACTTTTAGTTTAATCCTATTCCCTACAGTTATTGAATTTGTTTTGACATCCAACGTTTTTTTTCTTATTTTGTGAACTTGTATTTTTATTTATTTATTTTTATAAATTTTTCACTATTAATTGCTGGTATACCAAAAAAAAATATTTTTTTTATGTTTTAGAACAATAATTTGAAACAATTGCTTAAGGATCCAAACGTTTTGCGACAACTTCAGACATTACAAAATTTTCAAAAGTTTAAACAGCAAGAAGAGAAACAACATAAACTCAATGAGTTGCGTTTGCAAGAGGAAGCATTTGAAAAACACATACAAAATGTTCTTAAGGTTTGTAAAATTTTACTTTGTTTATATTAAAGCGGTTTAGAATATTCATATTTAATTTTATTTTATTTACTTTCGTTTATTTATTTTCAGGCTTCTGGGGGAGGCGATGTTGCTGATATTTCTGGTAAAGAAGTCGAATTTGTGTCTGAAGAATCAAAAATTGAGGTAAATTACGTTTATGTTTAGACTTACATTGTGTATAGAAACACAATTTGTGTTAATGTTGTATACAGCAACTATCGTCACTATAACTTCTGCCTGGCTGACGTGTAAGCTTAAGATTAATGCGTGGAATATAAATCAGCTCTACCTAATGTTGTTATACATGATTTCGAGCAAACGTATTAAACGTTAATTATAGATATTGCGACCTTAATTTGTTTAGTTAAGATAAATCAGAGAGGTGTAACGACGTAGAGAGATTATTACTTATATAGGAAATTATGATATAAGATGTTGTTTTCAATTTATCTTATGTTTTAATTTTGAAATCTTGTATGCTTTTTTATGAAAAGCATATTGTCGTGTGCATGAGAATACCGCACGTGCAAAAAAGTATACCACTCACAATATGTACAGTTGTGGGAAGCTAGGCCTTGGCTGTCTAGGGGTGCTTACGGCCCAATATTTTTTTTACCATTAGTGGCAATAATAATTGAAGGGTCCACTGGAAAAACGTCCTAAGTCCATTTTTTGTCAAACTGAGCTGGTTATGACGTCTTATAGTATATTCTTAATACTTTCTGACGTAACATATTTAGCTTTGACAAACAGCTAAAATCTTTGAAAATACCAGAGAAACGCTATGCCATGCAACGGAAGAAAGAACAAACTTGAACTTTTATTTGCGTTTTTCTCCAAATCAGTGTTAGTAGACTTTGGCCGTTTTTCCAGTGGACCCTTCAATTATTAATGAACAAAATTGATGAAATACTAGATCGAATATGACAACCAAAACTAATTGAATGGTATTTGAACATAAATCTGAAATTTATTATCTTTGCAAAATTTTTGATTTATATCCAATATTCTACTCGTTGAATTCTTTTACAGAAACTCTTTACTCACATGGAAAGAAAAGTATTGTATTAGCTTTGAGTGCACACATATTTATTCATTATTATCATTACTACTATTTTTTTTATTATTCATAATTTTTACTAACTGTAATATGATATTACGATTATATTATACATATTTACGCAAACTAGATTTTGTTTAGAAAGGCTAAGAACTAATATCCCGCCATTAGAAGCCTAAAAATGAATTAGGCCTTGTTTCACACAACTATACGCGTTAGGCTCGCAAATTTAAGTACGTAGTACTATTTTCCAACATTTTTTATTTAAATTTTTCGTTGATCCTTTGCTTGCACTGTTTGAACACATGAAGTTAACAAAGTTTTTAGAAGCTCTAGAATTTATAAAATTAAGTTCAGCTAGTATGAGTAAAGCGGTCAGCAATATGGACTATATGGCACTAAATTCTAATATTTCAAATGTTAATAGTTTATTTTAGCTCTCTGTTGGGAAACGAATTATTGCATGCTTTATATAGGTATAAATATTCACACTTTCAGGAACCTAGGGTAAAGTGACTGAATATATGTATTATAGACAAAATAATAATACGTTAAAAAGAATCGTTTTGTTGCAGTTGTAGAATATGTGCTCAACATTTGTTTTTTTTTTATTTTTATAAAGGTACTAACTATGCCCATTATATCAAAAGTTATACATCGTTGTAAGAAATAGATTAGCAAAAATATAACAAAGAGGTAAAGTATTTTGTTTTTGGGGTGTCACTTGGGTATTTAAGACAATTGTTAGAAAGTTTATTTTTAAAAATAAAGGAACCTAGGTACATACATACTCCTATATAAAACGCAATAAGAAAAGTTGGGAAGAAAAACTTTAAAACAAGTGTACTCATTTCTATTGTAAATAAATTTTTCCCCGCGATTTTTAAAATTTTCAACAAAATTGTCCTAAGCAAAAACAAACTGCAGAATTGCGAAGTAAATTTGGTATCTCAGCAGGTTATCAGCCGTATTAAGAGCTGTTAAATTAGAAGGATAAAGAAACACATAGATAATCTCACGTCTGGGCAACCCTTTAAATTCAATCAGTTAATCTATTCTTCAAACGTTCAAGCAACGTCAAAGTTTATGATTTCTTTGAAAAGAATTGAATAAATATTATCTTAGTTTACAATATATGCTAACAAAAGAAAAGTAGCATTTAAAATACATTTTGAGTTATATAAATGTGTATGTATATACATATGTATGTACATATAATATCGAGGTATTGTCAATATTAAATTAAGTGACTTTTAAATCCAAACTCCTGAAATTTTGTTCGAGTCCAGAAAATCGTTTTGGTTTAGTTACTACTGTAGCCTTAAATTACTAAATTTTTTAGTACTGCATTAAAAAGAGGTGCTATCTATTACAGTTCCTGAAAAGTATATTTTAATTTTGAAATTTATAATAAGTCGCTCCTGGTACATATATGTATGTTTATTGAAAAACATTCACTAGCTATTATTTTTAAAATTTTTATTTCCTTATCAAATTGCATAAGGAAAAAAACACTTAATCGTCGTCGGAATTTCCAACTTTAATAAAAGGTAAGGATTGTAAATATATGAAATTCCGCCGGACTAACGGTATAACAACGTTTGCGTACCAAGCTGGTAAGTTATTTAAAATTTGATTAATACAAATTGATTGTAAAAATCATCGCAAAAAAGAGAAATAAAAAATTCGCGCGATCGCAAAGATGAAGATACTTCTATACAAATAATTATACGGTTAACGCACACGTCAACATACGGCTGTTATGAAACGAAATATACAAAATTACATTACAATATAACAATCACGTAACTTTTATTTCGTCATTTTGTTTTTTCTTTGTGTTTTTCTTTACTTCATTTTGTTTCCGAAATAAAAAATATAGGTTATCAATTTGGATGGAAATGATTCAAGAAGCCCTACACCGGACCGTGACCGTTATAAGAGAAGACGTAGTCGATCGAGGTCCCGAGACAGGTTGTCTGTTCGAGAGAGAAGACGTCGCTCCAGGTCAAGATCAAGAAGCCGTTCGCCAAGGACAAATCGACGTCGTACATCACGTGAAAGAGAACGTGAACGCGAGCGTTTGGCTGAACGGAATCGTGACAAAGAAAAAGAGAAGGAACGCGAACATGAACGTGAACGTCGCCGCAAGGGTTTGCCCGATATGAAAAAGGATCACTTAAGTGGTAATTTTCTTTCAAAATACATTATTTTAGTTTTAACTATTAATCAATTTTCTACAACATTGCAGTCGTATGATGGAGCTTAATCGAGCTTTGTTTCAAGCTCGTGTTATTTCGTATTTACTTTCAATATTGTAAAATGTGCGCGCGCGTTTTAATTGTGAACTGTGAATTGTACAAACTCTACTATCTTCATCATTGCGTCGCGCTGTTTTTTATTTATTTAGTTTAAAAATATTTTTTGTACGAAATTTAGTTGCTAAAACAAAGACAATAATCTTTCATTAATCGTTGAAGAATACTTAGTGACTTGCTATCACATCGTGGCAACTCAATTTTTTATATGCAAGGGGGTTTTGACTGATCATCATTTAATGCATTAGGCCTTTTTTCGTTTGTAAATGCTTACTAGCTTAGTTAACGGTATTATTTTCTAACTCCTTACATCCAAACTCAAGGCGAATTTGATCTAAGCTCTTACTTCCAGTCTCATATTGAAAACTATGTCGTACTTTACGTACGACTAAGTGGCATGTCTTTTCTGTAGATGTTGTTAGCTTGAGCGTTGTTCTACCTGGAAATGCTACATTAGGTCGAATCGGCACTAGAACAATTACATAATGTGTGCGTTGTCCCAATGGGAATGTGGGGTTTCTCCCAATTATATCGACACTTTATTTACCGTACTATGGGGGTTTCTCCCAAATGTTGTGCACTTCGTGCTAATCATCTCGACACTTTAGCGTACTAGGATTGCGGATTAGATAACAACATTTGATTAGCTATGAAAATTGTGATCAATCAACTGTGGCACTTTGTTTGTCGATTGCATCCTGCTCCGTTCTCTGATAAAGATATTTTTAAAATATACCGCCCAAAAAGCTCTTAAGATGTTGCGAAGACAACTATTAACGAACTTTTTACAGGTTCATTGCAATAGCAGCAATACCAAGTTATTGGTATGAAATTACTGATAACTTATGTCAGTGTGTTCTTATGGCTTGAATATTTGTTCAACCATTGCATACACTTGTATACTTGCGATTGTTTTTTAACATATATGTATTTGTATCTTTGATTTTTTTTTTTTCATTGTTATATACCCCATATTTGGAAAATATATATTTACTACTTTTCTAGGTTATTAAAGTTAAACCTGTCGTCTTTTTTTCACTGTCCATATAATATAATATGAGCAGGGTTGGTTGCAGTTTTGTATACCATGCGTAATTTTTTGTTTTATGAACATGAAAAAAACAACTTTAAATGCAAATCAATTATGTGTGATACAAGACAGTTTGAGGAAGGTATACTATTTCGGTTTGTCTGTAGTACGCTGCATTGCAGTCTAAACGACCGGATGGATTTACTTCAAACCTTCATATCTGATATTGTTCAGGCAATTTTCACGAAATGGCTCTTATTGTTTTGGTTTTAATTTTAAAATCGAAATGTGTCAACAATACTTTACTTATTAACATTGAAGCGTGCGCAAATTTGTTGACTACTTATGAGCTATTTTTGCACTTACATGCGCTGTTAGCCTTTTCATAGGTCTGTTGCCTATTTTTAATTGGGCCTATTTGTTGCAAATGTTTTCTTTTTTATTTTTTTTTATTGATGTGTCGCATATAATTTCTAAATTATAATGGACCTTAAGTACACATAGCGTTTTTTAATTCGGTAGCTTGCAGCGGTATTGCATTTGTGTGTTACAGTATCTACAATTATTTTGGGATCTGCACACACTTGCGCGCAAATTTCTTTGCAGAAAGTTTTACTCATCCAAAATGTTTCACTTCTTCGGATTTTCCTTCAAATTATTGAAAGATATGTAAAATATTTCATTTATGAGTGGGTGATCGACACGAGGTAGGTGAAAATTTCTCGTTTTTTTATAAACCTTCATTGATGGGAGCCAAAGGTACAAAGGTACTTCAGTTTGTTTCGACCGAGAAAAACCTGCATGTGTGCATTGAACAACTGCGATGTAACTGCGGGCCCGCGCTGTAACCGATCGCAAGTTTGTAGTAGTAGTTGTATTTAATATTCAATACCTACTTACGAGAGATACGTTTCAATATTTATTCTCCATGGGTGGTATCCAATTTGACGGGGGAGAGAGTTGTTGACATAGGTTTCCCTTCTAAAAGCAGCTAAATTGCATCGTCTTAAAACAGTCTTGGTCTTACCTAAAACCCTACACAAAAAAAATATTTGAAAATATGTATAATGATCGTCAGAAATTGTTTTTTTCCTGTTGTTTTTGTTGACTGTTAGCAGCTTATTTGCCTATAAAAAGGAACTCTCTTACACCGCCGTTAGCGTTGCTTATTGTCTATACTTTTGTGGGGTGCAATATGTCTTAAAAATAGGTTTTATTCGAAATGATTTGCTTGTTGACTCATACTTCAAGGTGCATACATATGTATGTATGTGGTATTATTTATTTGTTTAATTTTTTATGTGATATACACTTCTATATATGCAATAAGTGCGAGTGCTCTCTTATGTTGTGCATTTGGTGTATCCGAAGTTTAAAAGCTTTGATTTATAATCTTTAATTATTTATTATATATTTCGAATCAGATACATTTATTACTTTTATATGCATATTGAAGCCAGGTTCAACCTAACTTGAAATTCATATTAACATAGATCGACTTCAAATGAAGTTGCCTCAACTCGTCTCAGTTAACAGAACTGGGTCGAGTTAGAAAAATGCATATATGTACATATAGCTGGGTTGGTGGTTGACCTGCCAAGTTGTCTTGGATGTTAGTTTTTTTTCTCTGCCTGTGCATTGGTTTGTGTTCGTAGCCGTTGTCGTCATCTGTCAGTTTAGCACGTTTGAACTTTTCAATCTTTCGACTCAGTTTGCAGAAGTACTCAGATCGATATCTTAACTCCATGCAGACTTGATCATACGACTCTGTTTACGAACGAATATGTATAGTTGAATTAATATGTTCGGGTATCGGCAGTTGTGACAATTTTGTTCCCTTTGAACTTTACATGTGGTTTGTTTTTGTTATGGAGCGATTTATTTTGAAAATTTAAAAAATTCTAGGGGTATTTTTATACGCTTAGGGCAGATAAAAAGAATATTTAAAACAGGTCGAAGTTTTTTTTTTGTTGTCAATGAATTCTGTTACATAAAGTAGGATCGTAGAGTACGACCGCATTATGTAGTGTTATACTAATAAATAATAAACCAAATTGTATTAAATTCGAATTTTTTCACGATAATTTTTATTCGCAATGGGGTGATGGAAAGAATACGTACATATATGTAACAGGTCAATGTTTGTTTTTATCAATAGATTTTGTTATATAAATTATGCTCCTAATTACGACCGCGTAACATAGTATGTACCAATAAATGATAAAACAAATATTAAGTACGCATTTTATTTGCAGTGTGTAGTACAACTCTTTGGGTCGGTCACTTGTCAAAGTTGGTATACCAGGAAGAGCTGTCCGACACTTTTGGAAAATATGGTGACATCGTTAGCATCGATCAAATCGTTCCACGCGGATGTGCATTTATTGTTATGAATCGCCGTCAAGACGCGAGCAAAGCGATGAGTTCTTTAAAAAATCACAAACTTCAGGGCAGAGCAATAACAATATCATGGGCGGCAGGCAAAGGGGTTAAGAGTAAGGAATGGAAAGATTTCTGGGACTTGGAGTTGGGTGTCTCGTACATACCATGGGATAAATTAAATGAAGAGACGGATCTCGATAAGTTAGAAGAAGGTGGAATGTTTGATGAGGACTCAATGCCGGATTGGATGAAAGAAAAAATTAATAAGTTGAAAAATATTAAAGAAAATATCGCTGGCGGTGGACCAGGGATAATGTATGGTATTGAAGGAATGCCAAAAATTGATACAACCCAACCGCCGCCTTCAACGGGAGGAATGATACCAATGGCACCATTCTCAATGGCACCACCGATTGGTGCACCACCTCGTTTAATGCCTCCTATGGGGGTTCCAATGCCAGGAAATATGGTATCTGGTATACCTATGCCTCCTACTATGGTAGCGGGAATGCCCCCACCGCATGCTATGATGATGACACCAGGAATGTTGCCACCACCAGGCTACCCCCCAATCCCACAATTGGACAAGAATATTCCTCCACCAAATATGCGCAGTGAAGGGCAGAATATAGGTGGAATGCCACCGGGGTCATTCATGGGTAATGCTGGATTGATGCAGCCATTGCCGATTCCGACTCCTCATACTTTTCAACAGCAACCGAATGCTTGTGGGAATGCTTCTAGTGATGATCAAATGGACATCGAGATGGACGATGATATGTCCACGGATGCTCCAACTCAACACGCGCCACCGCTTAATTTCAATCATCCCCCTCCGATGTTTCAAGCAGGCGGTGGGGGTGGTTTTCCTGAAGGACCAGTTCTCGCGAACAGTGAGGGTGGTGGTGAGGATTTCGTTGGTCGTGATAGGAATCGTGGTGGCAGCTCACGTTGGGGTGCTCGCGAGGACAGAGACCAAAATCGTGATCGTGGCAATCGCGGTGACGTTTCGGATGGCGCCGACCGGGAGATATGGCGTGAGAATGGAAATAATATGCAAGCAATTAGCACACCGAATTTTAACGATAATTCCCGACGTGGTGGAGTCAACATTCCACCGTTTGACATAAGCAGTCATCCGCAAAGAACAGATTTCTTCGATATGCGCCATGGTGGTGGTGATGGTGAGTTATTCCATATTATTTAACATTTAATACATGTATGCATTACGTATTTTACTTGTAGATTTCAATGATCGTCGCGGAGGTGGAGGAGCCCCTCGTGGTGGAGACTTTTTTCCAAGTATGCAAAACCGATTTAATCAGCCAAATAGCTTAATGCAAATGCGTATACAACCTCCACCGGTTTTCAACAATCGGATGGGGGGACCAGGAATGGGACCAGGTCCAGGGATGTTTATGCGCGGACAAGGTCCACGCGCTCAAGGTGGTCCGCAAGGTAAATATGATGTATATTATGTTTAATGTTGAGATTAATATTGCTTTTTAGGTGGTGGCTTCAACTTCAATGATCGGCCACCTTTTGAACGAGATATGGAAGTTAGCAATAGAATGCGCGGAGGTCGTGGAATGAATGATAGGCGCGGTGGCGGTCGGGGTGGTCGAGGAGGTATGAACAATTGGCGAGATAATGAAGATGACGAAGAGAGTATTGTTTTCAAACGACGAATGGGAGGTAATCGATTCGGAGGTGGACGCGATCGAGATGTTATAGAAGAAAATCGTATTAGCCGGGACAGAGATCGTATGGGAGTTGGGCGCAGGCCGGTAAATGAAAGGAATTCACGTGATCGTTTAGATCGATCGTCCCGTGAACGACGCGAAGGTGGTAATGAGCGAATGACAAGAAATCGAAAAATGTCAAATGATCATCGTGAAGAATCTTCAACACCGCCGAATAAGACTACTACTGTAGATGCAGCATCGCTTTCATTGCCGTCTAATGTCCCATTAGATACTGAAGAAGACTGGGATCAAGAACTTTCAGAACATAATTTTGACAGTGAACAAAAATCACCTCAACAGGTTATGGCACTAGAAATGGAGCAACAAGAAAGTAATAGCGGACCAATTGGGCAAAACCCATCAGGATCACCCAATGACAGTGAATCGAAAGAATTTGCAACTCCACTTCCGGCTCCAAAAGATGAACAACCGAATAAGAAGGAAGAGCGTACCAATTCGGTGAATACTCCGTTATATGACGAACTTGCTCCAAATTTTGACAACAAATCAACAGCTTCTGATAAAGATTTTGAAGGAGGTGCTTCTGCCGAGAGCAATGTCGAGAACATAAGCGAAGAGTCTGGTCCAATATCCGCTACAGAAGCAATAGAAGAATGAAAATAACAAAGGGTTTTTTAGATCTAGCACCATATATTTCATCTATAGGACTTAGCTACTCTAAAACTATTTGGTTTTGGTGCGAGCATTTATTTTTGAAATGATTTCTTGAACTATTTTTACTATCCGGATACAACTCATGCATATACATTTGTTAGAAATACGTGGAGCACCGTAACAAAACGTTAATGTTTTGTATTAGTTAATTTTTTTTAAATTTTTCTAGTTCAATTCTTATAGAAGCGTCCTTAAGTTTACATTTCAAAACAAAATGTTTTCAGCTCAACAGTATCTGTTAAAAAAATTATTTATATCTTATTTAACATCACTTGTATGCTAAATATGTACAATGAGCATACAACGAAATTCGGAATAGCAGCACGTACCAACTAGCTATTACTACTACTTTCAATATATTTCACACAAATATGCATATATGTATGTATTAATATTCATAAAATAATATCACTATAGTGTTATCATTTAATGGTAAAAAAAAATTAATAGTAAAACTGTAAACAGAAATAATTGATTAAATTGACTACAGTATGTATTAAAAACTTGAATTTAAATTAAACTGAAATCTGGTATTAGCCTATCTGAAGTGCAAATTTGAGACCATTGCTCGTGAAGTTAACACTCTTGAATGTTTCTAAAACGTTTGGAAGTTTCGGGATAAAATTAAGCCAGTAACAGAAATAAATGATTAAATTGGCACAATACATAAGTATGTGTGTATTAAACCAAAAAAAAATATTAAAATGATTTAAAATCTGGTAAAAAACGGACGTATCTGGGGGTGGATTTTAATTTATTTCAATTTCGCTTTTGACGCAGTATATATAAATACATTTATGCTTTTACGTATAAGACTTAAGTAAGTATAGTCTTTATTTCTCCATGCTTCAAACTATGCTCCAGAGCGCAACTATATGTATATATTTGTCTCTAAAATGCGGTAACTATTTGCAGTAACTTTTGTTTTCAGTGCGTTTGTTTTACTTTTTCGTAGAAGAACAATATTTTTTTATTTGTAAAGCGGACTTAAAGTTTTTATTTGAAAATTTCATGACTTATTTATTTCCCATTTATTAAAGTACTTGATAATAGTACTATAAATATACCAGCTTGTGCAATATGTTATTTACATATTTAATTATGTAACATGATAAAATGTCTAAAATTGTAATAAGGTCACAGAGCCCTTATACCTAAATGAATACCATCAGTTGATTGCGTTTGTTGAAAGCAAAAATTTAAATGTGTATGTATTCCTCGGGGAGTAACAAACCGCGCCACAATAACGTACCAAGTTACAGGTGTAAGCAATCACGTTTTACTTATTGCAATAATGCTGCAAGTTTCCCCCTCTGCATTCATAGCGGCTCGTCTAATACTCCATTTGACATTTGCCGTTAGAGCGATGCGAGGATTGAGCACAATAACGAATAAAACTGTTGATAATGATGACAACGATGAACTTCTATGTGTTTCACCGTTGAGCGAGATGGCTCCAGGCGGCCTTTACCAATGGCACGCAGTGTTCCTTATCAAAATTCGTAATTCTGTGATCAAAATAGATCTTTATGTCTTATATATGTACATATATATCGTATATGAATGCATCAGTATACTTGTGGTGTGTGGTGGATGTGGATTTATTTAAATGGAGCCAAATTAATAAAAAAAAATCGCATGGATTTTGGATTTTATCGGCGAAGAGAAATAGGTGTGCAACTGTATTGTGGGCCAGTAGGTTTTAATGTCAATGCGCATTAGAATGCTAATGTTGATCGGATTCGATGATTGAAATCACGTAAGTTGTAGGGAACACAAAATGTTTTTCATATTCTTACATACATAAATGGAGCGCTATTGTTATTGTGGATTATTTTTTGGAATATCTTAAGTCTCGTTTCTTACAGTGACATTTAAACTTCAGAAAAACTGGTTGTAAAAACAAATGGGAAAGTGAAAATGCATGTGCAATAGATTTTATGTAGGCCTATTATATTTATCAAACAAAAAAATAATTGAAGTGGGTTAAGAGAAAAAGTGAAGAAAAAAACATTAAAATGCTCAAAGCTGTATTCCTTCTATGTGCCCTTGATATAGTGAACATACACTAATAAAATAAATTTGCAATATGTAGTATATAAGTATGTATGTATCTTTATAAATTTGAGTAATTTGACAACATGCATTTCTACAAATGTTCGTTTAACAATTTGTAAGCGAAACAATAACTTCTTATTTGTTACAAGATTTTGTATTTGTTAATAAAGCAGACGCATTGCTACTCATTTTTTTCGAGTTTAAAAATCTAACATAAATGGAAACAGGTAGTCTTAATTTTACGACTCATTTTGCTAAATTAACCCAATATGTATCTAAATTAATTTTCTACTTTTTGTATGCATACTACCGCGATCGTCTAAGATACATACGTGTATCAATTTGATAGATGTTGAGAAGATCAAAACTCATACAAGTTAAAACCCACGATTTATCTCCAGCTAATTTATGCAAACAAAAAAAACTATGTGTAAGCTATAAGTATTTAATGCAGCCGCTGTTCTTCCGTTTCCTGCTATATCGATAAGTACAACATTTTCATATGATTAAGCTTAAATGTCATAACCTTAAGACCAAAGTATTGCATACTCAAGTTCAATGCAGTACACTTTAAGCCAGGCGTCATTTTTACAACCTACTACCTCTCGTAAGTTTACCACAGACATACCAGTTCTTCACTGTGGTAAATTAAGGAATGCTTTCGTATTTTCAGTAATTCTTAGTATTTTTTCCTCCACTCACTGGTTCTCTCAGAGCAACATAAAATTACTCAATTCTTACTATGTATTTTCTCGCCCTCTTAAATTTAAATTATATTGCTTCAGTCTTCTCCTTTCCCTCCATTAGAAGACAGAAAATTCATCTCAAAGGTGCAACATACATATACGTACGTACAATAATACCTACTTTCAATTGGCACAACAACAAACTCCTCAAATGTGATCTTCATCACTAATAACACACTTATCACTTATACCTTCTTACCAAAGGCGTATGGAAGTATGGAAATACTTACGGAGCCCAATGATTTTACAAAGATGATCATGAAAATGATTATGACCAAGATCATCATTGTAGCTTCTATTATGATGATAAGTACCTTACCTCGAAACAATTGCACTGCAATTGTGTGATCTCTTGTAATCATTTGTGTATTGTGTTCAGTTTCATGTAGATACTCTTATTTTTCTCAATAGCATGTGCGAGTTTGAGCTTACCTCCATCAATGTTGGTGAAGAATCGATATAAAAAGACTTGCACGGCGGTATTGAACCCTAATTCAAATCGTGATTCGTGATTAATCGTTACACCTAACATTTGTGGAGCAATATTTATATTTTTTATTTATTACCTAATCCAAAACGAAAAAAAATAAATATTATATTTGCTGTAAATAGTGAGTGAAAGAAGTGAATCTGCAAAGTAAAGCAACATTTAATAAAGAAAAGAATCCTTGTGTGACAAAATTTAACTTTTATTTAAATAAAAAATAAGAACTAGGATGATGCCCCTAAAGCTTTTGGCCTTTGTTGTGAGTACATTGCATTTTGCCAAAAAAAAAAAAAACCTACACATGTACATAAAGTTGTTTAATTTTTGCCAGTGTATTAAAATTGGGCAATTTAAAAAGAAATATCTACTTCCTACATACATGAGCTGTAGTGTGGTGAATGGAAGAAAATTACCATGTTTAAACAAAAGTTTATCTATTAAATATGCTCATTTTTATAGCACTTTAAAACATCTTAAAGCGTGTCATATTTGGGATACAATTATAGCAAGAATAATAAGTAAAGCCCATGATAACCATTAATAAGAAAACTATGGAAGAATTTTAGTTTTGGTTTTCTACTCCAACTTTCGAGTTTAGTGACGTATACTTTTTTTATTAATTGTGTCAAGAAAACAATATAAAATTTTGTAAAAACATTTTAGTTTATGTGTAGGTACCACATTAAGTTCATAAAAACAGTGTTTAAGTTTAATTTCAAGCACCCCTCCGTTTCACATTGGGTGTAGGTATCACTTATCCATCAACGGTGTTATAACTTCTACTGCGTTTTATTATGTTACATTTGTTGAATGAGGAATGTTTATCGACATATTAGTCATTGAGTTGCAAAATATAATTTATTAGAAACCGTGATGATAACTGTTTCCAAGTCGTTAAAGGAATAAAATAGATTGGATTGAGAATCAAAGCTATATATGCTATTTTTACACGTTTTTTTATGTAAATATCTCACTCAATAAAACAAATAACTAGCTTAGAATCAATCTTAAACGGTCTTTTTTATCACTCAATGAAAAATTCAGCACAAAACGGAAAGAAATCTAGATTTTCAAACACGTTAATTTAAGTCAGGTATTAGCCACTGACCGTTTTCGAAAACTTCAACTGACCGTCATCGCAGCACATAAATGTTGCGAACGTCAAACTGCAAACGTTATTTGCTGTCGTTGATCTGTAACGTCTGCATAACTTTTCTTGCAATCACTTTTCACAATTTCAAATATAGCTAGTTAAATGGTCTTTAGCAAAATTTATTAAAAAAAATTGTGTTAGAAGATCTCAATGAAAACACAACTAATAACAATCATAATAATTATTTACGTAGACGAAAGAAACTAATAATTAAAAATAAGTCATTGCCACTTTTATAATGTATTTACCGCGCAGTACAAATGTCTTGCTGCTTTTTTGCAGCGCAGAGCAGATGACGTTTATGAACGTTTACCCTGCAAACACTGCATTATCGAACATGCTGCAAACGCAGTGAACAGTGTCGCCACTTATTTTTTTCTAAATTATAGTAGACTTCTCGTAAGAGTGTAATGTATCGTAGTGAATAGAAATGCAAATGTAAAAATATTTTTTGATATATTTATTTATGAATTTAAGACATTTAAATTATTTTTTTAACAAATTTTCCACGTATAAATTTGTACTGGTTTACAAAAGTTATTAGTTTGGTGAAGACTTAAACGTACTTCCATATTCGAATTTCCCTTATCATGAAAACTCAAAACATTATTTTATTTGCCGGAGTAGACTTATGTAATAGTTTCTCAAGTAAGTTCTAATTAAAAAAAACTCTGTGTCGGAAATAAAATGTTGCCTTACATCGTTAGCAAATTTTTCACCAACAAACATGAATTTTAATTGAAGATTCTTAAAATCACATTCTATTTTTACTAAATAAGACTGATAATTGAAAAATATCCAAATTGTTTTGTAAAATGGAAATGCAATATAAAAATGTTTGTTTGTTTGCTGTGTTCTAGTTAGTGCTGTCACTCTGCCGTAACATGCGACATCTATACCACTAAACTGTAAAGCGAAAAATTATTGACCGTTATTTTATGGCTGTATTCAGATGACTTTAAGTAAATTTAGTCGAAAACATAAAATGGTTAAATTATTTTATTTCGTAGTGGTTAGCAATTTCCGTACTGATGGCGTGAGGAAATCTTCGAATTGTAGTGAAACATTACTATTATAGTGGAAGTGGGAACACTAGCAATGGCTTCTCCCTAACCTTCAATCTTTGGACACTGGTGAGCGAGAATGTGTTAGTGAAAATCACTTTTGACACTGTTGAGCGAGAGTGTGTTAGTGAAAATCACTTGAGGTTAGGGAGAATAATCTCGAAGTGGACTATCTAATATAGGTTATTTGCGACGGCCGATTTCACAAAAAAAGCGCGCTTGGTGTATCTTCATTAGAAAACTAAAATCAAAACAATTTTTAATAAAGCTACATTCTTGTGTTGGTGCAACAGAAAAGAAAGCCAAATGTTCGCGAATCTGAGGAAAAAATGTATAAGTTTCAACTTAGTTTATTAAATAAATTATTATTTACACAATCCGCCAATAAAAGACAAGTGTTTTATACATATAATTATGCGATGAAAAAGAAAAAAATTAACAATTTGTGTCTCTTACTAGGTAATTTCCTTAAGTATGTATTCGCATGGCCTTGGACAGCTTGGTTCAAATACATACCTGCCACCTACAACTAATGGATATTCCTACCCAGAACCAAATAAACCATTCACAGTAAGTACCTACTAGAAGCTTACCTGATTTGAGACGGTGCTGCAATTAAATTAAACCGTGCCTGGTGGGCGAAATATATGTGATGGATCCGTGTAGCAACCAATGACAAAACAAGTGCCAATAGTAGCAAACAAGCGTCCATTTTCTACTCTTAGTTGTGGAATCTAAAAGTGGAAGTTTACAAAGCGCTTATGCGGTTGGAGATGATTCTTATGGTATTAATGTACAAAACATATATAGGTAACCGGCGGCAACATCAAGTGTGAATACCGCTTGAAATAAAAAAGAATTGTGTTGTTTTCTTATTTCTATTTTTTATTGAGTGTGACCTTTGGACTAATTCGTTTTTTTTTTTGTAGCCGAAACCAGGTGTGCCAGGTGTAAGACCTCCTGCTCCACAACCAGGAGGACCTCGTCCTGGAACCCCCGGCTCACAGCAACCCGGTGATGTAAGTAAACAAGAACTGTAAATTTAAAAACATTTTTATTTTCTTAATTCTTCCTCTTGGATTTTAAGGATCATGTGCATGTTCCAGGAATGCCTTATGATTTCGAATATTCCGTGAATGATGTTGCTACTGCAAATGACTACGCGCATAAAGCCAGCAGTGATGGTGACGTGGTAAATGGTGAATATCGTGTTGCATTGCCCGATGGACGTACACAAATAGTACGGTATACTGCTGATTGGAAGACTGGGTTCCACGCAGAAGTAAGCTATGATGGTGAACCATCAGGACCCAGCGGCAAAGCTCAGAACAGATATAAGTACTAACAACATAAGTACCTACCATGGATAAGAATTGGTCTACCAATGATGTGTAAAATCATAAGTCTACCGAAAGTTATGGTCTCCAGAAAAACTTATAAACTGCCACAGAATAGATTAAAATTATTCCTCAAAAAGAAATGTGCTTGTATTATATTTTTAACTGTAAACATTTTCCAATCACTTCTTTTTCTTGATAAAGTCTAATCCTTCCCAGTTCCTACCTGTATTTTTTTGAGTTTGATAGACCAGATTAATTTTGAGTTGTGTATAAAAATAAGATTATTAAAAACAGAAAAATTCAATAGTTTCATCTTTTACAAACAAAAAGCCACAAAAATAATACATTAAATGTATTTCAAACACCAAATTGCTCGATTAGATTACTAACTGACCGAAATGTAGCGAGACTAGGGCGCAAATAATAGAAGGGTAACAGAGACCAGGGTTCGGACTTCAATAATAAAATTTAGCAGTAGATTCTTACAAAAAGTGCAGTAGATCCGTATTTTCCGCAGCAGATTTGTTTTTGTTGCAAAAAATACAACAATACTGGGGTTTAGATTTATACACATATATTTTTTACGATAAAATAAGGTTAAATCAAACCTAAATTGCACAGTTTAAAGTAAATTTAATCACAATTCTTTGCACGAAATTATTTTTTTATAAAATTTTTAATAACTGATTAATTTTCAGTTAAATTCAGTTCTTAAAAGAAATTTTCCATCAATAAATTTACGTTTTTTCTAGATTGTGTTACCTTTTTCATCTAGAAAACATCAAATTTTCAACCGTTTTCACATTCAAAAATCGCAGTAGATTTCAAGTCAAGCGCAGTGGCGCAGCAGATTTTAAATATTTTTCAAAATCGCAGTAGATCTACTGCAATTGCAGTAAAGTCCGAACACTGACAGAGACTGCCTTTTCTTCGAGATAATGCGACGGCACTAACACAAAAAAGATTCGAGTCCGTAGGCTATCCAATGAGCAGCAGAAAGGAACTCGAACAGGGATAAACGCTCCTTACCCGCGAAGACCTGCGAGGGGAGCTAAGAATGCAAAGTTACGACTTAAATAGGCTTAAGGAGCAGCGCAGGGAAGATTTTTCGGCAGTCGCAATTATTTTTCTAACCTACATATCTGCACGACACTGCCGCCACATTGACGTTTCGGAACAAGGGGCAATGCAGTTCGTCTAGGTTAGTTCGATTGTAATTCTCATTAAACCATATTGCTGCACATTAAAATCATTTTAATCAAATAAAAAGCCACAAAAATAATTCACTAAATATATTTCAAACACCAAATTCTTCAATTAGATTAGTAACTGAACGAAATGTAGCGAGATTAAGGCGTAAATAATAGAAGGGTAACAGTGACTGCCGTGAAGATTTTTCGCCAGTCGGAATTATTTTTCTAACCTATGTACCTGCACGACACTGCCGACACATTGACGTTTCGGAACAATAGGTAATGTAGTTCGTCTAGGTTAGTTCGATTGTACATTTTTTTAAACCATATTGCTGGACATTAAAATGATTTTGATCAAACAAAAAGCCGCAAAAACAATAAATTAAATGTATTTTAACTAACACCAAATTACTCGACTAGATTAATAACTGACCGAAATGCAGCGAGACTACGGCGCAAATAAAAGAAGGGAAATATACACTGTATTAATTTTTTTGGGAAAATGATACAGTAACACAAATAAGTTTGGAGTCCGCAGACTATCCATTGAGCAGCGGAAAGGAACGCGAAAAAAATAAACGGTCTTTACACGGGAAGAGCTGCGAGGAGAGCTATGAATGCGGGGTTTGGACTTAAATGGGCTAAAGGAGGAGCGCAGTAAAGATATTTTGGCAGTCGGAATTATGTTTCCAGCCTAAATGTACGACATTACCGACACATTGACGTTCGGAACAATGGGTAATACAGTTCGTTTAGGTTAATTCGATTGAAAATTTGATTTTTGGCAGCGGCAATGCAGCGCGTCTAGGTAAGTTCGAATGTAAATTTGTTTTATGAACGCGAAAATGCAGTTCTTGGTTAATATAATGTTTATGAATTAAGCCGTTTTATAAAATATTGATGGAATTTAAATGTTTGAGATGATGAAATTTATCAAAAATTATTTAGTCTTATTGGAATAAAATGGATTAGAACAAAAACTATTTTATACGATTTAGAAAAAAATATTTGAATACCGAACATGATTAAACGGAACAAACTTTTTTAAGACCATTTGGAATAAAATGGAAAGGAAGAAAAATATTTAAGACCATGGGGAAAAACTATTTTAGGCCAATTGGAATAAAAAGCAACAAAAATTATTTTAGGCCATTGAAAAAAAAAAAATAATAGAGATGATGTTGAATACCGAAAATGATGAAACGGAACTAAAATTATTTTAGACCGTTAGGAATAAAATTGAAAGGAAGAAAAATTACTTTAGACCATTTGGAAAAAATAATTAAATACTAGAGATGATGAAATGCAATAAAAATTATATTAGACCAATTGGAATAAAATGGAATAGAACAAAAAATATTTCAAGCCATCTGAAACAAAATGGAATGAAATAAAAAAAATGTAGACCATTTAGACAAAAAATCAAATTTGAATACCGAAAATGATGAAGCGGAACAAAAATTAATTTAGACCGTTTGGAACAAAATGGTAAGGAACAAAAATTATTTTATACCATTTGGAAAAAAAAATAAATACTAGAGATGATGAAATGCAATAAAAATTATTTTAGACCAATTGGAATGAAATGGAATGGAACGAAAATTATTTCAGACCATTTGAAACAGAATGGAATGGAACATTTTTTTAGACCATTTAGAAAAAAAATAAATTTGAATAATGAGACAAATTGAGAGACAAATTTAATCACAAAAAAAGGAAACCAACAAAACAATGTGCTCTCTGTACGACAAAAATAACTATAAATATAATAAAAATTAACTGATGCACTAGAAGATAAAGTAAAAAACTCGAGAGATATGTAAATGTATAGCAAAATAAAACAAAAAATACGAAAAAGGAGATCGAAAAAACAATATATTAATATTTTATATTAAAGAAATAGAAAAAA
Organism: Chalcosyrphus nemorum; assembly: GCA_949716465.1. Classification (NCBI taxonomy): domain Eukaryota; kingdom Metazoa; phylum Arthropoda; class Insecta; order Diptera; family Syrphidae; genus Chalcosyrphus; species Chalcosyrphus nemorum. The sequence continues at coordinate 9,815 of OX454335.1, read as the reverse complement.
ATAAGGAAAAGTTGTTTTTTGCATGTCACGTGCAACAATTTTGCAATTATGAACTCAGCCTATATCTCTGAACATAAAAGATTGAAAAGTAAAGAAAAAAAAACCAAAAAGGAATATTGAAGTCTCCACCAATAAGAACAGTCTAGGAAAGAAACACGGTTTAAAACACGGCTATGAAAAATGCCCTCAGTCCCCGGGTAGGCAACAAAAATGGTATGACAAGATTTTAAGAGACTGGTTACAAACTATCTTCATAACACTACCGAAGAAAAATGAAGCCGTACAGGGTACTGTACTACTACGGAACAATAGGATAATGGGCCATACGAAACACCATCAAAACAAAGTTTATGCCTAACTTTGAGATAAAAAAATATCGAAAAGGTCAGCAGTTTAAAATACTTAGAAACGATAATCAATAATAACACTAACCCTAATAAAGAAATAGAATGTAAAAAAAGTGAAAAATGAAAGTTATTTTGCAGCAGAGAAATTAATCTAGAAGTTAAAACGAGAATGATTAAATGTTATACGGAGGATAAACCTGGCTATACTCAATGTATGGGTGGTTTGTAGAGCAAGTTAATATCTACATATTTACTTAAGAAATTTTTTTCGATTTTGAGATTGAAAAAGAAAACTGGAATATCTAGGACACGTATTGCGTAACAGCAATTACAAACTTCTCCAACTCTTCTTACAAGGAAAGAAAGATGGGAGAAGAACTGTGGGGGACAAAGGCTGTCATGGATGTCAAATATGTATGAAGGAGTGGGTCAATCTCTCCAACACAGAAATAATAAGAGGGGTCACAAATAAACAAACACTAAAAACGATGTATTCCAACCTCCGCAGCGGAGAGGAACTTTAAGAAGATGAGTTTTATTTTATTAAATTTTTTATTAAATACACAGACTGAAACTAAGTAGCTAGCTTTGTTTTATTAATAACCAGGCTAGCGATATTGGCCATGGTAGTTTTATGCTTACAATAGAATTATCTCTACATAATAAAAATTAGTTTCTGATTTCTAGAAATTTATTTATTTATTTTTTTTACTTTTCGTCTACCAAATCAATTTACTTTTAACAGTAACACTCGAAGTGTAGAACATTATGTAGTTTTTATCGGAATCATTATTGAAATTTCCAACAGTAAATCGATAAATTGACTTCCAAGGTCGGATAAAGCACTATGATCAGCATGAGAAACTAATCCAAACTTCAATGCAGCAACCTCTTTAATTTTCCATCTCCATCAATCAGTGGCATTGTACTCTTCGGGCATCGCATAGATGAAATAGCACTATAGTACGTGAGAACATGTTAGTTAGGTATGCTGTGCTTAGATACAGCATCTCTTTCGGCAGACTTATTCAGTGATTCTGATGAACCGTACATATTGAATTCAATGGAATAATTATTTATACATACTATAAAATAAATGATCATGAATCTATTTTTTTACAGTTACTCGCTCAAAATGTATACACACAATAAATGTTGTTGTAAAATATATTTCTTTATGAGCATTAATAAAAATATAATAATTTTAGAACTATTTAGTACTCATAAGGATAAAAATTAGTTATTTTTAAAATAAGCATTATATGAACGTCCTATTTAAAAAGACGTTTCACCTGGATGTTCGTCATATTCTGTAATAAATAACTTTTTTGTTAGCAAAGAGTTGTCCACATTCTCATTGCAAATTTCTTGGCTTTCAACAACCCCACCCTTTGCTGTTCGTTTTCGGTTTATTGGTTTTTTTTTCGATAATGTATTTTGGTCGATATTTACTACATTATCGTTGGAATTTTCAATTTCTACCGGTTGGTTCCCATCTAAGCAGTACAGCAAACTAGGACTCAGTTGTGATTCATTTAGATCCTCTATATCCTGAGTCGAACCAAAATCATCGGGCTGGCTAGAGAAAGATGAGTCTTCTGGGCTAGCGGTTAATACACTACGGCTAAGTAAATAATCCCTGCAAGGCGGAAATTTAAATAAGATAATGAGCAAACAAATTATTGCTTACTTGAAGTCGTTAGATAAGGGACCACATTCTGCAGCTCGCTTTTGTTTAATTGAGGATTTACTTAATGGCAGTTGTGGAATTTCACTAAAATTTCGTACAACAAAAGAATCCTCGTCTTGTTCCCGAAAACTAGATAAATCACTTTGGTATAATGTTTGATTTTGTTCAGAAGAGCCTTGTGTAGTCGTAAGCATTACTGGCTTCCGAGACCTTGGTGTCATTATCGACTCCTGGATTTAAAATTCCATAAAATAAAAAACAGAAAAAAAATGCGAGATGAATGCAACTGATTTATATACTTATGTATATATGCCATTAAGCAAGAATAAACAGGATATAAATATTTGTTTTACCTGCATTGCTTTAGGCATTCGTTGGGTAGATTTAGTTATTGGAGACATTGAACGTCTACCGAGTGACATAGAAGGGGTACTTGTTATAAGATCGATATTTCGATAAATCGACAGCTTCTGAGTAGCATTACAACCGACCACTTCACCTCCAGTCGTATGACTTCTCATATTATCAACCTGCTCATCATCATTTTCAGAACCACAATAATCATCATCATCATCTTCTTCTTCGTTCATATCGTGTTGAGCTTCTAGTTTATCCTCTTCTTTTAAAGTACATCTTTCATCAATTATTTGTCTTTTCAGCAGTGATACTGAGCGTCCTGACTTTCCGTTAGAGTCCGCAACAAATGGGAACTTTAAATTTCCCATACTTACACCTTTAATTAACTTGCGTTTTAAAGATTCACTTTTACTAATTGACGTTTCTTCAACGACCCGCTCTTTCAACATTCGACTTAAATTCGGTTCAGACTTATAACGCATTTGATATTCGATTTGATTTTGAGTTATAGGAGTCAATGGGTTGATATTTCCTGCAACTTTATTCATTTCATTGTCCTTCCACACAACAGATTTTTTTTCCCGCAAATATGTGGCAGGTGTGGAATCTTTACAAATATAAGAATTAGAAACTCGTTTCATCGGCGTGACACAGAAACTAGATTCTAAGTCACTTGAAGTTGTACGACTGACAGGTGCTGAGGCAGAGGTAGTGCAATTTTCAACTGATAAGTAATCTTGTTGCTGATTAGATGAGTGTGTTAATAATAACGAAGTAGAGGAAATTGATTTTTGTAAAGGATGCGTTCTGACTGAAAATATATTAGTTGATGATGATGAATTTGATGACGATTCTGATTTGCTAAATGTTGGCGATGCATTTGTTATCGGGCTTTGAAAAAGAACCCTTAGTTTAGGGTTTTTTGTCGAAAAATTTGGTGTCTGTTAGAAGCAGGAAGGAAAAAGTATAATCATTCACAAATAATTAGGTTGATATAAAAACATAGGTTAATGAATTAACATTAAATTGGCAAGACTTACCACCTGGGCATTTAATGGCACTATTGGCCGTTTTGGAGTTCTTGATACAATGCCTTTGTGAAAAATATGTCTTTTTATAGAATCACTTATTGACTTTGCACTACGTGACATCTCAGGATTCTTAATCCGGTTCTTGAGAACTAGCTGCAATGGAGTTCCTGCCAAATAGAAAGACCTACATAAAGAATATTTTGGAGAACTTGTGAAAACATACCTTGCCCATTTTGTTTATTAAATTGCTTGATTAAACGTCTTTTCTTTGAAGATTCTGGAAGACTCTGAATGTGGGCGTACAGCTGCGCTAATTCTGTGTCAGTGTTATTTGCATTATGTGCTGCTGCGGTCTTTTCCCGATCGACAAAAGTGTAAATAGTATTGACAGTCGATATGTCTGATATCGATTCGTCTAGTGTTTGTTCTGGTGACATCGTTTTTTTTCGTTTTCGTTCAAGAAAATATGCTCGAATATCTGTCGCTAGCTTAGCTGGGATTTCAAAAATCTCTAAACCTTTTGTTACCATGTAAGTTATGATAGCGGACATAGTTTGGGCGACATAGTGAAGAGCTTCCGGCGGTAGATTTCGCGGGCAAATTAAATGTGGTGCAAACAATGTGGCTAGATTTTCTGATGACATTTTATTTGTTTCTTCGTGGGCAGCTACAACATGAAGCATTTCAACAATATCCTGTAGAAGAGCTCTATTTTCATCTGGTAGTAAAAGCAGAAGTAGCTGCATTGAACTTAAAAGGTGCGATTCTTTTTTTTTGTCATTTAATGTAGTGTTATCTTTGGTATTGCAAATAGGAGCTATTTGACAATGAGCTGGATAATGAGCATCAGTAAGCACTGGCTCCTGCAAGTCCGCGAGAAAGCCTTTGAAAACTGTGGCACAATCATGAACTGTATATCCACTATTTAGATCCAGCGGCTTATCATTTTGTATAAGGGCACGAAGTTCATTTTGTCGTGAAACGGAGCCGGTTTTACGGAAGATTCCTTCTTGAATTACATCTGCAAATGAAAATATGTCAATAAATTATAAAGAATTAGAAAAAAACTAAGACGGTTATAAAAATGTTTAGTTTTCTGTGAATCTTCTGTATTGATTTATTTATTTATTGAGCTTAGTACAAGCTGTAACTTAATTCTAACAGAACTTATTAATTCTAACTAAACCTAATTTTATATTTATTTATTTATTTTTATGGTTTTTTAATATTATTAATTATAATTTAACAAACTAAAAACTAACTTATGGCTAACAGATTAGTTTTGAGGGGGGAGGTCAGGAGGAAGAGAGTGAATTTCTAAGAGAGGATATGCTGTAATGGAAGTCGAGGAGGTTCTGGGCATTATTGGCTAATCGCAGCATTCTAGAGACTGGTTCAAAAAGGCCGTAATTAGTGCGGTGGAGAGCGAGACGAAAGAGAGGAAGAGACCTGAGGTTGCGTGGATTTGTTTGAAGCGAAATCATTTCCAGTAATGCGGGGGAATCGATCGTACCGGTTAATATCTGATGGATGAAGAGAATATCAGCGACTTCGCGACGTCTAACAAGGGTTATAAGGTTAATCAATTTTAACCGATCTTCGTAGGGGGGTAGGTTATAATTGTCGACCCATGGGAGACCTCGTAAGGCAAAACGTAAAAACCTGCGCTGCACAGCTTCAATTCTAAGGGAATGGGTGACATGAAATGGAGACCAAACTTGGCTTGCGTACTCAAGGAGGGGTCTGACAAAGGTGATGTAAAGCGACTTTGTAACATAAGGGTTAGAGAATTCTTTAGACCAGCGTTTTATGAAACCAAGAGAAGAATTGGCCTTAAGTATAATGTGGTCAATGTGGGAGCGAAAGTTAAGTTCCCTATCACAGATAATACCCAAATCGCGTATAAAGGAGACTGAGGGAATGGAATCATAAAGAAAAAAATAGGATCTACGGGGTGGGGGCAGGCGTTTTCGGGAGAAGGTTATGGATTGACATTTACTGACGTTAAGTTCTAAGAAGTTATTGACGCACCAAGTGTAGAAAGAGTTCAGGTCTTTTTGAAAAGATAGAGAGTCCTTCGGGGTGGATATAACCTTAACTATTTTCATGTCGTCCGCGTAAATAAACAGATCAGAGTTTTTAATGATTTGCCCAACATCATTTGTAGTTAGGACGAAAATCAATGGACCAAGATGACTTCCTTGTGGGACGCCTGAGGTTGCGATAATAGGATCGGAGACTAAAAATCATAGAACTCTATACTGGCGATTCTCAAGGTAAGATTTCAGCCAGGAGACAAAATGAGACAAATTGAGAGACAAATTTAATCACAAAAAAAGGAAACCAACAAAACAATGTGCTCTCTGTACGACAAAAATAACTATAAATATAATAAAAATTAACTGATGCACTAGAAGATAAAGTAAAAAACTCGAGAGATATGTAAATGTATAGCAAAATAAAACAAAAAATACGAAAAAGGAGATCGAAAAAACAATATATTAATATTTTATATTAAAGAAATAGAAAAAAATAAGGAAAAGTTGTTTTTTGCATGTCACGTGCAACAATTTTGCAATTATGAACTCAGCCTATATCTCTGAACATAAAAGATTGAAAAGTAAAGAAAAAAAAACCAAAAAGGAATATTGAAGTCTCCACCAATAAGAACAGTCTAGGAAAGAAACACGGTTTAAAACACGGCTATGAAAAATGCCCTCAGTCCCCGGGTAGGCAACAAAAATGGTATGACAAGATTTTAAGAGACTGGTTACAAACTATCTTCATAACACTACCGAAGAAAAATGAAGCCGTACAGGGTACTGTACTACTACGGAACAATAGGATAATGGGCCATACGAAACACCATCAAAACAAAGTTTATGCCTAACTTTGAGATAAAAAAATATCGAAAAGGTCAGCAGTTTAAAATACTTAGAAACGATAATCAATAATAACACTAACCCTAATAAAGAAATAGAATGTAAAAAAAGTGAAAAATGAAAGTTATTTTGCAGCAGAGAAATTAATCTAGAAGTTAAAACGAGAATGATTAAATGTTATACGGAGGATAAACCTGGCTATACTCAATGTATGGGTGGTTTGTAGAGCAAGTTAATATCTACATATTTACTTAAGAAATTTTTTTCGATTTTGAGATTGAAAAAGAAAACTGGAATATCTAGGACACGTATTGCGTAACAGCAATTACAAACTTCTCCAACTCTTCTTACAAGGAAAGAAAGATGGGAGAAGAACTGTGGGGGACAAAGGCTGTCATGGATGTCAAATATGTATGAAGGAGTGGGTCAATCTCTCCAACACAGAAATAATAAGAGGGGTCACAAATAAACAAACACTAAAAACGATGTATTCCAACCTCCGCAGCGGAGAGGAACTTTAAGAAGATGAGTTTTATTTTATTAAATTTTTTATTAAATACACAGACTGAAACTAAGTAGCTAGCTTTGTTTTATTAATAACCAGGCTAGCGATATTGGCCATGGTAGTTTTATGCTTACAATAGAATTATCTCTACATAATAAAAATTAGTTTCTGATTTCTAGAAATTTATTTATTTATTTTTTTTACTTTTCGTCTACCAAATCAATTTACTTTTAACAGTAACACTCGAAGTGTAGAACATTATGTAGTTTTTATCGGAATCATTATTGAAATTTCCAACAGTAAATCGATAAATTGACTTCCAAGGTCGGATAAAGCACTATGATCAGCATGAGAAACTAATCCAAACTTCAATGCAGCAACCTCTTTAATTTTCCATCTCCATCAATCAGTGGCATTGTACTCTTCGGGCATCGCATAGATGAAATAGCACTATAGTACGTGAGAACATGTTAGTTAGGTATGCTGTGCTTAGATACAGCATCTCTTTCGGCAGACTTATTCAGTGATTCTGATGAACCGTACATATTGAATTCAATGGAATAATTATTTATACATACTATAAAATAAATGATCATGAATCTATTTTTTTACAGTTACTCGCTCAAAATGTATACACACAATAAATGTTGTTGTAAAATATATTTCTTTATGAGCATTAATAAAAATATAATAATTTTAGAACTATTTAGTACTCATAAGGATAAAAATTAGTTATTTTTAAAATAAGCATTATATGAACGTCCTATTTAAAAAGACGTTTCACCTGGATGTTCGTCATATTCTGTAATAAATAACTTTTTTGTTAGCAAAGAGTTGTCCACATTCTCATTGCAAATTTCTTGGCTTTCAACAACCCCACCCTTTGCTGTTCGTTTTCGGTTTATTGGTTTTTTTTTCGATAATGTATTTTGGTCGATATTTACTACATTATCGTTGGAATTTTCAATTTCTACCGGTTGGTTCCCATCTAAGCAGTACAGCAAACTAGGACTCAGTTGTGATTCATTTAGATCCTCTATATCCTGAGTCGAACCAAAATCATCGGGCTGGCTAGAGAAAGATGAGTCTTCTGGGCTAGCGGTTAATACACTACGGCTAAGTAAATAATCCCTGCAAGGCGGAAATTTAAATAAGATAATGAGCAAACAAATTATTGCTTACTTGAAGTCGTTAGATAAGGGACCACATTCTGCAGCTCGCTTTTGTTTAATTGAGGATTTACTTAATGGCAGTTGTGGAATTTCACTAAAATTTCGTACAACAAAAGAATCCTCGTCTTGTTCCCGAAAACTAGATAAATCACTTTGGTATAATGTTTGATTTTGTTCAGAAGAGCCTTGTGTAGTCGTAAGCATTACTGGCTTCCGAGACCTTGGTGTCATTATCGACTCCTGGATTTAAAATTCCATAAAATAAAAAACAGAAAAAAAATGCGAGATGAATGCAACTGATTTATATACTTATGTATATATGCCATTAAGCAAGAATAAACAGGATATAAATATTTGTTTTACCTGCATTGCTTTAGGCATTCGTTGGGTAGATTTAGTTATTGGAGACATTGAACGTCTACCGAGTGACATAGAAGGGGTACTTGTTATAAGATCGATATTTCGATAAATCGACAGCTTCTGAGTAGCATTACAACCGACCACTTCACCTCCAGTCGTATGACTTCTCATATTATCAACCTGCTCATCATCATTTTCAGAACCACAATAATCATCATCATCATCTTCTTCTTCGTTCATATCGTGTTGAGCTTCTAGTTTATCCTCTTCTTTTAAAGTACATCTTTCATCAATTATTTGTCTTTTCAGCAGTGATACTGAGCGTCCTGACTTTCCGTTAGAGTCCGCAACAAATGGGAACTTTAAATTTCCCATACTTACACCTTTAATTAACTTGCGTTTTAAAGATTCACTTTTACTAATTGACGTTTCTTCAACGACCCGCTCTTTCAACATTCGACTTAAATTCGGTTCAGACTTATAACGCATTTGATATTCGATTTGATTTTGAGTTATAGGAGTCAATGGGTTGATATTTCCTGCAACTTTATTCATTTCATTGTCCTTCCACACAACAGATTTTTTTTCCCGCAAATATGTGGCAGGTGTGGAATCTTTACAAATATAAGAATTAGAAACTCGTTTCATCGGCGTGACACAGAAACTAGATTCTAAGTCACTTGAAGTTGTACGACTGACAGGTGCTGAGGCAGAGGTAGTGCAATTTTCAACTGATAAGTAATCTTGTTGCTGATTAGATGAGTGTGTTAATAATAACGAAGTAGAGGAAATTGATTTTTGTAAAGGATGCGTTCTGACTGAAAATATATTAGTTGATGATGATGAATTTGATGACGATTCTGATTTGCTAAATGTTGGCGATGCATTTGTTATCGGGCTTTGAAAAAGAACCCTTAGTTTAGGGTTTTTTGTCGAAAAATTTGGTGTCTGTTAGAAGCAGGAAGGAAAAAGTATAATCATTCACAAATAATTAGGTTGATATAAAAACATAGGTTAATGAATTAACATTAAATTGGCAAGACTTACCACCTGGGCATTTAATGGCACTATTGGCCGTTTTGGAGTTCTTGATACAATGCCTTTGTGAAAAATATGTCTTTTTATAGAATCACTTATTGACTTTGCACTACGTGACATCTCAGGATTCTTAATCCGGTTCTTGAGAACTAGCTGCAATGGAGTTCCTGCCAAATAGAAAGACCTACATAAAGAATATTTTGGAGAACTTGTGAAAACATACCTTGCCCATTTTGTTTATTAAATTGCTTGATTAAACGTCTTTTCTTTGAAGATTCTGGAAGACTCTGAATGTGGGCGTACAGCTGCGCTAATTCTGTGTCAGTGTTATTTGCATTATGTGCTGCTGCGGTCTTTTCCCGATCGACAAAAGTGTAAATAGTATTGACAGTCGATATGTCTGATATCGATTCGTCTAGTGTTTGTTCTGGTG